>CM057839.1:66696360-67308860 GCA_030068075.1 Paguma larvata
GTTTTTTGTAGCACAGTGTGCCCTATCAAGCAGCAAAGTTAAGTTGTTCTTTTATTTCAGAAAACTTATAGTTTTGTGGTTTCAGATGTAGTTTTAATGTCTGCAACACTATTCTGTTTTTCTTCTATTTCAATCTTAGACCTCAACTTTAAAGTGGTTTTATAATAATTGCTTTAATAGGTATATGTCTTTTTTGATATTTTGTTATGGAAGCTCTGGTAGACTAATAAAGAGCCTGAAAGCAGCCATAGAAAACATATAAACAAATGAACATGATTGTGTTCCAATAAAACTTTATTCCTGGATGCTAAAATTTGGATTTCAGAAGTTCTCTTGTGTCACAAAATATTCCTCATTTGAATTTTTTTAACCACTTAAAAATATAAAAACCATTCCCACCTCATGGAACAAAAACAGGCAATGACTGGGTTTGACCAGCAAGTACTAATTGCAACCCCTGTGCTAAAGGGAAGATTGATTCAGAGTGAAGCCTAGTGAGTCACAAGCCTTTGTGTTAAGATCGGATGATAGTTATTTCCCTCTGTCACTCACTTCTGGGTATAGAAGGTAATATGGCACGTAGTCTGTGCTCCTGCCTTCCTTCCATGATAAGGATCTGCATACAAGACCACCCCTTGCTTCTCTCAAATCCTCCTAGTACTGGTTATTCTAATCAGAGCATCATTGCCAGATCTTCCACTATTCTGACACTTATTTTTGGAGAAGTCTGCATCCTGTTCGGAGTCTGAGGTTTTGAGCCTCTCTCAGCGCCCTTATTTTGGCAGAGCTTTCCACAGTAATTGACTTCTGTGTTTCATACTCTGTGGTTTAGGCTTATGGCCATTTTCTTGTTATATTGGTGGTGGAGGGTTTGGGTTTTTTCTTCTGTTTTCCATTATGTCTCTGGCCTTTAAGTGACTGAAGTAGAGGAAAAGATCCTTTACACACACATCTTTGAACGAAAGTCAGTCAAATGCTTCTGGACAATTAGGAACATGTCTTTTGTTCTGTCTTCCCAGAGCATAGCCCAGAACTTCGTCCAGTATTAATATCTGCTGAATCAAAACTCTGTTTTCCCTGTGAAATACTTTCCCATCTCTTCTATCTACACTGAGACCGTTCTCACACGTGCCACCTTCATCTCTTTCTTGGCGGTTGCACCAGTCTCCAAACTGGCTCCTCTCATCTGCTCTTGCTCCACTTCAATTCATTCTTCACTTTGCAGCAAGCAATGTTGTATCACAAACATGAGCATGCCACTCAAAGGGGCGCTCTTTATTCTTAGGATAAGGTCCAGAACCAGGCATATAGAAGACATTCAATAAATGCTTGTAAAATCAAAGATTGTGGGCATCAGGAACCTCAGGCCATGGAGTTATAGTATCCTCTTTGGCAGTTTATTACATCTTTCTTTGCTTCAGCTTTTCTGTTTATAAATACCTGCTTTTGACCATAAAACAAAAGCAAGATAGTAGATAAATGTTTTAGTTTATGTCTACCAAGAAGCAGATACCGAATAGGATTAGGCATGCAAGAGATTTATTGAGAAAGGGAGCAGGGAAATGTAGGAAGAGCCTCCATACAATATCGAGGTCTGACACCAGTGGGAGGAGAGAGGGAAGGAGGAGCCACGGTGCAGTTCCAAGAAAGACTTAGCCAGGCCAGTGGGAAATCCTGTAGCAAAGTCATCCAGAGAGAGTGTCCTGCCTCTGGCTGGAAAGGGCCTATATCAATACCCCTCCCAAGTTATTCACTGGGTCAGAACAGCCTTTGTGAAGTACAGCATCAGCGCTAAATGGGTGGTGGTTCCAGGGGGGCAATAGTTCCCTAAGCAGATCAGAGTAGTGTATTTTTATAACTGCCACAAGTAGGAACCCATTGGAGTTAGAAGAGGAGGCTTTAATTGAACATAAGGAAAAAAAGGCATCATTCAGTAGTTGTTCAAGAACTGTCTGCATAGCTTGTGGGTTTCATGTCATAAACTCATCAGCCTTGCCTTTTAAGTTTCTTCTTCCTGCTGTCTTCCTTTTATACTTTTCACTACTCACCAACACCTTTATTCAGAGGTTGCAGGAACAGAGAAGCAAAAATTCAGGCCATTTTTTCAACAAATAGCAGAACCAAATATCCCACCTCCCACATTTTTTTTTTAGCTCCTTCTTTCCTCCCTCCCTCCATTTCTTCTTTCCTTCCTACCTTTCTCTCTCTCTCTCTCTCTCTCTATCTTTCTCTTAATGGTAGAATGCAGCAAAGTGTTCATACAAGTGTTTTTGTCTAAAGATAATGTTTAATTATATTTTGGTACCTAATAGTTTTGAAGTCCCAGACCTCCATTAACACAAACAAAATTAGTGATACTACATTTTTATTATCGCCTACATTTCATCTCTTACTGGCATTTTGTTAAACTATTGATTCTTCTGTGGCTTTCAAATTCAGAAGGAAAAGGGTGCTCCAGGAAACCCAACATCACCAGTGTTTCTTCCATACTCAGAAGAAAACATGTTCTTAAGAGTCATTTTTATTTCTTAAAGCACTTAGGATTTATTCAGGAAGTTACTTGTGCTGAGGCCAGACAGAAGTGCAGACCATCCAACTTCTGACATTTTCCAGGGCCGTGTGTCCAGAACGTGGTGACCCAATTTTTCTCTGTTGGCCTATATTAAGCTGAACATGTCAGGGCCTAAGTCATCATACTTATGAGATGTTTTGTTTTTTTAAACCCCAAACCACTCTTATAAAGAACGTGAAGCATTAAATAAAAATACGCCACTATAATTTTGAGTAATCTTAAAAGCTGGCAGTACCGGTCTATAAAAATAAGCCAGAAAGCCAATGAAAATAGGCCTATGAAACAGTCAAATCCAGGGATTGCCCAAGGAGGCCAGCTGTGTGGTAACAGACAAACCAAACTCTTGATTTTGATTTCTTACTTAGGTACGCCTAAAAGTGAGGTGGGGTCATGATTACTATAGTACAGAATTAGAGTGTGGTAGAATGACAGCTTTTCCATAACTTCCTTAATGGGGGGCAATATTTTTAAAGTTAGAATGAAACTGAGTACAGTAGTTGGACGGAAAGATATTTTCATATAGACGTACGTAAGTATTCCGCTTTGCTTGTTTATTCAGAATGCATAGATTAAGCACATTATGTGTCCAATCTGACCCGAGGTACTTCGGATCAGAGAAGGTACACAATTTTTAAATTTAATCTTTACGTTCCTATGCAATCTCATTTGAGTAGAGAATATGGTTTCATCCTAATCCACTGATGTCCACAGCACACCCAAATGCAGTGCAAGTTTTTTACTACTTTTTTTTTAATTACTACTAACTTTAAGGTGTTCTTAAATGTTATCCTCACTTATCTAAGTCAGTTAATTATGTATTGCAATAAATTCTTCACAGAATAGCATTCTAGTTAGTTTATGTGCATACGTCTTATATCTTCTTCTAGATTATCAACCGTGGAGTCTTTTACTCACCCGCAAATTGTCTTAGAGTGAATCAGCCCTCTTGTAAAGCTAGATAGCTCAGCCAACACACTCAAAGTATTTCTCGCTGAGCCTATGATGTTACTTGGCTAGGAAATCTGTGTTTAAATCATGAAACCAAACACTTTTTATGATTATTAAATAATTCCAAACTAAATAAGGAGAAAAAAATGTTTGATTTAGAGGTAATTAATTCATACTGCCATTTCTCCATTTTTTAACAGATTAATTTATTGGATTTGCAGAGTTTTGTTGTTTACTTTGAGTGTCTCATAACATGGTATTTTTACTCATAACGTAATATGTTATTACTATCTGGTAAATGTTTGTGTAAGTGTAGTCATTAATTTTCAATTTTTCTAACAAAATTTAATGAAAATTCATATGATACATTCTTTATAGTATTGCATTGATGTTCCCAGATAAGTAGTGACATCGTCTAAAAGGAAAGGGTCAGGAGCTGGTATGTTGGGGTCAATCTGGGGCAGCCCAAGTCCAATGTCCAAGATGGAAGAGGACTCTCAGTACAGGGTCTAAAGGAAGGAACACAGAAGTCTGAGCAAGCAGGACAAGACCCGTAGTTTTGGATCATGGTCCAAAGACAAGAAGAACATCTGGAAGCCTCCGTGCCAGTCTGGTTGTCCCAGGAGCATCATGCTCAACTGCTGCTTTCTTCAGGCTCCTGGTACAACCTGCCTCGAATCAAAGGATTGGTCAACTTTGCCCAGTGACACTATGGTTATACGAAAGATGGAAGTTTTTAGGTCCTTATTTATTTATTTTTTTCAGTTCTGGAAAACTTAGTTCAAATATTTATCCAGATGCAAAATTCCTTGGATCATTGTTTAAAATGAAGTTTATTAACTAAACTGGATCCAGGAAAATTCTATAATCAGTTTTCTTATTAAGAAATGAATTTTTATTTGATGCATTCCTTTCTTCCTTCATTTATTCATTTCTGGGACTTGGTCCAAATCTTACATAAAATATACACAGAAAGAGAGAAAACAAGTGGCCTCTTTATATAAACTAATCAAGAAGGAAATGAAGCCACCCAAATGTGGCCTATGCCATCTGTGCTCTGTGATAAATAGCAAAACTGCAGTCATGTTTTTTCTTTAAATGTTAACTATAAAATATAAAATCCTTTTTATTAACACCAGATGTCAAGAATGCTTATTAAAATGCCATGGTTTATTAAATAGCATCATTTTAGACTCACTGAGCTAGTAAAGACTGGTGGGTTTTTTTGCATTTAGATTAAGCATCTGAAATTTTGTATTACTTACCAGATCGGTCCAAATATGTGAATGCTAATATATATACACCAAAATTTAAATTTAGAAGTAGAAAGATTTATACTTCATAGGTTGGACCAAAATATTTTTAAATCTGCAAAGTAGATTTTTATTTGGTTGTTACATTTAAGATTTATTGAGATTTTTATATGCATGAAATAAGCATTACTTTATGTATCTTAAGTCTAGAGGAAATCAGAGAAGATCAAATAAAAATAAAGAGTAGCTCTAAAATTATGTACTTTCTCTATCCTTTTTAGCAGCCTTTTCTTTGGCTTTCATAGCAAAGGTAATTGTGAGAATGTCTTTTATCTTCTGTTTCTCCACATTCTTCACAAACTAAGAGTTCCGACAGCCTTTTCTCAAGCCGAGTCAGGGAAAGAATAACTTTGAGAACCACTATATAGAATTTTTGCAGAAATGGAGTCTGGGAAATTTCTCTTCAAGGCCATGCTTGGAATATTTTGAATCCAAATTTAAAGTCAATAATGAGAGTTTAGCATGGTGATTAAGGAACGTTATATATTCATTTTTTTCTTCATGAACTGGTACTTTGTTTGAACCTCTCTCCTTGAAATGACTCTGGAACTGCAGAGCTTAATGCTTTGAATATTTTCTTTTCCCTTTCATTTTTACACATAGTTTGTACATGACCTATTAGGTAGCTAACATGAAGATTAGGAAAGTTTTTTTTGAGATATAAATTCACCTACATCAATGTCAGTCAGCCTTAAATTATTTAGGCCAAAGTCAGTGTTTAATACTCATCCCTTATATTTATTTCTCCAAGGAAACCGGCTTTCTAGTGGTGATCTGGTGATTAATTTTATTTGCTCATTGCTACTTAGACATTATTTTGTAATGTTTAAATCAGGGTCACCCCTGAATATAATTTATTGAGTTAGAAACCAGCAGGTGTATTCTGGAAAAGTAAAGAGCAAATAGTAAAGTGGCTTACATGTTTACCTAAGAGTTTATTTACTTTGGTATTTTATCTGCTGCTTTGGGTTTTAAAGGTTTACTATGAGAGCATTAGGAACAAATGAGCCCTTTGTGTTTCAGGAGCAGCAGGTGTTGAAACAGCTTTTCGGTTTAACTTGGACAATAGTAGTTAATGTATTTATTGACTTGATTGATCATTACATGCCCCAAGGACGATAGCCTCCCAATAAAAATTTTCCGGATATTTTTATGGTTATCTGGTATTGTTCTGTTCATTTAATCTGTATATTTGTCTATGTGGGCAAGGGATACATGTCTGGGTAAATTTGCTGCAAAAAGCAATTGCATTTTAAATCCAGCCATATCATAAAACAATTCCTAAATTGTTGTTATTCTTAAACTATGTGAACATGGATTTATAATTACTATGGCTTTAGAGGTATTAGAAACTTAATACCTTCTGGAAGATCTCACCAAATGAAGCAAATGATTCTTAAACTTAGTTCAAAGGAATTTACTATGATTTATCCATGAGATAATTCTAACAGTTCTAGAGTTCCTAAATCTCCAGCTTTAATGATTTACCTGCCCCCAGCCACCTATACAACAGAGACGAAGTGTCAAGCATGCAGCATAATGCTAGAAATGTGTATTTCTGTATATTGACAGAGCACTCAAAAAATATTTATTGAATAAAATATTCAGAGAAAAAAACCCATTGGTCATCTAGAGACATTTAATTTAACTAATCTGGCATCAGTGAATGACATTATCCCACATTCTGCTCCCAAGTGCACTCTTCTTTCTTATGGCTTTAAAAAAATTTTTTAATATTTATTTATTTTTTAGAGGGGGCAGAGGAGCACAGAGAGAGAGGAAGACACAGAATCTGAAGCAGGTTCCAGGCTCGAGCTGTCAGCATAGAGCCTGACTCGGGGCTTGAACTCATGAACCACGAGATCATGACCTGAGCCGAAGTCAAATGCTTAACTGACTGAACCACTCAGGCGCCCCTTTTCTTTCTTATGTTTCTGAAACTGATTATAATCTAACGATAACTTTAGATAAGTATAAATAACTATCTCCAAGTTAGTTTCAGTTCCTTTATTATCTGTTCATAAGTCACATTTTAGATCTCAGAGATACTCTATTAATGTGATATATCTAGTCTAGGGTCTGAAATGCTTCTACCCTATCATTTGGATTTCCAAACAGAGGGATTTGAGTTACAATAGAATATATGTATCTAGAGATTCTTATGTGTCTTTTTGAATTGTGAAAAAATGTGTGTAAGATAAAATTTATCACCTTAACAGTGTAGTGACTTAGGTACATTCACATTATCATGCAACTCTCACCACCTCCATCTCTAGAATTGTTTCCATTTTGCAAAAGCAAAACTCTGTATTCAGTAAACAATAATTCCCCATTTCCTCCTCCTTTGGACCCCTGGAATCTAGTGATTTTTAATGAAAATTATTATGCTAAAATATTCTGTATGTCTATAAAGATATTTATGCTCACCATCACACTTATGAATGTTTAGAATTGATGGATTACAGAAAATACAGTATTATATATTTATTTTTTTCCATATCAGTTTTCCGAGGTAGTGGGTGTCCCTACTTCTACTTCTAACTTTTCATGTACGATTTAGATGGTTATATGTGTTAAAGGTTCAATTTTAAATATATCTAAAATCTTGGAACTTCAGTAATCTTTTCCAAATGTCTTCAGTTTTCAAGAGCACTAACTTTTGTTGCATCAATTTCAAGCATTTAATTTCTACTTTTTTCTCATCATGACATTCAATACTAATGTTTTTCATATTTTCATATCAATTTATCAAACTTAAATTCTGTATAGCTTTTAAGGAAACATTCTATATTTAAGAATAAATAATACTCAATTCTTTTGTCAAATAGTCTATTTTATCTCAGAATCCCTATTTCACCTGGATTGCATTAATTTACTTTGGAATCAGGTAATCTGATTTTCAGTTCTTCTGTCAAGGATTATTTATTATTAGTGTACAAGTGGCTATGTTAGCACTCAATCTCAAGGAGTGGTTGAGGAAGCATATTGGATGTGTTCTGTTTTCTTTTTAAGCCCTCAGGCTAAAATTTCTCTGCAGTAATTGTTCTCGTGAGAGTTTTTATTTTTTTATTTTTATTTTATTTATTTATTTATTTATTTTTAAATTTTTTAACATTTATTTACTTTTGAGAGACATAGAGACAGAGTATGAGCAGGGGAAGAGCACAGAGAGAGGGAGACACAGAATCTGAAGCAGGCTCCAGGCTCTGAGCCATCAGCACAGAGCCCGATGTGGGGCCCGAACTCACAGACCATGAGATCATGACCTGAGCTGAAGTTGACCACCCAACCAACTGAGCCACCCAGGTGCCCCTCATGAGAGTTTTTAAACAGTTGAGCTTGAATTCTGCTGGATTATTTCTTTGTATGATGATTAAACATTATTATGATATTTAAAAAATTCTTAATATTTTATTAAATTCACATAACAAAAGTTACTTTCTAATTTTATTCTACTTACTATTCCAAGTCAAATAGTCATTAAGTAAATTTGCTTCCAAACCAAGTCAGAACCATTTAAATATGCTATGCTACTATCCATAGTTAGGTTGGATTCTTTCTAGAGCAGTAAGTAGTCACCTACTTGATATTATCTGAGAAATGTGGAGAGAGTTTTTTTTTCTCCTCTGTCTCACAATGTCTGATATTTTACCATTAAAGGTTCAATACTTGATGCCTGTTGTCAGATGGTACCCTTTAAAATGTGAAGATCCTTGGGAAAAGTGACTCTTCTTATTATCAGTCACCAACTCTTTTGTGGATTTGTTTTATCCAGGGTCAGTTCGAGCAGAGGTGTAGAATAGGATAAGAGAGAGAGAGAGAAAGAATAAAAAATAGGGTGGATAGGAACTGAGGTAACAAGGACAAAGCTTTAACTGCATCAATAGTTTGTCTTTCATCCCTGACTCCCATGGAGTATCATTTACTTGATGCTTTGAAAGAGTTAGTGAAATTTAAGTCTCTTTTTCAGAATTTCCTTCAGAAAAACCAACAAATAGTCATTTTGTGTCTCTTCTATGCCACAGTTGCACCTCAGCACATCACATGAATTATTTTACTTACTCCCTAAAGCAACCTCATATGACTGACAAGCAAATGAGGTTCAAAGAAATTTGGTAACTTTCTGAGGGTCACACAGCTAGTTACTATACTTCTGATTGCTAAATATATGATCTTCACCTTTAGACTGGGTTAGGGTTAATGGGGAACCATTGAATGTTTTCAAGAAAAGGGACCTGATGAAATTGTATTTTAGAAAGCTCACACGGGTATGCGTAGTTCGGAGGGGAATAAGACTCGAATCAGGCTAGAAGTTAGGAACCCATTATAGTTATCTAAGCAAGACCTGAATGTTGCTCAGAGGTGGAAGGAGGAATGAAAAGAAGTAGATGGATTCAAGCAAGATTTGGGAGTAAGCATCAACAATTTAATTAGAGGGACAGGAAAGAGTCAAGGATGATCCTTGAGTTTCTGATTTGAGCAACCAGGTAGATGGTTGTTTTAGTCAGTTCAGGCTGCTATAACAAAAATACCATAAACTGGATGGCTTAAACAACAAACATTATTTCTCTAGGTCTGAAGGCTGGAAGTCTAAAATAGAGGCACTGGTGGTTTTGGGGTCTGGCGAGAGCCTGTTTTTTGGTTTGCAAATGGCCATCTTCTCACTCTGTCCTCACATGACAGATAGAGAGCCCTGAGCCCTTCATTGTCTTAAGGGCATTACTCCCATCTTGGGGGATCCACCCCCATGTCCTCATCCAAACCTAATATCTCCCAAAGTTCCCAGCTCCAAATACTATCACACTGGGGATTAAGCTTCAACATATGAATTGGAGGATGAGGGAGACACAGTCAGTCCATAGCAATGGTGAAGTCATTCACTAAGATGGGAACACAGAAAAAAGTCAGCATGAGTCTGGGTGTGTGTGTGTGAGGGGGTCGATAATGTTGAGCATTGGACACATGGAGTTCGAGGTGTCTGTGAAATGTACCAATGCGGATGTCCAATAATAGATTCCACTATTGGCCTGCAGCTCAAGGAAAGAGATATGGGTTGGAATATGAGCTGGAGGTGTAAGTTTGGAGACTATCAAAATATGAATGGAAAGTAGATGAGATCACCCTAGAAAATGTGTAGAGAAAGAAGTGAAGGCCCTGACCAATGCCTGACAAAACAAAATAAAACAAAAGTAAATGAAATCAACATATAAGAAGGGCACAGGCAAAGAAGGAGCCCACTGACAAAATGAGAAGGAACAGCTAGAAAGGTAGAAAAGACAGCAAGGACAATGTATGAGAACAAAAGCTCAGAAAAATAAAATTTCAGGAAGGAGGAGAGCTCGGCAGCCTTAGCTGCTCGACTGTTAACTGAGAAAGTGAGGCAGGGACTGGTTTTAGCTCTAAGGAGGTGACACAAGAGCAGCAGAGTAGAAAATAAAAACTAGACTTCGGTCTTCCTCTGGTTACTAAATGGATCCATAGGTTTACATCATCCGGAGGAAAAAAAGTTAAACACTTTTCCCTTGTGAATGACTATCTTAATTATGTTTATTATTCCGAATGATTTGTTCGGCCTAAAATCATTCAATCCTAATACCCTTGTGGGAATTTTATTTTCATTTCTGGAGGTCATTCCATTCTAATTTTACAATCTGATTTATTCTTTTTTCAAACTCGATGATGTCATTTTCAGGAAAGCAGTGTAATTTTGAGATATTAAGATAGTTGTGATTTTTCCTCACAGGTGCTCCCTGGCAAACGAAGCAAAGAGAGAGCAGGTAAGTCTCCTTGATGAAGGATGCTTTACTCTATTTGCTTATCAAAGTTGTTTGAAGAGCCTTGCCTAGTCACTATAAATTTAAGCATGCCATGAGTTTTGCAGAATAATTGAGTTACAGTATGAGGTTAATTGAGATGTCCTACATGCTGAAGGCTGGATCAGCTCACTTAGTTTTTCGCTAGTTGTCATACAGCCATGTTATGGGTTTAATCCTCATTTTGTACAGTTAGTTTTTACACAGAAAGAAATCTCTTTGTCTAACCAGTGTTTATTTTGAAAGTATACTATAGATTCCATATAGATTACACCTATATGGAGACAACTGCTTAGAAGAAGAGACTTCTTGACAATAATGAAAGGTAGCGATTTTTATTTGTGTGGCTTCCATATTTGGAAATGTTCTGTGTAAATCAGTATGTTTTGTATCTTAATTTATTTAGTTTCTTATTTAAATGACCACATAAAATAGTGGGTGGCAACTCTCCGAACCAGCACTTCTCACCAACTGTGTAGTGAGAGATTTACACAAATGAACAGCATGTGAAAGTTTTAGACGAATAAAGCCTTTCCGCTGGAGATTTGATAACTAGAATATATTAGATCTATTTTCTTTTTATCATAAACATTTTCAACTTAGGATAATTTCCATCGTATAAAAGCTAGAGTCAAGGAAGCAAATAGAAAAACAACACGGTTAACTCCTGGCAAAAAATGACACGTAGCTTTCTAACAAATCTCCAGTGAGGAAGTTCAGCTTTAGTGGCTCTGATGTGGTGAAAAGTACCAGCGTGGACGTGGAGTTTATCTGCGACTCAGGTATCACACAGTGGGGGTTCCTCTACCAGAGCCTGCATGTTTAGCTGCTCATCAATTCTGCCAGCTAGTGTTTCATTTTTGACAGAAAGAAAAAATTGAATAGGCAAGCAGGCCAGCAGAAACTAGAAAAGAGTCAAATCATTTCTCACATAAATATTTATGGACGACACTGTGGGAGTAGGAAATATTGGTGAAGGATGTCTGAGAACAATTTTTCTGCACGTGTAAATCAGAGGAAAAATTTTGAACCCCAATTCAGATTTCCATGAGAATGTAAAATAGTCCATAAACTTAGGGTTTTTCCATGATAAGTTGTCCTCTTTTTATTTTCCAATCTCATCTTTCAAATTAAATTATTTTCACAATTTAAATTTTTAATGATCATTCCTTCTTGACATTTGTAAAATAGGAAATGGGCTCCCCTTGCTTCCAATTTGGCTTTCTATAATGGCTTCTTGGTTGGAGTGTCTAAGAGCTTCTCTCTGTATGTTTTACCAAAGATGTAACAGGGCAGCCAGATGGAAGATATATTGGCTGCTTAATACATACAGATGTAAGGTGTAATAATGACATAGGAGAAGGACGTGGCTAAGATCCCACCTCGCTGTTTGCCCTTGTAAGGTGACTTCTGATGATTCTTTCTTGTGTGTTAAAATGGCCTGATCCACATTTTCCTGTGGTTTTAGTCCCTGGTGAGGGATAAATGTGGAGCCCAGTGATAGAATAGGGATCTTGAGCAGAAAAGCTGAGGTACGATGTTATTGTTATTGCTTTCACTAATAGATTAAGACAGAGTGTCACAAGATAACCATGCTCTTTTTCTAAATAGTTTAAACTATCCACTAGGACCAAGAGATCTCCGCCTTCTGAAGGAGAAAACATTTACTATGGTAACAGTGCAGTAAATTCTCAGTTCATGCTATCATGCTGTGGTCCTTCTTGGATAAAAAGTCAAAATAGAAATAAATGGCACATATAATGGAATGGATTCTGTAATGGAATGAGAATTTATTTTTGAAAAGTGAATATAAATGTTCATAAATATATATATACTTTAAAAATTAACTCATACAGCTATGGTTGACTTAATCTGTCTTTAAATTTGGTTTATCATTGTATCTTTTTTTCATTTCTTTAAATTTGTAAATGGGACACCAAAGCCAAATTCCAGCTTTCCTCACCATCAAAAATATTTGATTCTTGCACTGGTATGCTATTCTTAGCATATATTGTACATATTTTGCTTTGAATTATAATACATTTGTCTTCCATATAGAAAACAATTTTAAAGCCTAAGAAAAAGAGGATTGCTTCTGAAAAAAAATCACTTGCTTTTTTTTTCTTAATAATTTCGCTAGAGCAACAGGGATAACTCCTCTAAGAACAGTTTCAAAAGAAGCTTTGTGGCCATAACTATTCAACCTTTCTGCAAGTACTGTAATTACTTTCTGCCTCCTCAGCTTCATTGTGTTATAGCTTTTTGTTAGGCCTATTATCAAGATTATGAAGAATCTGTCACAAACAGAATTCTGCAAGCACTGACGATACAGAGTATACATAGAGTCAAAAGTATGGCCAAATCCAATGATTACAAACAAAAGTCTATACTATGGAATGTATGTATTTTTTATTTCACTGGAATTTAATTGTAATGACAAATGCCTAAGCTTGAGAGATTCTTGGTATCCCTCACCAATCCAAATTGGAAACTATAACTTCATTTTAATTCATCGAGTGTACGTTGAGCATCTATGTCTCTGGCACTATGCAAGGTATTAGCAACACAAAGATAAATAAGATAAAATTATCCCTCCTTCAAGAAATTCACCTACCTTAATCCTCTCTATAAATATTTCTTCAGTGAAAACAGTGCTTTTCAGTATTTTATAATAATTCAGTCAGTCTTACAATTGTGATTTCCTTTATCTATATAAAGGAAAGCAATTACCATTTTGTTGCCGTATGCCCACAGTAGGCAAAAGGAAAGCATGAGTGTGCTGAGAGGAACCTTAGTTTTATTTTATTTTAGTGTGAATCTCTATCCTGAATTACAAGTGCCACATAAGCGATATAAATCTAGCTACATAATCTTTCCCTCTACATTTGAGTTATAGCAGTTTATTCTGAATACTTAGTTATATTCTAGCCTTTGCAAGCTGCTAACTTAAATATAGAGGGGGGAAAAGAGAGTGATTTTTATCTGCCATTTCTATATCCTGCAGCTGGCATTCAAAGTCTCCACTGCAATACTTCCAAAATATTTACCAAAAAGCTCCAAATAACAGTCAGGGAAATCGCCAAGCCAGCAACTATGAAATTTGTTTTATGTGAGGAAGTCAGGTGACTTTTGCGTTGCTGTTCCGTCTGCTTCAAATGCTCATACCTAAGTCTTCCCATGTCTGTCTTGTCATTATTCAACCTAATGCCGCCTGCTTTTAAAAGCCTTTTCTGTCCGCTCTATCTAAAGAGGTTGGCTCCTCCCTCCACTAGTTTCTGTCTCTGTAATTTCTTTGTTTTCTTCACAGCACTTGTCAAAAACTGTAACTTCCTTTTTTCCTTCCTTCCTTCCCTCCTCCCTCCCTCCCTTCCTTCCTTCCTTCCTTCCGTCCTTCCTTCACACTAGACTAGAGGCTTCATATCTTATTATTTTATTCCTTGCACCCAGCAGACTGCTGTTTCATAGCAGGTACCCAAAAAAACCTGTTGACTAAATGTACCCCTGAATAAATGTTTTATGTTAATATAATTATGTGCCATCCAGAAAAGCACACACAGCAGGATGAGTGCCATGTTTCTCCAGTGGCTTTGTGGCCTTCTTGGCACATTGCTGAGGACCCAATCTGAAGAGGATAAGTCTGGGATATTAGAGGAAGACAGAAGATCAGTATTTATTGAGTGCCTTTTTTATGCCAGGCAAGCATCACGATACATTGTATGAATATTCATTCATTCAATCCTCAAAAATTCAATCCCATGTATAACATGGGAGGTATTGTCCTTGCTTTATACACATAAAACAGTAAGGGTCAAGGAGATTGAATGCTTAATGAGCATCTACATTAGAGTTTTAACCTCGTTCTGTTTGCTTTTCAAGACCATATACTGTTGGGGCACCTGGGTTGTTCAGTTGGTTAAGCGTCCAACTTCAGCCTAGGTCATGATCTCACCGTTCCACAGTTCAAGCCCTGTGTTGGTCTCTGTGCTGAAAGCTCAGAGCCTGGAGCCTGCTTCGGATTCTGTGTCTTCCTCTCTCTGCCCCTCCCCAACTTGCACTCTGTCTCTATCTCAAAAATAAATAAACATTTTTTAAAAAGTCCATATACTTTTCACTAAATAAATCCTTTCCCAGGAATATAGTGCGTGAGGGGATGGTGGTATTGCTAGTTGCTAAGGCTTGTCTGCCCATAAACTTCAACCGCTGTGTTTTATGTATATATAAATTCATTGAGTAGGCATTATAACTCATTATGTAATGAACACAAAGAAGAAAAAGACAGTGTCTTCCCTCAAAAGGCTCACAGTTAGTGGGGAAGAGAATAAAAAAATATATACATAGAGGGAAAACATACAGATATATTCTATACATTTATATTTCTACTGTTACTTAGACTGTAAATATGCCAGGGACACAAGCAGGCTCCTTAAAAATAAGGAAACATTCATTATTTTTGCCAGTGTGATTAGTTAATCTTTATTTAAATATCCCCTAATAAATAGCAATTTTTTAAATGAAAGAGTGAGTTCTAACCATCAAAATCAAACCAAAGCAAGAGGTTTGGTCTTGCTTCTAAAGTGCCTTTGGAAGAAACCAGACCTGAGCAAACCCTAAATGATAAAAGACAAATCACTACCTGATTTCTTCCTTTTGTGGTCTTCTGGGAAATGAGGCAGGCTCTTCTAGAGGATGACACACCTTGCAAAGATGAGATCATGACCAGAAAGAAGAAAAGCAGAAAGCAATTACAAGACTCGGTAGCTAATTTGTTATCAACAGGGAAAGAATATTATCTTGTTACAAGAATCCTTCTTTGATATAATCAATAATTTCTTCAGTCAGAAACACTGAAGCATCAGTTCGTTTTGTTGTTCAATACCATTTATTGCAAATAATAGACCTTAGCTGAAAAACATCCTTTTAGCCTTACATCCTATTTGTTTCCTGATCTGAAAGGAAAAGATTAAAAATCTCTATTCAATAACAACATGATTTTACCTTATGTGTTGTCTAAAAAACAGGACTTTCTACTTTTATGTGCAGCATATTGATTCCTTAAATAATGTAAATTTAATGTTGAAAATAAAATATGATTTCATTTTGAGGTTCCACGATATACCCACAACTTGTAAATAGATTTGCGATTAGTCAATATTTATTATTCTTGAAACCACAATTTCTGTAAAAAGTGTGATAAAGAAAATACTAGAGTTAAAAGGCAGCCGTAATTTTGCTTCTGAAATTGCCTTTTATAAGTACATTATGCTCAAATATATAATTTTGAATGTATCATTTGTATACATTATTTTCATTGCAATTTTAATATAAATAAATATAGTCCTGTGGAAAAATTTAAATCATATTGACTGCAGCATTACAACAGATGAATAACTTTGATATATGTTTATTTCTAGCAACTAATTCAGTCTTTGGAAATACTGGAAAGTATTTCTTATAGATTCAAGTGGTCTTGTGAAGCTGCTCCTTTCTCGAGGGAGCCCTGTAATTATCCTGTTGAAAAGGCAGGTCCTTTTATGAAGCATTGTCCTAACCCAAAGAGCTAAGCATACACTTGAAAAAAAAAAATTTTGTCCCACACAGTTTTTTTTACAGATATTTTTATTGAATACTATTCAGTTAAGTCTTGCTAATTTATATTTATGCGTTTTGTTAACATCCTCCTCTAAGAAAGGATTAAAGATTCTAAAATCACATTGGAATATGGACGCCATCACCAAAAGCTAAGCAAGTGATGTGGTTCTTTTTTCTGCTGTCAGCACCAGAACCTTTAACCCAGAACCTTCTAGCACTGGAAACATGGCACTACACCCCATCCCCTCCTTTATTTGCCAGAGCCTTAACCGCCCTGCCCTCCCACCCCCCTCACTGGGTATACCCTGCTCTTTCACACTTAGGAGAAAGGAAAACAAGATATTTCCTGACTTCACTACCTGGCAAACTCCTCCTCACATTCAAGAGGCAGATCAGAGGCTAATTCACTGCTGAATTTTTCCTTAATCCCACAAGCAGAGTTAACCAGTCACAGACACTATCATACTCTCTGTTAAGGCTCCTATAAAATTTTGTAACTTCAGAGCACTTAGGTGGCTCAGTTGGTTAAGCATCTGGTTCTTGATTTCCACTCAGGTTGTGATCTTATGGTTCGTGAGTCTCATGGTTCATAAGGTCAAGCCCACATTGGGCTCTGTGCTGACAGTGCAGACCCTACTTAAGATTCTCTCTCTCCCTCTCTTGCTGCCCCTCCCCTCGCCTCAAAATAAATAAGTAAAAAAACTTTTAAAAAAGTCTGTAACTTCTACTGTAAGTTGCTTGAGAGCAAGTACTGAGACTTACTATTCTTTGTATCCCAGGTACCTGCACACAGTAGATTCTTGACAAATTTTGGTCAGGTGAATTAATGAATGAAATAATTATTCATTTTATATTTGTAACAGCCCCTGAGGCAAGCATATAGAATTATCTTGGTTTTACAAAATAGCTATTAAATGATTAATAGGTATTAAATGATTTGTCAACGTTTATGCAGATTTTAACTGGTAGACAAAACTAAGATTGAAACTTTAGTCAAATAATTTTTCCAGCACCCTAAGTGTTGAGTTTCGTTTGTGTGTTATTTTGCTTTTACTTCTTCAAAAAAACTTTTTCCATGATCCAATTTTAAGATTGGTTATTTGAAAACATCTATGGTTCATAACAGTGCTGCCTAACAGAACCATAATGCAAACCACAAATATGTGCCAAATATGTCAGTTAAAGTCTATTAATCTCATTTAAAAAAAAGAAACAAGTGAAATTAATTTTAATAAGATCATCATGGCATGGCTAGTGAAAATCTGTGAGCCCCAGTGTGAACTATAGTGTCCTTCCCTCCATCATTTTGATTTGGAATACTCGTAGGAATTATTGATTTCCTTAATGGATTCATTGAGAGCACTCCTACCTTCCTCTGCAATTCAAAATAATATTTTTATGGTTTACATTTCTTAATGCGAAACTAAAGAACATTGTTCTTTTTGGAGACAGAACACCTGGGTGTTAGAGACAAAGAGGACTAAGTGTGAGTCTGGGCCTCTGTCACCTCCTCATCTCCTCATCAAGGGCGAGTTACTGAACTGTTTAAGCTTCATTTACCTCCTCTTTGATCATAAATAACACACGTATTAGGCACAATCATTATGGGGGTTGTATGAGATGATGGATGGGAAGTTCTGAGGATGGTGCCTGCTTGTGGTTGATGCATGGTGGCTATCACTGGCATCATTATTATTAATAATAATTAGCTCTATACGAAGTTCTCATAATCCCTTTCAACTACAACATATTTACTGAGTACCCAATGATGGATGATACAGCATTTTAATGGTCAATGCAAGTTCATAAACTGTGAATGGAGAGAGCAGCAAGTTTCCCAGACTTTTGAGATATCAAAGTTCATTCTTTTTGCATTGTGTTGGTTAAGTCACATTCCGTTTTCTTGGATATAAAATGTGAAAAGTGTTTCGTTACAGTAATAGGAGTACAGTGCCACTTAATATAACAGGTATTTCATAAAAAGTCTTATAACAAGTACACTCTATTTACTATTCTGAAAGGAAATTTATAATTAACAGATACCCGTCATTTCAAAAACTGATATAATGCCATAAGTGCAATAAGTGAAATAAAAGGGAAAGTAATTTGTAGTTAAATGATTATATATTTAATATATAATGCTCAGGTTGACTACATGAGAAGGTATAATGAAATAGTCCAATGCTTATAATGAATAGTTTTGGATTTAAGAATATGAGAAGCCATTTGGTAGAAGACTCATAGGAAAACAAAGGAATGGATGTAAGGTTAGAATTAGAATGAAAACAGGGTTGGGATGAGCAATAACAGACTGACTTATAAGTGTATGATAAAAGGCGAAAGAAAATAACCTTCATTAAGGATTAGATACCAAGACAAATGGTTGACTGTTAATATGGAGAAAATGAGAAAGTGTAATATTCTTGCATATGAGCCGGACTTTATTTATGCATGGTCTTACAGCATAAATAAGGGACAATGGTCCCTGTGTTATATTATGGGGCATTCGTAACTGTCAACCTTAAAAATAAAATAGTCGGTTATTTTATCAGCAAAATGAATTTCTTGGGGAATAGCAGAGAAATTGCAATTTGAGACATGCAAGTTATGGTGAGCCATAGGCCAGTCCGAAGAGACAAATGAGAGGTCAGCTTTTATTACGTTTTAGGAGACAGTTGGGGAGAGTTGCCTTAAACAACAACAACAAAAAGTTCATTGGAGAAGAACAAGAGTTCCGGTCGTGACAGTTTCTTATTGGCTGCAAGCCGTTAGTGTGTTGTTACTGGGGCAAGGGAGCGAACTGCTTCTTTTTCTTAAGCAGGAGATGAAATTTCTATGTGAAAAACGTTCTCCCTTGTCATAATAGTTTCTGTCTTTCTACATTCTGCTGGTGATGGAGGCTGCGATGGGTGGTACATGGAGGAGGGTTTTTCTTTCAGGGCTTCTTAACTCCATTTTCAGTGAGGTTTCCTTTATTTATTTGCACAGGACAAAGTATCACCAAAAACCTATCTCCTTTTTGAAATTCCGCCATGTTTCAGTGCATACAGTCAGTCTCGTATTTCAAAAGACACTAGAGATAATTTCCTTCAATAGCAACAGAATATTGAGGAGGGATTAGGAAAAAAAGTTCTACTACAAGAAGCTGTAGTGAAATTGCGTTATGTGATGTATGAAAACAGTGTTGAAAAACATAAGTACCTAAAAAATAAATCATTTGAACAAAGATGGTCATATTTAGCATTTTAAAATAAGGATGAAATAAAACTCCATATCAGTCTTCCCACAATTTATATGGTAGTTCAATTGCTAGATAATTCAGTGTGTATTAAAATCACACTTGTTTGTATCTAAACAAGTGGGATTAGGGTTTAGTTTCAGAGAAGCTCAGATAGGTGGCAGGAAATTTGGAAATCATGTTGAATGTAGGGCAACTCTTCACTGTGCAGTCGTGTCCTGTGGTTTTCGTGATAGTCATTAAATTCTAGAAGTTCCCCATTATTGAAGTAAACAAAAATGCATTCCCTTCATTTTTCCCAGAGACGCCCATTCTAGTAGATGTAGGATCTCCACTGAGAAGCACCAGCTTAGAGAGGAAGAGCGGCCTTGCATTCGGGACTTTCCATGCAGACACGCTAATCTGGCGGCATGACCTGAGGCTGGGGTACCACCTGGAACGGGACTGAGTGCACATTTGCTACCCGTTCCTTCAGCTGCATGGTACCAACTTTGGTGCGCCAGTTCTGACAGTTCCTAGACATGTGAAATCCTTGCTGGACACTCTGCATGTTGATGACTTTAGACGAATTTCTTTCCAAGTAGGAGGCATAGGCAAGGTTTCATGCTGCCTACATGACCAGAAAACAAAACAAAACAAAAAAACCCAAACCCACTATAGAACAAGCAAGTATACAATGCATATTAGCTACTTCATTTGAATAATTACACATATATGGTTTTCCTTTTCACTGAGCTCTTGTATAGGGTGAGATGGCAGTTTTCATTCATCTCTTGAGGGTTTTAATGAGATTCAAAGGCTTCCATGATCTATTCTTAGTTCTAAAACTCATATCAAAATCAGTCTGTCATTTGATAACAATGAGATCAAATTAACAAATTCTCGGACTCTGATAGGATTTTAATTTATCTCTAAAAGTCGTCTTTCAATTGAGGAAGAAAACCAGTTTCTCTCCTGGAAAATTCACTACAGGCAAGCTTGTCAGACTGTGTCTATTCTGAGTAACATGGCAAGATTTCTGAAAGGTACAACCAGCTGTATAATAACATGCAAGATAAATTTGGGTTTTTACATATAAAAATATATCCACATCCCTACTGCTTATGGCCTTTTTTGATGAGCACTCCTATGCTCCTTATTACCCACAGGATGAAATCCAGAAACCTTGTCTGACCATGAAATTCCTAAGCAAGCTAACTTCTTTTTTCTCCCCTGTCCCCTCCCACACTGCCAGCCAAACCTCACTTTACTCCCTCCCTCTGATGGTCTACACTTCCCTCCTCACAGTCTTACTCAGGCCGGATGCAGGAGACCCTGGACGTGCAGTTGAGTCCCTATTTGGTCACTTAATCACTTCACTTTCAGAATCATTTTTTCCCCATAAGTACAAAGCAGGAGGAATGAGCTGCAGTAATGTACGTAGAGGGCTTATCGTAAGACCCTGGCACACATCAGATGCTGAAAGTGTTAGTGCCTTTTAAGGTCTTCATCTCATGATCTTAAAAAACACTATCTCTGAAACCAGCCCAAATTCCACCTCTGTGAAAATTTCCCTTGAGATCTCAGCTGGAATTAATCATTCATTTACAGACGAAGAAATTGGGTTACAGAGAGAGAAAGAAACTTGCTCAGAGCTTTGTAACTGGTAAGTGGTAGAGCACAGACTCTAACCTGGGTTGTCTGGCTCTAGAGTCTGTATGTTTTTATTTTGTTTTTTAGTATAACCTAGATTTTTTTAAATTTTTTTTAATGTTTTATTTATTTTTGAGACAGAGAGATAGAGCGTGAGCAGGAGAAGGGCAGAGAGAGAGAGGGAGGGAGACACAGAATCCAAAGCGGACTCCAGGCTCCTAGCCGTCAGCACAGAGCCCCACGCAGGGCTCGAACTCACAGACCGCGAGATCATGACCTGAGCCGAGTTGGACGCTTAACCGACTGAGCCACACAGGCGCCCCTGGGTTGTTTTTTTAAAAGCGTTGAATTGTAGGAATTTTAAAATACTCCCATTCTGGGTTATCTTTTCACTTTCCTGATGATGTCTTTTGAAGTACAGACTTCTGAAAATTTGATAAATTCAAATGTATCTATTTTTTCCTTCTGTTGCTTATGTTTTTGGTGTTGCGTTTAAGTAGTCTTTGCCTAACCCAATCCAAGTTCATGAAGATTCACTCCCATGTTTTCCTCTGAAAGTCTTGTAGTGTTAGCACCTACATTTAGGTCTGTGAACACTTGGAGTTAATTCGTATTTATAGCATAAGGAAGGAGTCCGACTCTGTTCTTTTGCCTGTGGGTGTCCAGTTGCTCCCACATCATTTGCTGAAAAGAGTATTCTTTCCTGCCCTGAGTTGACACCCTTGTTGAAGGAGAGCCTGTGTACTTAATTTTAATATTGAGCCGCCTCCATCATTTCCATAGCTTGCCAGCCAGATCCATTCATCCTTACAAATGACATTTTCTTTCTCAATCACATCATGCTCGTCATACTTCCTTGCTTCCCCACATTCTTAGAGTCTGTCTGGAATATAGTTCCCGATCTTGTCTGCCTGCCAAAACCCTTGCTATCCTTAAGAGCAGCTCAAATGGAATATACTTTGTCTCGTTTTTTTATGGCTATACCTCCTGCACATTATTTATTCTTTTTAAATGTTTTACTTTTCATACTAGGTCATTATCTTGTTATTGTCAATTCCTCTCTTTTTTCTGGGACTCTCATTCTCTCTCTCCAAGCACCTGGCACAGTGTCCAGCGCACAGTAGATACTATAGATATAAATCTGTGGAATTGAATTAATTAAAATGGCCTTGGCCAGGAATTTTAGGGCCCATAAGAAGCCCAGGAAGCTCCTAAAGAAATCAAATATCCAATAAACATAAAAGTTAATAAAAATGAAAACTGCAACCCACAGCGAAAACATTATCATTTTCTCACGCTTCTGATAAATTTCCTGCAGACTTATCATTGCTGTGTCACTGTTCAGAACAGGGAAGCTGTTGACAATTTTACAGGCTGATAAAATGTTCTGTGAGCTAATGCACTTTTCTAATGTATCTTATAGACTGCATTACTGGGAATATTTTAAAATCAATTTCGTTAATGCCTATCTCTCGCTTAGTTTTTATAGCATATTTAAAGAAGATTAAGAATGTTTTAGTTGCCAATCCACAGCCACTTTCAATGCATGTGCTTTGGCCCTTGTTTTTAAAGGAAATTGATTTATAAATGTGTTTATGAAACCGACATTATATACAAACGTCTGAAACTGAAATATACAGAATGCTGCAGCAAATAGAGTATAGCAATAACTGAGAACGCTTTTCCAAAGGCCAATTCCGACAACAAAATAGAACATGGAACATTTTTATTTGCTCTTGTAAATTTTATCTGCATATTTTTTCAAATTGTAGCAACCAGTGAAATAATATAAAGACATATTAACTGACAGTTTATCATCTCCCCTTTCATTCCTGTTGCCACTGTTAAACAGCCACTTTTGATAGGTAAGTTTTTGTTCGCATGTTCTCTTTTCTCTTCCTAACACATATCTACAAACATGTTCCAGGTATCTATTGCTGCATAACAGTAACCCCAAAAACGGTGGGATGGGATGATTGGTAGCTGTCTACCAATGTCTACCAATGTCTGCAGACATTGGTACCCCAACATTCATACTTAGAGGCTGGGTGCTTTGTTTGATCTACATGAAATAGAAACACAATAATATATTACTATAAAATTTGTCTTCCTAATATATTAGACATCCTCAAAGATTACAAAGATCTAATTCTAGCCATCTTCCTCTAATTTTTTTATGCATATTACCCACAAATATATGTATATCGGTGAACTTTTCCTGTCCTCTTTTTTTTTTTTAATTTTTTTAAATGTTTATTTTTGAGAGAGAGAGAGTGAAAGCAGGGAAGGGGCAGAGAGAGGGAGACACAGAATCCAAAGCAGATTCCAGGCTCTGAACCATCTGCACAGAGCCCAACATAGGGCTCGAACCCATGAACTGTGAGATCATGACCTGAACCCAAGTTGGACCCTTAACTGACTGAGCCGCCCAGATGCCCCATCCTGTCCTCTTTATTACATTTTAATAATCCTTTTATCTCCACCTCCCCACATGGTGCCCTCTCTGCCTCACCTGCATAAAATAGCCCATGTTGATAAATGATATGTTTTCTTCCAGACTTTTTTACTTAATGGTTTGTGTCAGTTTCTAACAAAAATGAAGTTATACTATGCTTCTTCTGTGCACCATTTTTTCTCCTCATTCAAAATTTTGTCATTGAAACTCAAATCACTTCAGCTGATGTAGAAAGGAAGAGAGAGAGAGAGAGAGAAAGCAATTACCCTTCTTTGCTTCCTTCTTTTCCCCAGTCTTTCTCCCTCTCTTTCTGACTTTCTTTCACACTTCCATTCCTTTAAAAAAATTTTTAAATTAAACTTTTTGTTTTGAGATAATTTCAGATTTGCATGCAGTTGTAAGAAATAATATAGAGAGCTCCCACACCCTTTCTCCAGTTTCCCCCAAGGGTAACATCTTGCAAAGCTATGGTGCAATATCACAACCAGCATATTTGACATAGATACAGTCAAGATAGAAAATATTTCCATCACTACAAGGGTCACTAATGTTCTTTTCATAGCTACACCCATTTCCCTTCTACCACTACCCTCCTTCACCTCTGGCAACCACTAAGTTTTTAAATTTTTTTCCTATAATTTTATCATTTCAAGAATGTTATATAAATGGAATCAAACAGTATGTAACCTTTTGGGTTTGACTCTTCTCCCTTGTCATAATTCTCTGGAGATCCATCCAGGTTGTTTGCGTATCAATAGTTCATTTCTTTTTGTTGTTGAGTATAGATTTACTACATATTATGAATAATGCTGCCATAAATATTCATGTACAGGTTTTTATGTGACCATAAGTTTTTGTTTTTCTAGATAAATGCCCAAGAGTTCAATTGCTGGGTTGTACAGTAACTCCTTGTTTAAAATGCTTTTGAAAGGGTTATATCATTTTTCATTCCTACCAGCAATGTATGAATGATACTGTTTCTCTGTATCCTCACTAACATTTAGGGATTTTTGTTGTTGTTTTTTTTTAACCATTTTGATAGGTATGTTTTAATATCTCATTGTGGTTTTAAATATATATATCCTTAATGGCTAATGATGTTGAAATTTTTTCATATACTTATTTATCATCTGTATATACTCTTTAATGAAATGTCTTTTCATGAATTTTGCAGTTTCATTTTTTCATTGTTGAGTTTTGAGAATCCTTTGTACACTCTAGATACTAGCCCTTTGTGAGATATACAGTTTGAAAATATTTTCTTAGTCTATAGCTTGTCTTTTTATCGTCTCCCACATGAGCGTCACAGAGAAAAAGTTTTTAATTTTGATGCAGTTTGTTAATTTTAATGATCTTTTCAAAGAACCAGCACTTTGTTTTATTGGTTTTGTTTTGTTTTGTTCTGTTTTCAATTTCATTGATTTCTGTTCTCAGCTTTATTTCCTTTTTTCTTCTTGCTTTGAGTTGATTTTGCTCCATTTTGTCCAGATTCTTGAGGTGGATTTTAGATTACTGACCTGAGATATTCCCTCTTTTGTAATATGCATGCATTGAATGCTATAAATTTCTCCTTAGCTTTAGCTGTGTCCCACAAATTTCAATATGTTGTATTTCATTATAATTAATGCATTTTTTTTCTGTTGGGACTTCCTCTTTGACTGATAGATTATTTTACAAGTGTGTTATTTCGTTCTAAATATTTGGAGATTTGTTAACTGTCTGCTATTGATTTCTAGTTTGATTTCATTGTGGTCAGAGAATACATTCTGTATTATTTCAATTTTTAAAAATGTGTTGAGGTTTGTTTTATGGTGCAGGATATGATCTGTCTTGGTATGTGTTGTATGAGCACTTGAAAAGAATGTGTTTCCTGTTGCTATTTGGGTGGAGTGTTGATTGTACCATATTAGTCGTTGAGTTATTCCATACCCTTGCTGATTTTTCTTTATGGTTGTTCTATCAGTTGTTGAAAAGAGTTGTTTAAGTCTCCAACTATAATTACGAATTTATTCATTTCTCTTTTCAGTTTTATCAGAGTTTGCTTCACATATTTTGTTTTTATTTTTTTTTTACTTTAGAGGAGAGAGAGAGTGTGGCAGGAGAGAGGGCCAGAGGGAAATAGAGAATCTCAAGCAGGCTTTATGCTCAGTGTGAAACCCGTTATGAGACTCTATCCCATGACCCTGAGAATATGATCTGAGCCGAAATCAAGAGTTGGACACTCAACTGACTGATTTACGCAGGTGCCCCTGCTTAACATATTTTGAAGCTCTGTTTATTGGTACATATTTGTTTAGGATTACTATACCTATTGGTGAATTTACCCTTTTTTATTCATTTCATGTCCCTCTTTATCTCTGTTAGTTTTCTTTGTACTATATCATACTTTATTTAATATTAATATTTGTTTAATGTTTGCATGTTATATCTTTTTTATTATTTTATTTTAAAACTGCTTATGTTGTGATATTCGAAGTGAGTTTCTGCCACTTAATTTCACCAATTTCTGTCTTTGAATTGATAAACTTAGACAATTTACATTTAACATAATTATTAATATGTTAGGGCTTAATTGTCCCATGTTAATTTTTGTTTTGTTTTCTCTGTTTTTCATTTCTATTTTCTTTTTCTTGCCTTCTTATATATTACTTGAACAATTTTATAATTTTATTTTTATCTAGCTATAGTGTTTTTTGAGTGTACCTTTTTGGGTAGCCTTTTTAGTCATTGCTGTAGGTACTACCTCATCTATACATAACTTTTCACAGTTTGCTGGTGTTATTTTACTAGTTCAATTAAATCATAGAATACTTACCTCCCTTTACTCTCCCTTGTTTATTATATAATTGTCTTAAATATTTTCTTAATATTTGGAACCACATCAGACAGTGGTATAATTTTTGCTTCAAACATTAATATAATTGAGAAGACTCAAGAGGAGAAGGAAGGCCTATTGTAATTACCCATAGTTTTCTTACCATGTTCTTCTTTCTTTCTTTTATTGTTTTCTTTTTGTTTAGAGAACTTCTTTTAGCTATTGTTTTAGGATACGTCTGCCAGCAACAAGTTCTCTTTTGCTTCATCTTAGAATGCCTTGATTTCTCTTCATTTCTGAGGAATACTTGTGCTGGATATAGGATCCTAGATTGATTGCTGGTTCTTTTTTCCCCCACACTTGGAAAATGTAATGCCATTTCTTTCTGGACTCCATTGTTTCTGATGAGAAATGTGCTGTCTTTTTTAATTGCTTTTTCCTTATAGGCAAGGACTTCTTTCTTCCTTTCTCATTAATTACAAGATTTTTGTTTTGTCTTTGATTTTTTTAAAAAATTTTATGTTTATTTATTTATTTTGAGGGAGAGAGATAGAGAGAGAACAGACAGGGAATGGGCAGAGAGAAGAGACAGAATCGCAGGCAGGCTGTGTACCATCAGCACTAGATCATGACCTGAGTTGAGATCAAGAGTTGGACACTTAACTGACTGAGCCAGGTGCCTGTCTTTGATTTTTAGACTTTTCTCTTTTAGTTTTCAGTGTCAGTATGGATTTCTTTGACTTTATATTGTTTGGGGTTTACTAAGCTTCTTGAATCTATAGATTTATGTCTTTCTCAAATTTGAGGAGTTTTCACCCTTTTATTTTTTTAAGTATTTTTTAACTCCACCCTCTTTCTCCTATCCTTCTAGGATAGAAGATATTTGAGCTTTTTTTATAATCCTACTGTCCCTGAGGTTTTTGTTTTTAAATAATATTCTGTCTGTTGTTTAAATGGGTAATTGTTATTTTTCTGTTTTGCTGTTCATTTACAGTTCACTACAGTTTGTTTTTCCTCAGTCTACTCCACTCCATCCTACTATAGCATCCATTCATTAGTTTCCTATTTCGGTTGATATGTTCTTCAGTTCTAAAATTTACATTTGGCTCCTCATTATACTCTTTCTTTGTGGAGTGTTTCTATCTCTTTGTTGAAGTTCTCTTTATTTTGTTTGTTTTAAGCTTATTTGTAATTGCTTTTTGAAGCATTTTTATGATAGCTGCTTTAAAATCTTTGCCAAATAATTCTGATATTTCTGTCATCTCACTGTTGACATTTGTTGATTGTCTTTTTTCACCCAGTGTGAGATCTTCCTGGATCTTGGTATGACAAGTGAATTTCAGTATTCAGTATTCAGGATTAAGCTGTGAAACCCTGTATCTCATTTAAGCCTTCTGTTTTAGCTGGCTTCTTCAGACACTACTCTGACTAGGAAAGGATGGGGACACCTTGTTCCTGCTTAGTGGGCATAAAAGTCGAGATTCTTTATTTGGCCGCCATATACCTGGGGGTGGGGTTGAGAGGTGGCTCCTTGTTATTTCTACATAGGGGTAGAAGTTCTGGCTCTCCACTAGGCCCCTACTGATGAATGGGGTAAGAGCGCTGTTGCAGTAGCTCCCCAGCTAGCCTCCACTGTCACCATGACATTGACTCTTCCATATGAATGGTCAGTGGTAAAAGTCCCTACTCTCCTCTGGTCTGGGCCTCTTTCAACACCACCCTGTGGGGAGGGGAAGAGGCACCACATTATCGATAAGTGATGATGGAAGTCTAAGCTCCTTACTCTGTGTCTTCTAACACCATCCCTGGCAGGGAGTGTTGGGTGTCTTGTTAAAGTCTGGTGAGGATAGAAGTCCCCATTTAACCTTTGCTGATTTTGCTGGGGGAGGGGACACAGTTTTGTTTTTTTTTATTCTGTGGTGTTTGGCTGCAGTAGAATAATTATTTTTTAAAAATTTCCTGTCTAACTAGGCCGTCCGTTTCATGCTCCTTTGGCTAGAGAGAGTGAGCCTTTGTTGGGCCTTTTTTGGTCTGCACCCAATGGTGTCTCCAGGTTACCAGCTTCTCCAGCAAACAGTCTGGGATGTATGAGGCAAAAAGAAAACCCCAGGGAGTTAACTATGTTTAGGTCCTGAGGTCTTTAGCTTGTCTGCCTTCTTATTTCTGCCTTTCAGAGGGTGCTCGTATTGTTTTATATATAATGTCCAGAGTTATCAGTTGTATTTAGCAGGACGAATGGGAAATATATGTCTACTCTGTCTTGCAGGAAGCAGTTGTATCTCTTTCTTTCCTTCTTTCTTTCTTTCTTTCTTTTTTTCTTTCTTCTTTTTTTTTTATATTCTGTACAAGATTCCCTGTTGTGAATGTGCTATAGTTCATCAACTATCTCCTACTGATGAATGTTTCCACTAAGAAAATACTGCAATATTTATATTGGTACTTATATCCTAACATATTAATGCATTTATTTCTAAGGAATGGAATGGGGAGTGGGGCTGGAGATGTGTATTTTAAAATGTAGAGCTATTACATTACTTTATCAGTTCACGTTTCCACCAGCAGTATATTAAAAACCTTTTTCCCACATTTCTATTAACAATAGTTATTATCTTATTTTTTCCAGTATTAAAAGCAAAAAAATGATATTTTATTTTATGTTATCTTTATTCCATATTTTTGTATATTTATTGATTATTTATAATCAGTTCATTATTATTTGTCCCTTCATGCCTATAACCCTTTTATCCTCATTGGGTTATTAGTCTTTTTATTAGAGTCATAAGAACTTTTTGAAATTATAGACCCTTGATGTGCCATCTGCCTTATAAATCATTTTTTTCAAAGATACCAATTATCTATGGACGTTGCTTTTGATATCTTTTGGCATATGATTTTTTAAAATTGTATATAGTCAGAAATGTCTATAATTTATTCTATCATCCAACTTATTATTATCATAATCAACAGCTTGATGCATCTACTTTGCAAATGTTTTGTCTGAGATTTTATTTTTTATTATCCAGTAACTACTTGCTCAGAGTAGATCTTGGTCTGGTTCAATTAAATCTAAAAGCTTCACTACATTTGGTTTATTGAAACTAAAATCTTTCTGTCTTCCAGACAAATAAAATTTACAGTAATTAGTATTTTGGTGAAAAATAACTAACTTTATCTCCCTCCCCAATATTTATACTAATTATTTTATTTTTCTGCCTTAATTGCAGTTTCTCATAGGAAAAAAAAAATCCCTGCAGAAATCCCTGACTATATTCTTATTTGACTCAAATGGTTTAAATTTGTTTCACAGTTTGAAAAAATTTCCTGTTAAGTTTTGATAGTTTTCATCAAACTTTAAGGATTTTCTATTACCATTACATTGCTTAGAGTTTTTATTTAATGGCTGCATAATCTTATTTGATCAAATGATGTTTTCATATGTATTATGTATATATTTCTTTTTTCTCAATTCAAATTATTCCTGCATTCCTAGAAATGATTTCACTGGTCCTAATATGTAATGATTATT
The DNA here is from genome assembly GCA_030068075.1 of Paguma larvata. Taxonomy (NCBI): domain Eukaryota; kingdom Metazoa; phylum Chordata; class Mammalia; order Carnivora; family Viverridae; genus Paguma; species Paguma larvata. The sequence continues at coordinate 66,726,262 of CM057839.1, forward strand.
AATATGCTAATATTAACATTCCTCTTCTTGAAATAGTTTCTAGTTTACAAGAAAAATAGTTCAAAAAGATCCTGTATACTCTTTGACTTAATTTACCTATGTAATCATTACTCAAACTTAACCAATTTTTAACATCTTATCATTTTTAAGACATTTTGCCCCATGCTTTATATTTACAATCTCTCTGGTTAACTCAGTTTTCGTTTTTGCTAACCTAAGCAAATACACGTTTACTTTCTTATTTCCTCTTCTTTTTTTCCCACAAAAGGTAGCATTCTATTTATGCTTTTTTGCATTTTTTTGTATCACTTAATATATCCTGGGGGGCAGTCCATATCAATTAAAGAGTCTTTATTGTTTTAAATAGTTGCATAGCACTCCCTTGTTTGACCAACCTATCTTCTATATTTGAGCCTTTAGGTAAGTTTCCAACGTTTTGCAAATACAAACAATGCTGACAAGCATAATCTTACACATATATATTTTCATATTTCAGGGATATGTAAAGGGTAATTTCCTAGAAGTGTGATTGCTTGGCCAAAAAAAAAGGGAAAAAAAGGTTTCTATCCATTTGTATTTATACCAGCAATATATCAAAGTGCTTGTTTCCCCCAGCCTCACCAATTGAATATAATATCAGTATGGTAGGCTAAAATGATATCCCGGTGTACTTTAAATTTAGATTTCTCTTATTATGAGTGAAGATGTGCATCCTGTCATATGTATAATGGTGGTTTTATGTTTTGTGTGTGTTTGTGAATTTATATTCATGTCCTTGGCCCATTTTTCTGTCAGTTTTTAAAATGTTTATTTATTTTTGAAAGAGAGAGAGCACACAAGAGTGGGGGAGAGAAAGAGAGAGGGAGACAGAAGATCTGAAGCAGGCTATGTGCTAACAGCTCAAACTCACAAGAACCATGAAATCATGACTGAGCCAAAGTAGGATGCTTAACTGACCTACCCACCCAGGCGCCCCCCTGTCAATATTTGATCTTTTTCTACCTTAAAGTTTTAAAAGTTCTATATATGTTAGAAATATTAGCTCCTTATTTGTAATACATATTGCCGATATTTTCTGCTGGTTTGTTATTTGTCTTTTGCCTTTGCTTATACAGTTTTGCTATACAAAAGCTTGTTTTGTTTGTGATGTTTTGCTTTCCTTGGGTTGAATTTATCAAGCATTTGTTATATTGCATCTGAACTTTGAATCATAGTTAGGAAGGTAACTTTCCCCACACCTAGGTTATTATGCAATTCACTCATGTTTTTTTTTTAATTTTTTAAAAATATTTTTTAGTTTAATTTTGAGAGAGAAGGGGAGGGAGAGAAACAGCAGAAACAGGGGAGGGGCAGAGAGAGATGGAGACACAGAATTTGAAGAAGGCTCCGGTCTCTGAGCTGTCAGTACAGAGTCCGACATGCGACTTGAGCTCAGGAACTGGAGCTTTGAGATCATGACCTGAGCCAAAGTCAGATGCTTAACAGACTGAGCCACCCAGAAGCTCCTCTTCTCATTCTTATAGGCTTTCCTTCATTTTCTTTTTTCAACATTGGTATTACTATACTAATATGTTGCTGGATATTTGCTAATTTTTAATTTTAGAATCTTGCCCCTATCATAATTAGGATTAATTCCAATTTTCTATATATTGCTCTATCTTTAGTATAAAGTTATTCTGGTCATATAAAATAAATTAGGGTTATTCCTAACTTTTTCATGATAAAAATAATTTAAATATGCAATCTCTATCGAAATAACACCAGCATTCTTCACAAAGCTAGAACAAACAATCTCAAAATTTGTATGGAATCAGAAAAGACCGCAAATAGCCAAAACAATCTTGAAAAAGAAAACCAAAGCTGGAGGCATCACAATCCCAGATTTCAAGATGTATTACAAAGCTGTAATCATCAAGACAGTATGGTACTGGCACAAAAACAGACCCTCAGATCAATGGAACAGAATAGAGAACCCAAAAATGGACCCAACTAATCTTTGACAAAGCAGGAAAGAATATCGAATGGAATAAAGACAGTCTCTTCAGCAAATGGTGGTGGGAAAACTGAACAGTGACATGCAGAGAAATGAACCTGGGCCACTTTCTTACACCATACACAAAAATAAACTCAAAATGGATGAAAGACCTAAACAGAAGCCAGGAAGCCATCAAAATCCTAGAGGAGAAAGCAGGCAAAAACCTATTTGACCTCAGCTGCAGCAGCTTCTTACTCAACATGTCTCTGGAGGTAAACAAAACCAAAACTTAACTATTGGAACCTCAGAAGCTAAAAAGCATCTGCACAGAGAAGAAAACAATTAGCAAAACTAAAATACAACTGATAGAATGGGAGAAGATATTTGCAAATGACATATCAGATAAAGGGTTAGTATCCAAAATCTGTTAAGAACTTATTAAACCCAACACCCAAAAAACAAATAATCCAGTGAAGAAATGGGCCAAAGACTTGAATAGACACTTCTCCAAAGAAGACATCCAGATGGCTGACAGACACATGAAAAAAAATGCTCAACATCACTCATTGCCAAGGAAATACAAATCAAAACCACAGTAAGATGCCACCTCACACCTGTCAGAATGGCTAACATTAATAACTCAGGCAACAACAGATGCTGGCGAGGATGTGGAGAAAGAGGAACCCTTTTGCACTGCTACTGGGAATGCAAACTGGTGCAGCCACTCTGGAAAACAGTATGGAAGTTCCTCAAAAAATTAAAAATAGAACCTATGACCCACCAATTGCACTACTAGGTATTTATCCAAGGGATACAGGTGTGCTGTTTAGAAGGAGCACATGCACCCTGATGTTTATAGCAGCGCTATAACAATAACCAAAGTATGGAAAGAGCCCAAATGTCCACTGATGGAAGAATGAATAAAGAAGATGTGGTATATATATATATATATATATATACACACACACAGTAGAGTATTATTCGACAAACAGAGAATGAGGAGGGACAGGCTAAATGGGTAAGGGGCATTAAGGAGTCTAATCCTGAAATCATTGTTGCACTATATGCTAATTAACATAGATGTAAATTTAAAAATAAATTAATTTTAAAAAATAAGGGAATGAAAAAATTGCATTGCAGCGATCTTGCTTTATACTTAACTAGAACTTGGGAGACAGTTACTTACCTCTTTATTCTGTTTTACAGCAAATGCTCTGTCTAACTTTTGTTGTGGATCATTTGACAATTTTCATTTTCTTAAGAAATCATTCATTTCCTGAACATTTTCAAGTAGTTGTCAAAAATCTGTGTATAGAGAGTTCTACATGGTCAAGAGGGACCAAATGCACCCTCTCTGTAGACTATCTAATCTATTAAGAGAGAATCTTAGAATATTGGGATTTTTTAAATGTTTATTTATTTTTGAGAGGGAGAGTGGCAGAGTGTGAGCAGGGGAGGGGCAGAGAGAAAGAGAGATGGAGAATCCGAAGCAGGCTCCAGGCTCTGAGCTGTCAGCACAGAGCCCAACATGGGGCTCTAATTCAAGAACCGTGAGATCATGACCTGAGCCAAAGTGGGATATTTAACAACTGAGCCACCCAGGCACCTCGCTGGAATATTATTTTTTAATATTAAATATTATTATTCTAATTTTTATGACAGTACTCCAGTATTATTTCTATAAGTTTTCACAGAAATGGGGGGAAATGGAAGAAAAATCACAAACTGTAGGCTTGTTTGTTTTATTTTACACAGCGCTATAAAATTTCTTTTACTTAATAAACTAGTGGGTTTTGTTTCATGTAGGCACATTCTTAGTGTAATGTTTGCCAGTGGATTTTATGACGTATCAGAAATTCTAATTATAGTGAATAAAATTACTAACTAAACATAGCGTCCCAGAGCAATTGTAAGAAATCAAGAAAATAATGTCAAAAACAAGATTGCAATGTGTCTTTTCCCATTTCCTTCTTAGAGATCCAAATACGATAATTGACAGCCTCAGAAAAATAATTTGTTTTACTGATCATCATTATCGTTTAGACTCAGAGAATATTAAAGCAGGAAAAAAGATTAGAGATAATTATTCCAGCTCTCTCACCCCATAAGGGAGGAAATGGAAACCCTGACTACATGACTTGCTCAAGCTTAACCATCACGCATGCGTGATTAGCAGTAGGCCAAGAAGCCAGTTTGCCTGCCTCCTGCCCCCCAGTCCAGTGCTCTTTCTCAATTTCCCCTTCATGTTTAATGGAGAGGTACTCAAATGTTGGGCTTAGTGCAGATTCTTCCAGACTTCTGCTTTCAGTCCAAGTGAATCGGTGTATGCAAAAGGAGATGATCCTCCAGGAAAATGAATGTGCATTTGGAAATTCCGAATTAAGCTTTGGGATGGAGTCATGTCTTCAGGATCCATTAGTAAAGCTCACTCTCCCGTTAGAAGCCCAGCAGAAGAAACAAATCTGTTGATGCTTGGCCATCATTATTATCCTCAATGTTACCCTCTCCCACTGGAGATTTTTTTCCCAAAGTTCTTCAGAATCCTCAGATGCCGTTCAGTAAGACTCTGTAATTACAAAATAGCATGAAAGTTATTATCATTTGGTGACAAAATTTTGCAGTCAGTCAAATGTTGGATGTATGCATGTATGGTTCTAGTGAAGCCTGAAGAGTTTAAGTGAAGCTGACCATACAAGTGGTGTCCTCAGGCATACAGAGCCCATGGAATGGCCTCGATCATTTGCCAATTGCTTTGTAAGTCTCCTACAACAATGCAAAATGCAAAATTGAACCAAGGAGATTCAAAGCACCAATGAAGCTAGTTTAAAAAATAAACCGAGTGAAGAATATAAAGAGAATCATCAAAATGATGATTGTTTATCCCACACTCATAAGATAGTACTTCTTTATTTTTTAAAGAATATTATTTCCAAAGAAATCTATGTCTTTCTATTCTGATAAATTAAGATTCTTCTTAGCTTGTCTCTGATTGGGAGACTCTTCCCACCTTCTCTGTGTTTTTTCAGAACATCAGCCTAGCCATTGCTGAAGTGCACACCAGTGGAGTCACACACCAGAATGCCCCAGTCTTAGGAGGATCAAACCAAAGTCAATGACAGAAATGCATTGAAGAGGGGGGGGGGGGTGCCTCTAGAGAGTGGACAACAGCTGAAATCTCAATTAAAAGAATGGAATCTGAAGTGATCAGTCCACTTCTGGCAAATAAGAAAGGAAATAACAAAGAGGGTAGAAATAGTCTTTGCCTGCTATCTGTCATATTTATGCCTTTTATTCTGGAGAACGGTGCTTATTTCCACTGACAGGAACTAATTCTGTTAGGGAACTTTCTAAATGTAATTAAAAAGCTATGGTTGTTAGTGAACATATGTTATTTCTAATAAATTCTAATATTATATCAGTGATCTAATATATCTTGCTATGTTTCAATATTCAGAAGAATTCAAGTATTTCAAGTCAGAGATAATTGCCATGAAATAGATGAAGCCAGAGATATTATAGTGGTAGAATTAGCAAATTAAAGAGCTGCTCTTTTTGATAATCCTTGTAAACACTAAAAACTTTTGAGGCCATTTTGATATTCAGAGCAGCTGGATTGGGGGAGGCATGGCTAGGAAGAAATGTCATATTTCTAGAAGTTGTGAAGAAAATGAACCACATACTTCCTTGAGCTGGTAACACAATGCCCTGCCCATGTTTTAGGTTGGGGAGTGGCAGATGCTGCCTCCTGCGTCCTGCATGGTCCCGTACTGAGCACAGACTCCAGAGGCTCTCTGCCAGTGTGTCGTGCGGATCTAGAAAAGGAGGGGTGCAGGGAAGTTCATGACTCCATTTTACCACACCATTTGTGAGGATGGTTCAAAAGACAAAAGTTGAATTATTTTGTTGAAAGAGTCTAATTCTCTTTTAGGGCAGGCAGATGGTTTTAACCGTCCCTCACAATGGGTCCCCTTTCATAAGGGAAGGCTCTTCTTCAACACGAAGCAGGGAGGAAGCCAAGCATCCTGGGTGGGTGCAGCCAGTTATGGTCAATGACAAGTCCTTCTTTGTTACCGGAAAGGAGCAAGTTTTAGAGTAGGAGATGAAGCCTGATGGCTGCAGAAGTTTGTAACCTTGGCCTTTTGGTTGGAAATGCATTAGGCATCCTAATTCTAACTGCTCTTGGGATGTTATTCAGATCAGGCAAGATGTCCCCATTCCACACACTAGCCTCTTTGCTCTCAACAAGCCTTTTGAAGAAGACGGTGTATAGTACCCGTTCTTCTCCCTCTGCTCCTGCTTCTACTTCCTCTCATTTGACCTTTGGTATATTCCATGACACCAATAAAATGAAGGTGGTAGATTATCTTAGAAGATTCTCAATAAATCACCCGACAACTACCTCCCCTAGTCATATAGCACAAGCATATCCCTACAACGGAGAGGCACGCATAGCTATTGATTTTTACCAAGCTTGCATTAAGCACTTAGGAGTAGATAGCAATAAATTAGTAATCACCTCAGTGTTTTCCAAGTTCAACTGAAGTGGCATTAGAGGAATTCTGAGATGTTATATCAAATATACACTCCATGGTGAAGGACACAGAGCAGGGAAGACAGGAGAAAGAGGACGTTACATGGGAAAGATGGGAAAAATTAAACTGTAAGGAGGATGTGCCAGACAAGTTATGGCTCTCAAGGTTGACATTTGTGTAATAAATAAAGGAAAGTGGAAATTGTGGAGTGGTCGTTCTTTCTTTGTAAGGTATTAGTGCTTTCAGTTAAGATTGGTTAATATAAATGTCTGTGTCTTATTCCCAGAAGGATGTTAGCATGTCCTGACTGGCCATGTTCTGAAACAGATTCGACAGAATTTAGCCAGGCAGCTACTGTGCCAACTTCCACTGCCCATTCACTGAGCATGATATCCAAAGTGGGGAAAAACTTTGTGTGCCAGAGCTTTTCTGTGCCAACAGGAGAGAAAAGGCAGTAGAAAAATGTGCCTTTTCCACCCCGTGCCCCACAGAATCTATAATTCACAGTACAATTTGTCACCAAACGAGAACATTGTGATGAATAATGGGAAGGAGAAAACTTGCTACCTCTTTGCTCTCATTTTGTAATTTAAGGGTCACTCTCTTTATTCTTTCACTCGCAGTGTAATGGCTAAGATTCTGGCACCACACTGTTTGAGTCACACCATGGTTCCATTGCACACCAGCTGGGTGACCTTGAGTAACTTACTTGACTTCTCTGTGCCTTCATATTATTGTGCAACCAATCTCCAGAAATATTTCATCTTGGAGAACTCTGTATCCATGAAGCCACAGCTCTCCTTTTCTTCTCCTTCCCAGCTGCTGGAAACCGGCATTCTACTTTCGGTTGCTATGGATTTGACTACTCTTGGTACCTCATATGAGTGGAATCATAGAGCGTTTGCCCTTTTGTTTCTGGCTTTTCATTTGATGTAATGCCCCCAAGGTTCATCCGTGTAAGCCTATGTCTCACAATTTCCTTCCTTTTTAAGACTGAATGTATATACCACATTTTGATTATCCAGTCACCTGCCATTGGATACCTGGACTCCTTCTCCCTACTTCTTTAATGTAGTTAAAATCGTAGACAAAAATATGACAACATATGCCCTTGGAATGAAGTTGATTTTGTGCTCTTTTTAAAAAAAATTTTTTAATAAGTATTTTTGAGAGACAGAGAAAGACAGAGCAGAGTGAGGGGAGGGGCAGAGAGAGAGGGAGACACAGAATCTGAAGCAGACTCCAGGCTCTGAGCTGTCAGCACAGAGCCCGACAAGGGGCTCAAACTCATGAACGGTGAGATCATGACCTGAGCTGCAGTTAGACACTTAACCAACTGAGCTACCCAGGCGCCCCAATTTTGTGCTCTTTTTAAACTTAAAATTAAGTCTGTTTCCTAGAGATAAATGATCTGATCATGGCTATGTGATGCCAGCCCATTTTGCTTCTCCTCATCATACTGGCTGCATAACACTACTGAACTTATACCTAGAAACAGTTAAGAGAGTGAGTTTTATATTATATATAATTCACAACAATTAAATTTTTTAAAGAATAATAACAATGCAAATTCTATGAGAATAGAGTGAGATTAAGTGGCATTTACTTTATTGTAGATTTGAGGACTTTTTCCCATGACCTCGCTCTGCAAGCAGAGCTGCCACCTGCCACCCAGGCAGGTGATCCAGTCTTCCAGCCTTCAGATACAAGCATTCCCAGGAAGCTCCTGGCCGCAACTTGGGCACTCATGGAGGAAATAATATGGCTTGCTGAAGTTCAGAGATAAGGATGTGAAAGACCCCCGGAAATACGTATAGTCCGAATGCTTTAAAAATACCTGCCACTACAAAAATCATAATTTCCACCTGAAATGATTCTTTTAAGTAGTATTTTTCACAATTATAATTAAACTGTTTCTACCCATTATTGCTTAGAAAAGTGCACTCAAATAGGAAGAAGTGACAAAATAAACACAAAAGCAAAAGTGCAAAAAGTCCAGGCAGTATTGTGCATGTGTTCCATTTCTGTTGGCGTCCTATCCTCATGGTGCTTGAAGCCTTTTTCTTCCCTGACGGTTAGCCACCATGTAGCATGACAGAGCTCTTGGGCTTTTCTGTGATGGGGAGGTAATGACCATGACTGTAGCCTAGATAGGAAGGAAACGTGGTAGCAGGACCTACCAGCAGAGTTGGAGGAGGTCTTGGTGGAGAACAACTTGTTGCTTATCTGAGTTGGAATAAGCCGATTCAAAGACAATGTGTCCATGGGCGTCTGGGTGACTCAGCTGGTTAAGCATCCGACTTCAGTTCAGGTCATAACCTCACAATTCATGAGTTTGAGCCCCACATCCGGCTCTTTGCTGATAACGCAGAGGCTGCTTCGGATCCTCTGTCTCCCTTTCTCTCTGCCCCTCCTCTTCAATCTCTCTCTCCCTCTCTCAAAATAAACATTTAAAAACAAACAAAAATCAAAGACCCTGTGTCTTTAGCCTCTGTAGCCAGAATGTAAGGAATTATTCCATATGTGTTGTTGGAGAATAGTTTTAATTGGCTAAAATTACAGCGAGAACCTATATGAGCTGCTGTTTCAAAGAATAAGCTAGTACAACATTGCCTTTATTCAACTTAACTGCCATGATTTCCTTCAAGTGATTCAGTTGTACAGTTGATCCTTATTATTCATGATTCAGTATGTGTGAATTCACTTACTTGCTGTCCCCCAAAGTTAATACTTGGGATGCTCTTGTGGTCATTTTGGACATGCGCAGAGAGGTGGTGCAGGTCCCCAGCTGAGGTTGAACAAGGCAATGTTCTACCTTTCTATTTCAGCTCCTGTACAGTAAACAAGTGTCCTTCCTTTTCATGGTCTTTTTAGTACCATGTTTTCACATTTTTGTGCTTTAATTACTGACTTTACTATTTAAAATGGCCATTATGTGTAGTGCTGAAGTGCCGTCTGGTGTTTCTAAGTGCAAGAAGGCTGTGATGTGCCTTTCGGAGAAAATAGGTGTGTTAGAGAAGCTCGCTCAGTCTTGGGTGTTAGTGCTGTTAACTATGACTTCAAGTTATGAATCGACAATATAGATTATATAAGGTGCCTTTAAATAGAAAGCACACAGAGAAAGATTACATATAAATGTTCTGACCAGAGGCTGACAGGCACCTAACCCTCTTATTTTCTCTAAGAGCAAGGGCTCAGAATTCACTAATTCAGTGTTAACTGCTAATTTATGGGACATAACTATCACGAATAATGAGAACTATTATTTATCAACCTAGTTGATAGTATAGTCTACATCTTTTTATTTATCATTCATTCAACAAATATTTGTTATGCACACAGAATTATGGGACTGAAAGGCTGCCAAATTACTCACCAACACTTATATTAAATTTCTAAATCCACTGAGTTAGACCCAGGCCAATCTCCTGGCAAATGCCTTACAAGGAGGACTGTATTTAGATAAGCGCCAGCATGTGGAAATTGCAGAGCTCTCAACAATTCTCAGAGAAGAGATCATGTCTTCTCGAAGTGACGGCATTCTGAGTAGTGTGAACACAAGGATCATTTGCTGCCTTCTTCAGGCAGGCCTCATGGGCTCCCTTGCATGTGGAAAGAGGAATACCTTGATGAAAAGGTGGAGCCATCTTCTGCGTACGTAGTCCACTCTCTTCCCAGCAGAGCTGGGAGCCTGCCCCACAACACGGATGGTCACACAAAGCAGGGAAGGACATTCATTAAGATGGTGATTCTCAGCCTACTCTCAGCCCCACTCCACCCAAGGGATATAATAACCCACTCACCAGTAGTAGTGGCCCATATGGACACTAATTCTTTTTTTTTTTTCATTTATAATAGTTTATTTTCAAATTGGTTTACATAAAACACCCAGTGTTCATCCCAACATGTGCCCTTTTTTAATGCCCATCACCCCCTCTCCTCCCCCATCCCCCTCACCCTCAGTTAGTTCTTAGTCTTTGAGAGTCTCTTATGTTTTATCTCCCTCCCTCTCTGTGTCTTTTTTTTCTTTCCCCTCTTCCCCTCCCCCTGGTTTTTGCTTAGTCTCACAAAGTCCACCTATTCGTGGAAACATATGGTATCTGTCTTTTTCTGACTGACTTATTTCACTTAACATAATACCCTCCAGTTCCATCCATGTTGCTACGCATGGCCAGATTTCATTTTTTCTCATTGCCACATAGTAGTCCATTGTATATATGTACCACATCTTCTTTATCCACTCGTCAGTTGATGGGCACTTGGTTTCTTTCCATGATTTGGCTATTGTCGAAAGTGCTGCTATGAACATTGGGGTACACGTGCTCCTGTGCATCAGCATTCCTGTGTCTCTTGGGTAGATTCCTAGCAGTGCTATTGCTGGATCATAGGGTAGCTCTATTTTCATTATTTTGAGGAACCTCCACACCGTTTTCCAGAGTGGCTGCACCAGTTTGCATTCCCACCAACAATGTAGGAGGGTGCCTACTTCTCCACATCCTCGCCAGCATCTATAGTTTCCTGATTTGTTTATTTTAGCCACTCTGACTGGTGTGAGGTGGTATCGCAGTGTGGTTTTGATTTGTATTTCCCTGATGATGAGTGACATTGAACATTGTTTCAAGTGTCTATTGGCCATCTGAATGTCCTCTTTGGAGAAGTGTCTATTCATATCTTCTGCCCATTTCTTTACTGGGTTGTTTGTTTTTCGGGTGTGGAGTTTGGTAAGTTCTTTATAGATTTTAGATACTAGTCCTTTATCCGATATGTCATTTGCGATGATCTTTTCCCATTCCGTTGGTTGCCTATTCGTTTTGTTGGTTGTTTCTTTTGCTGTGCAGAAGCTTTTTATCTTGATGAAGTCCCAATAGTTCATCTTTGCTTTTAATTCCCTTGCCTTTGGAGATGTGTCAAGTAAGAAATTGGTGCGTCTTAGGTCAAAGAGGCTTTTTCCTGCTTTTTCCTCTAGGATTTTGACGGTTTCCTGTCTCACATTCAGATCTTTTATCCATTTAGAATTTATTTTTGTGAGTGGTGTAAGAAAGTGGTCTAGTTTCATTCTTTTGCAAGTTGCTTGGACACTAATTCTTAAGGAGGAGGTTAGATCGTGAGCAATGGTGGTGGGGTGGTGGTGGTAGAGTTGTCAGAATTTCTTTGAGCTTGAAAAAGTCCCAGAGGTGATTTTGACATACTCCCTCCCCTCAGCAGGGTGTGACATTTCCTTCTCACACTTCTGTCTGGTGAGAGAACGTGCCTTATTATTCCACAGAAAGTTCAGTTCAGTGCCCACATTTGGTGTTTTCCTAGCTCTAGATCTTATTTTATTGTTTAGAGTGACTTGTTCTTAGTCATGCTTTTAGGTAGCTTAAGGGAAATATCTTAGATTCTCTCTCTGGATCACTACCTAGTCCCAAGTCACTACTCATGCATTGTAAATATCAGAAATACTCATTCCTGTATAAGATCATTGTACCATTTTGGCTTATTGTCCATGATTTCTTCTGTTAGTGTCTCTCTTTCTCTTTAAGTTGAATAACAGAACAGCATTTTACTTTGATCTTCCTTGTTTGTGACAAAACACATCCTTTTTGGACGCCTGCCTTTTAAAAAAAGACTTCAGTAGGATATAATGTAGTTGAGAAAAGATTTATGTCAGCAGATAATCCAGTTCCTTTTTTTGTTCTCTTTGAATCTGCTTCTTATCAAGATGTCCTTTGTAGTACCATAGCCCCTTTATTTGTATTCCAGGGAGCATTGAGACATTTTTTCCACTATCTATGAAAAACATATCTCATTATTATTTATTTCAGTTACAAAAAAAACCACTAATGATTATCAGCCTCTTTTGCATATTATTGCTCATCAATAACACTAGCTATTAAACTAATTAAAGATGAAAGCATCTCTTGCTTATGATTCAAAAGATCTAAAGAGAAACATGTAATGGAATGTTCCTATTAATAGCACTTAAAGTAATAGAAGAATCCAAGGGAGAAAAAGGATATAAGTTTTAACCATGATTTATGGAGAAAATTGAACCACTGAGCTAGTATGATTTCCTTATCCATACAGTTAATGGTGTTTTGGTTCCCTTTATGAAATATTGTCTATGTTCATGAGTTCTAATAATAAAGTGTAGATAATAACTGTCTTTATCTTATTGTCTGCTACCCAATTGGACCAAAGATTTATTAAGGGACAACAACCTTAAGCAAGATGACTATTTACACATTGATAGTGCTTTCTAATGGTGTCATATGATGGCACATATTTGAAGTCATGTGTAGGTTCAGCCTCTTATTAATCTCAATATTTATCAAGATATTATTTATTTCTTGCTTATTTCATTTCTTATCAAAAACCCCATGAGTTCTGTGAGCTAATGAAAGGTGTAAGTATGTACTATCTTTTAAGTGCCTCTTAAGTATGTAGTACCAAAATTATTTTTAATATTAGCAAGGTTTTCCATGATGAAAAAATATTTTAGTTTATGCTCTTCCTTACTTGCCAGGCATTAACTTGGCCTCCACTCAAATTATTTTTGAAATAATTAGTTTGGAAAATCCGTAATTCCCACATAATCTTTCCTAAGTCCACATACAAATGAACTTTGCCCTTATTACAACACCATGTGTTTTTTTTCTTGAATTATCACAGTATATAATGAAGCAAACCACCAAACCCCTATTTAAGGGAATCCAAATACATTGCTTTTGCAAGTTATTTCATTTAGAATATAGTTCTTGATGTTTTAAGAGTCAAAAATTTTATGCTGTCATCCTCACTCTAATAACAGAGCAAAAGAACTACATGGCTTATTTCTGAAGCAAACTATGATTATAAACACATATGTGCAAAATAGGAGGAAATGTACAATTTGATTATAAGGGTACTGCCCACCTTCCAGCTGCATATAATTTACTATTCTTATAATTCTCTAATATTTTTCAATTTATGAAAACATGGACTTCTCTATACTGTCAGGCCTATTATAGGTTTTGATTGTGTAATCAAAGGGTCTGTCATTTGGCTATTCCAGTTTTAATACTTTTACTCACAACTTGAAGAAGACACATAACTACTCACCAATCTTTGGATGTCACAAAGGTGGGAAATGTAACAGAAGTAAAAAAATATAGAATCATGATTCACAAATATCTTAATGTGTTGGAATAATGGACCTTAAACCAACTAGATGGAATTAAATACGTATAAAGATAAAAGAATAAAAGCCATCAATGGGCCTCTGTTGCTATAAAAGATAATCAAATATTGGACTATGTATTTGTTCAGGTTCACCAAGAAATAGACATCGAAATGAGATTAAATTGTAAGGATTGTATTGAGAAGGATGCCTATGAGAAAAAAATGGGAAGGGAGCTGGAAAAGGTTGGGAGATGCATCCAATTGTGATGCAAATCTGACTTCTAGTGAAGGAAAGAAAGAAAGGTAAGTTGGGTAAGTGTTTTTGACCTCCGTTAAGTCTAATGAAAGTTCATCAAGGTCACTGGGGTGTCCTTGAGCCAAAACTAGCCTTCTGGAAAAAGACCTATGGATGATCTCACGGTCTGTGAGTTCGAGCCCCACGTCGGGCTCTGTGCTGACGGCTCAGAGCCTGGAGCCTGCTTCAGATTCTGTATCCCCCTCTCTCTGCCCTTCCCTTGCTCACACTCTGTCTCTATGTCTCTCAAAAATAAATACACGTTAAAAAATAAAAAAATAAAAAAGACCTATGGTTCTCAGGAACAGGCGGCCTCAGTGTCCTTGCTGCAATCAGTCATTGGCTAGGAGCAGCCCACTGGAAGCATGGCCTCAGTCCAAATGAAGCAATGCATTTCAGAGTGTGACAGGCAGGTGTGACCATAATTAATGGTCAATTGATGTCCCTGTAGTGGGAAGTCTGCAACGTACATTTTCAAGACATTCTCAAGACGAGTGCCTACATAATTTGGGTTTTCAAAATGCCATCCAAGTTTTGCTTAGAAAATATTACAAAAATGTATTTTTTAATTAATAATTCAAAATCAATCAAACCTGAGATCCTAAAAGTGCAATACTGTCTTAGGATTTCTTGTTTTGGAACAGTTACTACCGACAGAAAAGATGTTTAAGAAAATAAAATTAAATTCTGGTCTTTGATGTGTGTGAGTGTGTGCACATGCATGTGATTATAGAGTAATATCTTTTTGTATACTCATTGTATTTTATTGATTTTTTTAAGTTTTTATTTATTTATTTTTAGAGCAAGAGAGACAGAGAGATACAGAGAGAGAGAGAGTACAAGTGGTGGAGAGGCAGAGAGAGAGGGAGAGAGAGAGAATCCCAAGCAGAATTCCACACTGTCAGCATGGAGCCCATGTGGGGTTTGAACTCACGAACCATGGGATCATGACCTGAGCCAAAACTCAAGAGCTGGACGCTTAACTGAGCGAGGCACTGAGGTGTCCTCCATTTTAGATGGTGTGGATCCATTTTAAGCATCCACAGCCATCATTCTCCTTTAGATGCTTGAACTGTCAACTTTTGCCAATGGGAACTCTTTTAAGATTGGCTCTGGATTATTTTGACATATCATATTAATCTTTATTTTTAAACCTGTTGATCTTTTCTTTTTAAATCAACTTTATTGAAGTATTATTTATATATACTGAAATGAACCCATTTTAAGTTTAGAGTTTGATGAGCTTTGACAAATATCTCCTGTGTAATCACCATCACAATCAAGAATAGCTACCCACGAATTTGCCTTGTGCCACTTCACAGTCATTGCCCTCACAATTGCAGCCCCAGGCAACGATGGTCTGCTTTATTCCACTGTAATTCACTATACCTATTCAAGAATTTTCCCTAAGGAAAATCACAGAGCAGTGTGCTCTTCTGTTAGTTTTGACTTTGTTTTTTTCACTCTCATAATGCCCTGGAGATTCCATTGTGTTTTTCCATCTATCAGAAGTCCATTCCTTTTTGTTTTTTGACAAGTATTTCCTTCTGTGGATCTACTACAACTTGTTATCTATTCACTCCTCAATGGACTTTTGAGTTTCTAGTTTGGGACTGTTATGAATAAATCCATTGTGAGCATTCATATAAAAGTCTTCGCAAAGACATACGTTTTCATTTCTCTTGGGTAAATGCCAAGAAGTAAAATTGCTGAGGTATATGGTTAAGTGTATAAGAAGACCGCCAGAGTGTTTTCTAAAGCGCGTGTGCTATTTTACATCCTCTCCAGCAATACATAAGAGTTTTAATTGCTGCGCATCATGACGTATACTTGTGTGCAATAGTAGCACTTCATTGTGATTTTAATTTGCGTTTTCCTGGTACTAATGATACTGAGTATCGTTTAAAGTGCTTAGTGACTAATTGCATACCTTATTTTCTGAAGTGCTTATTCAAATCATTTGTCCATTTTAACTTGGATTCTTGTCTTTTTAATTAGTGAGATAAGTAGTTCTTTATGTTTTCTAGATATAAATCTTCAGATACATTTATTGGAAATATTTTTCCACTTGATGGATTGGTTTTAATTTTCTTAACAATGTGTTTCAAAGAATAGAGGAACTTACTTTTGATTACAAAATTCAATTAATTTTCATCTAGTTTATATTTCTATACCCTAAGGATCCTTTTCTTGCCCTTAAAATCCTGATTTTATTTTATCTTGCCTTCTTAAAAGTTTTATAGCTTTAGCTGTTTTTTTTAATCAATTTTGTGAATGTTGTAAAGTAATTTCAAGGTTAATTTTTTCCATATGGACATCAAATTGTCCCAGGATGAATATTATTACTAATCGTTACAACAGGATGGACCTGAGGCTGACTGCAAAATTGGTTGAGGAACAGCCTCCCTCGTCCTCAAAGGAGAATCATCAACAATCAAGGGAGTTTATCTTTAGTCTACCTTCTGACTCAGCCTGTAACCACCTCCTAAATCCTACTCAATAAAAGGCAATAAAGGGGAGAATCATTATTTTGCTCAGGTGACCATGCAGTTTGGTCAATAGTTTGCCGTGTTTGCTTATCACCAAAATGGTCCAAATCTATGAAAGGCCTGAGCTGTTACCCTACTTGCAAGCCAACTTAGCCTGCCATAGTTTCATGGATGTCAACAGAAGACATGATTCCTGGGTCAGAGACAAAGCACTTTATTACTCATCATAGGAGCAGACGCCAGAGTGTCAATATTTGCATTACCTTCCCGAGTGCTAGTTTTTACAGGGCAATATCTGCACATGCAGTACAGTGCGGTAAAGCACATGCAGTGCAGTGTGGGAAAGGAGAGGAACGCTGAGTCAGGGAACCCAAATCTTTTATAACGGGAAGTAAGTACGTTTTTCTACCCTTTGCTCCTAAGAGAGACAGTACCTCTATCCTCAAAGGTTGTGTAAACATCTCTGAGGGAAAAAAAAAAAAAGTCCAGAATAAATGTCAGTACCTCTGGTTGCAAGGTATGGGGAAATGTGAGCAAACAATGGAAAATTATCACTCATCCATACAGCTCCCTGGTTGTTCGCTTATGGCCCCATGGAGTTTCTTCCTATGCATCCCAGTTTAGTAGTTTGCACAGACTCAAGGAGACCCCATGCAGATTTCTGTAGCTTCTTGTCTGCATAACTCCCCTCTCTCTGATTCTCTGTTCAGTAAATTCTAGTCATTTCAGCTTCCCTGAATTCTTCTCTTTGTCTTCTGGATTTAAATATGACTGTTGTGTTTTGCTGGGGTTCTCCCTCTTTGTGCCTCAATTCAGAAAGTCCTCTCAGGCAGAAAGCCTAGGAAATGGTAAGGCTCACCTTATTTATTTGCCTTCTCTCGGGGATCACAGTTCTATGCTGTCTCTTTTATAATATCTGAAACAATGATTTTGTATATTTTGCCCAATTTTCTATTATTATAATGAGATTATGAATCCAGTACCAGTTTACCTCAGTGTGGTAAAAGCAGATGTCCCCTTTTTAAAAATCTTCAATAGTTTCTGTGACAGTCATTAAATATAATTGGGCTTTAAGTTGCATATACATAAAACTAAAGTTAATCATATACCTAAAATGGAACAGAATAAGAGAACACTTACACTGATGCATAAAACACTTCTGAAGCAGAGATGCAGGCTGAGAGTGCCTTTCAGGGAGGCTAGCGGGGTCAGTCTGTCTGCACTGAGGCTGTCAGGTGCATGAGGAGGAGACGAGGGCAAGCATTAGCGGTGCCCCAGAGGCTGCTCCCTCCTCCTTCTTTGAGAAGGCAATTCATCCAAACCTTTGGGAAAATGTCAGATTGATTTTTTTTGATGCTGTTATGTACTTCATAGTAAATGTTTTAGTCCTGAGCAGAAGTATCTCTTTCTCCATGATTGAGTCAGGGCCTCCAATCTCATAATGGTAATGAAGAGGGCTAACTAGCTGCTAATTATGGGACTGGAACCATCTCCCGGCCTAGACACGTGGTTCACAACCCATGAGGCACAGATTCGTGCTGAGGCTGCATACGGTTGGCAGCATACCCTCAGGACCAAATTAATAGAATGGGAGAAAATGAGAGAAGAGTCTGTCACTCATTTTACCAAATCTTTTTCCAAAATGAACAAAACGCAGCTGGCACAGTGAGAGTGCCCTGGTTCATCTCTCGTCTTTCATGTTTCATCCATCTTCCCGTTTTATTTCCAGCCTGATAATTGTCCATCATTTCAACTCTTTCAGTCCATAATCTTATAAAACCAATTAATAGCATTATAAATATTATAGACATATTAACCAAGAATAGACTTAAGCTGCTTTCCAACTTTTGTTTTTAATTCAGTAGATGACTGAAGTTCTCAGGCCGTGCTAATAATCCATTTTACCAGCACATATTTAACAAAGCAATTAATGCATCCTTTTAGTGTCATTATTGTTTAATGTCAAGAAATCAGTAGATATTTTAAAAGCCATTCTCATTTGGGACTATGAGGTATTATGATTTGGAGGTTAGAGCTCAATAACATTACCGTAAGAAAATCCAGAGCTTGTTTCTCAACCTGTGACCAAAGACACCCTCCTCACCTCTGTCATAATTACTTTCCTGAAAAATGAAGCTACTCCAGTCATGTCATCCACATCTTTAAGACTCCCAATGGCTCCCTGTGGCCTAATAGATAATATTAAAACATTTTAGGGAACACAAGAACCATTAAAATTTGACCCCGGTTTTAACCTTCAACACTTTTTTCTGCTATTGTCTCTTCTTAGGATTCTACTGTTCTGAAATCGCCTTACACCGTAACCAGGTCACGAGGCCTTTTCAAGATTTGGTGCCTTTGCTTGGGCCGTTTCATCTGTCTAAAAAGCCCTCTTTGAACAACTCTGATGGCTGTGGCCAGAGCTATTTATTTGCTCACCTTTCCTCTCCCATTTCTCACCTTTGTGCTGCTAAAATACAATGGTGAACATATCACTGGCAAGTCCTGTGATTTACCTACCTGAGACCCTGAAAGAGTTGGGTTAAGACAATTGTCCAGACTTGATGCCTTAATCTTCACAATACACCCTACCTCTTTCCAATAGTTGTCAACCCTAAATATTCCTGCAAAATCCCCTGTTATGATTACATATGTAACTTGAGAGCACCTGGGTGGCTCAGTCATTAAGCATCTGACTTCAGCTCAGGTCATGATCTCACCATTGGTGAGTTTGAGCCCTGCGTCGTGCTCTGTGCTGACAGCTCAAGGCTTGAAGCCCGCTTCAGAGTCTGTGTCTCCCTCTCTCTCTGCCCCTCCCCAACTCGCACTTTGTCTGTCTCTCTCCCTCTCTCTCAAAAATAAGTAAACATAAAAAAAAACTAAAAAAAAAAAAAAAAAATAGTTGCATGTAGCTAGTGGCTACCATATTGGGCAGTGCTCTGCTAGAATCCTCATAGTCTTGGAGACCAACTCATAGGACTATTATATCAAGGCTTGAGCCTTTAATTGTAAAGAAAAGAATTTTAGAAATGGACAACTGATCATAAAAGTAAGGTGCTAATAGGGTCATATGTTTTCAAAATTTTTTTTCTTTTGCCATTCTTCAGGACTTAATTATCTACAATTGAGCCTATATCATTTTGCATTCGCTTTCATGCTGCTTTTTAAATGTTCTATAGCCTTCCTTTTGTAAGTTCTGCCTCTCTGGAATAATAATCCTAATTTCCTATTTTGTTAATTATTTATTTATACCTTTGTGAATGTGCTGCATATAGACTACATGTATTAAATGATGTTGAGCTAGTGGCTGGGCTAGTCAATAAACTATTAGACAAGAAAGATCGCTTTTATGGAATACACGAAAACATACAATCATCCCTACATGAATTCAGTTAGCATTCATAATGGTTATAATAGGGAAGGCAATACAGTGTGGAAATTAACGCACAAACGCAGGTGCCAGGTAGACCTTGGTCAAGTTATTCAACCTAGCTAACCTTCGTGGTTTCCTATTCTATAAATTAGGAGGATGATAATAGTATGTGACCCCATGGCCTAATGCATGTAAGGCTCTTACGTTAGTGCCTGGCACAGGGCAAGTGTTCAAATGTTAGTTGGTATTGTTACTGGGATAATGATGCTTATTATTTTATCAATGTTCTCATTAGGGTAGAACTTTACAGTTGACAAAGCACTTTTAGAATGTAATTTCATCTGACCCTCTAAACAGCCTTCGAGGCAGGTAGATAGTCCCACTTTAAAAGGAAAACGATATTTAGAAACTTTAAGCAACTTGTTCAAGCAGCAAAAGGCAGACCTGTCTACGGACTCTGAAGCCCATGCATGGGCCACTACGCTGCTGCCATCGTTACTGGTAATCGTCTCACTCCTTTTTTAGAGATGCTTATTAATTCATTTCTTCATCCTCAAATGCTTAATTTTAATTGGAGTTTTAGCAAATATCCCTGTTTCCCAAGAATACCCTCTCCATAAGGTGACCTCTCTTCCCAGCCGCATGCTGCTATTGTGTTTTAAATTTGTTTCTTATGTGTTAGGCAAGCAAATGTTTCGTAATATGTGGTAGTGCCTTGCGCAAGCATTGGCAAATGGATTTTTTTAAAAACTCTTATCCATATCCAAGAGCAAACACTTATGGTTTACTTCTGAAAAGTCAGGCCAGCGTCTGAGGCTGAAGCTCAACAAATGTGTCTTTGTTTCAGCAGATCTCAACATCAGTTATAAAAGCTCTTAGGCATCTGCCAAGAGCCTTTGCCATATTGTACCTTACAAGTAAGAGACAAAAGGCTTTGGGATAATTAAACAAAGCACAATTTCTACATTTTTTTCACTCAGGTCCCTGTCCTGTAATTTTTTTATGCCAGCAAAATTTAAATGGAAGTTAGCTGAAAGGTGGCTCGTGTGAGACTCAGAGGATTAGGCTCATAATCCACGCCCAAAAAAGTGTTTCTACCAGTGCATATGAGGCGATATTAAGATGTGATTTCTCTTCTTAATTAGGCAGAATACAATGATGTGGCTAAATAAATGCAAGACTTAATGACTGCATTCATTCCCCCACGTCAGACCAAACATGATGGTATGGCCAGATGAGCACAGCATCCTTCACATCTTGAAGCCAATAGGAGCCCCCACTCTGTGTAATGGTTTCCTATCCATACCTTCAGCCTGCTTGGCTTGGGGCTGCTGGGCATGAACACTGAGCAAAGTATGTATAGTCAAACACAACCGGGCTTCAGGAAAAACAACAGGGTGAAGAAGCAAAGCATATCACAGGGTGCTTGGGGCCCTCTGTGCATTTTAATTTTCTGATTAATAAAATGTGAATTAGACTAGCACTCTCTAGGGATGTCTATATAATCGCGAGAAACTCAATTTCTGTGTTTTTTTTCCCTCTACATGTGAAACAGAATAGTTGAGGAAAGAATTCCTACAACAGAATCAAGTTTATATGGGCTCTTCGACATGATGCCAGAACTGGCCTATCTTGAAAAACTATCTAGTGGAGCAGTATAGCTGAGTCCTTTTCCGACAGCAATATTCTGGGATATTACACAATAAAGGCTTTTCAGAAGACAGTCACTTTACAGTCGGCTCGGTTCTTTCCAGAATATCGTATTGAGGATTTTTCGTTAGCATCCTGCCAACAGGCGCCCCACACATGGTGGGTGAATGCTGCCCTATAGTTCCACTGAGGGCTCCTACAGCTTCCAACTCGATTCAGGATAGAGATGTTTGTGATGAGTGATAAGCAAACACTGACCCCAAATTGAGAACGTGAGGTCCGTGCTCCCAGCTGATTTCTTGAGCTGTCCTGGGCATCTTTACCAAAACACTCCCTGTTCCGTAACTTATGAAGTCCAGCTAAGAGTCATTTGTAAGTAACTCTGCCCCACCCATAATAAGCTTCCTACACATATTAAGATTTTTAAGAAATGTTTCCGAATTATGTGTTAAAGTAATGTGGGGGTGTGCTTGGCCTGTAAGTCAATCTTGCGTGTACTCTGCACTTACCTTGCTATAAGGACGCTGCT
Source organism: Paguma larvata (assembly GCA_030068075.1). Classification (NCBI taxonomy): domain Eukaryota; kingdom Metazoa; phylum Chordata; class Mammalia; order Carnivora; family Viverridae; genus Paguma; species Paguma larvata. The sequence continues at coordinate 66,748,248 of CM057839.1, forward strand.
TTTGCAACATTGATATACCGTGATGTTCTGACTTGCAAAACAAAACAAAACTTTGAATCCGATTTAAAAATAAATTGCACACATTTCAATGAGTAAAGACTTTGGTAAATGCAGTGGATGTTGAAAGACAAAACTGGTGACATCTGACCTGCTTATTTTGAAGACTTTATAGTTGTGGTTTTTGTTTTGCCAATAGTAAAAGTTGTTTGCTCTGGCATTCCGTACCTAAAGCAAGTAATAACAATGTTCAAATATATCTAATTGCTTTCCATTTCTTAAGATACAGCCATTTGCTTTAAAATAAAATGAGGCAGTACATTCTTCATGAATTGGGGACGTTTTCTTGTATTTTTTTACTATAACCCAACTGTGATGTTTTCTAGTCATTGAGAAGGGTAAAAATCTGTTTTTTCTGGCCATAAACACGAACACACAGCTTAGAAGGTAATCTGCGGAGTGGTTAAGAGAATTCAAGTGCTTCCGGGCAAAATTAATATGTCATGGAAAAAAAATATAGAAGCAGTGACTAGGCTGTGAAGCTACACCTGATAATACCGTGTATACTCCTCTATGGGTATAAAAGGGACACAGCTTTTCAGGATTGTGTATGCAATTGTTTTCTTCCTGGGCCAGTGCACAAGATGAAAAGGACTCTCGCATCGTGGTGATAAATGGGATTTCCTAGATAGGAGCATGATGTTCACCGAGCTAAAGCTGTCTAGTTTAGCCTGGGTTATTCTCTAAAGCGGCTAGACCAGAAACTCTCTCTTCTTGGGCCAGGAATAACAACACCCTCCTCATACTTGAGCATAGCATTCTTGGCTTGAGCAAATGTGTGTCTTGAGTTATATTTCCAATAATGCTGATTTGCATTGATCCATCTTTATCCTCTTGTTTCTGCTTTGTGACAAATGATGTGAATTTATGAAGTAGTTGGATACACAAGTGCCATCTGTTATTGTAGAATAGAACAAGGCTTGTGCTGCAAAAAGGGATAGAACTGGTGCCCTTGAAATCCTCGACTTGTTCTAACATACTAAGTCAAGTCGACAAGGGCACAGGGTAGCCAAACTCAAGTTCTCTCAAAACCCAGAGCTGATGGTAGAACAAATCCTGCAACAATAATCCCTGTCAGTTATTCTGGCGGTGATGGTGGGCAAAGCAACCTCATTACCAAAGCTGGGGAATGCTTTTCGGTTTGATTTTGGAAGTGAACTTTAACTCAGCAATTCTCCCAGCTTTTATAAAGTTATCGAACATGGGGATTAAGTCTTCTTTGTCTTTTGTATTTGTTAACGATAGTTTATAAAGAGTAGTTCATAGGGGAAGCTCTCGAGACAGGCTTTTCATTGATATTTCTGAGTGTTTTACCTTTCCCAGCCTGTAACATCGTTCTAGATTTTATAGGCTCCATTCATGGCATGATGTATCTGCTGCTTGAAAGTGACCTGCATACCTTTATTTTAGCCTTGTACAAAAGAATGATGACGTGTATTCTTGTACAGAAGAGTGAATCACTCTTTTTGTTTGTTATTGTTTAATTTGTTTTGTTTAATCAGTTGATCTTTTTAAATAAGACAGAAGGCGATGGGTATTAAAAAGGTTCCTAAAAATACCTGGCTGGCTCAGTGGGTTGTGCATCCAAATTCAGGTTAGGTCATGATCTTTAGGTTCCTGAATTTGAGCCCACATCTGGCTCTCTGCTGTTAGCTCAGAGCCCGCTTGGGATCCTCTGTCCCCTTTCTCTCTGCTCCACCCCACCTCCCGCCTCAAAAATAAATAAGCATTAAAAAAAATTTTTTAAAGGGCACTTAATTCTACTCCTGAAACCAATATTGCACTGTATATTAACAGACTAAAATTTAAAGTTTAAAATAGGAAAATATAAAAAATAAATAAGACTAGAAAATAAATCAAGACTTTTAAAAGCATAATTCTAAAAAAGTTTTTGTAAGTACTTCCAGACTTGTGAAAATATTTAGATCAAAGTTACGGGACAGCCTTGCTTCCTAAGCATGAAATATAATGGATATAATATAGAAAATGGATTTTAATTGCCATTGACATGATTATTAGACTATATGACTACATAATATAAATTTAATGGACATAAATTTTTAATTTTTATTTATATATCTGTACATACTGAAATGTGAACATATGGTTTGAATATCAGAGAATGATTAATTTCCAAGTGAGTTAATGGAGTGTTTTCTGTTTTTGTTCTCTATAGTTTATGATAGCGAAAGATTTGCAAACTCATTTTATTACCGTATGACAAGAAAATAAAGAGCTACAAGTGGTAGATGATGGAGAGGAAGAGTGAGAAGCAACCCAGGCCTGCCCTGGCTCAGCTCACCTCCCTGCACCCTTTACCAGAAAGCTCCGCAGCCTTCCTCCCCCAGAGTTCCTTCTACTGTAGCACCCCAGTCAGGGGAAAAAGGAGCCGCATCCTCTCAGACATATTGACTAATGGGATCCTTCTTCCTCACATCCCGTTATATGTACCTTATGTATCAGCTATTATCTTAGCATGACCTCGACCCTCTGAAAGACTGATATCTAAGGCAAAAATACGAAGAGTCAGCAAGGCACTGGGGGCTTGGAACACGAAAGTCACTAGCAGCAAAACTGACCCAATGTAAATGTCTGCAATAAGGCCATCGGTATGAGGATCGGTGTCCGAGGCTGTGGCAGAGCTTAGCCTGCCAGTGTTAGTGACGTCAATATGGCTGCCAGACTGCAGGGCAAGGGGCCAAGTAGGTTATTTTGGGTCCTGTGCTTCACTAAGTCAAAGGACACAGTGTGTCCACAAAGATGAAGTGACAATGCAGAGCAGCATGTTACTAATTTCCTAACTCCTCTGACAATTCAGAGGAAACAGACGTCTTAGTGAGGCTCTAGGAAAAGATGCAACTCAGGTGAGCTCTGAAGAAAGGGCAGAATTTAAGTAAAGTACCCCAAGAGGAAAGCAGGAATTCTCAGGAGGATTCGAGCTTCTGCATCTTCTTAAGCAGCTTCCGCCATTGGGGTGCTCAGCCTGTGCTCCGTCTCGATAGGCTTCAAGCGACAACCACTTGGGCTCAAGAGCTCTTCCCAACCTACACAGAGTTCCTCCTGCGGCACTCCACCCCATGGTTATAGGTGTTCCTTAACTTTGCCAAACCACTCCGGTACTATGCCTCTTCCGACAAGCAAAGGCAAGCCACAATGGCCTCTTCTAGGCAGCTGCTCTTGATCTTTGCCCATTTACTCTCAGCCTGCTATTTTTGTTCAATTTTCCTGTAGTTCTTACAACCCAGCCTTGATATTGGTTTCTGGTTCCTAGTCTTCTGCAACCCAGCAGATGTCCTTTGAAGCTCCCCGAACCCTGACGTCCAACTCTTGGCTCTTTTCACCTCCTGATTTTGGCACTTCTCTTGGGGGATGAGAAACTCTATGTGTCAGGTCCAGCCTTATATAAATGCACCCCCTCTTTCTCCCCACACTTGTGCTTATCCCTTTCCTACCTCATAACCCAGGAAACACTCAGGTGCTTTGGAGAATAAAGACCACCTGAAACTTGAACACAGAATGTAGCGAAGAGAGCAATGTTTCCTCCACTGTGAGCTCCTCAAAACAGGTGACCTTGTCTTTTCATTTTGAATCTTCAGCACCTAGAACAGAGCCTGGTATAACATGGGCACTAGCTAGATGTTTCTTAATTGTAATCCCATGATAAAGTAGAACCATTTTAGTTAACTTCTCCTGAGATTGCCTACCAAGAAGGTCAAACTATCAGGTGCCAAGCCCCTCCACTCCTTGCCCTGATTCCAAACCAAGATACTAGAAGGCCTATGCAGGGTTTGCAAAAACGGTAGTCAGAATTCTGCTTTGTTCTCAGCACATCATCCACCTCAAAATTGTAAAAGGGTGGAAATTGAAGAGTAAGGAAGGCAGCTCTGTAATTGGTGGAGTGGTCACCATACTGTGTTTCTCTCTCACTTTAAAACAAATAGGGGAGCCCTTTGGGCCCTGCTGAATGAAGGGACCAGAGAACTTGACTGATATTCTCTGGACTTTATCCAGGGCCATAAAATGGTGCCTAATTCCTTTCTGGGGGAAAAAAATGCAGAAGGCTCTGCTTTGAACAGCCTGCCACAATGGCGGAACCAAAGGAGGGGGACATGAGAGAGAGCTGCTCTCCCACTGACAGCAGCAGGCACGGGTCTCTTGTCCTGGGCCAGATGTAGACCCTACACAGGAAGTCAGCACGAGAACTATCTGTAGGGGAAACTGATCACGACAGAGTGGGTATGCCACCAGATGCCCAGCTGAGAAAGAAACCCAGCATGTGACCTCATGGGAAAGGATCTGCACGGGGAATCTGCCTCATCCAGAGGGCACTGGCTAGCTCAGCACATAAGACCTTTTGTTTCTGTGACCTCAGATCTCTTCCACCCATTGCAAGCCCTGAGGAGGCCCACCAGGGCCAATGAGAGCTGGGTGGGGTGGAGGGCGCGGGGGTGGGAGGAGGAGACAAAAGGAAGGCTGAAGAGCAAGGCTGAGAAACAAAAAAGCTTTCATCTGGGATCAGATTTGAACCTTTTTATAATTTCAGAGGACTGGATATTTCAGTTCCTAAAATGAGATTGTTCTTATGACCAAAGGTGACTAGATTACTTTTAATCAGATTTCACCTAAAGAATAAGGAAGAAATGATTACAGAGGATCTGAAGGCCAAATGTTGAAAAAGAAAGGGAAGTTGCTTTCTGTTTCATGAACTTGAATTCAGTTGATATAAATATAACCAATACATAATTAATTAAATTAATGGATGAATTAATAAATGCAAAACAAGGAAATAATTGCAAATTCAGTCATATTACTCAGTTTGACTCAAAATCTTATTTACCATAAATTAGACTTTTAAAATTATCTCCAGTTCCCTTTCTAGTTTACTATTATCTCTTCTCTTAACCAGGTCACAACCCTGGTCTCTATTTTTGGATCATTTCAGATGAATATTCCTTTCCTCAGAGCTGCCAGTTCCTCTGGCTTCTGCTCTCCTAATTTTTACAGCAATTTTACTCTTGAGCTCACAGCTCAGGACAGCTGTAACCAGGAAGGCTTTGCCTTTTTTGTCTTCTCCAGAACTTTCCTAGTTTGCTACTCTGTGGCTATATTTAAGACATGTATCCCTTTTCTGCTTTTTAGAAACTTTTTTTTTTTTTTTCAAAATAAAAATCTAGGATTTGCTGGTGTATTGGACACTTAGACACTAGAGAAGCTGGAACTATTATCAAGCCAGACATGATTTGGGAAGAGGGTTATATTTGTTTTTTTTTAATATTAAAAAATTTTTTAATGTTTATTTCTTTATTTTTGAGAGACAGAGAGAGATAGTGAGAAGGAGAGGGGCAGAGAGAGAGAGAGAAAGAGAATCCCAAGCAGGCTCCATGCTGTCAGCACAGAGCTTGATGTGGGGCTGGAACCCTTGAATGTGAGATTATGATCTGAGCCGAAATGAGAGTCAGACACTTAACCAACTGAGCCACCCAGATGCCCCTATATATGTTTGTTTGTTTGTTTGTTTGTTTGTTTTGAATCTCTCTTTTCTGCATCATTTTGGTTCCATGTGTAGGTCACCTACCCTCTGCTACAGTTCACTATTTTAGGTCTTCCCATGAAGCTGTGGGCACATTTAACTAACTTCCTTTTCCCTCAGCACAGCAAACTCTTTGGAGGTAGAGGTGGCTGGAGTAAGGATTAAACAGAAGTAAAATACAGGTGCCCCAGGGGATGAAAGAAAAGAAAAATTTGAGGACTACATCCTTGTGCACAATGGGATTGACAATGGGATTGACTAACCATTAGGATAGTTTTGTTTTTTTTTTTAAGTTCATTTATTTTGAGAGAGAGAGAGAGAGAAAGCATGAGTCAGGGAGAGGCAGAGAGAGAGAAAGAGAGAGAGAAAGAAAGAATCTCAAGCAGGCTCTACACTATCAGGGCAGAGAACTGCAGCAACCTTTAAAAATCTACCCGTTAGTACTATAGCACAAGAGTAAGTAAGCCTGTAAGTATAACAGTACAGTAGTTATTTAGCACAAAGACATATGAGTTAGCGCAAGGATATATGTTAAAATATCCTAATTTGAATTATAAAATAACAACTTGAAATATAAAGTATAAGAATTAACCTGATGGTGGACTCGAACCCACAATCCATGAGATCATGACCTGAGCCGAAATCAAGAGTCAGATGCTTAACCGCTTAACCGACTGAGTCACTCAGGCGCCCCACCATCAGGCTAGTTCTTATACTTTATATTTCAAGTTCTTATTTTATAATCCAAATTGGGGTAACTTAACGTATATCTTTGTGCGAAATAACTATTGTTCTGTTATACTTACAGGCTTACTTACTCTTGTGCTATAGTACTAACTGGTAGATTTTTAAAGTTCGCTTCAGTGTATTAATATCAATTCATTTGATTCAAAAACATTTGCTTTCTCAGGACAATGGACTCAGAATTCTCTTAAGGAGCATTAAAGTATTGATCGGTCAGTGTTTAACAAGCCATGCCAAGTGGTTTTACGTGATTTGGTTTAGCAGCCTGCCTCCCAGATTTCTGACTTGGCTGACAACACTACAGTGCTTCAACCATCAGTTTAGAAAACTGAAGAGAAGTATTTCCCTTTAATCATTACAAAGTGGCCAACGGCCGGGATTAAAGTTAGAGGAAGGGTCATCTAGTTGTGATTAGTAGTCTGATTTAAAGTGTTTTTATATGAAGACAATCTCACTGTTCCTTTCATGTGAAGATGGTCTGTGATTGGACCACATGGTCCAAGACACTGCTCTTAAGGTCTTCATCATCTCTGCTTTAGTGCTGGGTTAGCCAGCCAAGTTGCTCTTCCAGGCTAATTTGTCTTACAGGTGACACATTAAATAGAAGCACACAGTCAAAGTTTGAATTCCAGCTTCTATGTTGTCTTGGTCTGTCAGGTCAAATTAATCATCTGACGGTGTGCCCTGAACGAGCTGCTTGCTATACATTTAGCTGTCCAAACTGCACCCCCCCCCCCCCACACACACACACACTGGAAGTAAAAGCCTGGTAAGAAAACAAGCTCACAAAAGTCACAGGTACCAGGCAGGTGGGAAGAGGATGTGCAGTTTTGTTTTTCAAATGAAGCGCTAATGGCGTGCTGTTTCCACTGGAGGCTGCCAGAGTCTTCTCCATGTGTGGTATCCCACAGGAACTCAACCTCAGAGGAAGCAAACTCTACCATGCGACATTTCTGTGGGACAAGGAGGGAAACATGGGAGAAATATTAGGTGTCTTGTGAAAGAATCTAAATATATTCTGAAAGTTTGATTTCCTGGATTTTTTTTTTCATTATTATAATTGGAGATCCAGCTAGATGTCACCCACCAGCACAGCCCAGACCAGATCCATTGGGAACTAAACACACAGAATACTGTCTTTGGTTTAACGCTCCAGTGCCACAAAGGGATTTATAAATTAGAAGAAGTTTGGAAAGATCCACAGAAATAATAAAAGCAATAGGGGAGAGTGATTTCTGGAGCACATTAAAGGCACAAACAGTGTGGCAAAGTAATAGTGAATAGAACACTATTTGGAGTGTATGAATGTGAACTCCCTAGAAGCTAGATGTCATGGGATAAAATTAAAGGCAGGTAAGTTTAAGCTGTTCACCAAATATGATAGGAATACTAATAGCTAATACTTATTTATTATTAGGAAAATAAAGGTATTATATCAACAAACTGATCAAACAAATACTCAGTGGAAGAGTATTTCTCTATAATTTCAAAAAGAACCGTAATTCTAGAAATGGGGTCTAGGCTGTAGCCAACTCATGAAGAGTCTCACTGTTTTCCATTCTCTTAATTGTGAATTCTTGGTGTTCTTTAATCCATGTTTATTTAACATTTGTGTGCTAGATGCTGCAGCACAACATGAACAGAAACAGAGCCCCTGCCTTCTTGGAGCTCGTGGTCTGCTGACAGGACCAATGATAAACAAATAGCCTCAAATGATAAACTTAACATTATAGCTGAAGTCAGTGCTAAGTAGGAAAAGACAAATGATATTCCAAGAGATGACAAGAGCGGCCTTCCCAGTCTGGGGAGGGTGGTAGGAGAAGAGACATTTCTGTGAGGCCTGAGGAGAAGTTACCTGTAGGGAGAGAGGCGGGGAGAAGAAAAAGTTGTGAGGGGGCAGGAGGCAGCTCTGTGAAAGCCCTGTGACACTAGCAGAGCGGAGCACAGTTTTCCTAACTGGATTAGTTTAGCATGAGACCTGATTTACTCTGAAGAAATAAAAATTAAAATGCAGTGTAAATGACCTGCAGTTACCCAAGAGAACTCAGAACTTCAGATAATTCCACTAAGAACATTCTATCCATGTGACTTAGTGCCCATAAGGTATGACAGGCTGCACTTATGATTCTGTGGTACAGCCGGGGCTCCATCTGTGCATTCGCACTAGGGGTTGGGAAGATCTGCTTATGGAGTTGGAGGTGACCACTCCTGTCCCCTGGGGCCCTGGACAAAGTCAGTTCTCTCTATGTTGGAAACTTAAAGGGGGACAGTTTGGGGAAACTACTGGATGGTCTTTTGACTTTGGTGTATCATTCTATAAAACCACGTTGAGAAATAAATTTCTTCTATTTCACAAGAGTAATGAATACACTGGAGAGAAATCTAAAAGGAGATCCTTCGTATCATATAATGGAGGAATTATAATTTCTAAAATTCCTTGAGCATTTTTTTCATGAATGATTTTCTGAAGAAGTGATGTGTAATCCATGCACATAGGGACACTCTTGGTCACACCCTTATTGAGAACGAACATGCGCCAACTGTCAGGTGTTTAATAGGTGTTCTGTGGGAGGGAAAAATTTAAAAATATTTAATGACTTAAGTGAAACAGAGGCTGGATTAAACAAAGCTAAACAGACTTCCTTACTGCCTGAATGGTCAAAGTACTTAATATTTTTATATGAATATAAATTGTAAAACTCTTGTCATAAATATACTACTTGGCATCTTGAAATATATGATCCTCAGAACTGAATATTCCTGCATACCACTCATATAGGTGGTCTAAAATAAGCAAAAGTCATTACTCTTTTCGGTTCTAGAATTTGTTGCCACTTCGTTGCCTTTGTAATTATGTCTACAGTTCTGAGTTGAGCTGAGTTGGGTCATTGTCTGGACCCGGTCCAATTTTTTCCTTCCATCTTTTGCCCCCTCCCACCCCTGCCCCAGCACATGTACTTTATACTCCGGCCACATTGAGCTTCTCCCTTGCCCTAAACATAACTCTCTTTCCCATACCTGTGCCTTGCACATCCCCCTCTGCTGGAAAGCCCTTGGTCCCCACCCTTGACCTCCCTTGTCCCGTGCCCCACTTTTGCTTATCAACAGCCTGTTCATTCTTCAAAATCTAATTCAAATATCTTTTCTGGGACCTTTGTTCTTTCTTCTCTTAAAACACTTTCACCATTATATTCTGATCTGTCTGTTTCTCTGAGCCTTTCCTGCCTTCTGCCTTCCCCTGGCTGAATTTCTTGTTTCCAGGAACGGCAGAGATATTGCTCCGGTTCACATATAGTCTCACCTAACACAGCTTTCAGCACACAAAGGAATTATCTATGCCTCGTGCATGAACTTGAATTTGTGTGTGTGTGTGCATATGTGTGATAAAGGTACTCTCTACATTTGAAATAAAATAAGTCAAACTATAAAGCATCTCTCTGATGAGGAGCACAACTTGTCTGTCTTGCATGCATTTATTATTGCACTTACCATAAAATATTAAAATTATGTGTATCTAGGAGTCGTGTGATAACATTGTCCTTGAACACAGGGATCTTAGCACACTCATTTTTCATTCTCAGCACTTAGCATAAATCCTGACACTTAGTAAATGGCCAGTAAATGGTGCTTGAATTAACTGGAATTGAATCTTGCTCAACTCCTCGCTGCTACTCCCACTGATGTAAAGATTGTCACAGCAAAGTGACAAAATGTATGAACTCCAGAATCAAAATGCCTGGTTTCAATCCCAGCTCTTCACCAGCTGAGTGACCTGAACCATTCTGTCCTTTGCTTTGTCATCTGTAAAAAGAGAATGTTCCTATTGTCTACCTCTGGGGCTGTTGCTTTAATCTTAGTCTATATTTATATCTATCTCTGCATCTATTCTATTTATTAAAATTATATGGTGTCTTTCCCAAGCCTTCCCAGTGAGAGAACAGTTAAGTGGTGTGCTGTACAAAGAGAAAACCTCTACCCTTCTAAATTCTATTAAATGTCAAGTCAGAGATGAGGATTGTGTCAATAAAGGAGTTACCTGAGCAAATATGAGGGTACGATTTGCATTGTGTAATCATTATAATCTGCCCAACTGAAATTATTGTAAAGTATTCTTATTTCCCTATTTTTAAACATTGTCATGTAGCTTTTATGAAAAACTCTGTAAATGTCAGGAAAAAAAGTACTATAGGACATATTTTTGATTTGTACTGTTTTACAAGGCGCTTTAAAATAAATGTTATCTTATTTGATTTTCATAGGAACTCTGTAAAGAAAACCAGATTTACTTTATACTAAGTATCAAATGCACATTTTAAGTAATAAACAGGTTTTCAGGGAATGAAATTATTCCTGAGAACCACAGTGGGGTAAAGATATAATAGAGGAGACGGAACTTCAGGTGGGCCTTGGAAGGTAAGATTTAGGCAGTCATAAAGCAGAAAGGGTAGAGCTCGGCATGCATTTGGTATGTTTAGGGTGATGCGCTCCCCATATGACAGCCGTGGAGGCTCAGACTGGTCCTGGAAGCTAAGTCTGGTGGTCTACACTGGAACATAGAGGCTTTGGAATGCCATGCTGCCCCAAGCACTCCCCCAGGTTAACCTGTCCACTTCCCTGCAGCCTTCACTGGCCAACAGCCTCCATGAATTAGGAGTATGAGAGCCAAGGAGGGTCTGGAGGGAGACACCGCTCTCCCAACCTCAGGGAACTACAGCTAGGTACTGGCTTTCCCCCATGAAAACAAAGCTTTGCTCAACTGCTTCTTTCAACAAACAATAACCAGCACCGGTATTGTTCCAGCACTATAAAAATAGTCATTCAGCCCCTAAAATTTACCAAACATTCATACCAGAATTGTATTGGCTATTGAGAATGGTTTAATAACATGACTTTGTTCATTTGGTTTTTAGAGGTGTTATTACCAATTTACCCATTCAGTCAATTTCTATTTCCTGTGTTCCCAGCCCTACCCCCTGGATTCAACCAGAAAAAACAACAAAAACAAAAAAGAACTACGTCATAACCACAGAGACTAATCATATACTTTCCTGCTCTAAGTTAGGATTTTTCAATTCTGATATAGATTATTCAAGGGTATTGTGGACTCTTCCTTAAAAGTATTACAAATAGGATGCATCCTTATCTTCTGTGAGTGGTGTGTATGTGTGTACCCGCACCCGCATGTGTGTAGGGGGAGGAGCCTAGCCTAGGAGTCAGAGCCAGAGTGATTTAAATCCTCTGTTGAGATTTCTTGTAAGCCTATGAGGCTAAAGTAACATTTTTTCTATTGTCAGGTAGAACTACTGGAATCAATATGCATACTAACAGCCTTAGTACTGACAATTCTGGATAGATAACTTTGTTTTTTTTTTAACCTTTGAGAGAAATCCCGGTATTTTTCACTTGGTGTCCTGAAGTTCACACACATACCTCAGACTTCAATCTTTTTCCCAAATGTCTCCTCATATCAGAAAAAAGACATGAAGTAAAATTAAATGTTTTACTAGAAGATGGTTCTTGTTCGCTGCTTTAGATTTTTAAAATGCACAAGTGCCATTATAACCCACTCTCACGGTGATCTTTTGAAGAAAATTGTGCACTAGTTACTGATGAAAATTGAGATGCCTAGCGCTTTTGCTTTATTTTGTTCCAAATCTTCAGGAATAACAACAACAAAAAGGTTATTTTAATTGACAATAAAAAAAGTGGCAACAAGAAGTAAGTTATGGCAGCAAATTATCATCTAAGAATAAGCTAGACCCCTTAAGAGTCTCGGGACTTTTTTTCATATGCAGAATACCATGTAGCATCTTACTGACCAACCCCCAGGGCACAGTGCATTGTTTCCCAAAGCTGACCACCCCTTCCCCACAGTGGCCATCTGTCCCAGATCGGTCTCCTTGACCTTTCAGCAACATTTGGCATTTTTACCTGGAGAGCCCATGACCTCCCTGGCTTCTATCATAGACCAATACTTTGGTACTTCCTTTAAGACTCTGACTGCTTCTTCACGGGCTCACTGACTCCTCCCTGTGTTCCCTGAGTGCAGGCACTGCCCACGGTCTCCATCCTCAGGAAGGCTTCTCACCTACTCTAACGCTTCACCCTCCATAAAGACCAAATCCATATCTAAACCCAAATCCTCCTCCCTGTTGAATTCGAATCCCCCATTCTTGAGTCTGTGTTTGACACTGTCCCTGGCAATAAGTCTTGCTGGCACCTTCAACTTGCTCCCTTTCCATCTCATCCTCGACCCCCACTTCTGGAACATGCAAGTCTCCTCTAGATCATAAACTCTATTAGAGCAACCCTTTTGGTTGTTGTTATTTTTTTTTGTTTATTTATTTATTTTGAGAGAGGGAGAGGGAAGGGCAGAGAGTGAGAGAGAGAGAATCCCAAGTAGGCTCTGCACAGCCTGATGTGCTCGAATTCATGAACTGCAAGATCGTGACCTGAGCCGAAATCAAGAGTCGGACACTTAACCGACTGAGCCACCCAGGCGTCTCAATTGTTGTAATTTTTACTTAACCTTAGATATCCTCAGCACTTAGAATAATGCCTGGCATATAACTGACATTTGGTAGATCTTGAATGAATGAATGAGTGAATGTCACCCCCTCTGTCCCCACTGCAAACTAGCCTAGCTCTCCTCTGCATCCTGGTAGTCACCTGTGCTACCATCTTATTTATCACCCAAACTGGGTAGAAGGAGGGACTATTCATTTTTAGTGTGGAAGGGGCACTATTAATTATTATTCTGGGATAATAGTCATAAATTTGGAAAGTCTCGGGAAAACCTGGTTGAGTGTTTATTCTAATCATCAGCACTTTTTTTAAATTTTTTTTAATATTTTTATTTATTTTTGAGAGACATAGAGACAGAACATGAGCAGGGGAAGGGCAGAGAGAGAGGGAGACACAGAATCCGAAACAGGCTCCAGGCTCTGAGCTGTCAGCACAGAGCCCGACGTGGGGCTCGAACTCACAGACCGTGAGATCATGACCTGAGCCGAAGTCGGCCGCTTAACCAACTGAGCCACCCAGGCGCCCCCAGCACTTTTTTTTAACTTGTCCTCCTCACATGTTCCCCTGCAGGGTCAGCTGGCAGGAGATATATCTTGTCTGCCTCTGAACTTTCCCTCGCTTGATCTCCAGTTTGCACCTTCATTCTCTCATTCTCTCTCACTTGCCTGTTGCGAGCGTCCCCGCATCTAGCCTATTTACTACTAATAGCCTCTGGACTGGCCTTGTTGATCCTTAACCAGTCTCCACAGTGTCTGTCTTGGCTCATTCTACTCCCACTACATGTGGCTGCCAAATTAATCTTCCTGAGGAATAATGCCTACAATAATACAATATCCCCCAGCATAGTTTCAAACACTAAGCAGCACTGGCATTGCTTTCTCTTAACTCCAGAGTAAGTATAGTCTTCTGGTTTTCAAAGCTCTCAACCTTGAGCTAATCTACCTTCATAGGCATACATATTGGACACTGAGCTGCTCAAAGCAGCGTTGACATCACTTGGGAGCTCATTTGAAATAAAGACTTTTGGACCCTACTATTAGACCTATAGAATCATAATCTACATTTTAGCAAAATTCCTGAGTGATCTGTATACATATTAAAGTTTGAGAAACACTGCTCTAACTTGAACCTAACTGGGAGGAATCTCAGTTCCAAAACCACAGCCCCAAAATTTTACTTCCATGCTTTCTTTATACTGTTCTCTTTTTAAAATTTTTTTGTAATTTTTTGTTTATTTATAAGAGAGAGAGAGAGACAGAATATGAGCAAGGGAGGGGCAGAGTGAGAGGGAGACACAAAATCTGAAACGGGCACCAGGCTCTGAGCTGTCAGCACAGAGCCCAACACGGGGCTCAAAGTCATAAAACGCAAGATCGTGACCTGAGCCAAAGTTGGACGCCCAGCCAACAGAGCCACACAGGCGCCCCTCTACTGGTCTTTTTTTTATAGGATACCTGCTCGCACCTTCTCTCCTTGGAGTTGTAGCAATCTTCCAAAGGTAAACCTCAACCACTATATACTCTATAAAGCGTTTTCTGAAACAGTTCCTATCTTTACATTCTTTGAACACTATAGTGTTTAATTTCTACTCTTACTACTATCTCATTTTGTGTACTAAATTTACATACATACGCATTCCCCATTATATTGTAAGCCCAATAGAGGCAGGGACTATCTTTTTTTCTTATGGTAAAAGATACGTAACATAAAATTTACAATTTCAACCATGTTTTAAGTGTATATCTCTGTGGCATTTAAGTGCACTCACGTTGCTGTGCACCCACCACCACCCACCTCCAGAACTTTTTTTTACTGTTCCAAACTGAAAGTCGAACCCATTAAACATCAACTTCTCATTCCTCTGTCCCTGCAAACTATGGCAGCCACCATTCTACTTTCTGTCTCTGAATTTGAGTACTCTACATACTTCACATATAGAGAATCATACAGTATCTGTCCTTTTGTGTCAGGCTTATTTCACTTAGGATGATTTCTTCCAAGTTTATCTATGTTCCGGTATGTACCAGAATTTTCTTCCTTGTTAAGGTTGGCTAATATTCCATCGTGCATATATACTGCAGTTTCTTTATCCATCCATTCATCTGTCAGTAGGCATTTGAGTTGCTTCTACTTTTCTACTATCGTGAGTAATATGGCTGTGAGCATGGGTGTGCAAATATCTGTTTGAGTCCCTGCTTCCTGTTGAGGGTACACCCAGAAGTAGAATTGCTGAATCATACGGTAATTCTACTCTTCATTTTTGGAAGAACCTCCATTCTATTTTCCATAGCAGCTGCATCATTTTATATTCCCATCAGCAGTGCACAAAGGTTCCAGTTTTCTACATCTTCACCAACACTTGTTTTATTTGTTTGTTTGTTCGGTAATAGCTATTCTAATGGAATGGTTATGAGATGGTGTCTTACCGTGGTTTTGATTTGCAGTTCCCTAATGATTAGTGATGTTGAGCTTCTTTTCATGTGCTTATTGGCCATTTGGATGTCTTCTTCGGAGAAATGTCTATTCAGGTTTTTTGCTTATTTTATTTAGTCAGGTTGTTTGTTTTTTGTTATTGTAGGCATTCTTTTGTCTTCTGGGTTTTAACCCCTTTTCAGATATATGATTTTCAAGTGTTTTTCCCATTCTATATGTTGCCTTTTCACTCTGTTGTTAGTGTCCTTTGATATAGGAACTGTTTTAATATCCCTACTATAGTGCCTTGAAGTGGTGTCTGGTCAATATTTATACTTTCAGTTTAATTTAATTCTTAAATGATGCTTAATTAATGATTTCTCACTTGCTAAAATTTATGATAAAATTAACTAAATGTAAATTAACTTTGCTTTAAAGGTGTTTGGGACAAATCCATTGAGATTGAGGAACTTCAAATATAATTGTGAACATTTTCAGGCTTGAACTCTACTAAGATATATAAAGAAGGCTTCAAAACACGGTACTGAAAATTTCCCATCATTGTCCCTAGATTTAGAATTTTTGCAACTTCTATGGGGAAGCTTTGAAAGTTAATTGCTCTTGTATGACAAGAAAGAGCTGAGAAATTATTTGTAGGACAATCAGATGAAAGTTTAAATTCTTATGTTTGGCTAGGGGCTGTCCCATAATCAAAGACAGATGGGAAATAGAAAGTAACTCTGAAAGAGTGAATTTTCAGGGAAGTAAGGATGTTTATAAAAATTCCGAATGTACCCTGAAGCATGACTCCTGTTGGTCTTTCCCTAATCAGTTGCATCATTAATATGACAGTAGTGAATAAAAAAAAAAAAAGCTAGTGAGTATTTGTAGGATGGTAAAATGAAAGAGGTAGTAGGTTCTTCATTATTTCTGAACTGCCTTACCTGCCTAATGTAAAAGCCAAGAAAGCTACTAATAATAGCTCTATTAACAATTCGGATTCTTTTGCTTTCTCACATTCTGGTCTTTCTGCTTTTGTGATTTATTTTTAGTTGAAAAGTTTCTACCACAAATTATCTTTAGGCTACAGAGTCACATTAGTTGTGTACTATCGTGATCATGTGCCCTCTGTAGACAGCTTAATGGAAATTCCGATTGTTCAGCTTGGTTCACATTTGAAAGGATTACATAAAACTTCTTTGAGTAATTAATTAGCACTGTGTCCCAACAAAGAGTTAGTTGAGTTTTTACAATAAAAGGTCAAATAAGAGAAAGTCATTTATAAAGCATAAGAGATTGCCTTCCTGGGGTAATTTTTATTCTGAATTCTGAAACAACTTCAAAGGCATGAGTCAAGCATTTAGTATTTCTGGTGCAAAACATTACTACTGAGTAACCATAGTTCAAGGTCAAGATCTCTACTGGATTAACATAGATGAGAGCTAATAATGCTCCATTCATGTACATAATGTAGGTGCAGTTAAAGGGAATGCGTGGGTGGTTAACCAGGGTCATACTTAGCCTTCATTATAACTCCCTATTTACTCTATGTATTCAACCCCTGACTTTATGATGAGTGATCCATTTGGAACAAACTTTTTGTGCCCTTTCAGATATATAAAGGCTACACATTTCCTCCGACTACTTACATTTAATGCTTTAAACGTTTTTCCCCTGACTGTTCTTGACTCATTCACTCACCTATGTTCTGAAGTGATTTGTCTGATTGTCTCCGTTAAAAGAGATTAACAGGAATAGACAGAGCCAGGAATCTGTGGACCTTTCCAATTTTGATTGGTTGTATCTTAAGTCTAAAATGTGGCAGGCGTTTCTGAGACAAGATCTATTGATTTAAGTCCCTTTGAGCCTTAGTTGGAGTTTAAATAGAAACAAATTTTGTGACCACCGACCACTTTTTCTCCATTTCAGTTCTGGAATAAAAGCAATATGGTATTGTATAAAAGGTTTAAGTTGAAAAGGAGAAATTCATGCGTTGAGTGTCAAACATGTACCTGAAATCATACAACTTTAGAAAAGAGATCTTAGAGGGTATCTGTTCTGTGTCTCTCACTTCACAAATGAAAACCAGTGAATTTAAGGGACCAATCTAATGTGATGGGGCTCACTAAGGGCAGCGCCAGGATGAGATTCAAAAACTGGGAAGTATCACAGCTCAGTGTCTTCACTATTATGTGTCATCTTCCTTCAGTTAATCCTTTTGATAAACACTATATTAATCAAGTATTGCCTTTTTAATGAGAGTAAACCATACATGATGGAATCAACAAGTTGTTCCTTTATTAAACATTGAAATTTTTCTTGTCCGTGTCTTGACCTTCCTACTGAAAAAAGAATGCTAAAGTAGCCAATATTTTAACACTGTGTTAAATGTTAAATTTTATGTTATCCAGTATGAAATCCTTAATGACATCAGTCTGAAATGTAGAATGGTTGATATCTACATACACAGACTTAAGAAGGGTGTGCTTTCTTAACCGTTTTTCAGAAATGGCATAGTATTAAAAGATGTTTAAGCAAAGCAGATGTGGAAAGAAAAAATGAGCTGAACTTTTCTATATAGTATGCTCTCAGATGCTAGTGAAGGTGAAAACAGACAAGACCGTTTTTATATCCCTATTATAGTGCCTCGATGTGGTGTCTGGTCAATATTTATACTTTCAGTTTAATTCCTCTTTGCTCAGATGGTAGAAGGGCTGACAATTGAAGAAGGAAAGAACTGATAATCCTTTCTCCGAAAAGAATTATGTTAACATGTTTTACACCTGTTTATTTAGAGATGAAAATAATTATTATCACTTTAGTTAAAGAAAATATATCAGATTAAATAGGGCAACATTTAGGAAGGATATTTTTGTCCTGCAAATGAATGCTATGCAAAAACCTAGGTAATCTCTTCAATTATAACTAAACAATAAAATAAATCCTGGAACATTTAAAAAATAGTACAGGAAGGTTTTCACCGTATATTAATTTCCTGTTGCTGAAACTACTATAGTGTGAAAAACATTTTTGCCTACTGCCCATATCCAGCTAAAAATGAGAAAGGTATGGCAAAATTAAAATTCAGCCTAAGTGATATTAGCAAACTTTTACCATATATTAATTTCTTGCTGTCTTTTTGAAACTAATTGTGCTATGCAAATCAGGGTCTCCTATTCCCCAAACTCAGCTAAGAATGAAAGATAGAGCAAAGCTTTAGCAAAATTGGCTCATAAATACAAAAACTAATTTCCTCTTCTAGGAGGATCAAAAGTGGTAAGTATAATTATTTACAACTGATTAATATCGGTTATAATTAATATCGGTATAAATATCGGTTATTGGAGCTCATAGTGACAAATAGTTATATGTGCCAAGCCTTGTCTTATATGCTCTGTAAATATGATCTTATTTCATATTCACAAGAGTCCAATGAAGTGGAGTACATTATTATCCCCATTCTATAGGTGAGAAAGCAGAGACACAGAGAAGCTGTAACTTGTTCTAGACAGTGGCAGAGCTAATCTAGAAAATAGAAAGGCCAGATAAATAGAGATATGGATATGGATATAGATATAGATTATCATATAATATTATATACATACACACATATATAAGATAAGTATGCTTATGTACTGTATCCTGCAACTTATATCCATTTGTAGTAATCTGAGCTGTCATGTCTTTTGAATATAAAATCAGAAATATCTGGGGAAATTAAAAGATTATGAATCTGTTGCTATTTCTTGAATTACTTAACAAATACTTGAATTACTTGCTGAGGACCAACTATGTACTAAAACCAAAGATTCTGTATTCATTAATGGTAAGTAGCTCCCAAAATAAGGGAAATTTTTCTTCCAATTGCCTTCAGAATGAACTTGACCTAAAATACATATAATGTACATCTGTGTGTAGGAACACAGGCACTCATTCTTTAACAAAGAGAATGGGAGCTTTCAGACACTCCTCTGTTTACAAGCCCGGAATGAGCGGCAGTTCATTGGACAACATATACCTTTCCAGGGCATGTTCACTTTCCTCCAACTACTAGACCCGTTTCCACACTTCATTCAGGGTGGTTAAAAAAGTCTCCATTAGAAAATTTTCTTGACCGGGCTGCCTGGGTGGCTCAGTCGGTTGAGCATCCGACTTCAGCTCAGGTCATGATCTCATAGTTCATGGGCTCAAGCCTTTTGTGGGGCTCTGTGCTGACAGCTTGGAGCCTGGAGCCTGCTTCAGATTCTGTGTCTCCCTCCCTCTCTCCCCCTCCCCCGCTTGTGCTCTGTCTCTCAAAAATGAATAAACGTTTAAAAAAAATTTTTTTTTAAAAAGAAAGAAAAGATTCTTGAATTACATGCAAATTTCTTTTTTTCTTTGGAAGGACCATTTATCTATTTCTTTAATAGCTACCATAAAGTGCACTGAATTGGAATAAAGTTAAAACTTTTTCAAGGTATTTGAAGGGAGAAAATCTCAGTAAGAGAAATAACCATTTTCACTGGAAAAGACTAAATTTAATTTGGCTGCGAGCATCAAGAAGTAGGTAGGCTTTCAGCTGTGTCAGCACAAAAAACAAAACAAACTCCTCCAGGGGCACCTACTAAACGTCTCAATGTTTTGAGAACCTGAGAACCACAAGTGGGAGAAAGTTCTTCTGAACTGGTATCTGAGATGCCCAGTGAGGCTACATAGAAATGAAGATATTATCCCACTTTCAAGGGTGTCAGCTAAAACACAGAACAATACAAATACAAATACTGCATGGGATACACTTCTGGTAAAAAATTCTTTGTCGTTTATCTGAAATTCAAATTTCACTGGGAATCCTGCATTCTTATTTGCCAAAGCAGGCAGCCTTACTCACTTCCCAAACCTGACTCTGGCTCCTCACTTCTGGTGGCTCCCTTTGTTTTGGTCAGAGATTCCAGTAAGGGCTGTGTGTGATAAAGGGAAAGGATGGAAAGTGATAGTATCTCTAGCAGGGAATACTGGGAGGGCCTCCCAGAAGGCCCTGAGTTGGAGGCTGGAAACTTCTGCCAATAGAAGCCCTTGGGAGACACACTATGGCTGGCCAGCCTCATGTCCACAACCACCCCCTTATTTCTGTTGGGAATGACTCTTACTCTCAAGTTTCTTCTAGTCTGCACTCTTGTGTAAGAGTCTTCATGGCGCAGGATCTTTTGTACTTTATTCTGCTATCTCCAGCATCAAGAAGAGAGCCCAGGACATAGTACAAGGCCAATAAATGTTTACTAAACTTGAGGTTCTCAAAGGTTTGTGTTGTTGATGATGTTTTCCTGATAATAATGGTAAGGAGGAAACCCAGATAAAATCGTTCCCTCCTAAACCCTCGTTATGTCTGCGTATTTTTATTTTTATTTATATTTTTTAAAGTTTATTTATTTATTTTGAGAGAGACAGAGACAGCATGAGCAGGGGAAGGCAGAAAGAGAAGGAGAGAGAGAATCCCTAGCAGGCTCCATACTGTCAGCACAGAGCCCAACGTGGGGCTCGAACCCACGAACTGTGAGATCCTGACCTCAGCCAAAACCAAGAGTCAGACACTTAACCAACTGAACCACCCAGGCACCCCTATTTCTCTTTAGTTTTAAAAGTCCATAAGGAAAGGAAGAATTGCATACAATACCACTGTATCATGTGCCCAGCACGGTGTCTGCTATATAGGATATAAATATTTGTTCAATGAGTGAATGAATGCTAATTATGATATTTAAGTACAAAGAGGGCTTGCATAAGTTTTATCTGCATTTTGTAGAAATAACCTTTCATCAAAAGAGCTTTTCTCTATTATAGGAGCTGGGCCAGGATGTGAGAGGGAGCTGGTTAGATGTTACTGGACTCGGGACATATTCAGGAGAAGAGTTGGTGGAGGGGTGCCTTGAGGAAGCGGGGAGAGTGATTACTCATAGGGTTTACTCCCCTAAGATAAGAAGTGTTTGAAGTAGGAAGAGAGACTGGGGATATAGGTAGTACCAAATAACAGTAATAGAAGGAGGAAGGGGAAGGAAATCACAAACCCTGTTATCAGAAAGGGGAGGAGGGTTCCTACAATTACTGAGGTTTCTGGCCCTTTTTCTGAGTGGCCATATATCTGAAAATGACAAATCTAAATCAATATGCAATAGTTAGGGACTACTCACAGTGGGAGAGATTACTAAATTCTTAAATTCACACAAAACATTAAACCCTCTTAGATGTAGTTCAACTGAAAATACATATTCCACTAAAATATTTGATATGGGCAAGATAAAAATACTATGAGTCACAACTGAGTTTCCCCCTAAATCTTCTCTAATTGGTTTACATTATACAATTAAGGTAAAAGCATATTAAAGAGGTAGCTAGCTGTCGTTTTATCTTGGGATACTTTTCCCACCAAGATAAAAGCAGACACAGGACACGTTAAAATAAATTTAACAATACCACACTCAAGAGTTCAGCAAATGAATATTATACCATAAAGTTTGGTTTTTAATACTCGAAGAAGTTTTATTGTTGTTTTTAGTAGTTAAAAAAATTGTTGTCCTTTTTTTAAGAGCTGCTTACCATTGGGAAGTGATAGTTTCAATCTTTTCTTCTCTATTGCAGTTAATCAGAACACAACTCTCTTAGACTGAATTTCATTGAAGCCAGCCTATATGTGGCATTGATTAACTGTTTAAGTCAGAGAACTGACTTCAGGTTTCAAAACTCTGCTTAAAGTTGTTGCCTTATTAGACATAAATTAAAAGAAGATCTGGAAACAGCTGGAAACATTCTTTTTTTTTTGATAACATATATTTTGTAAAACAAAAATGGTAAAAAAAAAAAAAGTTAAGTCATTTGGACTATGATATATCACATCTCTGACTTGATGAAAATTCTGTTTCTCTTTTTCTTGATATATTATCTACATAGTGACAGAAGGGTGATGAGTGTTCATACTGTTAATGCTGTCATTAATCATTTTGTGATATACTTATTTTAATGTATTTTATGGCAAACTTGGACTACTAGACACTTACACAGTACTCTTTTATAGGACATGGATAATTCCTATCATAACCTTTAAAAATCCTTCCTAAAAAATAAACGTTTAGCTTGAATCCAAAAGGTTAGCTTTCATAATAGTTCATCTTTGAGCTCCCAGCAATAATCTCCTTTCACTAAATGTTGATATAATATCCGGCCTATCAAGAGAAATCAGTGTTTAATGCTTATGAAAGGCATAGAACTGTGCAAATGTGCTGTTTTATAAGGCATTAATCCAGAGATCTAATACTACGTACAGTGAACTTTATCTTGACAGGTAAATCAACCCACTGTTAAGTAAAACAGCCAGACAATACTATCCTTGTTGTGAAACTGCAGGTGTTTGAAAGCTGGGTGGACGAAGGAGAAACTCAACAGCCTCAGATGGCAGGAATGAAGGGTGGTGAAGGAAGCAAAGCTTGGTTAGTTGGGTAGGCAGGTGCTTGGGAAATTTAAAGGAGAAAATAGAAATAAAAAATCAAAACCTGCTTAGGTTTTAATGGATTTACTAGAAATAATAAGAGAGCTAAGGTTAGGAACACAAAGATTAAAATAGTTATTTCTAAGAAATCTTGGTTTGGAAGAATGAATTAACACTTTGGAAATGGCCCTGCTTTAAATATTAATTGTGTCCAGTTAATTACAGGGAAATCCTATTAAATCTAAGAACAAACATATTTATCAGCCTCAGAAGCATTTATTAAATTTACCTCCAGTGTCCGTGACAGAGTTCTATCTTCTATCATATCTTTCTTTAAGCAAACCAGATTAATCTTAGGAAACATTTACAAGAATTTTTAACAATTGTAGCCAAGTGATACATCTACATATATATACATACTTCATATATGTATGTACATATATACATCATACATTCATACATATATGTATATACCTACACACATGCACACACACTTATAATTCACTTACAGAGCCAAGTTTAAGCTCATATATACATACACCATACATACATACATATATGTATATACGTACACACACATGCACACATACACACACACTTATAATTCACTTACAGAGCCAAGTTTAAGCTCTTCTGTACCTATGATACTGCACATAGAGAGAAAAAGTTGTATATCCCTCTGATAGGAGTCTCCAACCAAAAGTATTAAGAAAAACTTCCTCAAAATAAAACAACCAATGGGTGAATTTTGTGTTACACCAGTAATGTCTTGATGAAAATGTTATTTAAAGACATGAAAATGGAAAAATAAGACCATTAAACAGAAATTAGGAAAATAACAGAAAGAATTTATGAACAGGAATAATTAACATCTCAAGTGAAAATGATTATTTTGTAGTTAATATCAAGAACAGTATACTTAATAGAGAAGACATAGCAAAATATTTTCCTGGTAAGACACCTGACCCGCAGTAAATTTACAGTTCATACGTGAGTCTTCCAGACAGCTTGAGTTCTTCTTCAAGGTCCTGAAAGCTGAGGGATGGCATTTTGTATTTCGTGCACCTACGATTCCTCTACAAAGCCCATTTGATGAAATACATGCCTTCCTCTGCTAAAAAATCGTGTGTTCACTTTCGACTTCCACCACCGAAGGGTCGGGTGGGAAGAATCTCTAGCCTGGCCACCTCGCTTTAACTTCCCGGGCAGAGCGCTCTGCCCCAGCCCCGACTGCTCTCTCCTGTGGGGTAA
Organism: Paguma larvata; assembly: GCA_030068075.1. Taxonomy (NCBI): domain Eukaryota; kingdom Metazoa; phylum Chordata; class Mammalia; order Carnivora; family Viverridae; genus Paguma; species Paguma larvata. Next base: position 66,772,223 of record CM057839.1, read on the forward strand.
CGCTCTGTTCTCATGCACTTTACTCTGTAGTGGTGAAATGCGATGTGGAGACAGCAGCTGTACATTGTCAATGTGCATCAGAGGTGGAGGCTGATGTTCCTTAGCGCCCTTTGCCCAGATGAAAGGTGCCAAACACCTTTCCTGGTTCCTATTACCAGATTTCCCAGTTTGAATTCTTTGTGGCTATGGATTTTTGTTCATTCCACTACCCCAGACCCTCCATGCTCTGTAGTCTCCTTTCCTTCTCTCCAAGGGGACCAAGGTCCTTTCCTTACTTGAGGCTCAGGTGAGTCTAAATTTGGTTTTGGATTGCCTCATGCTATCATGGAAAGTGACCAACTGACTCTTACTCTGGAGTTTCTACCTTTCACAGATGCCTCCCTCCAGATGAAGTTCTAGTAGGTTCTGTTTTTGCAGCACTACTTGATAGGTTGTATTTTGGAGCCCTTCTCTGTTCCTTCTGGTTTCATTTAGCTGCTACCTTTTGCTCTTACCCACATCCTATAGTGGTTTTTTTTTTCTTTTTCTTTTTCTTAATCATTATTCTATTCTCTCTTTTTAAACTGCACACACTTCCCTTTAGATGAGATGTTATTGATTTTTTTTTGTTTTACAGTACTGTGTTCCTATTCAGATAACCCCAACAAGTTTGCATGTTAAATTAACAGTGCACTCTTACATATTAAAGATAACTCAATTCATTTTTATTACGTATTTGAGATATTGATGACTCTGTATTTATAGACTCCAACCCTAGTTTAGGTGAAGGGAGGGAGTTAATTTATGACCAGCTGAGTTTTCTCAAGTATAAGAGAAATGCAGATTTTGGAGGGGGAAAAAACTCTGAGTCATGCTTTATATTAATCAACCTGATTAAATATTTGAAAATAGTTAATAACATTAACTACTATTTATTTATACTATGTATTTATTACTATTTTTATTTTTTATTACTATTTATTTATTATTTATGTATGTATTTTAATTTTTATTTATTTACTATAACTTATTACTATAATTTATTACTAATATTTTCTGTCATTCTTGGTTATTTTATCAATTGTGACTCAGCACATATGTGTTTGTATGCATATTTTACCAATTTCTGTCTAACGGATTGATGCTAAATATTTCAGTGTTTTTGGATAACAAACACATGGTCACGCCCAGCTTCCCTAGCCTACTCTTTAGCCCCAATTTCCAATTCTTATTCGTTCAATAAATATATAGTAAGTGCTTACCATGTACTTGGCACCGTATTCCAGATGGGGGATAGAGAAAGACTCACTTCCTGTTCTCACAGGGGTCACAGTCCAATGGGGTAGTGAAATCGTTACTCTCTGGAGTTTAGGTTTATCTACAGAAAGGAAAGGCAGTGTGTTCCAGGTAGGAAGAAGAGGCACAAAGGTACTTAGGCAAAATAGTGTGTGAAGCATTCAAGGAACTGCCAGTTTCTCAGTGTTCTCTGTGAAGCCTCAGGTGAGGCAAGAGTGAAGGAGGCACACTAGGTTGGTTTATGCAGGTACCTAGAGTAGGAAAGTGCAGAGACATAAAGTAGAATAGAGACCACCAGGGGCTGTGGGCAGGAGGGAAGGGAGAGTTACCGTTTATGAGTAAAGTGTTTTTGTTGAGGAAGAGAAAGCGTTATATATAGATGGTTGTGACTTTTATATGACATGGTGAATGTGATTAACGGCACCAAATCGTATAGAACGGGTAGTTGAAATATTATGTGTGCTTTACCACAATAAAAGAATGATTTCGAGTGTGTACAGGCCTTGAGGAGAGTGGTGAGGTTTTGAGACAGCCATGGTAGAGAACAGGAACAAGAGCCAGCTAGAGACATGGTGAAAATGTGCTGGCACCTCTCAGTCTGCCAGCATTGTGTCACCTGTCCATGCAGTTCTGGAATTTCACCGGCAGCCTTTGGTGGCCTGGATGGAAGAGCGGATGTGGGGGTTTAGTCAGACGGGTGTGGAATAGCTAAACTGGAAGAGCTGTGTGAGTGTGTGTGCATGTGTGTGTAATGAGAAAGTGGTTGAAAGGCTGGCTCGTGTAGCTTAAGCCAAGGTGTGGAAGGGTGCGAAGCCAAAGAGAGGGACTGATTAAGTAAAGGAAAAGCAAAAAGCAAAGATCATGAGACAAGGTGAGGAATGCTGGAAAGATACAAAATCATCATAGAAGCTGAGATGAAGGTTCGAGATTTTGGAAGCACAGCAGTGTAAGTGGTGACTTAGCCCAGGGCATGTCCATGGGGCAGGTGGGTGAAGCCATGCTGGAGACGAGGATTCCTGCAGTTGTGAGTTGAAGGAGCTAAGCTCTCCAGAGGATAGGGGACAAGATCATGTGGTCACATGAACTCTCCTAGCAAAGGACGTATTGTTTATTCATTTGTCGCCTGCATTCATTAAGTGTCTACTTTGTGCCAGACACTGCCCCAGGTGCTGGGAAAGTCCAGAAGGAAAGACAATTCCCTGCTTTCCTGGAATTTACAATCTAATGAAGGGACAAGTTAGGCAATAACCAAAATAAACAAACACAAAATATCACGTGGGCATGTGCTGTGGTCAGAGTTAGTGAGGCTTGATCAAGTAAGAGGGGCACACAGAGGTACTCAGAAGAGGCCTTTGAAAGTAGTGACAATTATGCTGAGACCTGCAAGTTAAGAAAATCAAATTCAGTCATCCATTTTAGTTATTTATTTTTTGAGAACACCATGTGCCAAGCACAGTTCCAGGCGCAAGAAATGCAAAGATACATAAAACCGAGGCCCCAGCCACACAAATATAATAGAGATATCAATAAATATCAATTAAACCCTTAAAGATCTCCCAGGACTCCAACGATGGATTTGAATGTTTAACTTTTCCTAATTAATATCAGGAGTTTTTATTTTAAGTGATACTTGCAAAATATTTTACTAAAAAATAAATCATACCAACGTATATTATGAGTAATGAAAGGCCAATGGGGCATCACTGAAGCGACATAGAAAATACTTATTATCCCATGTGGGAGGAAAAAGTGTTCAACTAAGAGAAGACAGGAGAAAAATACATATTGCATGATGAAAGTAATTTCCGTTGCCGCAGAAATTTTCTTTTTAAGTTAATTTATTTATTTTGAAAGAGAGAGAGAGAAAACACAAGTAGGGAGAGAGAGAGAAAAAAAAACACAAAGAGAGAGAGAGAGAGGGAGAATCCCAAGCAAGCTCCACACTGTCAGCACAGAGCCAGATTCAGGGCTCGAACTCACAAACCATGAGATCATGACTTGAACCGAAATCCAGTCAAATGTGTAGCCAACTGAGCCACCCAGGCGCCCGACCCCAGAAACTCTTAAACATAATAACTCCCTTTGTACTCACCACATTATCATGTGGCAGTAGCAAGAAAACACTTAAAATTTATAAAAATCAGCTACTCTTAGATAGTTTCTTTTGAAGAGATACATCTTGAAGTTTACATATTTTAAGAAATTGAAACACACTTTATAATATTGTTTGCACTCTTTAGAGTTTTGTTACTGATAACAAGGAAGTGTTTCTGGGTGTTGACAGAATTCAGTCTTTGTCCTTATAACCCCCCACTGCAACTGAAAAAATAGGGGGCTGGGAGACCAAAGTTATTTTGAAGTCATCATTTCATGAAAATCAGTTCAACCTCAGAAATAATATTTGATAACCAGACTTTTTCCAGCAGCCTAATGATAGATTTGAATACATATTAATTCTAGATTACTTTAAATAATGAAAAAGGTTTAATCTTGTTACTGATAGAGATGCCATTTCTTTAATGATTATAATGTGTTGTCTGACAACCTCCAAAGTTCTACAGGCAAGAGAGGAAAAGCACTGTCAGGGATGATGGACCAGGGCTCTGGAGAGTGGTAAGGGAGCAGTGGGGGGGGGTGGGGGGGGTCAATGAGAACTGGACGTAGCAACGGAGATCAGCTTTGAGTCTCGATTCCACAATATATTAGCTGATAATCTAGTCATATAACTTTTCTGAGCTGTTTGTCTTTGTGTTTTTTTTTTAAGTGAATGCCTACTTAATGTGTTTATTATATTAAGTAATATATACAAAGTGCTTTATCCTAGGTAGTACTTCACCAGGGCAAAGGCTTATTAATGAAAAAATTCTTAAAGAAAATGCCAGATCTACGCAGATTAAGTAAAAAATTGGGAGTTACTGCTGAGTTATCGCCAAAAGATTTTCCTCTAGAATATGGAATAGGCTGCCTGTCTTTAAAGATGCCAAAGGTTGGCTATGTGTATCTGTGGAATAAATATAATCGCAGTGGGAGATTAGCCCAGGGAAGGGGCGGAGGGTCCCAGCCCCTTCTGGCCACACCACACACTTAACTGACTTTAAATCATGTCAGCTGGTGGAACACAGGGCCATCAGAGGAAGACTGGCCACTCAAGGATAGAGACACTTGTTGAATAAATACATTTTTTTAAATGCAAGTAGGAAATGTACCAGCTCCAAATGTAGATGCTCTCTAATCTTTCCTATTATCTACAACAGCTTTCATTTGGATAGCACTTTGAATTGATACGACTCTCATTTATAGTTTAGCTTGTGATCAGGGTAAGTAGAACAAATGTTCTCATCTGCATTTGACAAATAAGCAATCTGATGTTCAGAGTGGTTAAGTAGCTTCTACCAGTCCTACAGCTTATCATTCTCAGAGCTGAGATTCGAATTCCATTCTTATACCTCCCCAGTTCATTGCTATTCTCTAACACTTAGTGTCCTCTTGTCATTTAGTATGATGCTATGCAGAGTTTAGCTGGACTGGAATCTCATGAGAACTGCAGAATTGATGTAGGCCAAATAATATTAATAATGATAGCTAACATTTAATGAATGTTCGTTATATGCCAGGAACCATTCCAAGTATTTTACATGTATTATTGTGTTGGATCCTTGCCAAAAACCCTCTGCAGGAAGTACTATTATTATTCCCATTTTCTAGATGCCAAAGCTGAGGAACAGAAAAGAATGGTAACTCATCAAAATCACACAGCCAGTTGCTGTGGAGACAGAATATCAACCTGTCGTCTGTCTCCTTTAGCTTTTTCAGGCGCTTTACTGCCTAAGTGATCCAGGGAGCTGCCTTTCACAGCTCTTTAGACGATACAGTTACTGACCTTAAAGAGCACAGTAGCACCAAGACAGTGCTTCACAGTATACGTTTTGGTGTCCCCAAAACATGCTGAGGTCTAAAACTAGCCTTGTATACAGGCAGTCCTAGAAAAATGGATGAATCATAACTAATCAATTTGCCCATATCAGTGTCATAAAATATGGTTGTATAGGAAGCTAAATTTACGCAACCTTTATGACTGAGCAAACAGGCTGAAGGATGCCACAGGGTGTCCTCAAGCAGACATCAGGCGATTTCAGTCACGGAACACTTCTTCAGTCTAGTAGTCTGTGAGTACAATAAGTGACGACGTGACACACTGACCCAGGATCTCCTGTATGGGAATAATAGTCCCCCAAAGCATCCATGGAAAATATAGAAAGGAATTATAATATTCGTAAAGTCAGTGAAATACGATGACATGACATTAAGGCCGAAGATTCCAGGCATTTAACAGTGTACATGAGTATAATACTAAACGTACGCAAAGATACTGATCGGCAGTGCCACGCTCACAGCTAACACTAAATTTGCTTCCAAGAAAGCAGAGGCCAACAATATTTTAATTAGGAGAACAAAACCCCAAAGCAATCAAAACTATTAGCAGTAGAAGATTGGCAGATTCGGAACTTGGCAGTGGGGCACTAAGACACACCCACCCGGCACAGGCACTGTTTGGCAATTGGGAGCCAAGGATCCAGCATGAAAAGCCAGCTTCCCCAGAACTTTCAGCAACATCTTTTATGAGGAAATAAATGAGATTGCATTTCAGAATGTCCATAACAAGACTCTGAAATGTAGCCTGAAGGGAGCACTGAAGGACGGTTGCCACATCACATCTCTCTTGGGGAAAGAACACGCATGGAAGGAGGCACAGGGAGCTCTTTACCCATCTGCTGTGCAGTGAGGGGAAATGGGTCACTGTGAGGAAGGTGATTTCCTAAAGTAAAGCCGAAAAACGATGTGAAACCATGGATCATACCCATAGGCTCCTGGCAAAGGTTTGCTGGCCTGGCACAGTTAGAAACTGAGTTCTTTTCTTAAGCAGAGGCTTCCAACAAGAAAATACTCAGCAAATGAACAGAATATACTTCTCCATTTTAAGTATAAGGGGTGATGGCACATATGAGTTCAAAGAAGGGGAGTAGAGGAGATAAGAAGTTAATAGAATTGCAGTCTTATATATAGAAGGATGAGCAGCAAGTCCTGCTTATTGTTATGGTTGTGGGTGGAGTGGTGATGAGTCTTACTTATATAGCATTAAAAGAAGATAAAAGAAAAAAGATCCTTTTTTTCTTTTTTGCCAAAGTTATTAATTATAGTATTATTTGTAATTTCAGAAATTTGGAATGAAATGTCCAAATTTATGAAGGTTTTAAAATAAATTATGGTGTGTCTATCCAGCAGAATTTTGGACATTCACCGAAGAGTATATTTTAAAAAACTTGGGGTACCTGGGTGACTGAGTTGGTTAAGTGTCTGACTTCGGCTCAGGCCATGATCTCATGGTTCCAGTTCGAGCCCTGCATCAGGCCTTCCACTTTCAGCACAGAGCCCACTTTGGATCCATCCTCTGTCTCCCTCTCTCTCTGCCCCACCCCTGCTCTCTCTCTCAAAAAAAATAATAATAAAAATTTTTAAAATTGTAAAAATTTAATAGATTGGGAAAATTCTCACAATCTAATAATGCTAAGTGAAAAAACTTTTTCAAAATTTGGTATGAAAGTTATTCCAGTTTTTTTTTTTACTATGCAGAAAAAAACTGAAAAGGGAAATTTTCAGATGCTCTCAGTCCTCTCTTCCTGGTAATATTACAGGTAATTCTAATGTTTCTTTTTACAATTTTCTGTGTTTAAAAACTAATCATTATTATGTGTTCTCTATTTAAAATTAATAAACTGGATATAAGAACAGAGAGAGAGAGGCATAGTTAATAACAATGAAGCAACACAGCCATAGGCATAATTAAATTTGCATTTATACTAAGGGGCAGATCTTAGGAATAACCAGTCATCCAAAACTATCGCAGAGCATTTAGTCAGTAAGTGACCCCACTATGTGCTGTTCACTAAAGATGGCACATGGGATTCAGAAATCCAAGTTCTCATCCCACTGGAGAAACTCAGGACCAGGGGGAAGGCTGAGGAAAAACAGTTACCCCCAGTCTCTGTGATTGCTGGGCCCAGGGTGCTATGGGAACACAAGGGAGGGGGAACGCCCCAGCCACTGGGATCTGTGGAAGGCTCCCCGGAGGAGGTGATCTTGAAGAATGCATTAGGGAAAAAAAAAAGAGAGGAAGGTCTTTCAGCAGAGGGAATGCATAAAGACAAAGTTGAGTGAGGGCAATAGTTTTCCAATGTGAATCTCATAAGAAGAAATTTAGGGAAGAAAAGGAGAATACTTAACCAAACCCTGTACTCTGAAGATGGAGAAACAGAGAAAAATTAAAACTGTATTAGGAATTCTGGAGGAATTTAGAGTGTCTTTTAGGTATCTCTCTTGGACACTCGACAGGTGGTAGCATCACTCACTCACACAGGAAATAATGACGGAAGAGCGGGTTCAGAGGAAAAATTTTAGAAATCTCCATGAGTCAGGGAAATGATATACAGTGCCAGAACATAATCCTTCATTCTACGTGTGTGCGTTGAACATTACTGTACGGACTGTTCTAAGCGCCGAGTACGCATTAGTGAACCAGACAGACAAGGCCTCTGCTCTCATAATCTGCAAGGTTTGCCTGGGAGACAGACCACAAACAAACAAGAAAATTCCAAAGTGAGAAGTGCTGTAAAGCAAACTCTAGCACTCACGGATGCCATGAGAGGAAGCAATGCGGTTATTTAGATTGGGTGTCAGGAAGGGCCCCTTAGAGAGGCTGAGGAAAGACTGGGGACAGGACAGCAATATGACAATGATAACAATAGGTCCGCAGTGTGGCAGCATTCGCCGACTGAATCCTTTCTTTGTGCGGAGTGGATTATTTCATTAAATCCACAATACAACCTTATAGGTAGGAGGTGTTGAGGGGCAGAAACTTCCCAGAGTCAAACACAACTCTGCCTCCAGCCGCACTCTTAAACACAAGTCCTTTTGTCCATTCCATGTTGAGAGGTGAGGGTGGAAGTGGGGGAAGGAGCACAATCACTCAGGGGCACCAAAGTAGGAGGAAAAGAGGGGGCTGAAGACTGAAACCTAGGGAATGCCACCACCGAGCGGGGAGATGAGGTGCTCTGAAGACACACACCTCACCTGTGTGGCCCGATGGCCAGGAGATAAGCCAGCATCACGAGGAAGGGAATGAACGGTCAGCAGTGTCCCGTGGTCCACATGACCTGGAGAGGAGAACGGCCACCCGAATCATGCATTGGATTTAGCAACCAATCATTTGTGACCTTGGCCTGACAAGTTTCAGTGAAGCAGTGAGGGAGGGCCAGACTGCAGGGTTGATAAGGGATTTCTTTTCCAAGAGATACAAGGTAGAGACTGCACAACCTGCTATGGTAGTTGTGGTTTTAGGCTTGGTTTAAAGAAGGAAGAGATGTGAGGGTTGAACCTTTAGAGAGGAAGGTTGAGGGTAAAGGAGACAGAGGAAAGAATTGCTGTAGCCAAGTCCTAATAGTGACAAGGACAGCACACAGAGCACAGGTGGGGGACCCGGCCTCAGTAGGAAGAGAGGCACCTCTCCCACCGCGACGGGAGGGGAGGGAGTAAGTCAGAAGGTATCAGACGTGGGGATTTCTTTTCTCTGAAGTAGACCTATTGTCCTTGGCTCAAGGTGAAGACCACAGGGGGGAAGGTAGTCCTTCTAGAGTCCTACGTAAGGTCCAGCTTTGAAATAGGGCTTGTGGACACTACAGACTGGTATAAAAGACTCCAAGTAGCCCAGAGGTTCCTGTTGAGTTTGGAGCCCTTGCATCTGTGCCAGCAGCATGTGCACAGCTGTGAGGTTTCCTGCTGCAAGCCAGGGACTGGAGTGAGCTGTGTGGCACAAGCTGCTCGGGCGGCACCTGTTCCGGGAAGATCACTTTAGTCTTTCATCTGGCTTCTCCTACTGTAGTTCTCCTACAGCCAGAACTAAACAAATGTGTGGTGCGAAAGTTGGCCTTCAAATTAGTCCTTTAAAGAAAACCCCTAATCCGTGCCATTTGAATATAAATATGCATTAACATAGAAAGTAGTAGGGATCCAGAATGATCAATGAAATAGCTGGAATATTCGTGTATTGTCCTATTCCTATCCATATAATGTTACGGCTACTGCCTCTGTTTGATTCAATTCGATCCTTTTTAAAAGTTAAATACACAGCTTCCCGGAGCATGTAATTGCGAAACATTTTGTTGTTATACTACAAAGCAGTCACTTTACGATAACACAGGTCTTTCTCCTTGCAGAGAATTTCGTTACCACTACATGCATACAAAACAGAGGATGTAATCAAAGGGGTATTTGGCATGGGTCCAGAAAGCTATCCGGATTAGTCTATGACTGGCTGCCGTAGTTTCCAGTCCATTTCTGATCCATGACTTATTGCTTCATAACTGTCAATTTCCAAGGTTTACCAGGATGGCACACAAGAGCTCAGTCATTACTTTCTAGCTCATTCTGAAGTGTGTTTTACTAGTGAACATTTTTGATTATTTAAAAATAACAAAATAAGACCATAAAGATTGCTTTCTACCATCATTTCTCCCCCCTCCCATTTTCTACCAACAGTATAAACTAGTGCAGGAAATGTTTACAAAAAGTATAGAATTGTAGCAGGAATACTTCAGGTAGCTGATAGTTGCCATGCCTTAAGCCAACAGCAATTTGCGTAATAGAGAAAGGATTCAACAATTTAGTCTTCAAACATCACGTGAAGCACCTGAATTTTTTTTTTTTTTTTTAAAAACCAGCTGACAACTGCTTCTCTGGCAGTCTGGTTCAAAGACATTTACAAAGAAAGGAGAGTCCAGAAATTTTACTCTTTGAAGAATTCCGAAATTTTCTTTAAGTTCAAGAAATCTTTAAGTTCAAGAACTTGAGCTGCGTGACATGAATCGCATTGTTGAATTACATCGAACGTTTTCAAAATTACTTTCTCTAAGGTCCTCCAAGCACCTTAGAAGCAAAAGAGTGAGGATAGTGGGACATTCTGAGGCCTGAGCTAGCACTGACTTCATCTTAGGTGTGAGGCTCTGGAGCCTAGCAGAATGACTTGGACGCCACTTCCCAGGTATTTCTGGAAGCACCAGTACCGTTCTTCCTTCTTCTTCCCTGCAGGAATCAGTTCATTTCTAATTATAAACCGACTTTATATTATTGACTAAAATGCCTTAAAAGCGCTCAACTTTCATATTTCACTTCCTCATAAAATACCTACTTTTTAAACCGCAGGCAGATTTAAATGCCGAGGTATGTAAATCTATTTAACGTAGGTTCCTAACGGTTTGACCTTCATATTTACAAGTTATTTTCCTCCAACGCAATGGCTGTAATATTTTGACTTTTTAAATCATTTTATTCGATTGTTGGTTGCAGCCAGATAGTCATTTCATTGATGAAATCAGGAGAGATTAACATAAAACACGAGAACACTAGTATCGAACTCCAAAAAGAATGTTAGCAAACCAATTAGGTGATTTCAAGTGAGTGGAGTTCAGGAAAACTATGCTGAGTTAGAATGGCACTAGCCGTGGCATAAATTTTGTGTTGTGGTGGTAGCGATGGTGGTGGCTTCTGCGACTGACAAAATGGAATCTATCAAAAAATAGGAATATGGTACGGCCTCTGATCTCGGAGTGACACTGAAAAGGGGGTGGGAGGACCGTGAGTGGGGGCCACCGGGGCCAGATTGCCAGGTTGAGGCGAAGGAGGCAGGCAGGGAGGGAGGCGAGGACAAGCTCGGCCGGGGGAAGGAGTGGGGCGCTCGACTGTCCCGGAGAGAGGAGGAGGGAGGGGCAGGGAGCGGCGGAGCGCGGAGCCGAGGGGAGGGAGGGAGGGAAAGTGGGAACGGAGTGGAGGAGTCGCCGGAGCGCGGAGGGTAACCTCGCTCGGCTCCCGGCGGGCGGCGCATCCCGGCCCGCGCACGCGGAGGAGCCCCCAGCGCGGGACGGCGGCGGACCCATGTCGCGCCCGCGGCGGGTCCCGGGACCCCAGCGGCAGTCCCGCGCCGGGCGCCTCGGCTGTCCGGGAGCCTGAGCTGCGGGCCACGCGGGGGTGGCGGCGGCGAGCCCGCCGGTCGTTATGAGGACGGATCTAAAATGACCAGCAAACGGAAAGCCTTCCCCACGCAGCTCAGGCGGTCCATCAGCGAGCAGTTGCGGGACTCCACGGCCAGAGCCTGGGAGCTGCTGTGGAAGAACGTCCGGGAGAGGCGGCTGGCAGGTCGGTGCCCGCGGGACCCCTCCCGCCTCCTCTTGGGGCTCCCCGCACAGGTTTTCAGAGCCGGGGGGCTGGGCGGAGCCGGCCGCGCGCACCCCCTCGGCGCCCGGCCCGAGCGCCCGCGCTCCCCGCGCTCCCGGGTCGGTGTGGGGTCCGTCCCGCGCGCACTGACAGCCCGGCGGGGAGGGACACGCGGGGCCGAGAGCGGGCGCCGCGCTTACCTGGCGACTCTTCCTTCCTCGTGGCGGCCGCTTGGCGCGGCCGGCCCGTGCTCCGCAGCCATCCACCCGGGGAATGAATGAGCGCCTAGCCCAGGGGCCCTCCCCGAGGGCTACCTCTCTCCCAACTTCTCCTGTTCCACCAGGACACCTCCGCTGCGGGTTGGGGGTCGAGGGAGGGGAGACAAAGCAAGAGAGAATATCCAGAGTTCTGGGAGACCAGACGTTTGGGGGTGGGGGGGGGAAGTAAAGGGGGAGGATTTGGGGAAAGACAGGTGGACCGCTGTTGGTGCAAGTGGATCGCTGCACACAATCCCGGTCTTGCTGTGGACCAGGCTCTGCTCACTTTGGGGTTACCAAAGAGGAGCCTCCAGTTTGGGACCTATTGCCCACGAATCAGAGGAAGAGAAGAGGTGATTATTCTGAGCTAAGGGGTCCTTAAGAATCCTTGCTTAGGTCAGAATGCCAGCCCCCTCCTTAGCACCTCCCCCAGCCTCCCCACCTGTGACCTTACTTCTGTGCTGGTTCCATGGAACCATCTCCTTGTAGGGCCGCGCATGCAGTGAGTGGTCTGAGCCTTCTCAGAGCCCTCATTCAGAGCTGTAGGTCTGGTTAGTCACCACATCATACCTGCCCCAATAAGGGAAAGCCGCCCCTCACACAGTTCCAGAGCAGTGAAGGATTTAGGATCCCTTTTCCCAAGGGCTGACTGCTTGAAGGTGTTTCGGGGATTGAGAGAAGTGTGGTTGGAAGGGTCCCTGAGCTGACCACCAGTCCAGTGTCTGGACCTTGTTGCCTCCTGTCTCTCTAGCAGTATCTCCTGAGTTGGTCAGTGACCACAGGGATGGAAGAGAGTTCTAGAGAAGAGGAGGGTATGAAGTCTGGACAGAGGGAAGGGATACCAATGGTGAGATGGGAGATTTTAACCTCCTCTGGGCTCCTCCCCTTTTCCTTAAAGCAGAACCGAAGTCGTTTGCTAGATGTTCTGCCCCTGCACCCATGCAACCTGACAGCATTCTGAAGTAGGTGCCCAGAGTCTGTATCTCCTTCATTGTGAGATCCTCATCATCAACCTAACCGGTCAAGTTAGAAGTAGGGATTATAGATGATTTCAACACTCAATGTTGTCAGCATAAAATGTTTATCCCATACTTCCTGTCCAACAGTGGCCCCGTTTAGTAAGCACCCAAGAAATAAACAGACCTTTTGGTCTGGACCCAGAAATAAGTTGTGACAACCGGTAGTTTTGACTGTTGACTTTCAAAGACTTACATGTGAATTGCAGACCTCAATTAATAACAATTAGTAACTTACCCTGTTACCCCGCTGAATTGTATAATCTATGTGATGGATGGCGTTAGAGAAATTTTTGTGGTCTAGTAAACATTTGTTGCTTCTTAGCTTCAGAGTGCTAACTGCAAATGTCTCCTTCATAGCTTCTGTTATTTAAGTTTGTTAAATTTGTTAAATCAATGGATCTTCAGGAAACAAGAAGTCTTTCCAGGAGGACTGCCAAGGCTGTGCTGGGTTTTTATAGAAGCTGAGGCCAAAGATGACTGCAGCCCTGTCTTTTTCAAAAAGAGATCTGGGAAGGAGGAGAGTGTAATGTAAAGACTTAAACCATTAAGGTTGTCCAGGAAAGTCATTTCTTCACGTGAATTTTAGACGTTGCAGTTTAGGTAAGGTAGAGGAGAGAAAAGGTTTTGATTCTGGGAAGTAAACCGTAGAAAGAGATGTTCGGATCATGAGTGTATAGAAATTAAGGCTAGAAGTGGCTTCAGAATGGTAGGTAGCTATAAGAGTTCCCCCAGAGTAGTGCAATTATTTTTTAAAATAGAGGTATGAGGTTTTAAAATGTTTAATCAGAATATTAATATCTGCTTACCCATAATCTGCTTACCACTCTGCTAACAGTGGATGCCAGCGGGTTATTCAACTAGCACCAAACAATCCTCTGTGAAGCAGACTTCAACTTCTGCTTCTCTAAGCAAGCTGGGATGATTGCCACAAAACCAAGCCAACTCCATGAAGGAGCTTTTAGATGCAAATTGATTTTCTTGGGTTTTCTTGCTAAGGTAGCTAAAATATGGAACTTTGGCCATGAGACACTGAAATACTTAAGTTATTAATGTTGGCATCAATTCTAGGGGAAAGTGTTCTTCATTTGTAAGAGTTCTTTCTATGGTGCTGTTCACAATATCAGAATAACCAACTATATGAATGTTCCCCCAGAGACTGTCCGCTCTGCCAAGACATGATACAGACTGGCTTTTTTTCTTACGTTTTTTTCTATCAGATAAAATTTGTGTGCTGGGATTTCTTTAAATTCCATACAATTTTCTTCTTACCACCTTTAGTCAACAGAACAGTGTTCAGAGTGCTTTATAACAAACTTGTGTTTCTTGTTTAGAGCAATCCTGAAGGTATTCAATTCTCCACTTTTTTTTTTAATTTTTTAACATTTATTTACTTTTGAGAGACATAGAGACAGAGTGCGAGCAGGGGAAGGACAGAGAGAGAGGGAGATACAGAATCTGAAGCAGGCTCCAGGCTCTGATGAGCCATCAGCACAGAACCCGATGTGGGGCTCAAACTCACAGAGGTGAGATCATGACCTGAGCTGAAATCAGCCACTTAACCAACTGAACCACCCAGGCACCCCTCAATTCTCCACTTTTTTACACCCAAAGGAACGAGATCCTTATTCTAACTCACTCCTACTTCTCTCTTCTTGAGAGACTGTCTCGCCAATGGGACAGAAAGTCAAGAAGATGTAGAAATGTTTAATGATAGCATAGCCTGTGCTGCAGGGCCATATTTAGGAAGGAAGGGATTTTGCACAATCAAAAAAAGTATTTTTTAACACATATCGCAACAACACAGATAATGAAATTGATGGAAGGATAAGGTGGGAAGGATGTTCAAATATGTTCATTTTATTACTAAATTTAAAAAGGGTAAGTTGTTGCCAAAGAAGGATTGATATTGGGAGCTCTTCTTGGGCCTTCCAAATCTGTGCTGCCAAATTTTCATCAGACTATGGGATTTTTGCCAATGCATACTTCTTAATTTCCCAAGACTTTAACCCCCTAAGGGGTCAGCAAGAGTTTTTCTTACTTGTTATCTCAGCAAGAGTTTTCTTACTTGATTATTCTGCTGATGGTGGTCATTGTTATTTATTCCCAAGATGACACAAGTTAGTGTTCAAAGCAGGATTCTAAAGCATGTCGTCAAAAGTCAAAGGCCACCTGTGCCCATTTTCCCTTACATCACCCTGCCTCCTCTATAGGCTTTATGGAGACATATGGACCTCAAATCCTTTCTCCAAGTCTGTCACCTGCAGTTAGTTTAAAAAAGAATAGTAAAATTAACTGGAAAAATTGCTCCTTTTTTTACTCCTGGAGAGACAAAGATAACCCTATACACCTAAAACAGTGTCCCCTAGTCATCCCGTTGGGCTGCTAAGTGTATGGGCTCACAGAGATTTGAAACAAACAGCCACACGTCTATTTTGTCAGGGGTCCCCATGTGGTGGGCCTCGCCCACTACCATCACTGTAAGAAGTCAAGGGCTGCAAGAATGAGATGCTGTCATAAAGCCTAAATGTAGGTTTCTTCAAGGTAGGGGAGTGACAGGTTCTTTTGGCTTCCCCAGATCTCTAATCAGCCACCACAGGTGACAGTTTTTAACTTTTATAGCATCATTAAATTGTCTAGGCAGCAGCATACCCTTCAGTTTTGGTGTTTGTAAGCAGCTTGAACTACTTTTCAACTGGTAAGGTCTGAGAAAATCCCAATGAGTTTTCTAAAGCTTTCTGCTCCTTTATTTTAAAAACCCCACTCTATTTTAATGGAAATGTAATCCATATGTTTGATTCCTTTATACTCACATAACAGTGTTTAGGTGGCTTGTGAACTAATTGATGTCCAAGTCTTTTGATCTCTTTTATAGTCTCATTTTAAATCATTTCTCTTAGGCACAGGAAGTTCTATTGCTGCCAAGAATAAACTAACTTAAAACACTGAAAAGTTTGACTTTCGATTAGAAACGCTAATTCCACCAAATTTCAGTCAGTTCTTGTCATGTCAGAACAGGTTCATTCGTTCTCAGAGTCAACAGTAGCATCCTGTGAGGTGATGTAAACACGAGATTGGGACTTAAATGCAGAGCGGGATCAAGAATAGCACATAGGCCGTAAAAACATTCCTTATTAAAACCTAAATGTGTTCCGTGATATCAAAAAGCGCAGGATACTAGTTGATCCTTTTCATGTGTTTTATATCAGAGTTCTTCCTTTTTATTGTCACTTTCCCGTAAGGTACCAGACATCCCACTCTGTCAAGTGTTGTTTAAAACATCTCTTGAAAGGAGAATACAGGGTCGCCTGGGTGGCTCAGTCGGTTAAGCGTCTGACTTCGACTCAGGTCATGATCTCACAGTTTGTGAGTTCGAGCCCCACGTTGGGCTCTGTGCTGATGGCTCAGAGCCTGGAGCCTCCTTTGGATTCTGTGTCTCTCCCTCTCTCTGCCCCTCCCATGCTCACACTCTGTCTCTCTCTGTCTCTCAATAATAAATAAAAATGTTTAAAAAATTTTTTTAAAAAAGAAAGGAGAATACATTTAGATGTGATTTATGTTAACAATGACCCCAAAATCTAAGTAAGTATGCAATTGAAATCAGAGAAGGAGAGCATATTCCTTTCAGCAGAGTTCTCAGCCGTAGCTTCACATAAAATCATCGGGAGCCTTTCACGAATATCAGTGTCCCGGCTGCCTCTTAGAGATTCTGATTCAGTTTAGAGAGGGCCTGGGATCAGCATTCTTTTTCAAGCTCCACAGCTGGTTCCATTGGGTAGCCTGGCCTAAGAACCACTGACTTCCGTTAACTACCATTTTATAACTTGCAAAAGTTCTGTCTAGCAGAAGATCATATTCTAAGCCTCTAAGATAAGTTTTGCTTAAGTAGAGTTGGAATGAGCTTGTCGTTTCACAGGGAAAAAAACGGTTTGGGCCTTGTTGTCAGGGCAAGGAATTTGGATTGGGTTCTACCTATGATAAGAAAGAAGCAAAAGATTTTATGTGGAGGAGTGGCAGGGTCTGGTTTACCTGCCACCAGAGTGGTCTAGGTGAGAGATAAACAGTGACAGGGCCTAGGGGGATAGTGATGGAGATGGAGACACAGGGACAGATTTGGAATATGTGTTGAAAGGAGAGACAACAAGGTTAGTTGCTGGAGGTGAGGGAGAAGGATTAAGAACTTCTGGTGGTAGTGCCGTGGGCTGAGATGGGCCAAGTGGCAGATAGGCGTGTTGCAGCTGCAAAAGGAAGTTTCGTTTTTGTTCTTTGTTTTTTTGTCCTGTTTTGGTTTTGTTTTTGTTTTTGGCATCAGACAGATGAGGATTGAGGAGTTTTCCTTGAGCCAATTTAGACCAAAAATGTCTCTTGGACATCCAAAAGTAAAAGTCAAAAGTTGGCTGTGCAAGTATAGGTTTGGAAGAAAAGTCAAAATCAGAAATCCAGAAACATAAATCTAGAAGTGATTAGCATATGACTTTCATAGAATAAAACCTTAGGATTAGATGGGGTTACTTATAACAAAAATATAAATAAGAGGAGGGGCCAAGGACAGAATCCTAAGGCATCTTTTATTTAGAGCACACTATTTGAATGTGAAATCTCTCTATATATTCATAGGCTAAATTTCTGGGGAATTAGAAAAAGCAACACTGTTTAAATTCAGCAGTTTCTTATAGTTGAAGAATAATAGTGCTATATTGAATAATCTTTTGTGACAGATGTATTTCATCCCAGAACTTTTGATGAATGAAAATTAATCATAAAAATATGCCTCACTACTAAAGTGTAAGTTTTTTAAATTTAGAAATGATACCACAGAGTGAAACTTTAATACTTCAAATAACATTTGAAGAAAAGACTGCTCAAGTTTGCCGTTGTACATAAAAAAAATAAAAATATGGTTAAATAAAAATAGTCTTAGCAGAAATACTTCTATGGTTATTATAACCTGTTGGCCCCTCATATAATGAAGTAAGAGCTTTATGTTGGAAAGATGACTTCTTTGTCATGATATCTGAGAATAGTCTAATCAAAGCTTAGCTTGTAAGAAAATTTCTGTATATTGAGGTTTCCAGTATTGCATCCATTTATTGACCTTTATCAGTTATGGTTTGTCCATAATAAAGTTGATTGAAGGGAATAGCTCTGAGAAAAATAAGTAATACCTTAAAATTTTGCATTTGTAAGAAGAGTAACTTAAACTTGGCCTACCCTGTCTCCAGAACGCTGACTAACCCTGGGAAGTAACACAATTTCCTCCTAAAATTGGAGCAAGGAAATGATCGGGTTCATTAATTGCTGGTGGTTGCTTTGTATAAGAGACACAAGCCCCAATAGTTGGCTGGAATTCCTTGAGAAGATTATTCATTTGATACAATTTTTGTGACTCATAGACTTGGGGGACACGTCTAATGAAATTAATATAAACCCCTTTCATTGTGTTTTTTTAAATCTTCTGTTCAACAAAACAACTTATAAAGAAAAATTTGCTAAAAGGCCTTGTAGTTTACTGGGAGTTTATCCAACAGTGTATTTCTATTCTGCCCTTTTGCAAGTTTAGCGATATTGCAAAATGAAAACAAAAGTGGTTTGAAAAGTGTTACAACATTCCTAGGCTTTTTTCAGAATCCTTGAATGTTCCGTCCTAAAACAGCCGAGTTGAAGGACAAACATTTTTGTCATGTTTGTAGTTAGTCAATAAGTATTGAGCCATGAAATAGCATCCTTGTCAAAGCATGTTGGGACCGTAGTGCAAGATATTAATTTAGTACTGTGGTTTTATCCTGGCAAAGCTCACAAATTTTATTATGCTGCTCAAATCACTTAACTCATCTATTTAACCAGAAATAGAATAAGCTTCCAGAAATTGCAAAAGGACAGTATAGAATGTGCCATGACTACACAATATTGTATTTGCAAATCTGCTGTGTCAAGCCATTTTATATTCTCGGGCAGACTATTTCCTTAGGAACATTATTATCCAAAATAAAATTTTCAGAATCTCACGGTTTTGTTATATTGTGTCATGCCACATATTTTGTCTATATTTCAACATGACATACTGTGTTTGGTGAATACTTTCTTTCTCTTTCCTATATAGGAAATCTAATGAATGGGAGAGGTAATTGTTGTACAACTCCATGAAAATTAATATACTTACTTGCAATGACATTAGGTTGGATAGTCTTATCAGATGCTTCTTATTCTCTCTCCATCAAATAGAGTAGAAATATACTCAGGTTCCTTGGAGGACATTTGAAAGCATTTTCCATTGAAATTTAATATTTATCACTAGAATGAGGTCCTAAAAGTACAAATATTTGAATACATATAACAATGTAAGTTACACTATTGGACCGCCGCATGGGAATTTATGGATGGTCACAGTGACATCGCAAGGTCAAAGTAGTGCTTCCCTCCTTCGCTTGACAGTGAGTTGCATTCATCCCAGGACTCTTCAAAAACAGAGATAGACTGCCCCTGTCCCAGCCATGAGGAGGTGTCCCATGATCTTGGAAATAAATTACATCTTTTAGTCCAAAGAAAATACTTCATAAGCAATAAACATAAAAGACAAGCAATTGTTAGAATAAAGTAAGTAAAAAAAAAAAAAGCTTTCATATATTTCAAAATAGGCTGTTTTATTCTTTCTGGAAAAAAAAGGAAGAGAAGCTTTGTGCTGTATGTTTGATTTTTTGTTCTTAAATCAAAGCAATAATGACAAATGAAAAAAGAGCACTCTTAACCTTTTAGGTAGCACTGTAGTGGTGGAAAAGAGATTGAAGCTATTTGAGATGTCATAGGAATAAAATCACAGCTGTGTAATGGTGATCAACATCTGTGAAATTAGCATCACCTCAGTCATAATGTTGATATACATATTTGCCACAGCCACGGCTACCGTGCCGGGAGCAGAGAGCACCTAGTGCCGTAAATGCATGTCATTTTACTTTTAGCGTGCAATGAAGTGGAGCGCGGGATTAGTGGTGTTTGGGCATGGTGGAAGATTACTGGCATGGCATCGCAATCTAGTGGTTAAGAGCGGCTACTGGAGCCCAAGACTACATGGGTTTGAATCCTGCCTCCACCATTTGAGCAGTCGGTCCTTGGGAAAGATAAGTAGTCTCCATAGTCTTTAGTTTCCTCATCTTTAAAAAGGAGGATGAGCATAGTACTTACCTCATAGGGTTGTTATGAAGATTAAATGAGTTAGTGTTTTCAAAGTATTTAGCATAGTGTCTGGCCCCTAATAAATACGGTATGAGAGTTTTTATAGCTATATACACACAGACACTCCCACCGACCCCAGCCAGTCAAAAATCCAGGTATGACTTTTGACAGATCCCCCAAACTTACCTACTAATAGCCTGCTGATGGCCAGACTATTAACATAAACAGTCAATTAACACATATTTTGTATATAATATACATGTATATTATATATAAAATATACTGTATTCTTATAAGAAAGTAAGCTATAGAAAAGAAAATGTTATTAAGAATATATCATAAGGAAGTCGGGGCACCTGGGTGGCTCAGTCGGTTGAGCATCCGACTTTGGCTCAGGTCATGATCTTGCAGTCTGTAGGTTCGGGCCCCATGTTGGGCTCTGTACAAACAGCTCAGAGCCCGGAGCCTGCTTCAGATTCTGTGTCTCCCCCTCTCTCTCTGCCCCTCCCCAGATCACATGTGCATGAACGCACGCACTCTCTCTCTTTCTCTCTGTCTCTCTCTCAAAAATAAACATTAAACAAAAAGAGTATCATAAGGAAGTGAAAATACATCTACAGTGCTGAACTGTATTTTGGGGGGAAAACGTCCACATACAAGTGCACCTGCACAATTCAAACCTGTGTTGTTCAAGGGTCAACTGTATGTGTACATGCAGGTGGAGGATAGAGCGGCAGAGACATATTTCCTGGTAAAGGAGATGCTTTCGCTCTAGCCCTCAACCACTCACCCCCTTCATTCATCAGCCATGTCTCTCTTTTTTTTTAATTTATTTATTTATTTTCAGAGAGAGAGAGAGAGTGTATGCACATGAGCACGAGTGGGGAAGGGGCAGAGAGAGAGAGAGAAAGGGAGAATCCCAAGCAGGCTCTACACTATAAGTGCAGAGCCCAACATGGGGCTTGATCCCACGAACTATGGAATCATGCCCTGAGCTGAGATCAAAAGTTGAATGTTTAACTGACCGAGCAACCCCCCCCCCACCGTATCTTAGGAACCCATTCTAGACCCTATGTTCAGGGATTTCCAAGAGCCAAGACATTAGTCTCACTCTCTTTGCTCCGAGATTTTTAAAAATAGAAAAATCAAATACTACATATGTTGTTAGCATGGTTGGCAGCATCTTGTGTAATCCATTAGTGTTCTGGCATGAATCATTCATTTTGCTAACGTTTGTCTTTCTGAAAGATCATCAATTATGGTTTGTTCATCAAAATCACCATGGGCTTTAGAGCTGTGCAGCCATGAATTTATTCCCATACCCTTGGCCTAAATGGAATTTGGTGGAGACCTAATTAAAATGAGAGAAGTTAGACTAGATAATCTCTCAGGACCCATTTGGCTTTAAAGATCAATGAGTCTGAAAAACTAGACCATGTGTCTGAAGGAAACTTAATGCCCTAAGTCTTTCAGCTCCCTTTCTGTGTAGATTTCACAGGGTGTTCTGAGAGATGAGGGAGCAGAAGCCCAGAAGCATACCCTCCGATGCCTGCCAGTGCCATTCTCCATGCCGGTCTGGTTACCCAACCTCCATCAACAGCAGCATCTTATAATCAGTACTTTCTATAATCAGAGCTGCCTCTGCCAGAACTGGAGATGGGACAAGTTGAGGGGCAAGCTGGGAGTCCCAGGCCTGCAAACACCTGTCGAATCTCAACAGCCCCTGCACCGCACTCACCAAGGATCCCTGCTCAGAAGGGCTCCGTCCTTGGTTTAATGATATTCTGTTGCAGTTTTGAAATTATTAATCATCATTGAATGGAGGGGCCCCATTTTCCTTTTGTACTGTGACTGCCAAGTGATGTAGCTGGTCCTGCATTCAGAGAAAGCCAGGCTCTTGTAGAGTCATGCCTTGATTTGTGAATTCACCTTCATTGGTGATTTGCTATTATTTAAGCAAGATAAAAGGGATGCATAAAAACATAGGATATTAGATTTGGAAGGCACCTTGGAAGCCTTTCCTTAAGCACCTACAATCCATAATCCATGTCCTCTGTACTTCTCGCTCTTGAGAAAGGCGATCTCTCAAGGGAAAAAGTGTGTTTGTTTTATTTTTTTGTTTATTGATTCTGACAGCATCATTATGAAATAAGGCAATAACATTACCCCTAGTGTTTACAGAGCTATAGTGATTGTATTTTAGCTATTACATTTATTGAAGCAAATATTTTAATTAGTTTTTTTAAGGTATTGCAGTGTTGAGGTATAATAGGAAATTGGGACAAATTATACAACTCTTAGTAATCTAGATATTCAGATCCAAGACTTGTTTTGAAAACTGCTTAATTAAGCTTTTTCTTAATTAAAATTTTATTTGCAATACCCATAATAGATTAATTCATTAAACCACTGCTATTAAAACCATTAAGGCTATTTCCTGTGTAGGTTCATCCAGGGCTACTTACTCAGAAAAGGAAATTAGGAGAGGTAGTAAAAAAGCCTATCATTTATCACCAGGGATTTTCAGCCCATATCTGCAACATTTTGTTTTGTCATTATGTCCATCTGTCTCCGTGAAGAACACTAAAGCTGACTGGAGTTTGGTCTCATAATGGTGCACAGGTTAAATCCCTCTTCGCTATTGGAAGCTATACATAGAACTCCCCATTTAATGATGTTTTTAAAAAAGGACATTTTCTTTTGTTTGAAATTAAGTTTATTATTTAACGTGAAGTATTTCTGGGCAATTGACTGAAAAAAAAAGAGTGCATTTTAATTGGCTCTTAAGCTACTTCAAACAAGAAGGTGCTTTCGTAGTTCCAAGTAGTAAATAAGTAGGTCCCTTGAATAAGTAGGACTCGAGGCCACGTTGGAAGGAAGTGAACCTGCCTGACAGCAGGGCCGTGGCACTACGGTGGGCCCGGGTGCTGTTCCACAAGGAGAATCAAGTGACCTGGTAAGTTCCTTTGTATGTTCAGCTGTATACTAGACAAGAAGAGTGAGAGATATAAACAGCTCTATCCAAGAGACTGAACAAGTTGGACTTTCCAGATTAAAAAAAACAATCTATAGGAGTAAATTAAACCTTAATAGCACAGTTGCTAGATTCAGAAAGTGAAACTATAACTCTCACTTTGGACACGGTCCCCTGTGTCAGTACTCAAATACAATGATTTACTCAAGTGTCTATTTGCACCTTAGCCCCAACCTCCTCCCAAGAAAAGATGGTGCCTCATTCACTGTGGATGGTCCAGTTGCCCGAGCACGGTAGCTGGGACACAGAACGTGCACAATGAGTGTCTGTTGAGTGAATGAATCAATGGTCATTAAAATTTTAGCAGCAAACCTGATTGGACCCCATTGTACACCAGACATTAAGCCAAAGACTCCACCTGTTTTCTCATTTGATGCCCAAGCTTCAGGGAAGGTACTACCAGGGTCACGGTTAGCACACACAGCAGCTTGCTGTGATTTAGAGAAAGGCTTCTTCTCTGGGCTCATGAATTAGAAAATGGTGCCTCTTCTGAAAAAATACAGTCCCATGCATGCAACTAAGTGAGTGTACCCTGGCCTGAATTTCATCCTGTGGGGCCCTCCATTGGCTGCTTGTACTGTGTAAGGCACAGCCCACACATTATTGTCTCCAGCTTATGCCTGAGGAAACTACTGCGTGGAGAAGTTAAGTAACTTGTTCAAGGCACATAACTACTACTTGTAGCTGTGTAGATTTGGGAGACTGGCACAATTCACGTGACTCATAAGGTTTGTGAGATCCTGAAGACTCCAGCAGCCACATCCTTGTCACAGTCTAGCACTTAGGAGGAAGGGGTAAGTGTCAATGGGTGTCATAGTGACAATATGGAACCATTTTCAGAGCCCCTCCCAGTGTTGCCTCAAGGTTGCCACAGAGGGTATTAGATGGGAGCTGACCGTGGCATCCTGGCATCCTAAGGTTTCCATGATAATAATGACAATGATTAATGGTGATCCTGAATATTTATGTAAGACTTACAGTTGACTGTCTTTCCATGTCTTTCCATTCAATGTAACAGTGAATTAAAATCATTAGGTTCTCCTAAAAGTCCCTTGAGAAAGGCAGGGTAGGTGCTATGATCTCTATTATTTAAAAGCGACAAATGAGGATAAGAAAAATAATGTGACCACCCAAAGTCTCATGACCAGTGAGGGCCAGAGAGGGATTTGGATCCAGGCTCCTACTTCAGTGCTCAGCCTTCTGGTCACTTTCCTATTGTCCAGCGTGAGCTCTGCTCTTCAAGATGTCAGTTGATGTTAACTAAACTCATGGCTCCCAAGCCTGACTGAGCATCATAACCACTAGAAGAGCTTTTAAAATACAGGCTCCTGGACTCCTCACCGGATCCATTGAATCAAAATCATCCCTGGGGTGCAGTATAATGAGTACGTTTGTGTGTGTGTGTGTGTGTGGTAGGGGGTGGGGGAGAGGATTAGTCTGTAGTTATCATTTTTAACAAGCCTCCTAGGTGATTTTTGTTGTTTGTTTACAGCCTTCCCGGCACTGTCTTCTCACCAGTGACTGGAAATGGCTCTAAACTCATGACTTTTTCAGGCTGTAGGCCTTGTGCTATTGAGTGTCTTCTAGTCTCATACTTCTCTCTCTCTTCTCCCTACCTAGATCTTAGCTATTTTCAAGGACTGGCTCAACTCCTTCATGATTTTGTTGCTAGTGCCATTCTGGTTATGCCCACTCCCACCTCCAGAAGATCTCCCCTTCCTAAGTACCTAAGTGTTCCCAGGGGGGCTAGAGGGTGGGAGCAGCACGAGGGCCTGCTGCATGTCCCGCCCCTAATTCAGTGTTTTTCCACATGTCACCATGTGAACCATCACAGCAAGATGCTGAGATTATGATGATCATTCCCATTTTAAAGATGGGGTATGTGAAGAAACCTGGCTGAGGCCAGTACATCTAGGAGAGGACGTAGTCTCATCTGGCTTCAAGCTCCTGCCTTTCTGTTCACTCTGCTGAATGTTCCAGTCTTTAGAAACCGGGAAGATTTCTTTCGTACTATAACTGAGAAGCTGTCTTACGTTAAAAAAATCTCTATAACCCACATAGTAAAATAACCTCCTTGTTAAAGAAATTAAAAGAATGACTGCCTTTTCTCCTTTTGTGAAATCACTTCCTAGCAAGTTTCAAAAAGCTGAACTGATATTGATCAAGATATTATATTTATTTATTCAAGCTCTTGAATATTATGAGGAAATAACAGCCAACATTCCATCCTAGTCTTTCTTTTAACTGAAAAACATGAAATGTTAGAGACTATGGATGCCTTATGGATCGCCTTGTCCAGGCTATTCATTTCACAAGGGTTGATTGAATCTCAGAGGGATTCTGTTAACCTGTTCCAGGGCACATAGCTTCATGGTGATAAATTTGAGATTAGAGCCCAGCTCCATCTCATCCCAAGTGACTTTGGAATTATAGGTGAATTCGTGCTTGGCCGTCCGTTAGCAAGCAGGTGCTCATTTTTGAAATTAGTATAGAGTACAAACTTCTTGAGGGAAAACTCGCTCCTCACCTCAAGAGTGAAGCTTTTCCCATGATATATGTTTACGAGTGTTTGTTTGGGCAGCCTGACTCACTGCCTCAATGACAGAAGGACATTAAAGGAATAATCTCTCCCTTCTAAGTGCTCCAGTGGCCCCACACCCTGCAAGATAACCTTGACCTGTCCTCCAGCCTCCTTCAAAGGTGCAATTGGAGATTTTATAGCTAAAGGAAACTAACACTGCTATCGTCACATATTGGGTGAGGACAATGGAGAAAGCATAACTGAAATTTAAGTAACAATTTTTCATCTATTTAAAGGTGATGTTCCCTTTGGCCATTTTTAAAAAATTTTTTTAATGTTTATTTATTTTTGAAAGAGAGGGACAGAGAGCGAGCGAGGGAGGGGCAGAGAGAGAAGCAGAAACCTAAGTAGGCTCCAGGCTCCCAGCTGTCAGCAAAGAGCCTGACGCAGGGCTTGAACCCACGAACTGTGTGATCATGACCTGAGCCGAAGTCAGACGTTTAACCGACTGAGCCATCCAGGCACCCTTAGCCATTTTTTAAAATTACAGAGCTAGAGGAAAACAAATGATTTTTTTAACACCTCAAATCATATGATTTTTTCCCCCACAGTGACTCCAAGTTCTTATTCGCTTAAATTATTCAACAAATATTTATTAAGTCCCTCCCATGTTGAACCCTGTCCCTCCTACTGGGGATTCAGTGGTGACCAAAAGACAAAATCCACAGCCTCCCTGAGCTTCCATTTGAGTGGAAGGAGACAGAGTAATGAACAAATATATAATATGGGTTATAAATAACACATTATGAAGAAAAACGAATAATGAGAAGGAGTTGAAGAATGAAAGGAAATGCTATTTTGGATCTGATGGTCAGAGAAGATCTCTCTGGGGAGGAGGAAATTGGAGCATAGACATTCAAAGATCTGAGGCAAAGAGTATTCTAGGCCAAAGGAATAGGACATGGATCATTCCTGAAGCAGGAGTGCATGGATGTGTTTGGAGAAAGACAAGAATGTCAGTGGGGCTTGGGGTACAGGGATTGAGTGGGAGAGTGGTAGGAAAGGGGTTGACATAGCCAGGTTCTCTGCAGCCTTATGGCCTGGGAAGGAGTCCTGATACGATTTTGACTATAATTTGCTATGAACAGTTATCCGGTTTAATATGTAAAAGTTGAAAAGACAAGATAATAAAGGCCAAGAGTGGAAGCAGAAAGACTTACATTTTTTTTAACGTTTATCTATTTTTTAGAGAGAGACAGAGTGCGAATGGGGGAGGAGCAGAGAGAGAGAGAGAGAGACAGAATCCAAAGCAGGCTCCAGGCTCCGAGCTGTCAGCACAGAGCCCAATGCGGGACCCGAACCCGCAAATTGTGAGATCAAGACCTGAACTGAAGTCGATGCTTAACCTACTGAGCCCCCCTGGCGCGCCAGAAAGACTTTTTAGAAGCCTCCCGGAAATATAAAATGTAGTTAATAAATAATAATTGTAATAAATACTTAGTTGCCAGTCACATAGGGGCCAATGCTTAATTAAAAAGGAGAGAATAACTTCTAGCCCTCAAATTTTTGACATAGATGGAGGAATTAATTAGGTCCATTCATTCGTTCAGAAACATTTCCTTAATGAATATCATATCCAGATACTCTGCTATGCTATGCCCCAAGTGTAGGACCCTCAAGGACTTGTAGACGAACGCAACAGCAGCGGCAGCATGTATAAGCTATAGAGGTAGATCAGAGGACAGAGTGACGAACTTGGCCTGGCTTTGCAGAGCAGATGACTTTCGAGTTGGACCTTAAAGGAGAGAAATTACACTCTAAGGAAGGGAAAAGGCATGGAAAGAAACAGAGAGGCATGAAGTTGCATGAGTAATGTTTAAATATTGATTGATAGGGCCTGGGATCAAGAAGGGGAACAGTGGAAGACAACTGGAGAGGGGGGCAGAGGCCGGATTATGAGTCCGTGGATTTTATCTATGACTTCCAGTGCTATATCAGATAGTCTGTAATTTCTTTTCTAACTCTAGGCCTTTATCTCATATGAATCCATTTTCCTTTCTCCATCGGTGTTCGAGGTAAGCATCACCAGCCCCTGTTTATTTTTGTATTTATCTTTTTAAAGTTACCTTGCTCTGCAACTTTAAATCGTAGCCATCAGAGCTTCTCTTCTTGCATGAGCGTTGGAAAGAACTTGAGGTCTTCTGTGGCTTTTAACAGTGACTTTAGCTAAATTATCAGAAACTACAGAAACTCCTGTGAATTCCCACTTTCTTGCCTTGCTCCTTGGGGCTTTTTCACTCCTCATCT
Organism: Paguma larvata; assembly: GCA_030068075.1. NCBI lineage: Eukaryota > Metazoa > Chordata > Mammalia > Carnivora > Viverridae > Paguma > Paguma larvata. Next base: position 66,800,066 of record CM057839.1, read on the forward strand.
TGGTACAGTTGCTTGGATTTGCCAGTTTAAAGTTATAGTGAGTGTCCGATACACATCTGGTATATTACAGAGATTTGGTAGTTGGTAATTTTCACAGGAAAACTAATCTGACTTCTTGATCAATTTTTCAGAGAGCTTTTGGGCAATAGTTACTTTAAAAAAAACGCTCTTGAAAAAGGACTCTGAAGTGGAAGTCACAGGCAGTATTTACTCATTCACAAGCATTTATGGATGACCTGCTTTAGGCAAGATCGGATACCAGGTAGTGGGGACACGACAATGACTAAGATAAAATTCTTCCTTTCAAGAAACTTACAACTGTGGATGACTCCTTACAATTCTTATAAGAGATCGTATAATGCTCTAACTGTAGAATAAAATGGTTTTTAGGTTCACGATTAAAAAGGTTTTTACAAAATTTCATTAAAAATAGTTGAGGTCTTTGATGCTGCATAAGCTTAGTCGCTCTTGGAAAGCTGGATTTATTTATCCAACACACTGACTAGAAGCAAGGAGAAGGGGAAAAAAAAAACCAGAACCAGAAGAAAAGTCCTAATTCATGATACATAACTTGAGAGTCTCCACTGAACAGCTGCATTGTAACACTCAGCCTTTTTGTTCACATGGAGTTGTTCTCTGGAATCCTCAGATATCCATGGTTGCCCGAGGGCTCTTCAAATGTCACCAGGGCAACACCAAAGTAACACACATGAAGAAGCCCTTCTGTGGCATTCTTTATGAAAAGCATTGAATTAAATTATTGCATAACAAATCATCTGCATATGAAAGGCGGTGAACTGTTGGAGAACCCAACTGGAAACAAAGCTGAATTTGATTCCTACCTCCACTGATAACTCACTGGCACCCTTAGAAATCTTGTTGTGACCAGAGTCTCCCTTTTGGAATGTGGGAAATATTAACACTGTACTTAAGACCTCAAGGGGATTGTGAGCTAAATTAGGGAGATTGTTGAGATGGTCATAGAAAAACTCCCTTAACCCCATTCCTCTCAGCCTTTCTCCATCAACCTTTCAAAAAGATTAAGGAATTTACCACTCTGGATGAAACCGTTGCTCCCCGCCAAGGAGATCCTAGCAAAACAGCAGCTGTTTTGATTGAGTCTTACCATGCGCCAGAGATCGTGCTAAGCACTTCACATGCATAATTTTCAGGTCACCCTAATGACTTGTATTGTAGAGTCAGTACCATCGAAGTTTTCCTCTTATAATGGAGACATTTAGACTCTAAAATGTATGTGATTCTTGGCCCAGGCTCAGAAAGCTAAGGAGTATTCTGAAGCAAAGAATTAGAACCAGGTGATCTGTCTCAGGAGCCCTCAAACCTCTGTACATATTAGTTCAGAGGGAACTGTATGTCACAGCACCTCCTCTGTCACTATCACACCTGGCTACTGCTTATTCTGGATAGAAATCTTTATAGTAGGAAAAGTAATTTGTACAGACTAAGTATATTAATTCAAAAAATCCTGTGGAGAGACAGTGTATGAAAAATAGTCATGATGTTTTAGGCTTGATTAAACGAAATAAGACAGATTTTGGAAAATATACTGAAATATTTACATCCAGATGATACTGCCCCTTGCAGCCCTGCTGCCCTAGACCCATAAGCTTGATGCTTTTCTTGGGGAATTGCCCCCTGATGAACCAAATAAGAAGAAAATGAGGGTCACGTCTGTTTGGCTAGATTTCAATGTTGGGTCTCCAGAGAAAACAAATCACCTTCTTTTCACCAGAATTGTCTGTGCAAGACCTAACTATTTTAAAGATCAAGTCCATTCTCACAGCAAGAAATTGCCACCACTACCATGTATTTGAAAGGACAGAGTCCCCCCCCCCCGTTTTAAATTTCATTTATTTATTAATAATTATAAAAAAGCATGTTGATTATAAAACTAACATACTGATTATAAAAAGCACCCCAAAATAATCGCTATATACTTCTAACATGTGCTCAACAGATCTCCCAAGAGAATTCCTTCAATGGAGATAGCAGATACATGCCTCTTACAGGTATTTTTTAAATGGTAACATTACTTTATAATCACATATCTAATGTGCTATTCTAAGATGGAAGCATGGTTTGTGGATACATATACAATTACTTCTTGGCAGCACCATTTATTTTGAAGAAAAATTATAACATCTACACCTTTTTATGTGCTAACCACGTTCCAAGTACACAAGTTATTGTATCTAATACTTAAAACAGGCCTAGCAAGTCGGTATTACACTCAGTTTTCTTTTCTTTTCTTTTTTTTAATTTATTTTGAAAGAGAGAGAGTGCTTGTGCAAGTGGGGGATGGGTAGAGAGAGAGAGGGAGAGAGAGAATCCCAAGCAGACTCTGCACTGTCAGCACAGAGCCCAGTGTGGGGCTCAAGCCCACAAACCATGAGATCGTGACCTGAGCTCAAATCATGAGTTGGATGCTCAATCCACTGAGCCACCCAGTCTCCCCTACACTCATTTTTCATGTGATACGAGTAAAGCTAATGGAGGCTTACTTATGTGCCTTACAGAGACAAAGGCACAGCATGTGGTTAGGGCTGTCTTCCTTGAAGGCTCATGACGCATGCACAGCAGAAGAGAAGCACAGTTACATCTGCTTAAAGGAAGGATAAACACACAAATTAAATTACTAGCATCACTACTTGGGTATTGATGGGTTCCGGTAACTGACATGAGGTGTATCCTTCAGTGGACAAACAAGAGAACCTGTACAACAGCATTTAGACAAAGTCATTCCATTCATTCTCAACTTTTAGTACAGAAGAGTCATCTGAGGCTCTTTCAAGATACAAAATCTGGGATCCACCACTTAGAAAGTCAGTTTAAACAGATGGGGGTCCAGGAGTCTGCATTTTTAAGATGTTTTCCAGAAAATCATGAGGCTGTATCTCTGGGACCCTCTTTTAAAAAAAAAAACACCAGTCTGTCACACAGCAGATGCTCTCAATGTGGTTTCCTTTCCTTTCCCTAAATGTCAGAGTACAGGAAGAAAACCAAAGACAATAGTTGAAAACAAGAGCTCAGTTCATAGGGCATTGTGTCTGGTTTACATTACTGAAATATGCCAAAATGAAATTTCATTTCAAATTTAGCCTCTTCCCTTGATGGCCTCCGTGTAAAACGTCAGTGTACAGCAGTGGTGAGAAGAAAGTTCTCACAGAAAGTGTCTGGTTTGATCAGCCTCAGGATTCTCCCAGCACGTAAGGCACAGCTAAAGTAATGCCAGGTGGGGATGGGGGGGAGGGATTTCCTGTTTATTTGTTTTACCTATTTAAAATGATTTTATACATCCTGTGATTTTTACAGTTGTTGTGAAAGGAAGCTCTTATATTTAACTCTATTGAAATGTAGCACTTGTGTTTTTAGAGGAGGGGAAGACGGGGATAAATCTCCTTGGCGCTTTTCATGAGTTTGTGAATTATGTTCTTGCAGCTTCACTTTTCTGCTGTCTATAACAAAGACAAAGTTAGGCTTCAGAGGACTGATGATGAATTTCTAAGGCTCATAAATTATGTGTCAGACAGTTCAGGAGGCAGGTTATGCATTCCCCCCACCTTCTTTTCTTGTCCTTTGAGTGTGCAACATTTGGATAGTTTAATTGAACCCATAATGGGATGGACAAGAAAAGGGGATTAAAATTATAATTCTCTAAAGTACCTCACATAAAAAAGTGTTGTGAAGAAAAAGGATTCAAAATCCTAGGTTATACCAAGACTTTGTATTACTTTTCATTTTCTTTATTCATTTTCTTTCCTCTCTATAGGAATAATCAGGAGGTAGCTGTGGGCAAAACTGTCAGTTGATGATAGCAAGGGGAGTGAGTGTCCTATTGTTTTTCTGCAGGTCCTGAGACCTGGCCTGTCAGCCATTTTAGGGTTGGATGACAGTTAGAGATAAAAGTTAAGTTCAGCTTTCACTCTTCAGCCTCAGGAGGAAGTAGTGCTGGTTGTGCTAAAAGCACAGTTGCACTCCTAGTGTTTTCAGAAAGCATGGCCCGAGTGGCCGACAATACTCAGACAATATGATAATACTTGTCATACTAATGACAAGCTTTTCTAACATGTAGGTTCAGAATCTCTTCAGTTCATTTTTTAAAAAGAGAGAGAGAAAAAAATATATATATTTATATGGTATACCATATATACTTTAGATCTACAAGGAAGAAAAAATTAGTGGCAGGGAAACAGACCCAGGGCCAGGAGGAATGAATTTTGTTGCATAGACCGGAGAAGCAGCACCCACTTTCAGAAGGGAGGGTTTTGGGGATAGACTCGGTATGGATATAGACCAGTATGTAATGATTAATCTGCACGTAGTTATTACTACCTTCTGTGTACTCAGAAGACACAACCTTTTTTTAAAGACATTTTTAAAATTTATTTATTTTTGAGAGAGAGAGAGATAGCGAGCACATGCACAGACACAAGCAGGGGATAGGCAGAGAGAGAGAGAGGGAAGCACAGAATCCAAAGCAGGCTCCAGGCTCCGAGCTGTCAGCACAGAGCTGGACATGGGGCTCGAACCCACAAACCACGAGATCACGACCTGAGTGAAGTTGGACACTGAACCAACTGAGCCACCCAGGTACCCCCACATACAACCTTTTTAAATGATAAAAGTAGAAGGTCTTTTTTTTTAATTAGGTAATCCAAATATCTTAATCTGTCAAAAACATACAAATTACAAAATCACGTGTAATATCTCTTCATTAACGTTGAGTAAAAAATGGAAAGCCATGAGTTTAGTGGGGGACAAGAAGGCGATGAAACACTAAATACCTCTTTCCCTGAATACTTTTCGCAAGTATTTTCAAGATGTTTTTGTGAACAAGCTCTGGAGGATGTATTAAAAACAAAGAAGACAGTTTTGAGGACTAGCTTGATTTTGGAGCTTCAGACTTTAATTCTTTATTCAACATCAACCTTTGGCTCTGGGTTTGATATGCCAGGCTCATAAAGATTTTCAAAGTCTATGCAGAATTTTTAATTCTCGATGAAATAAACCCGGTTACTAAGTTAGGTACCAGCCCTCACTCTTGGCATAAGGAGCTTCTGTTATGCAGGACTTGAGGAAAGCCCCAGCTGGGGAAATGCCAGTTAATAGATTCAGACAGATGGATTTTGATGAGAGTGTGCACTGTTCACACCCCTTTAGCAAATGTTTTCAAATATTCTCAAGTAACACACTTAACTCGAAAACAAATATGGATTTGCTTACTTTAGAGTCAATAGTAATTATTATCATTAGTAGTGTATAAAAATATCTGCTCTGTTTGTGCACATGAGAGTGCGAAATTCATATGTCACATTATATCTCTAGACCTGTAGCTGCCTCGTACATACAGAGAAAACATACTTTGAATTTAAAACAGGTTTTGGCAGAAAATTATTTCAGCTGTTGGGAAATATAGCACTATTTTTTTTTAACTTCCCTCCCCCATAAAGTCAGAGTGATCGTCAGCTGTGGAAATAGCCTTATGAAATTCCCGAGAGGAATGCAATTTTTTTTTCTCAGTGGAGACTGTGAAAGCAGACCAGAAAGGAATGACATTGAAATAGAAATCAGACTGGTTTAGGGGCAGGGGAGCATCTGTTATGGGAGTCATTTTATGGAGTCCAGGAATCTCTTCTCGAGCTTGAGGCACAGGGCTGGCCATGTGTTGCCAAAGACCATTCTTCCCTGGCATTAACTTAATTGAAGGCCGGAGAACGGAGTTTAAGGAATAGGGAAATGTGAAAGCAAGAGGTTAGAGATAGTGCTTTGAAATGTACATATATGCATTAATATGTCGAGGGCTCTTTTGGGCAAGGCGCTTTGCTAGGTTCGTGGATGTAGCTGAAAAGGAAAAGATCTCATAAAACTTGCAGTCCAGAGCAGTGGACTGACCTTCTACAACAAATTGCACATTTTTTAATTTTAATTACAGTGTGAAAAGTGCTGTGTCGGAGAAGAAAGGGTGCTACGGACATGTAGCACGGGGACTGACAGCATCTGAAAGGTTGGAGAAGGCTTCACTGAAGAATAGCATTGGAGTTCAGTTCTAGAGGATGGTACGAAGCTTAAGTTCCTTAGAAGGAGGGATTAGAAAAGGCATTTAAGGCAAGGGGAACAGCATTTGTGAAGGCTCAGAATCAGGAAAGCATTGAGTCAGGCCAGGGATTGGAAGGCAGTTGGTATGGTTAAAGCAAAGAGACTCAGTGAGGGACAAAGTGAGTTAGTGCCATTAACACAGCATTGCACGCACTGGGTTCGGGGATCGGGGGGCGCTTTTCTCATTACAGTCTGTGTTTTCCTCCTTGGTAGAAGAAAAAATTTTCTGGCTGGAATAAAAACTATCGGAACTTCAAATTTATTCTCTTATTCTGTTTCAGTGCTTGCCTATGTTTCTATCTCCATCTCTAGGTTTCTATAAGAAAAACAAAAGCTGTGTGTGTGTGTGTGTGTGTGTGTGTGTGTGTTGCATAAGAAAATCATACTACTGCTTGTTCATAATGGTCTGGAAGTTTTAATGGACTTAATATCTGCAGGGCCTGTGTACCTTTCAAAAATGGAATACTAGTTCAAATTAGTAGAAACGTGAATTATATTGCTCTATCATAGCATGCATTGATTTAGCTTTTAAATACAGCAGTCTCTTCTTTTTAACTTCTGGAAGGTCTTGTTTAGAAAGAGGAAAATAAATGAACTCTTTTGTACCAAAAGAGGTTCCTAGATCCTATTTGTGGAGAGCCAAATAATGTTTCTGCAGATTTTATGTCACATCTGTGTGCGACAGCTGTTAGAGCATTCCTAAAACCTTCACATTTGTTCATATTTTAGGGTGCTCAACATTTTTGTGCGCAGATGTAAGTTTCCAAGTTGTATCTGAAGAAAACATGCCTTTCCAAGTTGCAAAATATATTTTCTGGTTCATTTGTTAGGAAAGGAAAATAGGAGATACATTTTCTAACGCACTGCTGGCGGTTTAAGTACTCAGCCAAACTATGTGGAGAACAGCGTAAACAACAGATGTGGGGTTCCTTTCACCTGTAGGTCAAGATTTTTGCCAACTGCCTTGTTTTGAAGTTTCACGTTACTAAGACTTTGGGCTGTTTGTTTGCACGTTGCGTACGTTATGAGGAGATATAAGCCGTTCTTGTTGATTGCCATCCTCAGATGCGAAAAGTTCTCTAAGTGAAGATACTAGATGCAACAGTGAGTAAAAATGTAAAACTAAATGAAATCGAGTTCGCAGTGAGATACAGTGTTTGTCAGGCAGTTGCCCGCATGCTAATCCCACCACTGTGATTAATGAGTGGTGAGATGGTAATGTCTGCCGAACACCTACTTTAATTCAGAACATTCTTTCATGTACAGGTCATAGCAGAATAAAAAAGAGAGAGAGAGAGAGAGAAAGAGAAAGAAAAAGAACACAGTCTCTTCTTTATAATTAAACAAAAGCTTAACACGATGTACAAAATACATGTCTTTGATGATACTTAAAAAAATTACCAAGGTAACAAATTAATGCTGTAGAAAACTGAGTGTATAGATACTGAAAAGATAGAGAAAAAAATTCCTATTGATAAGGGTTGCTTGTAGAAAGCCTCTGGAAATAGGTGGATTTGGCTTGGCTGGAGAGGAAGATAAGTAGTGAGAACTAGTGCTTACGCATCACGAGGTCTAGATGCCAGGAGAGCCCCGGTTTTTGTCGCTACCATCTCCTGGCTGTGTGGCTTTAGGCCAGATACTTCGCCTCCTGAACTCAGTTTTCTCATCCGTAAAATGGGGCTAATAATTATGTTGTTGTGTGTTTGAATAAAATAAGTAAAAGAATGGGGATGGCACAGAGGAAGTGCTTAAAATGTTAGTTTTATTTATTATTACCTTCATTCATTAATGGAACTAACAGAAATCAGGGTTACGAGGTGCAGAGAATGCCGTAAACAAAAGCGAAGCGGAAGGAACAGGCCTGCCTAGAAGTATTCCGTCAGTTTTAAACGATAGAAATGTTATTCCTAGCAAATAAAATACACTAAATGCTTATTTATTATTTATTTTGAGAGAGAGAGAGAGAGAGAATACATGTGGGAGAAGGACAGAGAGGGAGAGAGAGAAGCCCAATTTGTGAGGCTTGTCTCACAAACCATGAGATCATGAATGCCCTGAGTCGAAATCAAGAGTCAGAGGCGAGCCATCCAGAGGCCCCTACATGCACAATATTTAATGGTCTCCATAAAGTTGATTGTGTGACTTTTCAATGTCCTTAAACATCTAGAAATTATTTCATACATTTCGAATTAGAAAGATGACTAGTCCATGACTAACTTTTAATGATATGTTTATAATGGGAGAATGAGTGTGTTCACTGACATGAATGATGGAGGGTGTCACAACTTTTCCTGAAGACTTGCTAGTCCAGCTTTCCATCTAGATTAGGGCACATGGAAGGTCGATCTTTTGATCATTAAAAAAAAATCTATGGGTCAAAATGTGATTTAAAGAAACGTACATAAAATAGATAGTGTAAGCATACTTTGGGAATTTCCAGGTTCTGAAAACAATTGTATAAGTCGAGCTGGGAGAAGGACCTAAAACTTAGTGTCATATTCGACGAATGTCATTTTTCACATACTGGTTAGCTAACCCCCACATCCACTATTCCAAGAAACCCTGCAATGCCCTAATCCCGGCACAGGCAGGACCTTGGAATCCTGGTGCGTGGCCTCTATTTCGGGAAGACTGGGAGGAGGGGGGAGAAGGAGGGGGCACAGGACGAGGGCAGAGCCCTAGAGTGAGAGTCCCTGGCCCAAGTCACTCAGGAGAGCTGACTCTGTTTCCTTATGTAAAGCGAGCACCTTAAGTCTTTGCGTAAGGACTGGAAGAAATAACATTTGGAAAAAAATCACCCCTTTCTACAATCTAGACATTCGTCCATCACTCTTTAGTTCTAGAAGTAGCCAAAAGCTGTAATCGCCTAGTTTTAAACATCTATTAGTAAGCTTTATGATTAGTGCTTGCCAAGCAGAAAGTCATCTAATACTCAGTTTTACAGAGGAGGAAACTGAGGCGGAATGAGGTTGAGTAACTCGTCTAAGGTCAGGCATTTAGCAAATGGCTGAGCAGGGAATTCGGCGTGGACAGTATGGCTCCTGCAAAGGCATGCTCTCATCCAACAAACTACACAAGTATGGTAAGGAGCATACAAATCTGTATCTCACCTCTGTTGTGGTTTTGTACACATACTAAGTTTTCGTGTAGACTTACAAACATGGAGCTGTGGAACTGACGGTGCCTTTAGAGATCATCTGTACATCCAACTCCTTATTTTCTAAGTCCTCACCAAAGACCAGGGAGGGTGGATAATTGACCTGCCATCACAGCGAGCCTGGTAGCAGACATGTGGCGTGTACCTAGGTCTCTTGATTCAGTGCTCTTTCTGTTCCACTGTTCTGCTTCTCCAGAATCACAGAAAATAATTTAATTGTTGTTGGAATCACATTAAAAAAAAAAACTTTTATTGAAATATAACTTACATAAAATTCACCCTTATAAAGTATACATACCTCAATAGTTTTTAGTATTTTCCCAAAGTTGTACAACAAGCACCACTGTCTAATTCTGGCACATTTCTGTCACCTCCGAATGCCTGTTAGAAGTCACCCCCTTTTTCTCCCTCCTTCCAGCCCTTGGCAATGCTAAGCTGCTTTCTGTCTCTATGAATTTGCGTATTGCGGTCATTTCTTGGAAATAGAGTCATGTGATGTATGCCTTTGTGTCTGGCTTCTTCCGCTCAGCATAGTGTTTTCAAGGTTCATCCATGTTGTAGCATGCATTAGTGCCTTATTCTTTTTATGGCCGAATAATACTCCTTTCTATGGCTATACCATATTTTGTTTATTTGCTCATCAGTTGTTGGATATTTGGGTTGTTCCCACTTTTCAGCAATTATGAATAATGCTTCTATGAGCATTCGCGTACATGTTTTTGTGTGAACATATATTTTCAGTTTTCTTGGATGTATATCTATAAGAGGAATTGCTAGGTGATACGGTAACTCTATGTCTTACCTTTTGAGGAACTGTCAAACAGTTTTCCAGGATGGCCACATATTTTGCATTCTGTGTTCAAATTTTTCCACATCTTAGTCAACACTTTTTATTGTCCAACTCTTTTTTTTATTATAGCCATCCTAGTGGATATGAAATGGTGTCTTATTATGATTTGCGTTTGCATGTCCCTAATGAGTAATGATGTTGAGAATTTTTTCTTGTGCATATGTATACAGTCTTTGGATAAATGTATTTTCAAATCATCTGCCCATTTTTACATTGAATTATCTTTTTATTGTTGAGTTGTAAGATTTCTTTGTATTTCTGGATGCTAGACTCTTATCAGATATATGATTTGCAAATACTTTCTCCCATTCTCTGGGTTATCTTTTATTTTCTTGATTGTGTCCTTTAAAGCACAATTTCTTATTTTTAATCAAGTCCAGTTTATTTGCTCTTTTCTTTGATTGCTTGTTGCTTTAGGTATCATTTCTAAGAAATCGTTGCCTAACCCAAGGTCATAAAAATCTGTAATTATGTTTTCCTTTAAGAGTTTAATAGTTTTGGGGCACGTGGGTGACTCAGTTGGTTAAGTGTTAAGTGTTGGACTTTTGGTTTCGACTCAGGTCATGATCTCACAGTTCATGGAATTCAGCCCCTGCCTGGGATTCTCTCTTTCTCTTCCTCTGCCCCTCCCCTACTTTCTCTCTCTCTCTCTCTTTCTCTCTTTAAATATAAATAAATACACTTTAAAAAAAGAGCTTAATAATTTTATCTCTTACATTATGTCTCTGATTCTTTTTGAGTTAACTTGAGTATATAATGTGAGAGATAAGGATCCAACCTCATTCTTCTGCACCTGGCTACCCTGTAGTCCCAGCATCATTTGTTGAAAAGACTATTCTTTCCCCATTGACATGTCCTGGAATCCTTCATTCTTACATTAAAATGAATAACTGTTCTCTGCAAGTCAGGATATGTAAGTTGTTATTTGTTGTATTACTTTCCAAACTGATGAGGCTATAATAATATCTCTGTAATCCTCTTGCTTCATCTATAAAATGAGAGTGATAATACTTTGCTGTAGTACCATTTGAAGTATATAATGCCTTACTGAAGATGGAGGCCTAGGTCATATGATATCCCAATATATTTCCCGGTGTTAAAGTTCTAATTTTGATTTTTATGTTATTTAAAGTCCTTTGAGTCTGACTGACCTGGGTTCAAACCTTGGCTCCATTACATACTAATTATATGATGTGGGCAAGTTAAAGTTTTTTTAAAATGTTTACTTATTTATTTTGAGAGAGACAGTATGCATGTGCTTGGGGAACGGGCAGACAGAGATGGAGGAGCCGAGAGAAAGGGAGAGAGCATCCCAGCATGGAGCCCAGTGCAGGGCTTGATCCCTCGATTGTGAAGTCATGACCTGAGCTAAAGTCAAGAGACGGGGGCTTAACTGATTGAGCCACACAGGCACCCCTGTAAATTTTATTTTATTTTACTTTTTAAACGTTTATTTACTTTTGAGAGACATAGAGACAGAGTATGAGCAGGGGAAGGGCAGAGAGAGAGGGAGATACAGAATCTGAAGCAGGCTCCAGGCTCTAAGACGTCAGCACAGAGCCCGATGCGGGGCTCGAACTCACAGACCGTGAGATCATGACCTGAGCCGAAGTCGGCCACTTAACCAACTGAGCCACCCAGGCGCCCCTGTAAATTTTATTTTTAATTGAAGTAAGTTGACATATTAGTTTCAGTTATACAACATAGTGATCTGACAATTATATATATTATAAAATGCTTACAGTGAGAAGTATAGTTACCTTGTGTTACCATAAAAAGTTATTACAATATAGTGACTATATTTCCTATGCTATACTTTTCATCCCCATGAGTTATTAATTGTATAACTGGAGGTTTGTATCTCTTAATTCCTTTCAGCTATTTTGTCTGTCCCCTCACTCCCTCCCTTCTGGCAGCCACTAGTGTATTCTCTGTTTTTGTAAGTCTATTTCTTTTTTATTCTTGTTTGTTTTGTTTTTTAGATTCCACATATAAGTGAAATCATATGGTATAGATTTCTCCATCTAACTTATTTTACTTAGCCTAATACCCTCTAGGTTCATTCTTGCCATTCTTAGATGGCAAGATTTCATTCTTTTTTGTGGCTCAGTAATATTCCATTTTGTATATATACCATTTCTTTTTTAGCCATTCATCTATTGATCTGTGCTTAGATTGCTTTTATGTCTTGGCTATTGTAAATAATGCTGCAACAAACTTAGGGTGACGTATATCTTTCCAACTTAGTTTTTTTCATTTTCTTTGGGTAAAAACCCAGAAGTAGAATTACTGGATCATTAGTATTTCTATTTTTAATTTTTTTGAGAAACCTCCATACTGTTTTCCACAGCGGCTGCACCCTTTGCATTCCCGTCAACAGTCTTACCTAATTCTTAAAAGATAAATCATACAGCATGACAATTACTTCCGTTTTATTATCAAAGCTCAATGCTTTCATGAATGTGGCTTGTTAAACCAGGTACATTTACTAACTACAGGAGCCACATGGTAAAATGACAACATAAAAGCCCCTGGAATGCACTCTAAAGATCAATTTATAGCCATGTAGACGCATTGACCGTTGCTCCCAAAATGCTGGTGATTGGATGGCAGTCTGATGAAACTTTCATGACTTCATGGAGAAAATATTATATAATGTTTTTAACTGATGATTTTTTCTTTATTATGAGGTTATGGCCTTTCATCCTTTTGATGTTTTAAATGCCAACTTTTTTAAGTGTTATGGTGGTGGTGGTGGTGAATTCCTTGACCCAGCAAAATTAGAAGGTAGGTAACTTTAGTATTACTCCCAAACTTTCTTTTGAAATTATTCCCAGTCTATAAAATCTCTAAGTCTGGGATCCTCTGTCTTAAAGTACACTATCCCTGAAATCTGTAACCATTGTTTCACTTAATTATGAAGGTATCACAATGAGTCTCTAGCTACCATGCTGTTAGTAGATAATAGCTCAGCCAACCAAGAGTCTTTAAGGGAGCTCTTTTCATTCCAGAGGCAGCTATTTAAAAGGCCCTAAAGGAAGCTTCTGTAATACATACAAAATGTGAAGTCTGGTATATGCAAATAAATTCACATTTGTATTATTTAATCCTAACTCTCAGCCTCTATTGACTGGGGTTGACCAGACGCTTACATGATACATTTTTTAACATTTGTTTATTTATTTTGAGAGAGAGAGAGAGAGAGAGAGAGAGAGAGAGAGAGAGAGAGAGAATGCATGAGTGAGAGAGGGCCAGAGAGAAAGACAGAGAGGGAGAGAGAGAGAATCCCAAGGAGGCTCCATGCTGTCAGCACAGAGCCTGATGCAGGGCTCAATCCCAAGAACCGTGAGATCATGACCTGAGCCAAAATCAAGAGTCAGATGCCCACTCAACTGAGCCACCCAGGCGTCCTGCTTAGATCATAATGAATATTCTTGCAACCTATTAGATGAGTGGAAGGATTTGATGAAATGAAGCAGAGAAGTTAAGTTTTATCATGAGCTTTTATGAGTTAAATCACGTTTCTGTAGTTTTCGTGTCACAATGGAGCTACTAAGACGGGCATCCAAGGGGAACTATGCTCTAGGTAGAGTAAGCTCATTTTAGTTTACATCAGTGAAGATATTACCTATGTCTCTTCCTTGATAAAATACCTAAAAAGTGTTTTATGTTGTTTCCTCCCAAGGATGTTATAGACTACACACATCATTCAGAGCCTACATAAACCATTGTAACTGTCAATGAAAGGGTGGACTTTCCAACTTAAAAAAAAAAAGTGCATCATTTGTTTTAGGTCTTTCTTTTCTAGAACCTAAATGTTCTTCGATTCTTAGCAATCATGTACATTCTGCACAGAATATGCTATACTCTATAATTGTAAAGAACATACTCTCTGGTCTCAAGAACTTAATTACTTGGGTTTGAGATACATGGGAACAAAGCACCAGTGCCAGCTGGTGGTAGAGAAGGACACCAGCTTCAGTGCCCGGACAACCCTGGGTTTGAAGTCAGCTACTTGGTAGATGAAAACATTTGCTCGGTGTTCTGGGGAGTTACATGGACAGCCAACAAATTAGATGCCTTGAAAGTTTGGATAAATAAGTTGTGGAATGCTTTCCAGAATAGGTGACTCGCAAGGTGAATTTTTTAGAATAAGTAAAAATTCACCAAAGGATGGAGAGGAGGGAAGGACGCTCTGGCAAGGACTGGCAGCACGTGCAAAGGTATTTAGGCATGATGCCATTGCAAGGAGGAAGCAGGGGGTCCAGGATTACTGACCCCAGGACAGGATGACCGAAGGACATACGAATGAAAATGTTCAGTAGGGGAGCACCTGGGGGGCTCAGTCAGTTAAGCGTCTGACTCTTCATTTCAGCTCAGGTCACGATCTCGCGGTTTGTGAATTTGAGCCCTGTCTCGGGCTTTGCGCTGACACTGCAGAACTTGCTTGGGATTCTCTCTCCCTCTCTCTCTTTGCCCCTCTCCTGCTCGTGGTCTCTCTCTCACTCTCAAAATAAACAAATAAACTTAAAAAAATATTCAATAGGGTTGGCGGGCTTCTACTTTTTTTGGCTCATATGAACTTTTAATTAATAAAATAAGCAATTGTTTATATTACAAAGTAATGAAATTTCCCATTGGAGTAACAAATTCTTCATTCTGAATACCCTGTTTTTCCAAAAAGATATATCTCTAGGGCAATGAACTCATGATAAAATAAAATTTTTTCCCAACAATGACATTTTAAATTATTTCTTTTTACTAGATACTTATGTAATTCTTACTCATATTCCCAGACTTAAAAATATCTGACAGCAAAAGTTAGCCATTTTGATTAAAAGGAAATATGGGTTGAGTTGAGACTTTAGTTCTGCTAATGAGGATATAAACATTTGGTAACTCGCTACAACTGGCTAAGGGAGAACTGAGAATTCATTAGAATTCATTAGAGAATTCATTAGAATTATGATTAAGTCTGGCTCAACAAATGGATCATTCTTCATAGAAATTTTTTGTTTGTTATTAGTAATGTTGTCATTACTTTGATCTGAATGAAACGTTCCAAAATAAAATGTGTCTCTGAGTCCAATACCAGATATCCACATACTTATTCGGCAGGATTTTTTTTTTTTATTTGCAGAAGAGAGCTATGTTGCCACATGTCTACTCAAATAAATTCTCATTACTGTCTGAACTGACTCATTTGTAAGGAACAAGTCTACCTAGCAGAAAGTATAACATATCACAAAGTATGCAGGCCAAAAACATCAAAATGGACCGGTTTTTCATTTTCTCTTTGTGTTCATGATGCCATCTCTTGACCTTTACCCGCCCCCTGACGCCAACACAGATGCTGATGTGTGGAATCACAGAAAATAAGAGAATGGGGGTGGGAAGGAGGAAAGTGGGAAAAAGAAACAGGAAAGGCAGGATGCCCTTTCTCAAGACAGGAATTTAGAGGGGGGAAATACCCCTGACACAGGAATTCTAACTTGAAAGACTATCTTCCCCAGCTAGGTGGCATCTAGAACCTATGATTGCCATTCGGAGAAAAGGAGAAAGGGAAAAAGGAATATAGCATTTTCTCCTCAGGGCAGAATGAGTTGTTTCTCTTTAATACATACATGGACTCAAATGTAGACCTTCAGATTTTTAGAGTCAAAGCAAAAGAAACCCTAAGATAAACAGTAAAAATGATTTGTTGATTTGATGTTATTGTAGCTTTTATGTATATTTTGTCAAGCAAAACGTGGATATTTCATGCAATGCTTTAAGCACAACTTTCAAAAGAAAAACAACAGCCATTTGCTCTGATAGGAACCGCATGTTCAATAGTAGATACATCTTGTAGCGTTGTTGTTTTCCTTATAGCAACGACATGTGTTTCCTTATAGCAACGACATGTGCTGTTTTTCGGGGATTGAAACAATTATACCATCTTTCCACTTACATGGAATGTCATAAGATAACCCACATGCAGGGAAAGCATAGTATAAATAATGTCCTTACCTATTAAGTTGCTTTCCACTTATGCTGGAACCAGGACTTGGTGCCACCTCTGGCTTCATCTGCTACCATGGCTGCCTATTCTCCTTGAGCCTGATGCGTTCTCTGGGAACTCGGGCCCATTATCATCTTATCTCTGTCTTCCAGGGCCTAAAAAGAGTACACTACATTTTTCTTTCTTTTCTTTCTTTCTTTTTTTTTTTTCTTTTTTTTTTTCTTTTTTTTTTTTTGCTACATGAATAAGGAAATGAATAACTTGAGGCTAGAAGTGATAAAACATAGATAATATTAGAACTAAAATTTACAGTTTATAAAGCACTTCCATGATCTGATTTAATAGTCAAAATCATGGCATGAGGTAGATACCTCCTATCTCTGTTTTACAAATAAGGGAACAGAAGCTCAGAGAGGTTAAGTAGGCTGCCCAGAGCACAGCTACTGCAGTCACTTAGTTGGGATTTAAACTTTAGATTCTCCTTAAATTCCGTGTGCTTTCTCCTCTATCCTGCTGTCTCTAGGGGCCTTATACACAAAGAGTGAAAACTGAAAAGATTTTATCTCATATATTGAATTTTATTCAGGGTGAAATCAGTAAAGCCTTCTATTTTTAACAAGTTCAGAATATTAATAACATTTTATGAATGCTCACATTCATTCGGTTTATTATTTTTTTATCAATATAAAAGAAGAAGAACCAGCTGTGCAGTTTTAATACCGGGGGATTCGGGAGTATTTTATTCACCTGGCCTGCTGGGCTGCCCACAGTGGCGGAAGTGCGGCTGTTTATCACTTTGCGCAGATGGACTGAATTCCAGCTAGAGATGTGTTACGTTTCACGTATAGAGAAGAAGCCTGGCAGGTACAAAGCATTCTATTGTAATCCCAGGAAAATATTTTTAAATATATATTTCCCCTCGGAAATCCCATAATGATTTCCTTTCATGTCATCTCATCGTCAATGGGTTTATACGTGGAAGAACCACCAGCATCCAGGAGGGTGTCAGCAACGCGCCCTCCTGAGAACTGAGTGAGTGACAGCTGTCTGCCGCCACCTAGACTTGCAGTTGAAAAGAGCCCAGACGGCCCCGTGCAATGTGTTCGTGTGTTCCTGACTGTCCACAGTCCAGGAAGTGAGACGGCTTCACACATCGCTAACATTTCTCCATAGCCATACCCTTCTTTACCCCAGGGGAGCATAATGTCTGTGGACCCTACAGGAAGGTTCTAGAAAACAGATACGAAGTAGATCACTTATAATACTTGTCATTTACTAGAAATGAGATGCTGTCTAGAGAAGAACATTAGGAATAGTCTGGTCAGGGCTTAAGAGCATGCATTGTCCCCATCCTCAGTCCGCCTCTTGGAGGGAATACTTCATTGCAAAGAAACTCTTCCTGCCCCATTCATTCTTAGTTTAGAATATTGATATCTGCTCATGGCTGCCTTTTCTGCTATTTTGTGCACACTCTAAAATGTTGCAAATTATAAAGAAATTGTGACAAATATCCTGGGTAGGAATTGGAAATCCTAAACAAAGAACAGTTATTTCAGATTACCACAGAAAGCTACCTTCCAGAGTGCTTTAAGAGGGTTCATTGTTCAGTGTATTTGAATGAAACTATGGTTGGACATGATTATTCTCTCCTGATCTTCTCTCCAGTTTACCCACCAATTGCCTCACTGGCTCAGCCTATGCTTTGTAAATGTAGACATCACACCAGCTTGTCTCTTCCACCTTCCTTTTGTTTTGTCAGGTGTCTCCTTGCAGAGAGCTGACCCGTAGCTCCCATTCTCACTATGATCCCTGTTGGGAAGACTCCGACTTACCTCATCCAGCTCTGTGGCTTCCTGTAGGGTCCTGAACCATCCTCTGGACCCACGACTCTCTAATTTCACTTCACACTCTCTAAGAGTTCAGAGAGGGAGATTCAAATGAGTATATAATCACAGAAGGTGTCATGGAAGGAGCAGGGCTTTACCTCACTATAATGGTTGACGGACTCTTCTATATGAAAACTACCCATATAGAGCTTTTATATTAAGAATTATTCAACATCGTGCCTAATACACACATCCAGTGTTCGTGCAAGTTTACAACCGAATTTCTCAACCACAATAAGATTTAAGTCTGTAGGAAGTTGTGCTTATTAGAGAATCACAAAATTCACTATTTGATGAAAGAGCTCAGTAAGAGACAAAATGACCATCATGAGATCCTTTGTGGTCTTTCGGAGCCCAGAGCTCCGGAGAGATTCCCAGCACACTTGTTGTGGGCAACTATCAGGCACCATACGGGAGGAAATGGGCAGTCCTACAAACCAAACATGTTTCACCAGGACATTTGAATTTTTTTTTTAATGTTTATTTATTTTTGAGACAGAGAGAGACAGAGCATGAGTGGGGGAGGGGCAGAGAGAGAGGGAGACACAGAATGTGAAGCAGGCTCCAGGCTCTGAGCCGTCAGCACAGAGCCCGACGCGGGGCTCGAACTCACAGACCGCGAGATCATGACCTGAGCCGAAGTCGGACGCTCAACCGACTGAGCCACCCAGGCGCCCCTCACCAGGACATTTGATAGGAAATTAGAGAAAATAAATAAACAGATCACAGGGTCTAGGTTTAATGCCTTCAAGAAATGCAAGTATGCATATTGACAGATACTTTTCCAATATTTAAAATATATATACTGTGAACTCTGTTCTCATATCCATGTCAGGCATGTCAACTTTAATACAGTCTCCTGCCCTGTTGTCTCTGTGCACTGTGTATTGCTTATATATTCAGGAACATTTTAGTAGGAATAATAGTGGGAAATGGGCTAATTCTAAAGCCACAGTGACGATCATTGTGGGAGGAGACGGCCGTGATTTAATTGTTCTTCCTCTGGAGACAATCAGTAGGGTGGGTTTTGCCAAGTGTCCTGAAGCAAATACTACTATAAAGCTCCATGTGGAGTAGGACTATTGTTCCTCCAAATATAGTCCCTTTGTGTTAAGGGCCAAGAAATCCAATAATGGAATGAAACAATGGAAGTCTGCCCAGAAACTTTTGTAAAGGGCGATCTCTTTGGTAAAACTGACAGATGAAGAGGCACCACAATTGCTCTCGTACCGGTCATTCTTTAAAATATTTGATTGTAATCAAAATATGTGGTGGTTTTTGGTGAATGAGGTTCACATTTTTAAGCGTGCTCCCCAATAGGTATAGTATAAGCACAGATAGATTAACACAGAATCTGAATTCTAATGTTTATCTAGGGCTTTTGTAGATCCAGGGTCTCGCTCTAAGACACAGATGGTGAGAATATATGCAGATCTTTAAACTGGATCCAGAAGCCCCCTCCGCCCCTACATGAGTGACAAGGCCTACCTGCACATTTCTGTAAAATCCTGTGTTTTGATATATCATAGTTCTTACTAAAGGGCATTATCATTATTGATACTCCCCCCCCCATGTAAGGAGAGTCTGCATCTTTCATTTCTTTGTGCCTAATAGTTAGCATAGTACATGGCACCTAGCAGATACTCGCTAACAATAAATAAATAGTTGTTGAATTCATAACTGTCCCCATTGCTAAAACATTTATAATCAACATATGTTTTAATATGTTTTACCAACAGGGACATTCACGCTGGTTTGCTATCTGCTCTGTAAGGTGAATTTTGCTTTCTTGGTCAACAGGTTGTATGTTTGCTCTGTAGAAGGGGTTCTGCTAATCACTGTGGAGGACACGGAGATGTAATAGAGAGGAAACTCCACCCAACCCCAGTTTCATCCCCAGGCTAGTGTGGAGCACTCCTCTTTAACTCACCGTGAATCATCACCTGTCAATTCTTTGAAGGGTTAGTGACTCGGATACCCTCATTAAATGTCTGGTGAAAGAATAGAGAAATGAGTCTATCTGGTCCTCTGGTCAATTTGACCTCAAAAGCTTGGGGCTAATTGCTATCAGTGTCCTAACGAAATCCTTTGATCCTTCATGGGCTCTTTTCTCTGCCAATTTTGGTCAGCATTTTTAATATGTAACTGCAGCATAAGGTCCTTGAAGAAAGATTCTAACTGTATTGGTCCTATTCACCATTGTATTCTCGGTCTCCCCCACATAGTAGATGATCATTAAATATTTGTTGAATGTAGTTTTTAATGTTTCCTTTTTAGTCTTTATAGAGGAGATGTCTAAAGTAGACTGTATGATACAAAACACAGAGTAAAAGAGAAATACGACAAAATAATAGGGGGGGACTCACCTGTGGCCAAGATCATGTCTTGTGGAGGTACAATATTTTTGTAAATAAAATTAATAAATTTTACTAACATTTTGGGTAGATCTTGAAGAAACAGGTAGAATTTCAATAGGCGTTCCAGGAGAACATTAAATTTTATTTGAAAAAAAAACAAAAACAAACCCTCATTCTTCAAAGTTACAGAATTCCTTGATTCAGAGATGTGGAGTTTTAAAAATGTATAGAATTCTTATCTTTATGTCTGCAAGGAAAATCAAGTATTTTTAAGCTGAATCTTCTCATTACGTAGGATGTCAATAATTTTTAAAAAAATTTTTAAAGGGATGTTTCAGAATGTAATTCTGTGAAATTAATGTTAAGCACTAAAAAACATTCCTATAAGAGTTCAAAATATTTTGGTACTAACAATAGGCTTTAGCTCTTTTCTTAAAACTAAGGGCTGTCTGAATCAATAAGATCTTTAAGAAAATTAATTTTACTTCCAGTGATAAATATTCTTAAAAATATGGTGTAATTGAATAGAAACATTCAAAGTAGTTGCTAAAACATTCACCTAATCATGGAAGAATTGTGACTCAGCAGAAAGATCAAAAACATCAACATTAAAACACTTCAGCGTGTGTTGTGTCTGCAGGTAGCAGATTTCACAACCTGGCAAAGTCCAATACGCCCGTCTTTCTGGTCGATGGAAAGAGGGGGTTAGGAGCGCCTGAGTGACTCAGTCAGTTAAGCGTCGGGCTTGAGCTCAGGTCACGATCTTGTAGTCCGTGGGTTCCAGCCTGAGTAGGGCTCTGCTGACAGCTCAGAGCCTGGAGCCTGCTTCCGATTCTGTGTCTCCTTTTCTCTCTCTGCCCCTCCCCTGCTCATGTCTTCTCTCCCTCTCTCTCTCTCTCTCTCTCTTTCTCTTTCTCTCTCTCTCTCAAAAACGAATAAACATTAAAAAAAAATTTTAATAAAAAAGAGAGGGTTATATTAAAACAGCACCTCTTGAAACTTTAATACACCACTAATCACCTGCCAATCTAGTTAAAATGCAGATTCTGACTGAGTAGGTCAGGGAGTTGGGGAAGAGGTTCTGTGTTTCCAAGAAGCTCCCAGATGTTGCCCAGGGTGCTGGTTTTCGACCTCACTATCAGTAACAAGCACTGGAAATCTTTTGAGGTTTTCTGCCGCCTGGGGATCCTAGGTAAGTAAGGTTTCCAGGTTTCTAGCATGAAAATTATGTTATCAGACACAAGCTGGAATGTGGTTCAACTACAAACACTTCTGGGAGTCCTTCTCATTGAATGTGCACGATGCTAATCACTACTTTACCACTTGGATTTAAAGGAATAATGTTCTCTAAACATTTTGTTTTAATGTTTATTTATTTTTGAGAGAGACAGAGCATGAGTGGGGGAGGGGCAGAGAGAGAGGGAGACACAGAATCTGAAGGAGGCTCCAGGCTCTGAGCTGTCAGCCCAGAGCCCACCATGAGGCTCGAACTCATAAACTGAGATCATGACCTGAGCTGAAATCGGTTGCTTAACCAACTGAGCCACCCAGGTACCCCATAAAGGAACAATCTTCTCTCGATGTCACTGGCATGTAGTACACTCTTCTTCCTTAATTTCCCTCTGACAGAACTGAGAATGTAGTACTTAAATACCAGTATATAATATAATATGCCTTGTGTGAATTCAGGCTTTCTTAGGAATTTGGCCAGCAGTTATTGTATCATCTGTCAATCAAAACTTCAAATAATAATTTCTCAAACCCTTGCTCTGTGCCAAAGACTGTATAATGCCAGATGTTTGTCATTATCTTTTATTCTGCAAATGAGGACATTTAGGCTGAGTGAAGTGTAGGGCCATCCATTCATTAAGAGGAGTCAAGATTCGAACCTAAGTCTTGAAGGCTCCCACGCTATGCTCTTTCTACTATATCTCACTGTGTCTCTGAGGGATGCAAAAGACAGGATCAAGGTGGGGACTAGAAGATGTACAGGACATCTTGTGGGCTTCAAGGAGTTCTAATAAGAGCAGTAAGAGATGACACAAAGCAAATCAGAATGAAGAGCACAGTGACTGTAAATAAGTTTCAGAGGGATATAGAGAGGAAAGAGGCCATATATTCAAGAATGGCCTGGACAGGCTTCCCAGAGGAGGGGGCCATTGAGTCAGGTCTTGAAAAATGAGTAGGAATTAAAGGAGCAGAGAAGAGAGCTTCACAGGCAGTGGGGACAGGAGTGAAATCTCTTTCCTTACAAACACTAAAAATGTCAAGGCTTTTTCAGGCAACCAGAATGGAGTCTACTATGACAGGCCTTTACTACTGGACCGAAGAATTTGGATTTCATCTTTTTATCGCAGGGAAACCTCTCCAGGTTTATAAATAATATATCAGAACGACACTTTAGAGGATTACTCTGGCAACTAGAAATGTGAAAAACTGGAGCTGCAGAGGCAGGAGGCAGGAATATAGGAGGTCAGTTTTTTACCTTTAAAATGAGGAAATCGCAGTAACGACCTCACAGCGTCGTTTTGAGAATTAGATGAGACACGTATGTAAAGGACGTAGAATGGTGCTTGACACATAGTGTTACAGGTGTCAGCTATCGCTACTTCCGTTCTCTAGGTTTGAAGGTGAATGAGCCCAAATCCTGCACTTACTTCCACCTAACAAATATTAGATGCAGTTCTTCACTTCCAGAGCCTTGTAGTGCAGTGTCAGGCATGTGGGAGGACTTTACTGTGTCGCTGGTGTCATCCTCCTCCTCTTCTTCCATGCTTCCTCCAGGTAGGTGTTCGCTTCTGCCATCTTTTCTCAAAACTTAGTATCTTCAGGGCAAGACAGTGACTTTCCTTCGGCTTAATGTTGCTTTGTTGGTTGTATCAGTCTTTCTCCCTTTAATTCTGTATGAGCATGTTGTCTGCTTGTGGGCACAAGTATGAAAGAAGGGCTATAATTCTGAGAACGATTTGAAAATAAGTGGCTGAGCCCAGGTTTTCTAAGAAAAAGAAACTCAAGGTGGAAATTCCCAGGGCAGAACTTGATTGAGAGCGTGACATTTGATATGTATCAGCAGCTTCACATTTTCCCTAGGTTAGTCCTGCTCTATAAACCAAGACTTAACACACTAAAGTCAAAGGCACATTACACATCTTTAATTAGAACAGAGTCCAGTCTGGAAGAGGAGAGAGAGAAGAGAAGATACAGTGTGGGAGAGGAGGGATAAAGTAATAGTGAAGGCACTGGGTTCCCATGCTTCAACCCCGCTGAGTGGTCAGATGCCCTCTTTGCCTTTCATCCCACAGTCCATTCTACTAAAATTTACTGTTCACTCCTATGTGCCAGCCACTGGGCCAAATTCTGAGACACAATAATGAGCAATAGCATACATGGTCCCTGCCTTCATAGAATGTACAAATTAGGGGAGGGGAATAGGCAGATATTAATCTAATACTCACCTCTCTCCCATCCATATCACAAAGCAGCTGGGGCAGGCTATAAGAGAAATGCACAGTGCTCAGGTCATGATCTCAGGGCATGGGATTGAGCTCCACGCCAGGCTCTGTGCTGAGCATGGAGCCCCTGCTTGAGATTCTCTCTTTCTCTCTTTGTCCCCTCCCCTGCTCACTCTCCCTCTAAAACTAAAAATAAAATAAAATAAAATAAAGGGTTGTGTTCATTATTAAGTAAAAAAGAAGGGCCTTAGTTTATAACTTTGAAGCCTTTAAAAATTATAAAATGCTAAACAAATGAACAATTTCATTATCATCATGAGTATTGGGTTTCTGAAGTTACAGTAAGAGAATTACACCAAATAGCATTATATAGCTTAATACAAGCATTTAATCCACTCAGGATATCAAAGAACAAAGTTTGGCTGTTCACTGAGTCATAAAATACTCGCCAAAGAAAAGTCTAGGCATCCACCTTTTTGGTACATATAACGCTGGTGATTTCATGGAACCATAAACTCGTAGTTTTGAAAGGACTTTCCTCACTAACCTATTACATTTCCGGTATGGTTGAGGGCACTGAAATTGAAAGCCTCTGGGGATGAGGAACTCTGAGCTGTTGAAGTCAACCATTCTATCTTTGTGCTTTGAACTTGATTCAAAGGTCTCCCTCAGATTTTGGATCAGAACCTACAAGATGAGGAGGGAGGAGGGAGGCACTAACTTCACAGTGTGCCAGTCACATCATAATCTGATTCAACCCCCGTGAGAGTTTTAGGAGACCTAACCTCAGTTTTATAGATGAGAAAACAGAGGTGTGGAAAAATGAATGAATTTTTATTTGCCCAAGCTTATATAGTTAATAAATAGCAGAGCCTAACTTTGAATACACATTGACTTGACTTTAAAGCCACAGTTCTATGTGTTCTAGAACTATACCTTAGAGTCATTTAAAAAATACTTGGATAGTTGCAGCATGTTTTGAAAATTCGATGCTATAGAAAAGTAAGTGTATGCATACAATTTTGTAAACAATTCCAGAGTTTACGTAACCATAGATCAGAGGTTAATAAACCCACTCTATTATGTTCATTGGTTAGAACAAGAGCTCCACTAGGACACAGATCATTGTTTGTTTTGTTCATTACCGCATCCCCAGCACTGAGAACCTTGCCTAGCAAAGAGTAGGAGTTCAAAAAATAGTCGTTGAATAAAAGTGATTCCAAAGGCCTGTGCCTGTTCACCTAATTGCTGAGAGCTGGGTGATAAAAATATAGCATGGAGGGTTTGTGTCTTTGCAAAATTTAGAACCACAGAATGACTTCCCAACCCTGACCACAGGGGACCCAAGAGATACTAAAAGGGACCTCCCAGGTCCAGATCTGAGTCATTATGGGCCACGTTTGGTTTGTTTTGTTTTGCTTTTTAACTTTAAACTCATTTTCTCTTCCCCCAGTCTCAGAAAAGAATAATGTCTTCAAAAGTTTCTTTTTAAATTGGAATTTGAAATACACTAGTAAAAACAGCACTTATCAGTCAATTTTCAGGAAGTATTTGGATAAGCAGCGTATGGAACACATTGTCCCAATGTTTCCTGGTGTCACCACTATATTACTTAAATGGATTTTCCTCATTGTTGGGAGGCGAGAACTTTAGTCTGCTTATGTATATTTAGTATGCTTAAAACTGAAGTAAAAATCAATTCTTAGAAAATAGCTGTAAGGATATAACATGTTGTCTATCCCGGGTTTTATTTTTATTTTTTTTAGATTTTTTTTTCTTAATGTTTATTTGTTTTTGAGATGGGGGGAAGGCAGAGAGAGAGAGGGAGACACAGAATCTGAAGCAGGCTCCAGGCCATCAGCAAGACCCAGGCTTGAACTCACAAACCTCGAGATCATGACTGGAGCTGAAGTTGGACTGAGCCACCCAGGCGCCCCTCTATCCCAGGTTTTAAAACCAAGACTAGCTGAGAAGATCCGTTCGTATATCTAGAGGTTGGGACTTGTGCAGATGACAAGTTGGTCTTAGTGCTCCCAGTGAATCTTTCCCCAGAAAGGGACATTCAAGAAGTGATACAAAGTCCTCTTTCAGCTAGTTTTTTTTTTTTCTTGGATTAAATGCTAATCCAGTTGGAACAAAGGATGGGAACAGAATGAGTATCATATATACTTGGCCTGCTTATTTATATGCGTATACATATAAAGCACATAGATAAGGCAAGGGACACCTGAAGCAGCTCAATACCTTGCACGGTCAGTGGTAGATCTGGGACATTCTGTGGTTTTAGATCTGGGACGTTCTGTGGTGTTTTGCGACCCGGAGAGTAGTAGGATGGAAGCGCTATCCTGAGAAGCTAAGTGTTCTGATGCTCAGGTTGTACTCAGGTAGTCAAGAGTGGACACAAAGACACAAGCTAGACTGTCAGAGTCACCTAGGCAAGGGAACTGGTCCCTACACAGTGGAGGCAATACCATGAGAAGGAATGGATGTGAGAAGCATGTCGAAAAAGGAATCCATACACTTCTCTCTCTGTCTCTTTTTCTCTTTGTCTTATTTTGAGCACTGGGGTTTTGCCTAATACTGTGTGAGGCACTAAGGAAGTTCAAGTTGTGCTAGACCGTATCTGTCATTTTTGTGCAGATTTATCTCCTCTCTATCTTACATCTGTGAGACACAGAAACAGTTGGAAATAAACTGAGGCCGAGGTCCTTCTCCACACCTCCTGACATGAATCACGGGGTAGTGATTATCAGATGATTTTCACTGGATAATGATCTCCTCGTTATATAAAAAATATAATTAATCATATGACAGAATATTTGGAAAATGGAAACTTAAAAGACATTACCCATAATTCTACCATCCTAAAGATGGACACGATTATATTTTTGGTGTGTTTTCTTCTAATCTTTTTTAAACATGCATTTAATTAATTAATTAATTGTTTTACAAAATGTAATTGTAGTGGATACTGCACCATTTTGTGCGCCTCATTTTCCAAACGCAACAATACACACCGGTTGATTAACAGAATGCTTTGGGACCGGATTTTCTAAGGTAATCCAAACTGAGAAAGAAACCAAGGCCAAGAATAGTCCTTGAGACCCCTAGAGTTAGAGAATGAGAGAAAGAAGTTCATCAAAGACTAAGAGTAGCTTTCGGTATGTTCTATCCTTGTGTGTAGCAAACACATTTTTGGTACTTTGTTTTTTCCTGTGATTGATTAGTGTTGAGTCATCTTGGTGGAGCGGCATAAAGACAAGGTGACCACGCCCAGCTGTCTATGGCGTGCTTGGTCTGTTTAAACAGGTCTGTGTCTTAAGAGACAGCGTGATTATGATGATGCTCTCGGAGCTTGGCCAGAGTCCACTGCATGCTTCGATAAACATCAAGCTCTAAAGAAATAGTAACATGAGAAATCTCAGGACAGTCTCTATATATTTATACACACACATGTATTCTAGAACAAAAAGAGACTCCCCCAGAAAGTCTGAAACAGACATAACAGCCAAGCAATACCTTTTTCTTTCCTCAGCTCAAGGAAGCACCCATGGGTGTAGATTTGGAAATCTGATTTAACTTTAAAAGTAGCATTGTACTGGGGTGCCTGGGTGACTCAGTGCGTTAAGCATCTGACTTCGACTCAGGTCATGAACTTGCGGTTCCTGAGCTTGAGCCTTGTGTCGGGCTCTGTGCTGACAGCTCAGAGCCTGGAGCCTGCTTCAGATTCTGTGTCTCCCTCTCTCTCTGCCTCTCCCCTGCTCACGCTCTGTCTCTCTCTCAAAAATAAATAAACATTAAAAAAGATAAAGTAGTATTGTACTGATTTTGAAAGCCTGTTAGACAAATGATAGTTTGCTTCACAATGCCAGAGTACAATTTAATGGGTAGATAGATTCAGGACTTCCTATGTATGTTGTCCCTATGAACCCTTCTGACAGACCCCTCTTACTTCTGCCCAAGCCTATAACTCCCGAATTCAGTTTGCCTTCTTAGTTCTTTACCATTATTCACCATAGTCCTTCTTCTAAAAAGGACAAGTACCTCTAGGAAATAGCTATAGCTGAAAAGTATCCCCTGACTTTAGAGCTTTGGAGAAACGGGAGGATGCATCGTGAAGAACATTCAGGGGAGGGGTGTGTCCTCCCCAGTTGAGTCTTAGAATCTGAGAAGTCTCTGTCACATGGTGATTGGAAATACTAATTCCTCTTATTAATGAAAGAAGGGAGCATCACATAGGAAAGTATTAATGTATTTTTTTCTTTTTTCTTTTTCATGACCATGTTTTTCCAGATTTTGTCCTCGCCTTATTCTCACCCAGATATGTATCCACCCAGGCTCAGCACTGCATTTCCTGCTGTGCAGAATGAATTTGGTCCTGTTCTGATCTAGCTACTCTGTTCCCACAGGCAGCTCTGTACTACACCTCGGATATATAATGAAGTCCAGTGGTTATAACTATTCTTGGCTTTCACCATGATAAATCATACTGTGGAGAAGAGAGACAGTGTCATGTCCCTCTTTGTATCACTGGTGCCTAGCACTGTGTCTGGCATGAACTATACACTAGAAATATTTGACTAGGAAAGGGCAAAAGAAAGGTATTGGGACACAAGTGGTTTTGTCTCTATGAGAAACAAGATGCCAGAAAAAAAATCATATTTTCATTGTAGCAGAATCACCTTTGGTTAAATCATTCCTCCCAACCCAAAAGTGGAATCTTCTCTTCTTATCCAGCTATAAACCCTGAAATGTGTCTTCCCTATCACTTCAAAGTTCCATTGATACTGGTTTCTAGGGTTCTAGAAAGGTATCTTGCTGCCTTCTCAATTCTGTAGTGTTTCTTTCTTTATGGGAAGTGTTTTGATGCTGTTACTCCTCCTGATACTTGCCATTCTTTAAAGGTGATGATAGTCTTGTATTAGGAATAAGAAGAAAAAATATTCTATCATATACTTAGTGTACTGAGCTAAGTTTATCTGAGAACTTATATTAGTTTATATATATAAGAAATGCATTTGCATTATGAATCCCACACTCTTATTCTTCCACAATTTTTGAACCATGGTTATTTACAAACTTTTCTAGTGCCCAACTGTTGCATGACACCAGATGGGAAGCAATTATATAAAAAATGGAGACTGGTTCCAGAACAACAGGTCAGCACACAATCTACATAATGGTGTACCTTTCATTGGGCAATCGCAAATATTTACAAAACAGATAATATGGAGAATCAATAAAGGATTTTCCAAAGGACTCATCATACGATTTGTTTAACAAGCAAGCTTCCTTTTTATATTCAAATTATAATCTGAGTCAACATTGAAAAAATATATTCACTTGTTTAAGATAGGGAAAGAGTTCATAGAATCTAATCTGATGTAAATGAGGATAAATTTCTAAGTAAAGACGAATCCCACCTAAGAGACTGAAAGATCCCATCTAGTAATAGAGGCAATCCTTAAACAAAGAAAGAAAAGAAACACCAAAACTGAGCAATTACTTTTATTTTCAAATAGGGCAAAAACACATGGGGTCTAGGTTCTAGAAAATACCAGAAAGTAAGCTAATTAAAATCTCCACCAAAACTCTTGAAAGAATTATTAAAATATATTTATGAGCATGAAGAAGCAGAAGTGGTTGATATCCTGGGTGCAGTATAGGTCCATGAAGAATAACGGGCCCCATGTTGTTTGCCTTGTAACTGAAGGCACAACAGGTGGTGAGGTTGACTCAAAGCTAAGGAAGATAGCTTTTCTTTCTTTCTTTTTTTTTTTTTAAATGCCTTTCGGCCTCTCTCTGGCGGGGAGCAAGGATTGCTCATCCCTCCGGGCTCCCTAATTTTCACAAGAAACCTTAAATTGATCTAGATTTGATGGTCAAAGCATATACTTTTGCCACTGACCAAGGAAGTGAAATACATGCATTTAAGGTTTTTTTTTTCTTCTGGAGAATAAAACCTGGAATTATCTACTGTCTAGTCCTTATCCAATCCAGATGTTGTAGTGACAACAACAGCAACATTTGTGATGATCGCCTCAAAAATATGCATCCATTCCTCTAAGACATTGTAGACATCCTAGATCTTTGGAAAAATTCAGATTATCATTTGCTCAATTACTTATTTAATCCTTTATTAAACCAATTGCTATTGATTTCCCACTACGTGCCAGGCCTTGTGATAGGCACTGAGTGCAGGATGTGAATGGAATAGACACGGTGCAATCATGACAATCTACTGGGGGAGAAAGGAATTGTGTGAGTTAATGAACAAATAAATACGTGATTATAAATTTATTTTTTAAATTCTTTTAATGTTTATTTATTTTTTGCAAGAGAGACAGAGGGAGAGCAGGGGAGGGGCAGAGAGAGAGAGGGAGACACAGAATCCGAAGCAGGCTCCAGGCTCTGAGCTGTGAGCATAGAGCCCGACCCAGGGATTGAACCCACAAACCGTGAGATCATGACCTGAGCCGAAGCGGACGCTTCACCGACTGAGCCACCCAGGCGCCCCTGTGATTATAAATTTAGAAGGTGCTACAGAGATAAATGGAGTGTTTCTTCTGCTTAGGAAAGCGCACAGGGATGGCCTGCCTGAGATGTACCAGTTAAATTGATACTCGAAAGCTGAAAAGGAGCCAGTGATGGGAGGACTTCTGAAGGGCACCCAGACTACGGGGTAGCATGTGTGGAAAGAGGACTCTGAGTTGGCCAAGCGGAAGAGGCTGAGGACAAGGTGGGAGTGGCCAGCAGGGAATAGATTGTGCAGGACCCTGTGGGCCGGGTAAAGAGTTTGGATTTTGTTCTAGGTGTAATGGAAAATTTTTGAGGTAGGTTAAGTAGGGAAGTGATATTGTTCAACCATAGTTTAGATGATCACAGTGAAGAGCATACTTAAATCATGTTTTCTGGAGGCCCTCGTAGAAACAACTTTTCCTAAATAGTACTTTGTTATTTCACTCGTATTGCCATTGAAGGATGCAGATAAGAAACCATGAGCTCAAGTTTGTTACCATATCCAGTATCACTGAAGATGCTGATTCTTTATGAGGGTTTCTTCTCTATGAGAAAAGTTTTCTTGGGGGTCTCAGTATCTGTTGATCTGTGTTTATCTTACGGGCATGCTGAGTTTTGTAATCGATCATATTTCCCTTTTGCTTTGTCACATAGGAATCCTCAGCCGCCTCCTACAAATGTACAGATTGTGTGGCTTATGTTTCTGTAAACTGATTTCAGCCTTATTATTTTCCTACTCTTACTTTACCTTTTGTCCAAACTCACTTAACTATTCATTTTATGCTTTAAAAATATAGATATTTTTGTCAGCTACATCAAAGAACAAGGTAGAATTAAATAGCTGGAGGAGAAAATCAGGAATTGAAAATATCTCAATCATTCCAATAAGTTGAAAGACCTGTTCTTTAGTTTGAAAGGTCATTTGTTAAATGCAGAATAGAGAACATTCATTTAACACCATATTTTATGAAGGTACATAAATACCACATGGCTTAAGCACTTAGATTGGCTGTAAAACAGAATGAGGGAATAGAGATAGCCTGCCACATAACGCTTAACATTGGTGTAATGGTGAGTCTCTTTTCTTTCTTTCCTGGCAGACTCTTGAGGGCATATACCACGTCGTATTCACCTTTGTGGCTTCCATACTTACTACAGTGCTGTACAGGCATTCAGTCCATGCTGAATTAATGATTGAGTAAACATAGATTTAAAAAAATCAAACATCTCATATCTTAGACTGGATCAGCAAAAAGCCCTGAATGCAGGAGGTATGAGCTACTGTGCTTGGCCCTTTCTGGAGCTCTAAGATTAGGGTGGGAGCCATATTCTTAAAGAGATACTGACAGATTGGACTGGAAATTATAAGGAAAAACTTTCTTAAACAGTTTGTGGTCCTCAGTGAAATAAAACTCTTCATATATGTGGGTAGAGTATTAATTGATCTGTATAGTAGTTGAGTGGTTGGGTTAGAAAATATTTAATATCTTTTCCAAATCCAAGATGTGAAAACTTTATGCCAATAGGAGTTGCATGGTATAAGTGGATTCCATATTAGTATGTAACAAGCTAATCTAATTAATGTGCCACATAATGACTATTTACAGGTATTAACATGACCGTTAATATTAATATTTTTGCATTAGTCATGAAAATGTTTCTGAAGGCAATAGGTTTTGACAGGGTGGAAGAAGAGGAAATCACACAGTTCCAAATCTTTGAAACAACTTAGCAAAGTGAAAGAATTTTGGTTTGGCTGGAATAGATGGGTGTAGGCAATGAGCCCAGGACCAGTCAGACCAGATCGCTTGCCATATGAACTGGGGCTGACGGTTGGGTCCCCAGGGGATGGCATGAGGGCAGTGCATGTGCTCTTGGAAACCCAAAGTTAGAGGCAAATTAACCAAAGACAGTAGGGAGGGCTGAGAGACAAAATAAAGCAAATCTGTTACCGCCCACAAATCCATCAGCAGGAACTGGACTCTAACCGGGAGGAGACATGGTCTATAGCTGGTGAAGCTGAGTCAGAAGAGAATCCACTCTGAAACTTTTCATGGAGGGTCCTGGTCATGGCTATGAATGTTATTAGTTTCATTGGTCATTGGGCACGTGATGCATGCATGTTGGGAAGGCTTGTTGGCACAGGGTTGGGCACGGACTCCGCAAATCAATTGGTGGAAATCCTCAAAGTGAGCTTCAGAACCCACAGGAAGGCTTTGCCATTAACCCACAACGTTTGGATTCAAGTAATTTCAAAAGCAGCTTTCCAAATCGGTTCTGCTTTTTTCCGCCTCCCACTTATATCTCAAACATTTTCCTGCTTGGCAGGACTACCTTGGCTGCCTCTGAACAGGCTGATGAGGAAGCTGGAATGCATGTGAAGGAGGAGAAGGAGTAGTAGACAGATGAAAGCACAGGGAGTGCTTCTGTAAAATCGTACCTAGTTTTCTTTTATGTGTGCCTAAGGTTCCACTGAGTGCTACTCTAGGATCATCTACCAAAAGACTTGTTACCAGAAGTTTTGTTTAGAGGTCAAGTTTCAGAATTTTGCCTATATTTGGAGTGTTTGCATGAGGAAGAAATTCCCTAGAAAAGGTAGGACAATATGCGAGTTAGCCTTGAGAATGAGTGGAAAGCAGAGGGCAAAAAGCCTACCCTGCAAAAGGAATTATTAAATAAAAAGACAGGATTGGAGTGGGAGTGGGTGGGTCCCAGTTCTTAGCCTTGGGTTGCTCCTAAGAGTGTCCATGGTTCTCAGTGGTTAATTAAAAGCTCTGGGCTCTGTAGTTTGCTCTCTAGACATCTAGATCTCAACCACTACAACAATTTAGCCAACCCTATGCAGCTGGCCTTTGAACAACAAGGGAGTTAGGGTGCCAACCCCCATGCAGTCTGCATATAATTTGGCTCCCTGCAAACTTAACTACTAATAGCCTACTTGACCAGAAGCTTTACTGATAATTCAGAGTCGCTTAGCACCTATTTTGTATATGTATTATATGTGTGCTGTATTCTTACAATAATCCCTAAATTCTTTTAAAATTTTTGTCAGTATTTCTAGGCTATGTTGTTTATCTGCAAGTTTCTTCAAGTTGTTGCAAGTCTCCAAAAGTTTTCCCAATGCATTTATCAAAAAAACCTGTGCGGAAGTAGACCTGTGCAAATAAATATGTTGTATCTAAGGGTCAACCGTAGTTTCTAGATTTAAGCATTCCAGTTTCACATGCAATTAAACAGGATCATGATGATTTTCAATGTATTCCTCTAAAATTTTTTTCCTCTATCCAGTTTCCCCAGCACCCTCTCAGTGCCACAATTTTCCTTTCCTTGTCCCTTGCGTGTGATAGTGGAAAGAGCTAAAATATCAGCTTGGAGATAAACAGTGACTTGGTACACTTGGTTGCTCTATGACC
Source organism: Paguma larvata (assembly GCA_030068075.1). Classification (NCBI taxonomy): domain Eukaryota; kingdom Metazoa; phylum Chordata; class Mammalia; order Carnivora; family Viverridae; genus Paguma; species Paguma larvata. The sequence continues at coordinate 66,833,818 of CM057839.1, forward strand.
TAGGACATCTCTTCATCCTTGGGAGTCTTAGTTTCCTGTTCTACAAAATGGGAGACCACAGACATTAATTAAAGACATGCCTGGTACATACAAGGTGCTCCACACTGTTAGTTCCTCCCACCTTCCCCTTTCCCTGTTCATTGCTCTCTCTCAGTCTCTCAGTATTCATCTGTTTTTTCCAGCTCTGAAATAGTCTAAGTGAAGATCGCTCTTGACAAAATTAGGAAAGAGGAAAAGAGGTGAAAACTAAAAACTAGCGCCATCCATTTTCCTCATTTTTATTTTTTAACTTTTATTTGTTTATTTCAAGAGAGAGAGAGAGAAGGAGAGAGTGCAGGGAGGGGCATGGAGAGAGAGGGAGAGGGGGAGAATCCCCAACAAGCTCCATGCCTGCAACACAGAGCCAAATGTGGGGCTCGAACTCATGAACCATGGTTCATGGTTGTGTTGGAAGCTCAACCAACTGATCCACTCAGGCGCAAATTTTCCCCATTTTTAAAAGGAATTGGAAAGGAAGGAACCCAGCATTAGTCTTGAAAGATACACTTGGGTGTTCAGCACTTTCTTCTTCTCTCTGATTTCTTTGGACCTTTCTCACTCACCAGTGAAGACAAAGAGTTCTCTCCACTAGTTGAATGGAGACATTATCAGCCCAGCGAAGATTATCAGCAATTTCTCACTTTCACATTTACAACAAACAGAAAGAACTGCCCACCCAGTGGTAATTATTTGATCGCTAGGGCTAAATAATGAAAAAACATTCATTAAAAGGCTGTGGGTTTCATACCAATTCATTAGCAAAAAAACAAGGCATTAATAGTGCTAATAAGAAAACTGTGTTAGGGGTGCCTGGGTGGCTCAGCTGGTTAAGTGTCTGACTTCAGCTCAGGTCCTGATCTCACAGTTCGTGAGTTTGAGCCGGCATTGGGCTCTGTGCTGACAGCTCAGAGCTCAGAGCCTGCTTCTGATTCTGTGTCTGCCCCTCCCCCGCTCACACTCTGTCTCTCAAAAATAAATAAACATTTAAAAAAATTCTTTAAAGAAAAGAATGAAGGAAAACAGTGTTACTTACCTGCTTTAAATATGGTATTTTGGACTTTTGAAATGACAAAAACACGATTAAGCAGTTGCATGGATTTATAGCTACTACTTGAACTCAAACTTTTCATAAAATCAAACTTTTCATGATAGGGAAGACAGAAATGCTCATATGTAATCCTTCATAGGTCCCCTTATTAAAACTTAAACTGCTTTTTAGAAAAATTAGGCTTTCTTCTAAGTTGTCTTTCTTTTAATCAGGGAATAGAAATTCTTTTTTTCCTTAATTTACATTTGATTCTTGTCCTTCATTGCCAATCTCTTATGAAATACTATGTTTCATGTCATTGCATCTGTTTGTGTATATATTGAAGAATACATATTTATGATCTTGATGTTTTCAGAACAAAACACCTCAGGACTTTCTTTTTTTTTAATGTTTTGTTTTTTTTTTTATTTTTATTTTCGAGACAGAGAGAGACAGAGCATGAGGGGGGAGAGGCAGAGAGAGAGGGAGACACAGAATCCGAAGCAGGCTCCAGGCTCTGAGCCGGCAGCACAGAGCCCGACGCGGGGCTTGAACTCACAGATCGTGAGATCGTGACCTGAGCCGAAGTCGGATGCTCAACCGACTGAGCCACCCAGGCGCCCCTCCTCAGGACTTTCAATGCAGAAAGGAGGCGCTGTGATTTTTTTTTTTTAATACTAAATTGGCCATGATATACTGCAGTGCTTCTCAGAGAGAATCATTCTATTTATTTTTAAAATGTAGCCAAGTCAGTAATGAACTACCAGCCTGGCATTGGGAGTGGCCAATCCTTGAGTGTTATTCACAGCTTTAAAACAACTAGATATGATTTCCAGCCTTTTCCTTCCTTTTGCTTAGCTTTGGAATATACCCCAAGCTGCTAAGTTCATGGTCTTCTTTCTCTCTCCATTCTCCTTCCATTCTCTCCCAGTGAAAAAGTGGGGTGTCTGGCTTGAACACATGGTTAATGGCAGTGATGTCCCTAATGTTGGCCTATCAAAACAAAAGCACGTGCACAAAGTAGCTGACACTGGCATCTCTTTGAGAGGGCAACCAGAGCTGGACCTGAGCTTGGATTTTGATTTGATATGAATTGAATTTGATTAAATTACAGGATCTAATATTGACATGTAATGCTAAATCTGTCCCCCATTACTGCCCATGCTTTTGGCATACCAGGGCCACTACATCTTAGATCCCTTTCACTTTCCACTTTTCACCGCCCTGGAACAGCAAAGCTCTGTACACACCCTAAATAACAGAAAGGGAGCAAAATAATCCAGTGAGATCTTCCTTTCCTTTTCTACTGTGATGCTATTGAAAACTGATGCTCGGCTACTCTTACATAGTTATCGGAAGAGGCTCACAACTGCTGTGAGAGGCAGGATATTCTACTGGAGGCTCTATTCATTTACACAGTAGGCTAGTTATGCCAGATGATCTGCTGGTCAGAATCGGGCCAGCAAAAATTCCCACAGGGAAGAGTGTTAGGGCTGACCACCATTAGCCACAGTAACGAGAATTGGGGTCCTAATTTAAGTCCTGTTAAACTTCGGAGAGTTTTTTTCATCATTAGGACTATAAATCGCAGGCCCCGACTACGTTTTAGTTTCAGTCAGCCAAATGTAAGAACAACTTGGCCATATGCTGCTGTTTCAAAGAACTTCATTCATTTAGCCCCAGGCTCAGAATTCAATAATGTTTTCTATGGACTTTTTCTCTTCACATCAAATACTATTAAAGAGGAAAAATATGGGGAAAAAGTCTAATTACTCCCATATGTAAACTTGGATATGGCCAAATTGAATTATTCACAGTTTCCTTAAACACATATTCTGGTTCCTGGTCTCCACACGTGTGGGCATAGACCCTGGTGCAAAACCCTCCTCAGGCTCTGTTTGTCAGAATCGCACCCATATATTTTTTAAGGCCCACCCCGATGCCGTCTCTGTGTGCCCTGCTATGATCACCCCAGTCAAAAATAATATCGTTCCCCCAACATTGTCTTCGTGCCTTTTTTGAAGCACCTTTTACACAAGGTTGGTGCAAGCCTTAAGCTTTTGCATAACTCTCCTGATCCTTGGCAGCTTGGCGATATAAATCTGAATCTTTACGGTGATTCATGGCAGTGTCTTAAATGTGACGGGTGCTTCATAACTATTTTGCTTCTTGGTGATTAACTATCGGGAAAATAGGAAAATTAAAGGGAAGCAGATACTCAACAAACATGCTTATGCCCTTTGGCTCTCCCAGTCATCCGTAAGAGCGCTCAGCCTCCCGCGGCAGAAGGTCAGGAGTCTGTAGTGTATTTACTCTGGGTGTTAAAGCACTTGAAAGTTTATTTTTCACTGGAAGAGCTTTATTGGAGTCATTCTTTGTAAGAAAGGGAGGTAGCATACTCAGCTGTTTATGCTTATTTGAAGTAGTTTTTCTTCGGAGACGTTTATCACACCCATTTTTTTTTTTTTTTTTACCTGTCTGCAGCTGCCTTCGGAGAAAGCAAATGTGCTTTTCTGTAACTTTTACAGTCTGAAAGGAAATCTATGCCCAAGGCTTCTTTTTCTCCTACTGCCTTTTCTTTCACCTTTCTCTTTTTAACTCGTGTAGTGAGTGCCGCTTCCTGGCGCTTAGTCAGCTCTGAGGCACCGCAAAGGCTGGCATCTGCCCTCAGCACCGCGCGGGGATCGGGATCGTAGCTGCTGGAACCGCCTGGCTAGGGGGCTCGGGGCTGACCGTGTACGGTCCCGGTCTCCTTTCTTCTTCTGATTGGCCGCCCGAGGTCACGTGAAGGCCGGGGGTTGGAATTCTGAGTTGTGTGGCTTTTGGCACTCGTTTTTCTTTTTAAAAATCGCCTGGTCTGCGGAGCTCCGCCGGGCTTGGTGCCTCGCTCGCTCATCGAGACTGGAGACAGACGGAAACAGCCACAGGGCAGACCGAGGCGGCAGAGGGGAAATCTGCCGAGATGTTCAGTCAGGGACCCAGGGCCCCAGCTTCAGGCTGCTACTATCTAAATTCCATGACACCTGAGGGCCAGGAGATGTACTTGCGATTTGATCAGACTGCGAGGCGCTCTCCTTACAGGATGAGCCGGATCCTAGCACGCCATCAGCTAGTGACTAAAATTCAACAAGGTGAGTGGCCGGTACAGGAAGGCTGTTGCTAATTCTGATTTCTGTTGGCTCTATTTCATGCTAACCCAGTTCTTTACGTTGTTGTTTTCACTTTACAATACATGGATTTCCGTGCCACGCTGCACGTAACTTTTAGAAATAACTTTCGGCAGGAGTTTTAAACAGTGACAGCGCTCAGCTGCCGCATAACTCAACATAAAGTGCACAGAAAACTTCACGGTAGGACGGTGAATCCTACGTTTCCAAAATTTATGTGGGTCTACACAGTAAATGAGACAGGCATGCTCGGTGTGTATTTTGGGAGCTTTTCCGCAGGTTCCTCACACTGTCACATTTAAAGCTTGGACATTTGTTTATTTAATTGGGGGGGAGGGTAGAGAGGGGGAACTCACTGGTACCCCGCCCAGATTCTTTAGAACACTCTTAGCCGCAGGGGAAAGTTAGAATTCTATTCTTAAGGCTGACAACCAGACTCGCATTCTTTATTTGTATATTTATGTCAGTAGTTGCCTTTGATTTGTGGATATTGTTTCTTTGGTAAAGGGTAAAGGTGTCTGCTAAGTTCAAAACAAAGCTTGTGACAAGTGCTGGGAAGCACCAAGCTTCCTAAACCGAGAGGAGAGGATATGGATTACAAGCTGCTAGATGTTCCATTTTATTCTCCACAAAAAAAATAAAAATTAAAATTAAAAAATAGATCAACAGCCTGGACATCACTAAAACTCATCATTCTCCAAAAATAGTTAAAACATGCTTCTTATCTTAGGGTTGGTCTGTAGCAGCTGGAAAATGAACATTCCTAAGAGACGCCTAGCTGGTGCTCATTTGAAAGACACACACAATATACCCACATCATCAGAGTACGCTTAGGAAGTTTAGGATCACCCCCCTCCTGGACTAAAAACAAACAAAACAAAACAAAAACAAAAACCCAATAATTAAATTATTATATTGGTGATACAAAATTTACTAGGAATATCTAGAGCCATTATACAAACACAATTTCTACTTAAATAAATGAGTTTAAGATTATATTGAATTTTAGAAGGGAAGTTGGGGTTCGTAATCGTGAAAATCTTATTGTAATGTTTCCAAAAGGAACAATATGTATTCTAGCGAGTAGCAGTTGATGAGATTGTTTCCTTGGAAATTAGGATTTGTTTGTAAAGGTTCAGGAACTGGTTATGTGTGAAGGATACTGGTCCTACATACCAGTCTGATTTCAGGAAGGATATTATGTCATTCCATAAACTCTGTGTGCAGGTCTTGATTGAATAGAAACAAAAGTAATTATTTCCCTGCGGCTCGATTTAAAAATACATTAGTCTTAGAATAAAAACCAGCTAAAAGCTTTAGAGATTTCTGACAATGGTGCTTTACCCGATGCCATCATCGCTGTGGGTACAGGAGCTTGTCAAACGTTTGAGGATGCCTCATGCCCTATGCTCGGTAAACGTTCTTCAGCATGCATGTGAAGTGTACTGTTAGAAACACTGTGTGTTTCGCTGTGTGTATGCTAGAAACACTGCGTATAGAAATGCTGTGACGTTGTTTTGCAGCTCTCCTTAAATGTATTTACAATAATTGATTTCATTAAAATTCTTTATGTTTTTTCGGGATGAAAGTTATATTCCTATTGAGGATTTGAAGTTATGAGTACATGCATGATCATCGAAAGTATACTCTGAGTCTATGTTTCTTTTGCCTAAATAGAATATGTGAGCATTCCCACCTTTTTGTGCTGGGCAATGGAATGTTTGAAACCAATGAATGCCTAGAAATTAAGAGTAATCATGAAGATCATAAGAAAGCTTGAAGGAACTCCAACGGTCCAGCAATTGAAAACTCATCATTTGTTGAGATTGCACAATTGTATAGTAGGACATTATGATAGCAGAAGCAAAGTGACTCTTTGGGTTTACTGTATTAGTAGATCATTGTGGGAGTAGAGAATATTGATTGAGCCTTTATAATGTTTTAAGCACTGCTCCAAGAGCCATGTATGTATATATTTTTTTCAATTTATTTTACCCTCAAGAAAAAGTCCTATGAGTACATACTATTATTATACCCATTTTAAAGACAGGAAAACAGAGACACATAAAGTTCAAGTGACTTCTCGCAGCTTAAATAACAGCTGCTAGTATTTTAATATAACTCTGAAGCCCATACTCTGCACTACACTAAACTGTTTTTGGTTTTTATAATGACTGTTGAAGTATTGGACCTGTGATTTATTTTAGATTCTGTAATATGCCAAAGTCATTTCGATCTTCTCTACTCGGATTGCAGCAATGAACTATATGACAAAATCAGAATCGGTCACTCACAATGATATTTCCAGTCAGGTTTTATTTCGCTCATGGAAGCAAAGTGCTGTGTGTTTTACCTTCTTTGAACAGCAAGTATCCAATAATGCATGATGTCAAGTTATTTACCGATGGCCTATAATCATTCAATTAAATTTATCAAGTGCATATGAAATTAATAGTACCATTAATTTTTGTAGTTCACATATCAGTATCTTGAAATGACAGCAGCATCAGTAAAATTGTTTACATTACTCTATTGTAGATCTTTCATGGAGAATTTAGCATTGTATTATTAATTTGCATTAATTTGGGGCATTATTACTTATGATCATAATCTCTCCTGGCTGTCGGGAACAATGCAAACAAGAGTAAGTTGCTCCCCACTGACCTCATTATAGTGAGCTAATCATTGAATGGCATGGACATGACTCAACGGCAGATACACTCATGAGAGCGAAAACAAAGAGGAGAAATAAAGGAATCTTTGATGATGCATAGGATCAGAATTAGTTGCTCAAACCCAGGATGAATCTAAACTTGCTCATCTTAGGGTATGCTCCAAAATACACATGCATTATTTCTCTTAGCCTTCTTTATAGTTCTGGAGCATTAAGTCCAGTTAAACGAGAAGAGAAGTTTAAAATAGAGGATTGCTTTGCAGAATGAAAGTTTATCATAAGTCACACTGCCCAGAATCCCTACCCCACAATCTCGCTGAATCAATGGGGAAATTGTTGTATGGAGAGAGAATGGAAATAATAATGGTCTTTATTTCCCTCACTAGCAGGCACTGGGGAATGGACAAGAGGGGTGGGGGGTGCTGTGGCAGCTGGAGGAAAAGCACGTTAGGCCACAGGAAGGGAGAATTGGGATCTCTTGTCGTTTGATAGCTATGATGTATTGGCTACATGCGCACCATGTTGAAAGCTTATATACTCATGCACGTGCTATCTGGAAAATCCAAATCTAGGCAAATACGTAAATGCGATTATTTGCTTTGTGAAAGAATTCATCTTGCAATTATACTATCTTTTTAAATTATTTTAAATGCTTAAAACGGCATGATATGGACCCGATTGTAGTCAAGTTCACTGAACCAGAAAAAAAAAGGAGACCAGATGCAGGCTCGTCTTTAGACACTCTCTCATTCTTTCACGATGGCAAGTTTCAGAACTTTCCTGGGCCTTCGCTTCTTGATGAGAATACGAGATGGTCAGTCTCTGATTTCTCAGGTTTATTCTGGTCCTCAAGTCCTCTCAGTGGTTGAGTTAGTAACTCCTTGAACAAGAATGTGCAAAGCAGGACTTCTTAAACCTAACATAATAAGTTGAAAAGAAAACAGAGCGCTTTCTAATGTGGAATAAATCAGTGGCTTATAAGTTTTCTACAACTTGTCAAGGAAATTATTGAAGTGGAAATCAGATTTTAGTTCTCTGGCTGTCACTAGTTAATTGTGTGATCTGGGGCATGCTACAACTTCCTTGGGCATTCTTTCCTTCCTCCATAAAATAAAGGGTTTGGATTCAACTAATGTGAAGTTCCCATTATGTCTAAAATTCTAGGATTTGTGATCACAGGTATTACTTTAAGAAAGACAGGCAGTTCTTATTTCCATTTTTCTTATTATGTCATTTAATACCTACCTGGACATGTTTCTTTGATACCTGTTTAATGCTCTCATTATCAATTTAATGGGAACATTAGGACGTCCAGTCTTGTGGACTATTTAAATGTCATCACTACCTATAATTATAAAGAAACTGTAAAAAAATAAAACCTTTCTTTCTTCAGAGTCCAGGACTGAAATGGAGGTGTTTGTAGTGCCTGGCTTATTGCAGAGAAAGTCTCTATGTGTGCTCCTGTGCTCACAGAAAGACCTCTTTTCTTGGTAGAAAATGCAGAATGTAGGAAATCTCACAACCAAGGAAATTAACGAAAGTCGGATTTGCATTTTCATTGACTTTTTTTTTTAAGTTTATTTATTTTCGAGAAAGAACGAGTGAGCGGGAGAAGGGCAGAAAGGGAAAGAGAGAATCTTAAGCACACTCTGTGTTCAGCGATGAGCTGAAAAGGGGCTCGAACTCACGAACCTTGGGACTGGGACCTGAGCTGAAATCAAGAGTCCGATGCTCAACCGCCTGAGCCACACTGGTGTACCTCATTTTTATCTGAAACTATTTTTAAGGATTACATCGGAGTTGAACTTAACCAGAATGGAATAAACTGCCTTTTTTATGTTCCCAGGGAATGGAACTGGGCATTCGTGATGTGCTCTCTCTCTCATTACTCCCTCAGTTCACATGGCCTCTTGGGAATTTGCCCGACCTAAGTGGTAGCCTTGCTCATCCTGGTGGGAGACCCCCCACCACCACCAACTGGATAGCGTCAGCGGAAATTAAACAATCATTTATTCTTTGAGAATTGCCCTTTCTCTATGTTCAGTACTTTCTTACTCAACTACTTTCAGAAATGGAGGGTGGGTACACTGGCAGAAAAACGGATGGAAGACAGAAAACAGGGTGAGAATGCATCAGTCCTGTGTTGCTCAAGTTCTGTTTTTAAAAAAGTGGCAACCGTCAGAAATTCACATTTCATGAATCAGAGCCTCTTTCTGTTCAGTGCTGGTAACCGAAGGGCCTGTACATAAAGAGCACTGTTTAACCGAAAGTTACAGGAAAATCTGGTAGGGGAATTAAGTCAATGAACTTTGCATAACATTTTAAAAGTGATCACGTATTAAAAATGTGAGCAGTTAAGAAATAAGTACTGGGAGGGAATTAGTGAAGAACGACACGTAAAACTTGAGAGTTTAACTTTAACCAAATTGAGACATCGTAGCTGCGTGTCGCGGCTTTTATTAGCTCTAATTTTATAAACACACATCACAGATGCAGACAGTTGCCAAATTTGGATTTTGTGATATTATTTTAAGTGAGTAGAGATTCATTTTTTCCTCCTCTTTTCCCCAGTCGGTGCTTTAGTTCTATGTGAATTCTCATCGCTGGTCAACTCTTAGAAGCAAGGTTCCTCATTTCCTTAGCCACCTAATCATGGGCAGTGCTTCTAGCTCTTCAGAGTCTCAGCAACATCAACTGATGACCCCAAAAAAATGTAGACAGAGAGAAAATGATAAGTGGGTTTTGGTGAACCTCTATACAGAAGGAAACATGTCAGTTGGGATTTCATGGTGACAGGTCATGAATGACCATGTGCCTCGTGCACTTCATTAGCTATGAGAACCCAGTGGTTCTAGGGAAGAAGATACAAGAAGATAGGAGACCACGAGTTGCATATCTGATATTTGAATGAAGTAAAGATCGTGTGAAAATCATTTTCCGTTTCCTCAGGGGCAGTCTGAATAGGATTTTCATGTGGGTAGAGACAGCGTAGATTAATTTACATCCTAATGCATTACCTAGAGGATTTGATGTAGTTTATAAAAGAATATACAACTCCATGAAGGTTATAAAAAGACAAATCTGATGAAGAGAAAAACGTAGGTTAATTAGTATAATAAAGCTAGGGAGAGATATGACATAAGGTATGAAATGTAAAGTGCTGAATAATTATTAAAAGTGGGCTGTAAATTTAGCTCGAGCTTCCCTAATCTAAGCAAAGAGGAAGACATGATCAGGGGAAGATTCACCGTGGGAAAAACATACCGGTGCGGCTTTTCCTGGGACCTGATGTTTGGGAGAATTTTCTCCTGAGAACTTGCTATATGGCAGCAGTCTCGTACAAACCGCATGAAGGGAACACTAAGTGATGGAGATGTAGTAGATGAATTAAACATTCCTGCAGTGAATTCAATTGCAAGTTTTCTGTAGGATCCTGCAGTGAAACCAGGGACATCATAACCAATTATAGGTAAGTAAAAATATTTGGGGATGGGGTGAGTGGCTCAAAACAAGGAGGTTCGGTATGCAACCTGATTCTCCAGCTTAATCTTGAAATAGCACGGATGCTGTCTAGAGATAGTTTCTCATTTGGCTTCACGGAACACTAGTCCTGTTAGATATTCAGGGAAGAAATGTTTCTGTGGTTAAGTAATTTGGGAAATGCTGTATCCTCTTTCCCTTTTTGGAAAGTCACACTTATGAAAGGCCCAGAGAAATCCTGCGGAAAGTAATTTAACTTTGTTTAAGCTGGTATATTTCATCATGAATCCATTTTCACTGGAGACCAGGAAGTGACATCTTATAAAATCATGTTCCCGGGGGAAAGAAAGCATTTTGGAAAAGCTGATTTAGGAGGGTTCAGGACCTGTGGTTCATTCAGATAATTCTCTCTTTGACTCTATTTCTTGCATGGATTGGGTAATAGATAGTTTGAGGTTATATTTTGGAGAGTAAATTGCAAGTATTTTTGTTTTCAAAGAAGGCCAGCTCCACATCCTCTAAAAATCAACTGGTGTAAAGACAGGACGGACATCTCTTTATAAAAATTAACAACCAAAAGAAGATTCCTACCTGTTTAGGTGGCCCCTACCTTTTTGCCAGGCAGAAAACTGAACGAGTAGGTGGATGGGCAGGATTAATAATTCTACCAAGAATACAACCAGTCTTCAAATAACTCTAACAAAATAGGTACTGCTGGGCCAGAAGCAAGAAGTTATTGCTTTTTGGCTCTGGTTTGTCTCACCTGTGATATAGCTGAAGTCCTGGGCAAATTCCAAAGGGTTCTGCTATTATCTCAGCTAATTCGGGGTATTCCATTACTGCTGGGAAATGGAGCCACTGCCCCACAGGAAAGAAACAGGAACCCCTTCGGAGGGTCAGATTCTTTTTGCCTATCTGTGACATGGGATATGGACTCTGAGACTCCGGCATCGATGAGTGTGGCTCAAAGTCCATTTCCGACTTCACGATCTAAACGTATCTCTGGTTACGTGACGTCTGTGTCAGTATGACAGAATAAAATGAAGTAATAGGTAATAGGTCATTTCAATTAGTAAAGCTTGTTTGTTTAGTTATATAAGCAACATACAAGTTTCTCAGGAAGCCTGAAAACATATTCTTAAGGTACTTTTCCTCATACCGACAAAGAGATAGTACATAGCATTTGCATTATGAATGATGCTTTTGGAGATAATCCACAAAAATGTAAAAAAGCTACAACAGAATGCATGGGGAATTCGCCTTACCGTGTAGCCCAAACCCCCATGTAAAGTCACACGGGACCGTGGCAGTCACTACAGAATGGTACAGCCTAGGGCAGGACAGGCACAAAGTTTACACTGTTGTTTGAAAAGACCTGAGTTCCTGAATTCTCTCTCTCTCTCTCTCTTTTTTAATTTAGAATCTAAAGGAATTTAAATGGAGAAGTGGGCTCAATTAATAGAGCATACCCAGCAGGTGCCTGGGTGGCTCAGTCATTTGAGCATCCAACTCTTGATTTCAGCTTAGGTCGAGCCCCACGTTGGGCTTTGCACTGACAATGCAGACCTGCTTGGGAATATCCCTCCCTCCTTCGATCCTTCCCCTGCTCTCACTGTCTCTCAAAAATAAATAAATAAATGGGATAGTTGCAAAATAAGTGAAAATTGCAGAACATGTTAATGCTGGTTTTTTTTTTTAAGGAAATCAATAAAAATACATCCAAAATGTCTGGCCACACTCTCAAATGATTCCCTCACAAGACGTAGGAATCCTGACAATTTTAAAAGTCTGACAGAGGCAGAGCTGCCTAAAATACCAATGATTTGCATTGCTGCCTCTGTAACACTCTGATAAAATACAAGCATGGAGAGTGTGAAGGAAAACGGTAGGGATCGCAAAGAAACTAGGCAGCCACAAGTAACTAATATACACGTCAGTACTTTGAGCTAAGGAATGTTTTCTCTTTCTGCATTCCAAGTCTTCTCTCTCTAGCTGATTTTAAAAGTCATACATATGGATGGCAAGAACCTTGGATGAATATTCAGTCTTGATAAGTGAACGGTAGCAATTCACATACCCTTGTATTCACCAAATGACACACTGGGAAAAAGTATGGCAGTCATAAAATCACATTTTACTACCCCAATATTGTTCATAATATTTAAAATTATTATAAGAAGTAAGAAAGATTCACAATCCCAGTGATAATGGTATTCTAACCATTCTCCCCTAAATAAGACTGGAGTTCTTAATAGAGGACTTTAAATCTCTCTCCGATGCTTTCAAGGACACAAAACATTTCTTCCTAAATACATTTCCCAAAATAGAGAATGAAATCCATGGCAAAGCGTTACTGTTTGGACCTTTGTAAAAAGCATGTGTTGTGTAGAGCAAGTTCTTAGTAATCAAATCACCGTCACTTCTACCGTTGATCTCTTTTGAGTAGGAGCGTCCGCTAACACCCCTTCCCTCTACACTCCCATCCTCGCCATTAGTACTCCATTCCACCCGCTGTTACTGTCTCAGACTATCTTAGACTTACTGCAAGGATCAAATGTGATAGATAATACGGCGAAACAGAAACACAGAGGACAGTGTCTGGAACATACTAAGTGCTAGATATAAGAAAAAGTATATTAAACAAACATCCATGTACATATGGCCCTTCAAGGCACTATATCATCAAATGAAGAATAAATAGTACACTTTATACCAAGTTGACTAAGGTAGGCATACCTACTGCCATATTTTTGTGTCCTCAAAAAAGTATCACAAAATTTAAAACAAAGTTTTTTGTTTGGTTAAGTGTTTTGGAGTTTGGTTTGGTTTGTTTTTTTTTTTTTTTTTTTTTAATCTTAAACTGTAATGAAATCTACTACTTTTCCCAAATGTGGTTTCCTTGACTTCATTTACTTAGTAACATCAGTTTACTTAGTAATGAATGTACAGCGGTTGCTCTTAGTTGCCCTGAACTGACCTGAAATGATGGGTTTAGGCCAGGTTTCAGCTCGTATAGATAAACAGCAATGCCTGTTGTTCCCTACCTCCAGGCAAATAAAAGAGACTGCTCTGGGCAGGAAGTGTTCCTGGCTCCTGGAACCGCTTGGTAGGAAACTCTGAGGCTGAGAGACAGCAGCAGAGCCGGAGGGAGGGGGCTAGGCTCTGATCAGAGATAGGCCAGAGTGAAAGGCCCTGGAGGTGACCGGGGTGGAGGCTGGGAGCGAGGCTCTAGGCAAGCATCACTAACCCAGTCAGTAGTAGAGTTACCTCTGTGTGCCTGGTGGGTGAATTGGTAATATCTGAATCCCCCTCCCAAACTGTTGCGATTTTCTAAACTGGGCAAGGTTTTTCTAAAACTTGGAGGTTTTTAAGAGATACAGGACTGCTGATGCATAGGGGCACGTGTACCCCGATGTTCATAGCAGCACTTTTGACAACAGCCAAATCATGGAAAGAGACTAAGTGTCCATCAACTGATGATTGGATAAAGAAGATGTGGTATATATACAATGGAATACTATGCAGCAATGAGAAAGAATGAAATCTGGCCATGCGTGGCAACATGGATGGAACTGGAGGGTATTATGTTAAGTGAAATAAGTCAGGCAGAGAAAGACAGATGCCATATGTTCCCACGCATAGGTAGGCTTTGGGAGACCCAACAGAAAACCAGGGGGGAGGGGAAGAGGGGAAGGAAGAGAAAAAAAAAAGCTACAGAGAGGAAGGAAGACATAACATGGGAGACTCTCAAAAGACTAAGAACAAACTGAGGGGAGAGGGGAGTGTGGGCACAGAGGAGGGCATTTGTTGGGATTATCACGGGGTGTTGTATGGAAACCATACTGACAATAAATTATTCAAAAAAAAAACAGCTTGGAGGTTTTTGCCAATTTTATAGAAATTTTCCCATTTTTTAATGGTCTCTATGTAGAAGAGTTAAAAGAAATGTTGTAAAGTGTAGATAAGATGTCTAATGCTCAGTTAGTAATTTAAAAACTCAATCCCCTTTCTCAAACTAATTCAAACAAATTATTTAAGAAACTTCCATTGCCTGTTTCCCCTAGGATTTCATTCCTTTTAGCTGAGGAATAACCTTCATCCCTATTGAATTCCTAGGCTACGAAAGACTGTATGTGAATACGGTCCTTAGCATTTGTGAAAGTTGTTGTTATGGAGTTGAATGGATTAAATAAACAAGAATGCTTTTTACCGTATTTAGGGTAGGGAATATATACAGTCTTAGGAGACTCCATGCAGGCAACTCCTCCACAAAGAATAGAAATCTCATTTAGTACATGCACCATACATCACGACCTAAATGTTAATCTTGAACTTTGTAAAAACGTTGTTTTACAGGATGAAATATTTGATGTCTGCGCATGGTGGCCTGGAAACTCCAAAAAAACTATTATAATAGTAATTCCTTAACTGGTATGGTGCGTGTCCGTTTGTGGAGCAATTCCATATGCTTTTGCTTTTTGAATACATGCATAACATGGTATTATACTCCTGGACGAGGAAGCTTTGTCCCCTAGAATCTGTCTTTCAGAGACCTGACCAACGCTCTGCAAGTGTCCGTACTTTGAATGATTTCCACTCTTGTTTTCCTGAGTCATTCCTTTGGACGCAGAGTTTTCACCTGGCATTATTGTATGGAACAGCACATTTCCCTGAGTGGGGAGAAAAGCACAGACGCACTTGATAGAATAAGGAAACTTGGTAGTGAGCAATGCGGTGGTTGAACATTAACTAACCGGTGGAACAGAGATGGTTTCAGAGGCCAGTTTTTTCCTTTCCCTCCTCTGTGGAGAGTAAAATTACTTCCTCACCTCCAGCTTTATGGTTCAGTTTCTGACAAAGTCATTCTGTCCCTGGTTCACGTGAGGTTTCTCCTGTCACTTGGTCGCCTCCTCCCACCTTTGGTTACTCCTGCAGGGCTGACCCTGGACACTGGCCGCTTGTGGTCTTGTGAAGCTTACTGCTTTGTTCCAGAATGCAGGAGTTGAGACAGGCTCTTCTCAGCTCATTAACCCTCAGTCATGCCTCCTGCAGGCGGTCCCAGTCTGAGCCCTGCCTCTGGGCTGAGGGGCGCCATTTCCACAGACTCACCCACGTGAAAAGGAAAGGGGAGTCTGGGTTGGCCATGGAGAGGCAGGCTGTCCACATAGGTTACCAGCATTTTGGTGCATTTACATAAAAGATTTGGGTCTGGGGTGGTGATGGAAGTTTTTATAAATTTTACAACACATATTTTAGGTTTAGAAACATTTACAACATTTAAAAAATGGTGGCACAATACCTATAGCGACTCCTATTGAGGGCTCGCTATTGTATACCAAGGACTATTTTCAACATATACTGGTGTTTTATTTAATTTTTGTAAAGACCCGAGAATTAGGTTTACTCCTCTGGAAAATAAATATGGTAAGGCCTAACTCTTAAGGGTTTACTGTGTTTTTCTTCCAGATGGGTCAACAAAGGCTTAGAGAGTTAAATAACCTTCCCAAAGTCTCCCAGCAAGTCGGTGGCAGAGGTGGGCTTTGAACTCAAGTCTGTATGACCCAGGAGCCCACATTTTTCACCACCGTGCAACCCCATCACCCTTATAATTACAGGCAGTCATGGTCTACTTGTAACCAAAGAAGGTTGTTCATTTTGTTTTTTTCCATCATCTTAGGCCTGGTTGGTGCTTTCTTTCTCACCCGCCCTTCAAGTTGTTGGAGGACTTCCCTGTGCCTCCAAAACCAGCAGCAACTCCTAGTGACCGTCCTCCATACTAACTACCCTCCCACTGCCCTCTTGAGGGCTGGCTGCTCTTTATCAAAAATGCTCTGTCCAAAGTCAATGTCAGGGCAGCAGCATTCCAGCCTTTGGCAAGGAATCCGGCATAGTTAGGTAGGAACATGCCTAACAGAGGGAAAGGACAGATTCCAACACCCCCGAGCTCCTTTCCCTACTTCCAAACCTGCGAAATGCCGCCCTTCCTCGGAGAAAGTGCTGGAGGCGGAACACTTCCCTCCTCTAAGTTTTCTCGGCTCTTAGGGCCCACCTCGCTCAGCTCAGCGGCCCCTGTAAGTTTCACAGGAGGCCTTTGCAGACAAGAAGCAGGGTGGGAGTTAGGTCAAACCGCTGTCGTTCCCTGGACCCTAAATCTCAAAGACAGCAGTTCTATAGTGGAAGGAAAGCGAGTATTAAACCAGGGTCTCTATTTCCGTGGAGATTTTTTCCCCCCAGATTTTGCAATTTTGACCTTAGTCACAGCCGAGGCCCGTTGACCAGAATAGTCGCAGTTGCGCCCTGCACTTGCAGCTAGAGAACAGTAGCCAGTCAGAAGAAAATATCAATGTTCTGCCAACTTCTGCTGTTTGTGAAATTTTGCCAGAAGCAAAACAGGATCGAAAATAATAAACAGACCTCCTCCCTTGCTGCATGACTGCTATTTACATAAAGAGATTGATGAACTGACTGTGCTGTGTGAATGCGCAGGGAAGGGACATTTTAAGGAGAAAAAATTAATTTTTTTGGTGCTTGGTTGCATGTGGTTTGAGGTTTTCTCAAATAACTGGGTTTCCAAAGAGACAACCCATAGCGCAGATAGTGCTGTTTCTCCAGTGTAAGTGGGCTAACCCATGGATCAAACAACTTGACATGTGACTTACACGCAGCTGTAAACCTCTGCAGGGAAAATGGGTCTTGAAAACTAAGGAACAGGGGCGCCTGAGTGGCTCAGTGGGTTCAGCATCCAACATCGGCTCAGGTCATGATCTCATGGTTTGTGAGTTCAAGCCCCCACTTCAGGCTCTGTGCTGACAGCTCAGAGCCTGGAGCTTGCTTCCAGTTCTGGGTCTCTCTCCCTTTCTGCCCCTCCCACACTCATGGTCTGTCTCTCTCAAAAATAAATACACATTAAAAAATTAAAAAAAAAAATGAAGACATGATGCTCAATTCTGGGGTGGCTAAGCACTTTTAGGGTGTACCTGTTAGGAATCACAGGACTGGCCCAGACACAGAAGCCACACAAAGAAAGACTTAGCTCTTTATCTTCAGTTGGACAAAAACCTCATCATACTTGCTTCCTCTTCCTTGAATAATAATAATTCATATCACTCGTCAAGGGTATGGGAATAATAATGAACCACTCTGTAGTTTCATTTTATTTTTGTTTTTTTAAATATTTATTTATTCTGGGGAGAGCATAAGCGAGAAAGGGGCAGCGAGAGGGGACAGAAGATCCAAAGCAGACTCTTCATGGACAGGCTGACAGCAGGGAGCCCAGCGTGAGCTCTGAACCACCAGATTTAGGCCTGAGCCGAAGTTGGACGCTCAGCCGACTGAGCCGCCCAGGTGCCCCTGTAGTTTCGTTTTATTTAATTGGTTCTCAAATGAACAAAGTCTACTAGCTCTTACTTTTTATTTTATGTTTTATTTTTATGTGTTTGATGTGCTATTTGGGGTCATTTCAAACTCCAGTTCTCCCTCTCATTTTTCTTTCATTCCGAGGTGTCATGAATTTTGCTCCGTGTTTTTACTCAGGTAATAAATGTTGCTTCACCCTTCATGAGTAATTTCCCATAATTATGATCAGAATAAAACCTCCAAAAGTGAAAGACACTGTGTTGTAGACTCAGAGACTTTGACAAGTTAGAGCGTCATAAATCATGTGCTTTCGGGGTTATGAATTTCCAGTAGAAGTTGGGCTTCTTGCCTAAGACTAATATTTTTTTCTTTCTTTTTCTTTTTTTAGTGTTTATTTTATTTTGAGAGAGAGAGTGTGCAGGTGAGCATGTGAGTGAGCGAGGGAAGAGCAGAGAGAGAGGGAGAGAGAGAATTCCAAGCAGACTCTGTGCTCAGCACAGAACCCCACTCGGAGCTCAATCCCTGTGAGATCATGACCCAAACTGAAACCAAGAGTCAGCCACTTCACTGACTGAGCACCCAGGCGCCCCCTGAGACTAACATTTCGTGTGGATAGTTACCCATTTTGGCAGGATACCATGCGGTGGCTGCCTAACTGGAGGCCCACAAGAGCTTACTGTGGTCACAGCAGATCGTTGAAGTCTGAGGGGCAGAAAGGAACCTGACGTGTGGTGCCCAGATTACCTAGTGAAGGAGAGATGTGCCCAGTCCTTTCGTGCTGCCTTGCCTGCACAACCTGGTCTGGAAAGTCTTAGAAAAGTAAGGTGGAAGATGAAAGGAATGTACACTTTGTAAATACATCCCTTTAAAATGTTTGAGTTTTGCTTGATAGTTTTGATATCGGTTTTATTTTTTGTTTTAAACGTTTAAGCTTGCTGATGATGGTGGATTCCAAGAGAAAGGGCAGTTGCTAAACTAAGACTTGTGTGAAAATCTTTGAAAATTGTTAAGCACTCTGTTTCTTTGGCTATTATTTGGAAAGGATGAGTGTCTTAAACGAAGTGGAATTTGGGGGGGCCACATAAATGGAGAGAAGCAAAGAGCTTGTTGGATGGAAAAGTATCCAGGTACATGGATGGCTTGCCAAAACCTCTCGCTTCAACAAAAACAGAACCCTAAGGCTCTGTTGACTTCTTTCTTGCACACGAGGGTAAGACTGGCTTCCATTCAGCCCCCACACAGGTACGTGGTGCTCCGAGTTTCCCTGCAGTCTTTGGCTTAGCAGAACACATTTCTTGTTTATAGCTGGCTCTGCTCGATGATCAGTCATTTAAATAAATTACCACGTTCTATGATTGATGATAATAATTTGACATGGGAGTTATGAAGCCTTCAGATCCTTGATTTATCAGAGAAAGAATCTTTCAGACATAGTTTTCTTTAGCCCTGAGAGGCTGTGCTTTTTCTGAAACGTAGTTCATAGATGTAATGTGCATTGCATAAAAGCAAGAGCTTTGCTGTTTTCTGGACCCAGGTTCAATTCCTGGTTCAAGCCCTGAGTAGCTTCGTGATCTTGAGCAGATTCCGTGACCTCTGTAAGCCTATTTCCTCATATAAAGTGGGAAAAATAATAATGTCTACTGCCTGGGGTTGTTGTGGAATGAAGTGTTGTCACACGTGCAAAGTGCTTAGCATGGAGCCAAACACTTACTCAGTGTCCCTTAATCTAAAAAGGAAACAAAAAGACACTACAAATCAGCAGCATGGCCCAATGCTATGGCTTAACTACTTCCGGGGAAGATTAAAAATATCCAGGCTTGGATAATCACAGAAAGTGGAAGCTAAGGAAGGGCCATAATCACAGTGGATCTGAAATTAGAATGTCTGAAGTTTCCTCAGAAGAGAAAAAGTAGGAAAGGGGCCACTTAGAAACTATGCAATTTTAAACAACGATTTTCCTAACCAAGTGGAATTTACCTCTGAAAGCAGATAGCCGTGAAATTCTGGTTATAATAGATAATATTTTTAGTCCTTAAACTAATGAGACCAAACCCCATAAATCCAGAATACGAACTTCAACTCTGGCATGAAGTTTGATATGATGGCAACATGTCTAACTCTAAATCTTTCAAGGCTAACCTCCCCAAATGAAGCACCGTATCTTTAAAATTTGCCTTAGCAATGCGGTCAGTTGGGAACTAATAATACATCCCCCAAACTGCTCTCATGAGATTTGGTAAGATAAGCCCAGAGCAAGCCTATTGGATAATAGATCACCTTCAGCCTACCCTCAAGTTTGCAGCCTACTCTAAAGCCTAGAGGAGATGGGACAGCACAGGTATTGGGACAAGATATCTTCAAAGCCTAGAATCTCTCTTCAAAGACTGCCTTTTAAATCTTCTGTTTTTACTAAGTTCCACTGAACTCAAAGCACTGAACCTCAACTTCATTGCAACCCACTCAGCTAGCTTCCAGAAAGTAAAGTGCATTCATTCTTTGCATTTTGCATGGAGGAACATAGTCATTCACTCACTCACGGAATCACTTCTTATATTTTTTAAAATTTATTTATTTATTTTGAGAGGGATAGACAACAGCATGAGTCAGGGAGGGGCCGAGAGGGGAGAGAGAGAGAATCCCAAGCAGGCTCTGCACTGCCAGTGTAGAGCCCAACGTGGGCTTGAACCCACAAAGCTATGAGATCATGACCTGAGCTGAAACCTCGAGTCGGACACTTAACCGACTGAGTCACCCAGGCGCCCCACCAAATGGCTTTTTGAGTGCCTACTCTGTGCTAAGTGCTGTTAGGTCATTGGGCTATAACAATACATGAAAACATAACTCAATGAATCACTAAATTCTATTCCTGAAACCAACATTGCACTGTATGTTAACTAATTAAAATTTAAATAAATAAATAAATAAATAAATAAATAAATAAATAAGATAAAAATAAATAAAACATAACCCATGCTACTATTTAACAGGTGGACTTTCAATAGGTGTCACAGAGTTTTATAGGTACGAGGATGGGCGTCCATGCAGGGAGCTTGGAGGCACAGTGGAAGGAGTCTTGTTCTAGCTTTAGCTATTGGTTTATTGTTGTTGTTATGGTGTTTTGCTGTTCCCTTGCTTCGGCTTCTATTCCTTTAGCAGACAGCATCCATGCCTGGTGTTCCTGGAGGTGATTCTTATGTAACTGTCTGGGAAATTCTGGGATTAAGACTTCATCAGTTTCTGCCCCATCAGTTTGCCATGGGTCTTCCTTATAATCTTAGTAACTGTGCTCCAGCCATTCGAGAACGTGGAACACTCTCTCTCTGGTGGAAAGTACATAGCTGCTCTCCTCTATCTTTTAAAAGTAAGGGCGCATCCCCTACAGGGAGCTTACGTCTGTACTAGCCCTGTTATACTAGCATTTGGGCTCCCTCTGGAAGGATTCGGATGGTGGCGAATTTCTCATGAAATCAACGTTAGTAACATAGCAATAACTAACACAGACACTTAAGAGAGGCTATATTTTGGAAACAAATACTTTTTTTATTTTGCATCAAAGTAAATTGTGTGCAGTCTTATGTATGTGAAAAATTGTATGAAACATGATCATTGCCCTCAAGGAGATTACAATGAAGTGAGATAAGATGTAGAAATAGTCATTAATATGGGCAATTCAAGGGAGTACATGATTCTGTGACTAACAGGCTATCAGAATGCAGGCGTCGAAAGAGGGTATTGTCAGCAGGACAGCAAGGTAATGAAATAAGATCACTGGGCCTGAGCTATGGAAAGTGGCTGTGTTTCCTCTGAGCAAACATCAGAGTGAGTTCTTCTGAGGAGGGCAACAGAATGAGTTGAAAAGTATGATTGAAGTGATTGCTAGTGTAATTCAAATCTGGTGAACTGGAGGGTGGCAGGAAGTGTAGGCAATAAAGCTGAAAAGGAAGTTTGAGATCAGAGAGCAGTAAGTTTGAAATTTATATTATAGGTAATGGAGAGCTCCTGAAGATCTTCCAGTCAAAAAGGAATAGGATGAGAACAGCAGTTTAGAAAGATGAATAGAGGAACATGGGTTTGAAGTGGTCAGACTGACTGTAGAGAGAGAAATGGTCATCGAGCATGGGTTCTGCCCAGGCCTGAAGATGATAAATACTTCTCTCACTGAATCCTCACAGTAGTAGGTAGCATTGATATGCCCATTTTAAAGGTTAAGAAATTAAAGCCCAAAGAGGTTAACGTAACTTGTTCAAGTTAAACCCAAATAACTGGGAAAGCCAAGAATTGAACCCAGGGCTCTCTGGCTCCGAGTCTATGTTATCCCACGGCTCAAGGATTCCCCTGACACTTGTTGTTGCTGTTGTTACAGTGACTACCCCCGAAAACCCCTGAGGGATGAGGATTTTAACTGTGGTGATAAAAAATGATAAATATAGGATTTAGTTCCATAGCTTTTGAGAATGGCAAAATATTTATATGCTTTATAAAATTTTAATATTTCCAATTGCTAATTTATCTCTTTTTGCCTTTTTCCCACTTACTGTAAGAATTCATTAATTTGAATTTATTACTGGATCTTCTACTAGAGATTGTCATTCTACTTGGAGACATCTACCCAGTAATTTGTGTCCCCACTAAGTCTTATTAGGTAAAGTTTGGGTCACTTTACATAGAAGCTTTACTGGATTGTAATTAAATTACCTGAACTGTACATATTTGCTTCTGCTTTAGGCATAACCCCTTTAAAAATTTATTGGTAAGGAATAAGTAAAATCAAATGTTAATATTAAATAAATTTAATATGACGTGGTAAGGAGATTTGAATTTCAAACCCGCAGACATTACCAATTAGCTTGAATAATTTTATATTTCAGAAAAAAAAGGCTTTTCTAAGAGTACTATGTAGCCAAATACAAATATAACTTAGTGCCTAATTTTAGAAATGTGAATAAACCAAACCACTGGTTAAAATGGGCCAATTGGCTAAAATAGTTTGAAGCCACAAAGTTAATTTGTAGAAAAACCCAATAAACAAATATCCCTATAGGACACCTGTTGTTGTTTATACCAAATTCTTAAGCAGCCAGTCACTATTTTATCAGAAAGGGAGTTTCACATGTGAATTCTTCCAGAAGTAATTTAAAGATGTTTAAATATTTTATGAAGTATGAAATTGCACATCTTTGCCTGAGGCAGGTGCCCCACTGGTATTGAATAAAAAATACTCCTATAGTATTTTAAAAGAGCTAATAATATAAAGTTTTGCTTCTCTGCCTGAATTGTAGTTCATATTCTGAATCTAGCTGCAGGTCAAATCCCAATTAAATGAGTTGACTAAAGAGTCTCCAGGAGACAGACTTTATGTGCTTCAGGGGAAGAAGCCATGTTGGAGAATTGGCTTACTCAGATATTGTGCAAATGATACGGAATTATCAACCATGGTCTTTAGCACCCGTGCACACATTCTACTATTTTCTCAACACACTCTAGTCTCATGACTCCTGCTGAGAGGGTAACTTTCGCCATTTCCCAGTTCACTTTTATCTTTCTTCATCAAGATGGCTGTCTGTATAGATCAAGATGGAGAAAAGGTCATGGTGAGTTAGAGAAAGTCTCTTTTCTTGGCAGCTTACGGTCATATGTACTCCCATGACCTCTCCCAGTAAGCCAAATCTAGAGGTCTCTGCTCAACCTCTGAGTCAATGCCAGCTTATTCTCTAGGACAGGCTGCTTTGGCTCCAATAATTGGCTCCTGAAGCTTCATGGCTTTTCAAGGGAGTGCTCTGTTTCTAAGGCTCATACTTAATGTTCTTCTCTTATATTTATATGTAAATCCAGGTCTCCCTTTCCTACATATTTAGCTCTCTTCACATGAGCGGCATGAAGGAAATCACTGCAACTCCTTTGTATAAGAAAGCCCTCTAGATACCACTGCGGAAATGTGTGACCTTAAGCTCCTCACCATGCCCAATAGCAGATGTAACCTCCAACTGATCAAATCCTACGAGACCCAAGTTTCCCAGTGAATACGTTCTCTGAGCAGCAGTGGTCAAAATTCATGAAGATGTGTTTAAATTACTATTGCTATGTAACAATCCATCCAAACTTAGTGGCATTAAACACCCATTATAGTACTCATGGATGCTGTGGGTCAGGAATTTGGAAAAGAAGCAGTGGACATGGCTTGTCTCTGCTCCATGATAGCTGTGACTTTAGCTGGAAAAACTTGAAGGTCGGAGATGACTCAGTGACAGGACTCTAGAATCACCCAGAGCCCCATTCACTTCCAGAACAGACCGTTGATGCTGCCTGTCAGGTGGGACCTCTGCATGTGTCCTGTCCGAGTGGCTTTCTCACAGCACGGAGACGGCCTTCCTAGAGTGAACGAGGCAAAGTACATGCCTTCTTCTGGTTAGCCTTGGGTGTTGCATAGGGTCACTTTTGTTCATTCTATTGGTCAACATAGTCAGAAAGGTCTGCCCAGGTTCAAGAGAAGAGGACACTGATCCCTCACCTCGGAAGAGGGCCACAGAGTTCACAGATATATTTTATAACAGCAATAAAATATGCTTAACATGTTTGAGAATTCTGGGTTTCGGCCATTCTTGCAGGCACATGGCTGGCCCTTGACTGCTGTTATTTGTCTGAATGCTACAGCTAGAATCATCATGCAGTGTGGTTTTGCCCCCAAGTGTGAAGGCAGTGCCTTGGTGACATTCCTAATTGCACTAATTCTTTGGCTGTGATTTTGTGAATAGTAACAGGCATCATTCTGCACATACATTGTCTTGCTTATGCCCCGTAACCATCCTCAAAGGAGAATGTTCTCCCACCCCTACGCTTTGCCCAGGATTAGAATGAAATCCAGAATCTCCAGGTTTAGGGCTGGAGAAAGTCTCCAGGTGAAGCCAGATGGCTTTCAATTTACACCAAACACTATTTTCCAGAGATGACAATTGTGATTTGTCTCATTTCACTCAGAGCTACATTCTTTAGTGCTACCCTGAATCCATAGGGGTAGAATTCAAGTTTATGGGTGCTGTTTTATTAAGAAAATAAAGAAGGGGGTTCCCTTTACAGCATTGGTTCTCAAGCAGGGGCAGTTTTATTCTCCAGGGGCAATTGGCAATATCTGGAGATATTTTTGATTGTCCCGCCTAGGTGGGGTGCTACCAGCTTGCTGTCGATAGAGGCTCGGGATGCCGCTAAACATTCTTCAATGCACAGGGTAACCCACCACACCGAAGAATTATCTGACCCAGAATGTCGGTACTGTGCCATTGGAAAATTCTCCTTTTCGGGGCATTTCTATGGTTCTTTTTATGAAAATGAGGAAAATAGGGCTCAGAGGAGCTAAATTATTTGCTCAAGATCCATGACTAACAAGCAGGGGAGCCAGAATTTAGACACCCCTTCTGAATGCCTCTGTCTTATGTTCTCGTTTCCTTTTGGTACTTCAGCTAGCCCTGTCGCCGGCCCAGAGAGGGAAAGAAATTGGAGACCGAAGTGGTTTTTCTCACTTTTTTCATGTCTTGGGCAGTGTAAGGTCCACCACACCAACCATACTGAGCATTAATCATCATGAGGGACATGGCGCTCCCTCATTTTCTTTGCCCTTCAGGATACGGGTGCGGTCCTCACACAGGCAGAGTTAAGACTGGGTTAATGCGTGGGTGGGATTTGGGCTCTGACCTCTCAGAACGAGACTTAAAAATAACACCTGAAAAACTGGCACACAGAGTGCCTGTGTGTGTGTGTGTGTGTGTGTGTGGTCTGGGAGTATCGTGGGAGGGCAGTAAGATCTTATCTTACAATGACAAGCAAACAGCTAATTACTTGTAATTTTGGAGATAATTGTTTTCTCATCTGCAAGCAGGCCGAACAGGAAATTAATCTAAACCCCAGAAAGTTTGGATCATCTGCAGATTGTCGGGAAAGAAACACTCATTATCCCCTTAGAGCCCCCATCACATCTAACAGCCGCAGCTGTGGCCTGGTGCCACCACTGCCATGCTGGGCCCCATGCTCACTGCTAACTGGAGAGAAAACAGTACAGAGTGTCTGGCAAAGGCAGGCCCCAGGCAGACAGGGCCCCCGCTCCCTCTCGACACCTGATTAATGCTGCCCGATGCAGAATGTCTGGCTTTGAGTCATCCCTTCTGATAGACCCATTCATCACTTCGCATTCCACGTCAGTGCAAGAGCAGCCTTCTTTCTGCCTTGGACAAATGAGCCTTCAGGTAATAGATGGTAGTTTAAATGTCAGGCCGGTGTTATCTCCGGGGAAAGACTTGGCTGTCTCTGCCCAGTCCCTTTGCTTCCAGTTTGAGGAAGTCTCTCTTCATTCCCCAAAGGGAGGATAAATGCAATCCGGTTATCCACTTAGATGAAGCAGAAGATGCTCTTCTCACTTGCTCTCGGGCCCAAGCGCTCCAGGGAAAGCCTTCTAGGGGTGAGCCACAGAACAAAAGGAAAAGCCTGCCCTGCCTTCTGAACTCAAGCAGCCCGCACATACAGTGTTTTAACTGTTCTGGAAAGAATGAAGCATTCATAAGCCATTCCATTTTCAAGAAAAAAATTTCCTGTGACATTTTAATCCCCTTTTGTGCTGGAGCATTTTTAGAGTTTTCTCCTGCCAGTCATCTCAAATGTTTTGTATCTTTCCCTTTTAGCTGAATTGCGTATTATGAGCCATGACCCACAATAAAAAATAATGCCACTGTTTCTGAATGAAAGTCTCGTTCTTTGGGTTATTCTGGGCTGTGGGTCAGCCTACAGATGCTGACTTCTGAAAGTCCAGAGGCGTTATGTGGTGGAGACTCATGTTGGGAAAGCAAAAATGAGCCATGAGATGAAAATGACCACCTGGGATGTCCAATTTGGTTTATGTTTCTCCGAAATACTTTCTATAAACGATATGACTGGATGTCACAGTGTTTGTCCTAACATGAGATCTGGCTTATTTCTGAGATTGCTTGATTGCTTATGAAATTTTTGTAGATATCCTGTATCTAAATCAGGGTCTCTTAACCTCAGCACTATTGACATTTGGGGGCCGGATAATTCTTTATTGTGGGGGGTGTGCTTTGTAGGATGTTAAGTGCCATCTGTGGTTTCTACTCTCTAGATACCAGAATGTCCTCCCTCCAAATTGAAGAGTCAAGACTCAAGTGTCTGCTCTGTCTTCAGACGCTGCCAAAGATTTTGTAGGCCAGCAAAATCACAATTGGTTGAGAACTAATGATTTAGATTAAAAAAGTACCCAGATGTAGGTGAATTCACTGTTCATTCCTTTTACAAATATCTTGAGTGCTTAATGTGTGACAAAATCTTCTTTGGGGACTATAAATTGAGAGTTCATAGTTGAGACTTGTAAGGCAGACAGACTTTGAAAGTAAATAATTATGTCAAGGATGTATCTAATAAAATAGGAAGTATTTGGCTTGGTAGTTCAGAGGAGGAACTTTTAACTTCGACTCAAGTATTAGACTTCCTAGAAATTCTTGGTTTTCCCTTTATTCAGGAAGTACCTGTGTTTCCAGGGGAAAAATTCCTGTTTACCTTATACTACAGAGAATTTCAAAAGGAAACTTGTGAATTCTTTAATAAATGTATTGATAAGGTAAATTTGGATGATCAAATATAGGGAGAAGAATGCTCTGGTCTCTGGACTTAACCGGTATACAACACATATACATGAGAGCATCTAGGTGATTCCACTGGGTGTCGGCAGTTCCAAGAGCTGAGTGAGCTCTGGACCTTGGACCACATTGAGGCTTGGTTGCGGGAAGGGATCTGTCATGCTTTGAAGTCAGTTTTCAACCTTTGTTCAGTAGTAACAGACAAAAGTGGAAGTTTACACTACTCTGGGCCTCAGATGTGATAATCTCTCCATAACATATGGAGGCCAGTAAAATAAAAGTCAAGTAAACCATCTTAACTGTTGAAGCTGTAGTGGCAATGGTTGTGTACCATGGGCTGCATGCAGTGAGGAGTATAGCTCTCAGTCGCTCCAGCTGGAATTAACACCTTTTCTCTTTCCCTGCAAATAAGTGGGAGAGATGCTTGTAAGGGATGGTTCTGAACGTATGCAAATTTATATTTAAAATCAGGTGCATGTTTTAACCATGTCGGAGGCGGTGTGATTTCATCATCAAGAACACAGGTTGGAGAGTTAGAAAACCTTGGGATAAAATTCAGGCTCCATCAGGACTAGCCGTTTTCACCTGGGACAAGTTATCTAACCCAACTGTGCCTCAAGTTGTTTGTAGAAATTGGTGCAAGAACACCTACCTCAAAGGATTGCTGTAAGAATTACAGATATTTGAAACTTGCCTGACTTAAGTCTTTGGTGACTGGGGTGGTGGCAGTATTGTTAGTAACACATAACTCGCCATATACCTCACACTGGTGCGCCCATGACCCTATGGTTGAAAACCGTTTTTATTTTATGTTATGAATATCTGATTTCACTTTATTTTTTTATTGAAGTATAATTAACATGCAATGTTATATTAGTTTCAGGTGTACAATATAATGAATCAACGATTCTATATGTGACTCAGTGCACATCACGATAAGTGTACTCTTAATCCCTTGTATCGATTTCACACATTCCCCCACTCACCTCTCCTCTGACAACCACCAGTTTGCACTTTTTACTTAAGAGTCTGTTTTTATAGTTTGTCTTGTTGTCGTTGTTGTTCTTTGTTTTGTTTCTTAAATTCTGCACATGAGTGACATCATATGGTATTTGTCTTTTTCCATCTGACTTATTTCACCTAGCATTATACCCTCTAGATACATCCATGTTGTTGCAAATGGCAAGAACTCCACGAAAAGATGCTCAACATCACTATTTATCAGGGAACTGCAAATCAAAACCGCAATGAGATATCATTTTACAACTGTCAGAATGACTAGAATCAAAAAAGACAAGAAATAACAAGTGTTGGTGATGATGTGGAGGAAGAGGAACCCCCATGTATTGTTGATGGCAATGCAGTTAGGTGGAGCCACTGGAGAAAACAGTATGGAGTTTCCTCAAAAAATTAAAAATATAATTACCGTGATTTAATAATTCTACTACTGGGTATTTACCCAAGGAAAATGAAGACACTAATTCAGAAAGATAGATGCTTATTACAACATTGTTCACAATAACTAAGATATGGAAGCAACCCAATTGCCCATCCATAGGTGAATGGATAAATAAGATGTGGTATATGGATACAATGGAAAACTGTTGTCTCGAAGATAGAAAGGAACAGGTTGCTTCTGGTTCAAGGTGGCAATACAGGAAGTTCCCAAACTCACCTCCTCCCGTGGACATACCAAATCTATAGCTATATTTGGAATGATTTCTTCTGAAAAAAAAAACAAACAAAACCAACCTTAAAACTGGCAGAGTGATCCTGTCATGTTGGGCAAACGAGAGGGAAACCACACTGGAATGGGTGGGAAAGACTGAGACACAGTCTCACCATAAACCCCATCAATGGCAGAGGCACCCACGATTGGGAGGGAACTCAGAACTTCTTCCCAAGGAGTGAAGCGTTTATACCTCCCCCCACCAGGCGCCCCAACTTTAACACCAGCACCTAAGATTGAGCCCCCAAAACATCTGGCTTTGAAGACCAATAGGGCTTGCACCCACCAGACCTATCGGGCTATGGTAACTGAGGAACTTCTCTTTTTTTTTTTTTTTTAATTTTTTTAATGTTTATTTATTTTTGAGAGACATAGAAACAGAGGATGAGCAGGGGAAGGGCAGAGAGAGAGGGAGGTACAGAATCTGAAGCAGGCCCCAGGCTCTGAGCCGTCAGCACAGAGCCCGACGCGGGGCTCGAACTCACAGACTGTGAGATCATGACCTGAGCCGAAGTCGGCCACTTAACCCACTGAGCCACCCAGGTGCCCCTGAGGAACTTCTCTTAAAGAGCCCATGTGCAGTCTCCCCTGCCTTGGGGCCCAGCACAGAAGCTGCCCTTATAAAACTGCCCTGACTTTACATGAAAGAGACTCCTTTCATCATTTTAAAGCATGGGTCTAAGGGGAAGGGGCCTGGTGGAATACCCTCCAGGGATGGAGACTGGAGCACACCATCTTCTCGCTTTCCTTCTGCCTTGCTAAATCCAGCAGTCATCATCTTTTCTTTCCTTTTTTCTCTTTTCTTTTCTTTTTTCTCTTTTCTCTTTTCTTTTCTTTTCTTTTCTTTTCTTTTCTTTTCTTTTCTTTTCTTTTCTTTTCTTTCCTTTTCTTTTCCTTTCCTTCCCTCCCTTGCCCTCCCCTCCCCTGCCCTCCCCTCCCTTCCCCTCCCCTCTCCTCCTCTTCCCTTCCCTGCCATCTTTCTGCTTTAGCTGGCAGGGCCCATCTTCCACACTATACCCTATGCCTTACCAAAGTCAAGGTTTTTATCTTTTATTTCTTTTTCCTTTTTTAATCCCTTCTCTTTTTTTCGTATTTTCTTTTCTTTTTCATTTCCTTTTATCCCTCTTTTTTTCAGCAGGCGCCATCTTTGCACTCCCCCTCTGCCTCAGCCCGGCCCGGCCCATGGGCATCATCTTCCTGCTCTCCTTTGTCACACTCCAGAGCTCTAGTACCTCCCAGAGGAAGGCTTCTACGCGATCTGGTTCCCCAAATGTTATGTCTGGTGCCCTAGTTTTTGCGGCCGCCACCCAGGAGACACCCCTTGATCACCTGGTTCTGGAGGCCAGGGTGGGGCTTGCATTCCTGGGTCCCTGGAACTGTAACAACTGGAGAGACAGTTGTTGGCACGTTACCACCCCCAGGGCTCTCCACAGACAGCAGACTGAAACAGGCCTCCAGTCTTTCCAGAAAGAGGATTTTTAGCTTGTCCGGGAGCTTTGGCCTAAGGGGCAGCCTTCTGGTTTGGCACTGTCCGGGGGCACTTTCAGAGAATGGAGGCTGGGGAACACAATCTTTGTGCCCTCTTTGTCTCACCCAAGCTTGCCTCTTATAGAAATGAGATTATACCCTTCTCCGATGCCCTGATTTTTGGAGCTGCTGCCAAGGGACACTTGTACATCACCTGGCTCTGATGGCCAGCAAGTCCCATAGGACTGTAACCAACAGAGAAAGATTTCTTAATCAGCGACTACCTCAGGGCACAGCAAGGGGCCACAGACCTAGGAGTTCAATCTTTGTGGAAAGAGGCCCATTCACTTCTTATCATAGCTGTAGCCTGAGGGGCAGTCTTCTAATTAAACGCACATGGAAGGGCCACCTGTAAACCTTGCCTGAGGACTCAGACCACAAGCAGTATTTTTGCACGCTCCCTCTGCCATGCTCCAGAGCACCGATATTTCTGGAAGGTGAGCTCTTCTACATGACAGGTGTCCCCGTTTTTATGTCTAATTTCCTGGTGTTTGTGGCTGCCGCCCAGGAATACCACTTGATCACCTGGCTCCAGTGGCCAGAGGGGCTTGCATCCTGGGTCCCACTGGGTGCTAACCATTGGAGAGGCAGTTTTTGGCACGTTACCACCCCCAGGGCACTGCACAGACAGCCGACTGAAACACACCTCCAGCCTTTCTGAGGACGAGGGCTACTTGCTAGTGCTGGAGCTTTTTGCCTTATGGGCGAGCTTCAGGTTTAACCCACATCTAAAGGTTAGGGATGTATTCTCAGTGAAAATAGGCCCAGGAATGCCATTTTTGTGCTCTCCCTCTGTCTTGCTATAGCTTACCTGTATCTCCAAGAAAGGAGTTTATATACTTGTCTGGAGCCCCAAATTTTGTGACTGCTGCCCAAAGGAAACCTCCAAGCTCACTAGCTATATATATATTTGCATTCTTTAAAAATTGTTGCCTGATGTTTGGCTTTTAATCAGTCTGAGTCTAGGCATTTGCTGAAACTTCTTCTTTGGGACACTGACTGATCTTGCCACACCCTTACTACTGAGAACTATTAAAAATAAAATAGGCTGCTTGGACAGTCACAAAGGTTTGAGAGACAACTAAGAACTAGGACAGTGTTGAATGATAAAGCTTATCTCCCACACAAGGCCAACCCTTTAAGACTGGGAGAAGTAACTGTTTCATCTAATGCACAGAAAACCAACACAGAGAGTGAAACCAAATGAAGAAACTGGAAAATATGTTACAAATGAAAGAATAAGATAAAACTTCAGAAAAAAATCTTACTGAAATGAAATAAGTAATTTACCTGATAAAGAGTTCAAAGTAATGGTAGTAAAGATGCTTACTGACGTCAGGAAAAGAATGGATAAATACAGCGAGAACTTTAATGAAGAGATAGAAAATAGAAGAAAGTTCCAGGCACAGGTCACAGAACTGTAGAATACAGTAACTGAACTAAAAATGGATGAAATAGAATGGATGAAATAAAAGAAAGCATCAGTGAACTTGAAGACAAGGCAAATCACCCAATTAGAGCAGCAAAAAGAAAAAAAAATTGAAAAAAAGTGAGGATAACTTATGAGACGTAAGGAAAAACAACATCAAGCAGACTAACATTTACATTATAGGAGTCCCAGAAGGAGAAGAGAGAGTGAAAAGGGCAGATAATTTGATTAAAATCTGTCCTAACCTTTGAAAGAAAGAAACATCCAGATCCCAAAAATCCAGAAGTTCCAAATAAGATGAACCCAAAGAGACCCAAGACACATAATTAATATTCTCAAAAGTTAAGACAAGGAGAGAATCTTAAAAGTAGAAAAGGAAAAGCAACTTATTACATACAAGATAACTTCTATAAGATTATAAGCAGATTATTCAGTGAAAACATTGCAGGCCAGAAGGGAGTACCACAATAAATTCAAAGTGCTGAAAGAAAAAAATTTTTCAACCAAGAATACTCTACCTAGCAAATTTTTACCATCCAGAATTGAAGGAATAAAAAAGAATTTTCCAGCAAGAAACAGTTAAGAAGTTAACCACCACTGAACTGTCTTTAAAAGAAATGTTGAAGGATTTCTTTAAGCTGAAAAGAAAGGGCAGTAATTAGTAACGAAGAAAAAAAACATGAAAATATATTCAAAATGGATGAAAGACCTAAAATTAAGACAGGAAATGATCAAAATCCTAGAGGAGAAAACAGGCAGCAACCTCTTTGACCTTGGCCATGGCAACTTCTTACTAGACTTGTCTCGGTGAAGGAAACAATCAACAAAACTAAAAGGTGACCTACAGAATGGGAGAGGATATTTGCAAATGACATATTGGATAAAGGGTTAGTATCCAAAATCTATAAAAAACTAATCAAACTCGACACCCAAAACCAAATAATCCAATGAAGAAATGGGCAGAAGATGTGACAGACCCTTCTCCGAAGAAGACATCCAGATGGCTAACAGACACATGAAAAGATGCTCAACATCACTCATCATCAGGGAACTATAAATAAAAACCACAATGAGATACCACCTTACACCTGTCAGAGTGGCTAAAATTAACAACTCAGGAAACAACAGATGCTGGCAAGGATGTGGAGAAAGGAGAACACTTTTGTACTGTTGATGGGAATGTAAACTGGTTCAGCCACTCTAGAAAACAGTATGGAGGCTCTTTAAAAAATTAAAAATAGAATTACCCTATGACCCAGCAATTGCACTACCAGGTATTTATCTGAAGGATACAAAACTTTATCAGAGAGGCATATGCACCCTTATGTTTATAGCAGCATTATTGACAATGGCCAAATTATGGAAAGAGCTCAAAAGTCCATCGACTGCCAAATGGATTAAGATGATATATACACACACACATAGCTACATACACACATATATATACACACACATACATATACACATACAGGCTGTATATATATATATATATATATATATATATATATACACATATATATATACACACACACACATACATATATATATATATACCCACACACATACATTCATATACATACACACGAATATTACTCGTGATCAAAAAAAATGCAACCTTACCATTTATAATAGCATGGATAAAACTAAAATGTATTATGCTAAGCTAAATAAGTCAGTCAGAGAAAGACTAATATATGATTTCACTCATATGTGGAATTTAACAAACAAAACAGCTGATTACAGGGGAAAGGGAGGAGAAAATAAGATAAAAACAGAGTGGAGGCAAACCATGAGAGACTCTAAAATACAGAGAACAAACTGAGGGTTGCTGGAGGGAAGTTGTTCGGGGGGATGGGCTAAATAGGTGATGGGCATTAAGGAAGGCACTTATTGGGATGAGCACGGGGTGTTAATATGTAAGAGACTAAATTCTACTCCTGAAACTGTTACTACACTGTATGTTAACTAACTTGGATTTAAAATAAAAATAAAAATAAAAACAAAAAACATATAAAAATATAAATCTCACTGGCAAAGGTGAATATAGAGTTCACCCTGGAATAACACAGGAGTTAGGGGCATCAATCTCCTGCACATGTGAAAAATCCACGTATGATTTTTGACTCCCTCAAAACTTAACTATTCATAGCCTACAGTTGACTGGAAGCCTTACCAACAACATAGTCAAGCAACACATGTTTTATATGCTATATGTATTATATGCTATATTTTTACAATAAAGTAAACAGAAAAAAGAAAATGTTGAAAAAAATTATAAAGAAAATACATTTACATTAATGTACTATAATTTTTGAGAATAAATCCATGTATTAGTGGACACATGAAGTTCAAACTCATGTTGTTCAAGGGTCAATTGCATAGTAAATGTGGTGGATTAATCATTTATGAAGCTAATATGAAGGTTTAAAGACAAAAGTAGTAAAAATAACTGCAACTACAATAATTAAGGGATGCATAAGATTAAAAGATGTAAAATGTGACAAATGAAACTTGGGAGGGTACAGAGAGTAAAAATGCAGAGCTTTAGAATACATTCAAACTTAAGTTGTTACCAACTTAAATAGACTGCTGTAAATAGAAGTCCTTGTAAGCCCTACTATGCAAAAAGCTACAGTAGATACACAAAAGATAATGAGAAAGGAATCTAAGCATACCACTTACCAAAGTCATCAAACCACAAAGGAACAGAGTGAGAGAAGAGGAAAGAAACAGAGGAACTACAAAGCAGCTAGAACAAAATGGCAATAAGACCTTAATTAAATGTAAATAATTAAATGTAATATCAACAATTAAATATAAATAGGCTAAATCAAAAGACATACAGCAGCTGAGTAGTTAAAAACAAACAAGATACATCTGCATGCTGCCTACAAGGGACTCCCTTCAAATGTGAGGACATACACAGACTGAAAGTGAAGGAATGGAAAAAGATATTCCATAGAAGTAGAAGCCAAAAGAAAGCTGGAGTAGCTGTACTTATATCAGACAAAATAGACTTTAAACAGAGACTGTAATAAAAGACAAAGAAGGACATTACATATTGATTAAGAGGTTAACCCAACAAGAAGATATACCATTTTTAAATATTTATGCATCCAACATAGAAGCACCTAAATATATAAAGCAAATATTAATACTCCCAAAGGGAGAAATAGCATAAAATAATAGTAAGGGGGTTTAAAACCTCACTTACATCAATGAATAGATCGTCCAGAGAGAAAATCAGTAAAGAAACATTGTCTTTAAATTATATGTTAGCCCAGATGGACTTAACAGATGTATACAGAACATTCCATCCAAAAGCAATAGACTACACATCCTTCCCAAGTGCACATGGAACATACTTAAGGATATATAGGCCATAAAACAAGTGTTAACAAATTTAAGAAGATGGAAATTATATTAAGCATCTGTTTTCTGTCCACAATTGTATGAAACTAGAAATCAATTACAAGAATTTCTTCACTGGAAATTTGCAAATATGCGGAGAGTAAACAATGCTATTGAACTACTAATGGGTCAATGAAGAAACCAAAAGATTTTTTGAGACAAATAAAAATGGAAATACAACATACCATACAACTATGGGATGCTGCAAAAGCAGTTCTAAAAGGGAAGTTCACAGTAATAAATGCCTACATCATGAAACAAAAATCTCAAATAGCAACCTAACTATATACCTTAAAGAACCAAAGAAGAACAAAGCGTAAGGTTAGTAAAGGAAAGGAAATAACCAAGCAAAGCAGATGTGAACGACATAGAGACTAAAAAGACAATAGAAAAGAACAATGAAATCAAGAGCTGGTTCTTTGAAAAGATAAACAAAATTGCTGGCAAACCTTTAGATAAACTCACCAAGAAAAAAAAAAAGGCTCAAATAATATCAAAAATGAAAGAGACTTTACAACTGATGCCACAGAAATACAAAGAATCCTAAGAGATTATTGTGAACAATTTTACATTAACAAATTGGACAACCTAAAAGAAGTAGATAAATTCCTAGGAACATACAGTCTTCCAAGACTGATTAGATTGATGAATGAATCATGAAGAAAGAAAAAATCTGAACATACTGATTATTACTAAGGAGACTGAATCCCATTATTTAAAACTCTAAAAACATAAGTCCAGGATGAGATAGCTTAACTGTGAATTCTATTTAACATTCAAAGAAGAACTAATGCCAGTCTTTCTCAAATTCTGTCAAAACACAAAATTGAGAGGACACTTCTAAAGTCATTTTACAAGGCTAGCATAACCCTGATACCAAAGCCAGACAAGGATTCCACAAGAAAATTGTCAAAAATACTCAACAAAATATTAGCAAGCCAAATTCAACAATACATTAAAAGAATCATGTACCACGATTGAGTGGGATTTATATCATGGGTGCAAGGATGGCTCGACATCCACAAATCAATCAGTGTGATACATCACATTAACAAAGTGAAGGATAAAAATTATATAATCATCTCAATAGATGCAAAAAAAGCATTTGACAAAAATTCAACATCAGCTTATAGTAAAAATTCTCAACAAAGTGAGTATTAGGGAGTAAACACCTCAATATAATGAAGGCCATATATGACAAACATATAGCTAACATACTCTATGGTGAAAAGCTGAAAATTTTTCTTCTAAGATCAAGAACAAGGAAATGATGCCCATTTTTATTCAAGATAATATTAAAAGTCTTAGGCAGAGGAATTAGGCAAGAAAAAAAATAAGACATCTAAGTTGGAAAGGAAGAAGTAAAACTGTCACTATTTGCATATGGATAATACTGTAAGGGAGGGAAGGAGGGAGGGAGGGAGGGAGGAAGGAAGGAAGGAAGGGAGGGAGGGAGGGAGGGAGGGAGGAAGGAAGGAAGGAAGGAAGGAAGGAAGGAAGGAAGGAAGGAAGGAAGGAAGGAAAGAAAGACCAGGGCATCTGGGTGGCTCAGTTGGTTAAACATTCAACTCTTAATTGCAGCTCAGGTTATGATCTCACGGTTGGTCAGTTTGAGCTTCATGTCAGGCTCTGTGCTGACAGCATGGAGCCTGCTTGGGATTATTCTGTCTCTTCCCTTCTCTCTGCCCTTCCCCTGCTCATGTTCTCTCTGTGTGTCAAAATAAATAAATAAATAAACTTAAAAAAATAAAAAATAGATAAACCCTAAAGATCCACCAGAAAGCTGTTAGAACTAATAAGTGAATTCAGTAAAGTTGAGGGATGCAAAATCAATATACAGAAATCTGTTGCATTTCTATATACTAATAACAAACTATCAGAAAGAGAAATTAAGAAACAGTGCAACTTACAGTTACATCAAAAAGAATAAAATGTCTGAGAATAAATTTAACCCAGAAGAAAGACCTGTATACTGAAAACTATAAGACATTAATGAAAAAAATTGAAGAAGACATAAAACTGAAAAGATATATTATGCTCATGGATTGGAAAAATTAATATTTTTAAATGTCCATACTACCCAAAGCAATCTTCAGATTCAATGCAATTTTTACAAAAATTTCAATGGCATTTTTTACAGAAATAGAATAAATAATTCTGAAATTTGTATAGAAACGCAAAAGACCCCAAATAGCCAAGGATAATCTTGAGAAAGAAGAACATAGCTGACTGACCCTGACTTCAAACTATATTACAAAGCTATAGTACTTAAAACAGTATGGTATTGGCATTAAAACAGGCACATAAATCAATGGAACAGAAAAAAGAGCCCAGAAATAAATTCATGTATATATGGTCACTTAATTTACTACAAAGGAGCCAAGAATATACATTGGGAAAGATAGTCTCTTCAACAAATGGTGTTGGGGAAACTAAACAGCCACATGCGGAAGAATGAATGTGGATCGCTATCTTATACCAAACACAAAAAAGAACTCAAAATAGATTAAAAACTTGATCGTAAGAACCAAAATTGTAAAACTTCTAGAAGAAAACATTAGTGATAAGCTCCTTGACATCGGTCTTGGTAATAGTTTTTTGGATTTGACACCAATACAACAGCAACAAAAGCAAAAATAGACTAGTGGGATCACATCGAACTAGCAAGCTTCTGCATGCAAAGGAAACCACCAACAAAATGCAAAGCAACTTACTGAATGAGAGAAACTATTTGTAAATCATATATCTGATAAAGGGATAATATTCAAAATACATAAAGAACTCAAATAACTTAATAGCAAAAGCAAACCAAACAATCCAATTTAAAAATGGGCAAGAATAGACATTTTTCCAAAGAAGAGATACAGATGGTCAAGAGGTACGTAAAAAGATTTTCAATATCACTAATCATCAGGGGAATGAAAATCAAAATCACAATGAAATAACACGTCGCATATGTTAGAATGGCTATTATCAAAAATACAAGAAATGACAAGTGTTGGCAAGGATGAGGAGTAAAAGGAACCATTGTGCTTTGTGGCCAAAATGTAAATTGGTTCAGCCACTATGGAAAACGGTATGGAGGTTCCTCAAAAAATTAAAAACAGGGTTCCCATATGATCCAGCAATCCCACTTCTGGGTATCTATTTGAAGAATATGAAAATACTAACTTGAAAAGACATACACACCTCCCATGTTCACTGAAACATTATTTACAATAGCCAAGACAGGCAGGCAACCTAAGTGTCTATAGATGACTGAATGGATATAGGAGATGTGGTATATATACACCTTTTTACTCGGCCATAAAAAAGATTGAAATCTTGCCATTTGTGACAACATTCATGGACCTTGAGGTCATCATGCTAATTAAATAAGACAGAGAAAGACAAATATTGTATACTATCACTTATATGTAGAATTGAAAAGACTAAAAATTAAAAAAAAAAGCAGTCATAGATACAGAGAATAGATT
This sequence comes from Paguma larvata, assembly GCA_030068075.1. Lineage (NCBI taxonomy): Eukaryota > Metazoa > Chordata > Mammalia > Carnivora > Viverridae > Paguma > Paguma larvata. Next base: position 66,872,768 of record CM057839.1, read on the forward strand.
GCCAGGGGTGAGTCAGGGAGGAGAGGTGGGCAAAATGGTGAAGGGAGTCAAAAGGCACAGACTTTCAGTTACAGAATTAATGAGTCATGGATATATAACGTATAGCATGGCAGTTATAGTTGTAAATCCCATAGTGCATGTTTGAAAATCAGTAAATGGGTAAATCTTAAAAGTTCTCATCATAGGAAAAAATATTCTATAACTATATATGGTGATGAATGGTAACTAGATTTATTATGGTGATATTTCACAATATATACAAGTATTGAATTATGTGGTACAACTGAAACTAATAGGATGTTGCGTGTCAATTATACATTAATTTTTAAAATAAGGTACAAAAGAACAAAACCAAGAAGCTGTTATAGGTCTGCAGAGCAACTGTGTTACTTACACCAAAGATTGTTTCTGATGCTCAGGGGCTGTGAGAGATTCTTCAGCAGTATGGAGCCAGTATTGATGAGCTTGGAGTGGTATTTATCGTTAGAAAAAGAGCTGATGATGATTCCGGAAGAGGAGATCAGAAAGGCCATCATAGCTTGGGAAAATCTGCATAGGTAAAATAAACCAACCCTTTAAGTGTGCTTTCTGTTCCAACAGAAATCAATAATGATTTTTATACTCAAATAAAACTTTGATAGCACCTTTTGGTGATTTCTTTGGCCCGATCCAGCCATAAACAGAGATATCTTTGCCCTTAACCCCTGAGATTTAATAAAAATGTACCCAGACCTCTTTCTGCGCCTTCTGTGGCTGATAACTATGTAGATGTGACTGAGGATAGAAATATTATGACAAAGGAGATACCTTCTACCAAGGTTGAAGTGACTGACGTCAGATTGTGGGGATGACACCAAAGTGAGTGGAGACATTGATGAGAAAGACCTGTTTTGGAGAGGTCTTTTCCTTTTCTGTGAGTATTCTTGGCCTGGATATCCTCTTTAGCAATACGTTTTCCTATTACCTTTTAATTTCTACCAAAATCTCAGGAAGAGGATATGATTATCAGCTCTGATGAGAATGAAGACAATATATATTTTACCAGTTTGTTCCTCAAAAGATAAATTTCTTGTATCCATTCCCCCATTTATTTATCCAGTGCTTATTAAGCAACTGTTGTAAGCTAGGTAAGACAAGATAAGGACACTGCCTTCCAGAAGCTTCCACTGTAGTCGGGGTGGGGAGGGAAGGAAGTATAGAGGTCATTTCAGTACAAGACAAATGCACGCCATTGGTGTAAGTGCAGGATAGAAGGGAACCCACAAAGTCTACACTAAATGCTTGGGGAAGGCTTCTAAGATAAGAGGGTGCTCCCACTGACTTCACACAAGTGAAGACAGAAAAGAAAGATGTTTATTAGAGAAAAATCTCATGTGCCATACCCTCGCAGCATGAGAAAGCATGATCCATTCTTGAGGCCGCAAATTAAGGAGAAACCTGGTTTTCTTTATGGAAGCAGAGGCCTGGATAGTTCGCTGAGACTCTGTAATGACTGCGCACATGTAATTTCCAATCTCCGGAGCCCTTCTCTAAATCAGCCAGACTGTAAACGTGTGCGTGGCTTTATTAGGTACTTGTATAGGAAAACTACACATAAAATTGAGTTGAAAATCTTTAATTGGAAACTGCAATAATTATTCTCAGAAATGAGAAGACAGAATTCAGAAATTCTGAATACAGAAATATTCTGTAGTTTGCATTTAGAAACAGCTTGAAATATTTCGTCATCCATTTCTGTGCCTTCCAGCTTTGCGGTCTAAACAGTGCATACTATTGTCCTTCGCTACCTTCTCCTATGATTTCTTTTTTACCTTTCCTAATCTCTAGAGTGGAAGGTTGCATGGTCTGTTGTGATAATGTGTTCCTGGACTGTTGGTCTTCACAGTCATTAACCTAAGTTTAATCGAAATCCAGTTGAAACTTGCTCTTTGATTTTTCCTCCATTGAAAACACAGAAATGCTGTCTGGCACATCTATTTTTTTAGGAAGATGTTATGAAAGGGTTTACTCCAGTGACATAATACGAGTAGGCTATTGCTTGCTTTAACTATGCCAGATAAAGGATAAATCCACTTCTCCTTGACAACCAGAACCATTGATGCTGGAGCCAGAGGAAGACACTTTGAGTGAATTTTGTAGCTGGAAGGAGATTGGCAGATGAGGGGCTATCACTCACCAGCTTAACCCAAGAAGCTGATAAATGGGGAACTGTCCATTTCAAGTGAATCAGAGCCTTATCACATGCATATAAAACAAAATGACTAAATGAAGCAGCTGGAATATTATAGTGAGTTTTAATTATCTCTTAATAGCCAAAAGGCTCTTGCCAACACATGCTGATACTCTGTCGGCTGTTATGTGCCACACAATCTCCGTTTATGAGTCTCAGCTGTTACAAATTGGAAAATATATTTACAGTGATGATCTTTTCTGGTTAAATGCAAATTCCCAGAGATGTTCAAACTGAATATTGGCCTCACTACTTTGTTTCCATTGCCCTCTTTGTGGAACTGAAAGGGCTGGCAAAAACTGATAACAATAACCCAACCCCGTTCTTGTTAATAATTTGTGACTCTCATTATGATATAATAGTCCTGATTCATGAAAAATAATGGTAAAATCATTTCTGGGGCTCATGAGGGATTATATTTCTGTAAGTTACCAAAAATCGTTTGTAACGGTAGTCCGAAATATCTGTTCTAAATCAGCCCGTCCCCTTTCTCCTCCTGTCCTTAGGTTTATCTATCTACAGTGTTCTTTGAGCTCTGAAGCTCCTGCTCTGGTCAGTCACATTTGCTCTCTATCCTCAGCGCTTAGCATGGCCCTTGGCATTCAGCCCATGGTAGAGTGTGAAAAAGGCTTCTGGATTTACTGACCTCTGCCCACTTCTTGCCTTAACTCCATTAGCACTTTATTTTTCCCACTTCTCTGGACTGTTTTTACTGCTATCTTGCTAGCAACTCTTACTCCACACCCCCAACCCCAGCTCTATGTTCTTCAAGATTTAGTGTCCACTCACGGCTTTTATTACCAATTTCAAATCTACAGCTGTTGGTCAGACCTCACACCGTCCAGCCAGCTCCATGTTTCGGGTTGCCTTAGTGAACATCTCTAATTGCGCGATCATTGTCACCGCTAATCAACAAGTATAACAACCGGGTATGTCAAGTTTCAGCCTGGAACTTTGTCCTATTTTGGCTAGAGCTTTATCTTTTTCTCCCATCTTCTTGATAAGAAAGTTAGAGTCATTGTTCAAATTCCTCTAACCCTCAGCTCTGTAGTCAGTCACTAAGCACTACCATTTTTTCTTCAAAACATCTTTGGGATTGGCATAAGGATTGAATTATGCTTTATTTGCCCTGCAAACATTGTGGTTCGAGTACAGAAACTTCTCTATTTACTTTCGACTTAAAAATTTTAATATATAAACAAATTATACTTTATTGAAATCCTCGTCAGTGCTACTTCCCCCCGATAGCTGGGGTTAGCAGCTAACCGGCCTCATATTTTATCTCTGCCGACATGTTTGTTAATGTGCTTGTCACGTTTAAGCGTGATTAGGAAGAGTTTCTGCAGTCATTTTCAACTGATTCAGGTCTGATAAATGCAAAAGTAGCAACAGTTCAAAGTTCAGAAGCAGCTATAAAGTTCTCTTAAGAAAAGACCAGCAATTGACGTGAAAACAAAAGTTTGTTTTTTTTTTTAATTGAAAGGGGAGAAACTGTGGTGTACGTGGAGTTGGAATGAGTAGTTTGATATTTCTAAACTTTGTAAGTGCTAATGGGTTCAGCAGGAATGTGAGTAAAGCGTGTCAGAGGTGAGGAGTGCAGAGCCCAGGGGACTGGCTATACCCTACAGAGGAAGGAAGCGCATGGACAGAATGGAAACACTGGAATGCATGGCTGGAGGAGCGGTCTCTGAGCCTCCCCACCCACCAAGCCTGCAGGAGCTTTCCCAAGGAAGCCCAGCCAGCAGAGGTGCAGTTGCTGAAATTATCCATCCAGTATATCCACCCATCCAGTATATCATTTCTTAGGTCCCACGCCTATTCAAATCTTGCATCAGAGTGCTTACAGCTCGGGACTGAGGCACGTTCAAAACTTGGCACTTTGTGAAACCAAGCCTGAAAATTCGTTCTGAAAATTGATCCTTTTGTTGTTGTCAAGTATATGCTCACCTCCATCAGTATTTCAGTAGGCCTAGTTGGAAAATGATCACTTAAAGTTAATCAAACTACTATTTCTAGGGATGCCTGGATGGCTCTGTCCGCTCAGGTCATGATCTCTCGGTTTGTAGGTTTGAGTGTGGTGTCTGGCTCTGTGCTGACAACTTGGAGCCTGGAGCCTGCTTCAGATTCTGTGTCTCCCTCTTTCTCTGCCCCTCCTCCACTTGCACACTCTCTCTCTAGAAAGTAAATAAACATTAAAAAAAAAATCCTTATATTTCTACATTTCTGTTATTTATATTTAATATAAAAATTGACCTAATTTTTATACTGTTTTGTACCCTGGTGATTATGAAAGGTCTTATATTACCTGTAGGCCATCGTTATGAATGTCAGTTGGAGGAACGTAAGTGAAAGGGTTTCTAATTAGTGCTTTCTCCACACCTCAGGATGGGTCAAACCAAGAACCTGATCTCCCCCATCATTACAAGGGAGCTTTTGTTATATACCATTAACCAACCTGTCCTTGCCCTGGAAGGAGTGTAGCAGAGAAGAAGAATAAGGATGGAGATCTTTTTGTATATAATTCTTGCTTGTTGATGACACAGAGGTATCTTTGGACTCACCCTGGGTCAGCCTGATGTTTTCTGTCGCTAGTGGCCTCTAAAGACTTTGTCTTTATAACAAGAAGGGAGTATTTGGTGAAATAAATTGCCAGCAAGACTCATTACACCGTGAATGCCTTACCTTCCATTTACTCCTTATATAGACTTGGGGAAAGTGGGCAGGGGTGTGGTTGCTGGCTGTGGGGCTTGCAAGCGTACAAGGAAGGAGCTTGGCCCCAGTTGTGAGTGGTTCTTTCCTTAGAAATTGGGGCACTTGACAAATCTTCATCCTTAGCTCAGATGATCATAGTGAAAGTCCTGCTCCCCATGCTAAATATGAAGACTTATCTATCCCTTATTGTCAGCCAAGAAGATAGTTACGATACTTGGACTTCTCTGGTATGAATCATATACACATCAGTTTATACATCTGTATGAGATTTTCAACTTCACTGTATTCATAGCACACTTTCAAACACTCAATTGTAGGTGGCACCAAAGAAGGGATTGAGAGACGTAAGATGAACCTAAACAAATCACCGTAATGAGCTACTGTCTTGACATCACCTTCTTTTCGACTCCACTTAGGTGTCCGACATGTCAGGTCTACAAATTACCCTCTGCTGCTGGCTTGATCTTGTGTTGCGCCTCTGACTTCAGTCTTCTTTGTGACTTACTATCTTTTCAGCCTAGTGTTCTACCTAATAGGGACCAACCAGTCTGCTTTGCCTGGGACCCAGGATTTTCCTGGGACAGTGCTAAAGCTGGGACAGTCCCAGGGAGCCTGGGCCAGCTGGTCACCCTCCATATGACATTCAACATCTGGCTAATACATACATTCAATTGTGGGACTAATCCATTTTACGAATTGATCACTTATTGGTAACCTTCCTTGATCAAGTGTGCATTTCCACTGGGGACTGTGACAGACCTGTTGAAGGTGCCCCTTTATGTCTTGCTCATTGATCAGCAAACCCGTTTCCCTGGAAGGCTACCTTTAGTGTTACCCCTTTCAGTCTAATTGATATCCAAACATCATCTTTAGATTTTTAAGGTTTTGAAAATTTAATTCCAGGTTTTGATGATATGCTTACAAATCAGAAATACATGTGACATAAATCAATAGAATTTACCCTTTCTGCCACATGGGGTCATAGCTGGGGATACAGGAAGAACACAAGACTGAGTGTCAGCAGAGCCAGCTGATAAGGCCACCCTGATCTTGTCACTAGATGGACAGCCTCAACCTTCACAAGAGCATCTCCTTTGCCCACCAACACTGCAATGACATCTAAGCATCATGCTCAAGCTCACAAGTAAGTCCTATAGCCCATGTTGTGGGTGCAGCACTCATTCAGTGCTTAACCTGAGTTTTATATGTTCTTCGGAATAGTCTGTTTCTCCTAAGTTAGCTAAAACAATTGGAAACTGATCTGTCATGTTTATGCTGTCCATTGGCCTAAAACATTTTAAGAAATGACTCGTGTGTTGAGATTTATCTTTGATTGCAAGAAGCTGAAGGGTAGGGTAAGAATAGTGAGTATAAAACCATGACTGAAGGAGGACTGTGGCATCTATATTTCTACCAGGGTCTGAGTCTCTTACGAAGCCCAGGTGGTCCACAGCCCTCTCCTTAAGACCACAGAAACCATCCTTCCGAGGACTGTGGTGGTGTGGTGGACAGAGGTCACGCGCTGCTCTGCAGGTATAAAAGTCCGATTGTTCTTTGGTTCCTGGAAATATCTTATGATGTGGTGATCTAGGTGTCATAGAAAAATTGTTTGGTGGGGACCTTTTTTATGTGTCCCTAAAGTAATCTGAAATGTGAGAGGGATGGGCAGGGATAATCTGTCCCAGTGGGGTGGGCACTGACGTCTTTCTCTAACTTGCCAACTCTGGTGCACTCCTGCAAAAGGAGATACGTTTCTGTCCTTTCCAGCCCTACTCATACCGCCTGCAGTGACAGGACTGCAAATTTCTGTGACTTGCACAGAATCCAGTTTAATTGGAAAAGTACTTTGAGATGAAACTCTTGCTAAGTCGTTGACCTGGGAAAAGTTATAAAAATGTCTAAACAAATGTTCTTCTTCCATATGAGACCTTCAATTGTTTGATGACACACAAGTCACCTATAATTCATGTGAGACATATACATACCTGCCGGGTCCCTCCTATTTATAGTGACAAAATGGATTTGCCCCTGGCAGTTTGACACCGTGTTCGAAACCTTGTGTGAATTGTGTGTAGAGATCTTGAACATTGGGATTTATATGGTGGGAAGTATTCAGAGCTGAAACTGGCTATTCGGTACATTTAAAAATATGCGGAAGGGAGAGACTAAATACAGCCCGTGCAGTGAAAATCCTCTTAGTCACTTAGTGCGGTTAAAAACAAATGACAGAGGTCTGCTGTGCAGCTATTTCGGTGTTCTAAATGGAATGTCTCACACTGCTCTCCTCGCTTCCTCCGCAGCTCTCCGGGCCCTCGGGCCATCCCAGCCAGCCCCACCCGCCTTCTCTTTGCCCAGTCAGTAGGACGTGGGGGTGTAGCAGCCGAGAAGGGATTAAAGGCAGGGAATTCCAAATAAAGAATGCCTTCTGAGAGATAAAAGCTCTTCAAAATCTTGGGTGAATCATGTATTTAACCAGACTAAATTAAATTAGAAGATGATGATGTATTCTTTTTTTAGGGCTCAAAGACCATTTATCATATGGGAGATATTATATATAGTAATGACGTGAATACTTTATTTAATGTGTGATTATTTTTATATCTGTAGCCTTTCAGGACGAGTAGAACTTCTTTTGATGTTTAAGCTTGATCAGAAATATGCAGAGGCGAACCTTTGCTAGTTTATCGATTTTGAAAAGGAAGGGAATTTACTTTTGAAATTGCGTTCAGGATTAGATGTTAGTTGTTCAGTTTAAATAGCTGCCTTGCTTGACAAGCTAAATAGGGTGGCAAGTCTGAGGCGGGCAGAAAATAGTCTTTCACAGTTCCCATCTAACATTAAAAATGCATTTCATTCCAGCTTACCATCAAAGGGAGAAATAACCCAAGATATAATATGCCTATACTTCTTACAAACGGCCAGTTAACCTCTTGACAAAAAGAGAAACTTCTGGAAGTGCAAACATGCGCGTCCACTCACTAAGGTCTACCAGCTGATTACGTGCTGCCGACATCATGATGTCTTGCGTACTTCCTCTTTGAAAATACAAAGATACATGATACAGAGATCAAAAGCTCTGAATATGAGAGCCTACTCAGGCTTTATAACTGTACCAAATACACAGGGTTTTCTCATATTGGCCACAGAAGGGGTGGATGAATCAGCCTAACCTGGCACACTGTTTTGGTAGATTTTCCGTTAAAATGAAGTGATTCATTTGGAAAGAGCACCAATGCGATGAGGACAAGGCCAAATCCTCCAGCGGCTTGAGGGGGCTCTGCACCACGTAGTCTCACTGTCTGATCACACCGTCAGCCCCGGAAGCCCAGGGAGCCTGTCGGCCTGCAGTGGGTCCCACTCCCCATACACTAGATGTTTGCACATACATCATCTCTGATTTTCTGCTCATTCCCACGAAGTCGGTATTATCATATTTTGTAAATAAAAATGTGAGGCTCTGAGATGTTAAATAATTTGTAATTCAAGCCTTTTAGATACCAGACTGCATCCAAACTGTCTCCCGAACTCATCCTGTTCTTTTTCCTTCCCCTATCTGTAATGTCTCCCTTCCCTTCTCTTTCCTTCCCTTTCTTTCCCAGCCCTATCCCCGTTTTCTCCATCCTTTTTTTCATTCATTTGTTCAAGACATATGAGCTTCTACACCATGCCAGTCCCTATGCTGGAGGCCAGGATTCATCAGTGAACAACACAGACAAGGGCCTTGTCCTTATGTAGCTGATAGTCTAGCAAACAAGAACAGAAGTATGTTCAAATGGAGACCGAGGGGCTTTGCGAGGTGGCAGCAGGGCGGTAGACGTATGGAAGAGGCCGCTGCTTTTTGGGAAGGATAGCTAGCGGATTTGTTGGCAGATCAAGAAGTGTAAAAGATTTTCACAAGATGGAAAGATGGACCCAAAGCACTGGCGGAAATTAAACAGGAATAAATATAAAGCCTTTCATATAAGCTTATCATGAAATAAATACAGAATTGGAAAGACTTGACTCCATAAGGTTCAGGTGAATTTGAGCAATATGAAGCAGTGTTTAAAAAGGATGTAGTCTTAGGCTGTCTCTGTGCCGGCGTGGATTCCAAAGCAAAGATTCCAAAACGGAAATCTATGTCACATCCATTACTCTTAACAGGGCTTCTCTGTTTTGAGGGCAACCCTGATTACTGGATAGCACACAGGGAACCTTTGGGTTGGTATGTAAGAGCTAGTGGGAGACGGCTTGTGAGTTCCAGCGTCCGGCTCTGTGCTGACAGCTTGGAGCCTGGAGCCTGCTTGGGATTCTGTGTCTCCCTCTCTCTCTGCCCCTCTCGCCCCCCAAAATAAATAAAACATTTAAAAAAAAGAAAAGAAAGAGAGACTCGTGGGAGAACATTGGTATCCTAAAGTAGTTGATTTTCCTTAACAATACCCAGCAATGTCTACAGCCCAGAATGTTTAGAATACACTTTTCTAGACTTTCCTAGAATTTGTTTCGTACACTTTCCTAGATTTAGTCTTTTAGTCTAATAATGAGTAAGATAATTAGTTTATGATAGTATTGGGAAGAAACAGCAAAGGGAGACTATGAGGAAGTAGAAGGAACACTGGCATCAGAATTAAACATATGGGTTTGAATACCAACTATACTTATGTTAATTGTGATATAGACAGTTCACTTCTCATTTCTGAGCCTTAATTTCCTCATAGTAAATTGGTGCTACAAATGTCTGCATCATAAAATTGTTGCAGTGATTGGAAATAATGTTGGTAAATTGCTCCCCCCCCCCCCCCCCCGGACTCACAACCCAGATTGCCTGGCACATTGTAGATGGCTAAGGAAACCCTGAAAAAGAAATTACTGAAAATAGAGGAAGTCAGGGAAGGATTCTTAGAAGAAATGCTTTTTGAGATTCATCCATAAGAAATCATGGGCATGGATTGAGTGCCTGGGTGGCTCATTCGGTTAACCATCTGACTCTTGATCTCAGCTCAGGTCTTGATCTCAGGGTCTTGATCTTAGGATTGTAAGTTCAAGCCCCACAGTGGGCTCTCCACTGGGTGTGAAGCCTACTTACAAAATAAAAAAATTAAAAAAAAAGAAATCATGGGCATGAATTAATTTTTAAAAACCCATTACAAGAAGGAAAAAAATGATAAAATGAGAATATAAGGTCAAGAATTTATATAGGTGGTGGTATGCTCTCTCTTTGGTCAACCAGGCCATCATTCGATAATGTGTTTTCTTGAGACTGAAATTCATTGACAGCTCGTTATGTCTGGTGATAATCTCCCAAGTGTGTGTTGATTTCCCTGCTCCTAAATCCTCCCAAGATATGGGAAACGGTGTTATATTATTATTAACTTGTTTTTCTCATTTTAATTTATAAACTAGCAGTCATTTTAGTGCCATGTAGAATGTCAAGTATTTTTCATGAGAATTTGCATGAAGCACATTTCCTAGCAGTAGTTTCCTATAATGCTTCCTGTAGCATTAATTTCTTCTTCTATATCAGTTTTGTATTCTTTTGTCAGAAATCACTGCCCCATTTATTAATGAAGAGCAACTTATTTTACATTGATTTGAAAGAGAACTAGACAATATGTTCACTTTGGCATCCTAAAGTCTAAGACTAGAGGACATCAAGCTTATTCAGTAAACACAACTAATAATTTAAAATATTGTGTAATTCAGGTGTTTGGGTTAATAAGGAAGCAGGTAAGGGTGAGAAAGAAATGGAGTGATCGAAGAGATATAGGGAGAAGGGAAAGTAGAAAAAAGAAAAAACGTGGAGGAAATAAGGGGGAACAACAGAGGAGGAATGCAAAAAAGAAAGGGAAAAAAAAAGAGTAGAGAAAAGAAATAAGAAATAGGGCTAGAGGAATGGGTGGGGCCCTGCAGAGTAGAGGTCACTGGACTTCCTACCAGAAGCCCTGTTTCCCTTCCCCCATCCCAGTCTTGACCCCAAGAGGAGGTAACTCCAGATCTGAAGGCCACTGTCAGGGATTTGTCCCGTGAAGCTAAAGTGCCCAAATCTCTAACACATCCTCACATACCCAGGATCACTTAGTTGTAAGTATCCCTAAAAATTCCTTTGTCATTAAACATCTGGGTTATGTTCTTTTCCTGTGTTACAGTCTTCTTCTTCCTTTTTCATATTCCTCTTCTTCTTCCTGATGATAGTCCTGACTCATTCAAGACCCATGACCACAGTGGAAATCTAAACTAAAATGTTATATGTCCATTTACTCAACATTAATGTATTTAGCATGTCTTGAAGTGCAGCTAATATAAGGACCCTTCAGAAGATCATTTAAATTGCCTGAATGGAAAGTTTTTTGCATCAGTAGGCTCGACATCCTCAGTACATTTGAATCACTTAGGGGGCTTTTGAAATCTAAGGTGTTTGGGCCCCACGGATTAAGCGTGGTCTGAGGTGTGGTGTCCTGTCACTGTTTTTTAAGCCCCTCAGGTGATGGGATATGCAGTTAATGTTGAGAATCATGCCTTTGAGGAGATGGCCACAGAGTGAGGGAATCATGGCTCCAGCACTTGCTAGTAAGGGAGTATACAGTATGTATGTGTAACTGAGATCATGTGGTTTTGCAACTGGCTTTTATATATATGTGGGAGGACCTTTGGGTCCCTTGACAAATGTTGCAAAAATACTAGCTCCAAATAAAGGAGAGGGTGCTGGTCATGCGGTACAGTTGTCATGGAAACAGTTGGCTTCATGTTGAATCTGTACCTGCATATCCAGCCACCAGAGCCCAGTGCTCATCATTTCGCTCCATTGCCTACTAACTTATGCACTGACTCCTTACTTGGAGCTACACTCCATTTTAATTCTCCGCCTCCTGGCGCCTTGGCTCCCGCCAAACTCAGCCACAATGCACTTTCTCTTCTGGGCCTTTATCCAGCTATTCCTTTAAATTGGAACAATCGATAACTCTCCCTAACCATACTGCCACTATTTCATCACTGTCTATTGAAATTGTATCTGTCCTCTGAGGTTCTTCTTCCATAAAGCAACCTTAATTCTCTTGCCGGCAGATAAATTCCCTCTTGTCTTTGCAACCCCATGGCATGTTGTTTTCATGTCGTCTCTCCCTCTCTCTTTCTCTCATCGTCTCTGCTTCTCTGTATTTGCTTTATGGTCATGAATATTTTTATCTTATCTGTCTAGGAAGCTGAGTGAAGTTTGAGAATATCTTCCATGTCTATTCATCCTCCGTCGTGCCTACTGAGCCCAGTGTTCCTCACAGAAAGTGCTCAACAAATACTTACTCGGTAGAATTTAATAAAATAAAAAAAGCCATTGATTGAGGCATAAACTGATGGAGATATAAAACTAAAATTTAGACAGGGTGGTTGTTAAAATAAACCAGCAATTTTAGGAGTTGCTTTTCTGCTTCTAGACATCCAGACTTAGACAGAGACAGCCTTAAAAAGCTCTTGATCTTTTAATACATTCCAGCCAACGTTGACTAGAGCTCTGTGTGCATGTTTTGAGGTGCATTAGGTACAAGTCATGTTTTATCCAACCCTAACTTAATGACTGCCACACATCTCTCTTTTGTGAAACAAGACAAGTCACTTCTTCATCTTAAGTCACTTCTCCTGGGTTCACTCTGACACTCATGTCTCAAATTGTAACCCTGAGATTTATTCTCTTTTGTTTCAGAATAAAGACAAAGCATTTATGCCTACGAATACAGTACGATTGCCTTCTACCCCCACACACAAAGGAATTATAATTTTTAAGAAATTGCCAAGCTCAAGCTCATTCTTTGTGATGTCTCTCTGGATAACAGGCAGGCCTGCCCTTCCCCCTTTCTGCACCTTCCAAATATCCCCGCTTGGACAGTGAATAAAATATAATTATTGTCCTTAGGCTGTATCTCTCTTCTGCTGCATACGGTACCATGCGTGTGCGTTTAAAAGCAGAATCTAGCCTCGAGTTTACCAGCTAATTTAATCGACTCTCTAAATGACTTTAAAAAATGAGAATGAATGAAAGAACAGAAATCTACTTTAGAAACAAAAAAATTGTGTCTGCGCAGCTTTCTTTTCATGTGGAAGACAAAGAATCTTTCCAATAGGACGACAGAATGACAGTTCCACTTATCTTGGCGGCTCAGAAATTAGATCAGTGACATATTTTCTGTTGAAGAAGAAACCTTATCTTAGTGGCTAAATTTCAGAATCAATCATCTGAATTTCAGCCCTGCCCCCTCTCACAAGCAGGGAGCATTATACAATTTGTACATTTCAATTAGGTTGCGATAAAAAATGAGTAGCTCAAGGGCATTAGTTTATTACTGGTATCCAGCCATGTTTTCCTTTGCTAAATGACATTCTGGAAGCCTCCATTCTGGGCATAATCACCTTAGGGTGCCCACAGAACGTGGCCCCAAATGATTCAATTATGGCTGAAAGGCATTCTCTTCCCAGAACACAAGACTCTAGAAGCACATCTGCAGGGTTTTGCAATTGCGGGATATTTTTTCTTTTGTAAATGTTCCTGCAAAGGATGTAAATGCAGATGAGGACTCTTCTGATTTTCTCACTGTCCTCTCTCTTTCTGCTGATCTGCTTTTATGACATGACGTATCGTGTCTTAGGATAAATCATCCTTAGTTAACCAACGAGTGCGTTTATAAATGAGTCAATTCAAATGAGGAATGTTTCCCCCAGAACCAGCAAGTAAGCAAGCTGAGTTTTCTTCTCACCCACAATAACTTGTTTAACTCACAGCGAAGCTCAACTATACAGTATCAATAGTTCTTCATCATTTCTAGGAAAACAGGAGCTGATGTTTCGAATAACTTGAAATGTCTGGAACTGCTTCTGGCATGTGACACTGTCTTCCTCCCTGCTAGTGATAAGGAGATTCTTTCTCTGATCGGAGACAGCTTGATGGGTACATCTGAGTATCGGTTAGATCTTGCAAAGTAATAAACCACTCCAAACTTAATGACTGGAACCAAAAATCATTTATTACTTCACAATTCTGTATGTTGGCAATTTGGGCAGGGCTTAGCTAAGAGCTTCTTCTGCTGGTGTCTCTTCGGTTCAGCCACATGCCCAGAGTCATTTGGCAGCTCGGTGGAGTCTAGTGACCGATACTGCCTCCCTCGCGGGCCCAGTGACTGGTTTTGGTTGTCATCTAGGCTCGTCTCCATGTGTGTTCTCATCCTCCAGGAAGCTAGCCCGGACTTCTTGTCTCAGAGTTCCAGGAGGGTCAGTATGGAAGCCGAGAGACCTCTTCAGCCCTAGGCTCATGAGTTACGCAATATCACTTCTGCTTTGTTTGCTGGTCAGAGGAATTCACAGCACCAAGCCCAGAGTCGAGGGCTCTTTTGATGAAAGGAGTGGCCAGGTCAGACTGCAAAGGACTTGCTGGGGTGGGAGAAAATAATGCAGCCCTCTCTGTAAGTTTTGTTAAAGAGTCGACTCTAAGGTATTAGAGAGGAGAGGTGAGGAGGCGCGCAGTGGAAGAAGGGGGTGAGAAGGTGACTAATAACAAGTTCAGAGAATTTGGATTCGAATCTCACTGTACAGGTTCCTAGTAATACGACCTTGGGGAAATTATTAACCTCTTCAAGCTTCAATTTCCTCATCTCTCGGGAGCAATGCCTTCCTGTCTCCTTGTTGTGAGAGTTAGAGTCCGTGCTTACAGGCCTACCTCCCCAAGCGCCATTTCCATAGCAGCTGCCAGTCAGGGATTCTACTAACACCTCCCTTATTCTCCCCTCACTCACAAAGGCAAGCAAAACAGCATGGCTTCAGGCGTCTCTCTCCCTGGCTGCGGCTCAGGCATCTCAAAATCAGCTCATCCGCAGGAACTCACTAACTCTCCTCCCTCACCTCCATCCCTGTTTGCATCTTTCATTTCATCTCCTTTCCCAGCTAAAGGTATTACCATCCAAATATTTGCCCAAGTTGGGACCCTGAGGGTCATAAACTCAGTTTCTCTCTATCCCACATCTATCTCACAGTTCCTGCCTTCTACCCTTAGACAGATGTCTCTTAGACACCCGAGATGTGCAGGGCCTCCTGTCGGGTGTGGGTTTGACAGGTAAATGAGGTCAGTATGGTTTCTGCCCCCAAGGAACTTATAACCCATTGCTAATATGAAAATCTCCAAGTTCAATGAAAGAAGGTTTTGTGAGACAAAGGAAGGGCACTGGGGAAGCTGATTTTGCCCACCCTTCCTGTCCACAGTACCCAGCCGAATCTAGGCTGCCATTGTCCCTGTGGCCACTACTAGTGGCCCAGAAAAGGGGTTCCCCCCACTTTATGGTTCAGCCTCCACACTGTTGTTAGAGATGTTTTGGAAGAAAACAATTCATCTTTAATTATCTGCTTGAAAAAATCCCTATGCCCCATGGGATTAAAATACAAACTCCTCAGGGTGGTGTAAAAGGCCCTTCATTCTTGGCCTCAATCTAGCCATTCTCCCACACAGATACTCTTCACCCTCACAAGCTACATTCCTCACAGCTCCTTGAATTGCTCATACTCTTATGAATCTGTGACTTCACTTCACAGAAAGTCTTTACTCTGGAATACATCTCTTTGATGCTTACCTCTCCCTCAACCACACACACAAAATTTCTGTTTAATTTTGTACTTCAAGGCTTTAGAACATAGTAAGTTCTCAATTAATGTTTGTTGATGAATGTTTGTGGATCTGGTTAAAGGTGAGAGATAGTGTGATTCAAATGAAGGATAACTGAGTATGGTCAGGTCCATCATTGAGTAGGAAGAGGAGGCACTTGGCACTGTAGGGGGGTGCTGGGGATGGGATGAGAGGGGGCAATATCCATCTCATCTCTGTTGGCAAAATAGCAGTAGAGAGGAAACACGGATTCCTATAAGCAATTGATCAGAAAGAAGTGTTCAATTGAGAAGTGTTTTCTGAGCCTTAATACATGCTTCCAGAGCAGTTTAGAGGGAATTGGTATTATTTTTACTGTGCAGTGAGTAGTAATATGTATCTTCTAATTTAGAGAAATTAATAAGTCTTGCAAGATCCAAGAACAGAAAAACAGACACACTAGTTAAATCTCTTAATATATCAGAACTAATATATGAAAAAGAAAAGATGCTTTAAAAATAATTTTAGCCATAAAACTATTATTAATTTTATACTATTTAATCTTATTTCTATTCCATTTGTATACATATTTAGACTGAAATCACCTAGAAAATGTGTCTGAGGCAGAACTCAAAATTATTTTCTCACAAGTCAAAGTTTTTGTTTTAGTTTAACATCAATACAGAGTTTAGTTTGCAGTTTCATTCTGTTATTCCACAATAACTCTGAAGATCCAAGTTATTTCTTACCTAGATTTTAAACGTTCGGTAGATTCCTTTTATTCATTCTGTGGTTTTGTCTTTGTAAGCCTCAGTTAGGGCTAGGAAATAACTTACAGTCTATTTACAATGAATGACAGTCTGTTAATTGATTGTAGAAATCAATGGTCCTAAAATAGTTTATAAAACAATTTCATTGCCATAAACCATAGAATCCTCACAACAATGTCATAAAAGAAAGAACACAATTTCATCATTTGTAATATGATGTTAATAATAGCACTCTACCAGTGCATCCAAATTAGTAAGGAAGAAGTAAATATACCTCTGTTCACAGATGACATGATCTCATACCGAGAAAACCCTAAGATTACACACACGCATGCACACACACACACACACACACGAGAGCTAATAAACTAATTCAGCAAAGTAACCGGATACAAAAGCAACACATGAAAATCTGTTGCATTTGCTTACACTAATAATGAGCAATCCAAACAGGAAATTAAGGAAACAATGCTCTTTACAATAGCATCAGGAAAGAATAAAATACGTAGGAAGATACTTAACCAAAGAGGCAAAAAATTTGCATGCTGAAAGGTACTAAACATCCCATGTTCATGGATTACAAGACTTAATATTGCGAAAATGTCCACATTACCCAAAGCAATCTGCAGCTTCAATGCAATGTGTATCAAAATCCTAATGACATTTTTTCAAATATAGAAAAAATATCTTGAAATTCACATGGTATCTCAAAGAACCCTGAATAACTAAAGCAGTCCTGAGAAAGAAGAACAAAACTTGAAACCTCGCACTTACTGATTTAAAAAGATAATACAAAGCTACAGTTATCCAAACAGAATGGTACTCGCATAAAGACAGACCAATAGAGCCCAGAAATAAATTCTCACATGTGTGGTCACAAACGATCTTCAATAAGGGCACCAAGACTACACAATGGGGATAGGATACTCTCTTCAACAAATGGTACTGGAAACACTGGATATTTACATGCAAAAGAATGAATTTCTACTATATACAAAAATTAATTCAGAATGAATTGAAGACCTAAAAGTAAGACCTAAAACTGTAAAACTAGAAGAAAACATAGGGAGAAATCTTAATAACATTGGATTTGGCAATGATTTCTTGGATATGACACCCAAAATACAGCCAGCAAAAGCAAAAAGAGTCAAGTGGGACTATATCAAGCTGTTAAAACTTCTACACAGCCAAAGAAATGGTCTACAGAATGAAAAGCTAACCTATGTAATGGAGAAAATATTTGCAAACCATGTATCTTATAAGGGGTTGACAACCAAAATATATAAAGGACTTCTATAATTCAACAACAACGAAAAAAATAACCCACCTGATTAAAAAATGGCAAAGGACTTGAATAGACATTTCTCCAAAGAAGATATACAAAAGACTAACAAGCATCTGAAAAATGCTCAACATCATCAATTATCATGAAATGCAAATCAAAACCAAAATGAGATATCCTCACATCCATTAGAATAACAATTATTAAGAAAACAAAAAGCAAAACAAAACCAAAAAACAAAATAACAAGTGTTGGTGAGGATGTAGAGAAATCAGAATCCTTGTGCAGTGTTGGGTGAGAATGCAGACTGGTGTATCCACTATAGAAAACAGGATGGAGGTTCCTCAAAAAATTAAAAATAGAATTATCATATGATCCAGCAATCCTGGTTCTTGGTACATATTTTAAAAAAATGAAAAAGTATCTTCAAGAGATATTTACATCCCCATATTTATTGCAGCATTCTTCACAAATAGCCAACAGGTAGAAGCCACCTAAACATCCACCAACTGATGAAAGGGTAAAAGTGGAATATTATTCAGCCTCAAAGAATAAGGAAATCCTGTACATGCTACAATGTGGATGAACCTTGGGGACATGATACGAAGTGAAAAAGCCAAACACAAAAAGAAATACTGCATAATTCCTTTTAGGTGAGGTACCCAGAACAGTAAAACTCACAGAACCAAAAAGAAGAATGGTGATTGCCAGGACTTGGGGAGGGAAATAATAGGCAGTTGGTGAAGAGTTTCCAGTTTTACAAGAGGAAAAGCTCTAGCTATCTGTTGCACAATAATGTTCATGTCAGTAACATTCATATTCTGTACACTTAAAACATTTAAGATGATAAACTTGTCATTTTTTTTGCCATGAGAAAAAAATTATTCTACCTCATGGAGATACTGCAGAGTTAAAGAGATAATGTATATAAAGTCCTTAGAACCACAGTTAGCTCATAATATGCACTTATATGTTAGCTATTATTATTGCCGCAGATTAATCAACTGAAGCCTAAGGATAATGAAGGCCTTTCTCAACAACTACTAAATGGTGACAGAACTGGACCGTCGATTCAGATGTCCGCACCCCAAAGTTCATGGACTTTCTACTATTTTTTGCTTCCTAAAACTGTACCTTTACTTCTTCGTGACAGATATTTAGGTCCTGGGATTGTAAATCAAAAGTTCAAGCCACTAATCTAGTCCTTATTAAACATAAAATTAATGATAACAACAACGACAACTAGATGATCAATTTTAAGGGTGTGCTGTTCTTCCAGTGTAAAAGTTTTTATCACTCACTTTCCCTTCCAGGTGCAGTATATTCATTTTCCCCAAATTATTTACCTCATCTGATTCTGTCTGTATTCTCATCTCTTGAGCAGCCTGTCATAGTCCAATATAGTACCTCAGGACAATTCAGTCTTTAGTCTTCAGCTAAATCTTTAGTCTTATCATCTGGCTTTGCCTTTGAAACTAGCCAGGAGTTGAGCCAACAAAGAAAAATTCCAGAGGAGCTGGGATTATGTTTGTTGCATTCACAGTTGAGTTCCTAGGGCTTTATGTGGTGCTATATTTGTATATGAGTGAAAAAAAAAAAAAAGGTAAATGCTATTTTAAACAGAATCTTAGAATACATGAGCTGGAAGTAATTCAAGGTCACCCACGACAAGTCAGTGATAGAGCTAGTCTCAAAACATATTTCTGCTTTCTACTGCTATGTCCTTCAATAGTATTAATCAGTTACTCTGTATGGTTTACATAAGATATGTTCCTGAAAGACGTAATTTGGTCTACTTTGCCTTGTAAAAATGTTATGTTACTAAACAGTTCTCTAAACCTAGCCTCCTCTGATTTTTATCACCAGATAGGATGTTTCATTTTATTTTGAGCCACAAAAGACTTTTTCGACCCAATTAGTTAATGTTAAAGGCAAACATTTTTTCAGAAAACAAACAGTATCTCCCAGAGTATCGGCAGGCTTTTTCTTACAAGACTTTGACGAGGGTGGTCAGGCGGTTCCTGGAGGAGCTGAGAGAGGAAAGGGAGATCAGAAAGTTTTGATCAAGGGATCACACTGCTGACGGGTATAATCTAGAAACGTTTATTTAGCAGCAAGGTCTAGAATTATCTGGAGAAGCAAGAAGCTGGAGACGGGAAGACCAGAAAAAGAGTCAATTGCAGTAGTTCAGGTTGGAAGTAAGGCTACTCCAAGACACGTCAATGGTGGAAACAGAAAGGAAGAATAAATATTACCAAATAAGGCTTGTTTGCCCTCTGGAAGGCAAGAACTGAGTCCTAGATGGCCAGCACTGACACTGTGCCTTCACCTGGCAAGTACTCAGTATATAGACGTGTTATGAATTTATAAACTGAATGAAAGTGAAGCCCAAGGAAAAACAAGATGACAAGATTACATATTCTGCTTGCTTTACCTACTTAGCTGAGAATAGCAGTTCCATTAAGAATATCGAGCATGTCGGGGCAGCTGGGTAGCTCAGGAGGTTAAGTGTCTGACTTTTAGTTTGGGCCCAGGTCATAATCTCATGGTGATGAGATCGAGCTCTGCGTCAGGCTCTGCACTGAGCATAGAGCCTGCTTTGGATTCTCTGTCTCCCTTTCTCTCTCTGCCTGCCCTGCTCATGCTCAGGCTCCTGTGTACTATCTCTCTCAAAATAAATAAATAAACATTTTTAAAAATATATATATATAAAAAAAAAGAGTATTGAGCAGGTCAAGGAGACAAATCTAACTCCTGGGAAAGATACTGAGTTCAGTTGGGGGGGGGCGGTGAATTTGATATCAGGTGGCATTTGGAAATCACTGGAGCTTGGAAAATGGACAAAGGTGGAGTTTCAGGAGAGGCTAGTGTAGGAAGAAAAGAGAGGTTTAGGTGCAGCTCTCCTGTATGAGGGGAAAGCGAATACGTGAGAAGATGGAGAAGGAAGAAAACAAAGCGAAGAAAACAAAAAGTGATGTAATAAGAGTATATCCATGCAAAGAGAGAATTTAAGTTAGGAGATAGTGGTCCAAAAGTATTAAGCTCTGAAATGGAGATCGAGATGGTTAGGAGAAGCAAATGAAGTTGTGCTGACCTCAGAAGATGACCATAAATTAATTTCTAAAACTTATTGCATTGAGTAAGAACGCTGAAGAAGTCTCTTGGGTAGCTGCGGTGAGTCAGAGTTAGTAGGGCACTGGCCTCACTGGCCTTGAACAATTGAGGCCCAGTCCATCCTTGGTGGTGCTGATTTTCTATCCCCTCAAAGTGAAGTGTTAAAATCATCCCAGTAGAAGATTCAAGTTAATAAAGATTCTTTTCTCCTATATTCTAATAGATGTGCTTTCCTGACTAGCTTCCTTATGTTCAGCATTCGAGGAGCACATATTGCTAAGGAAATAGGGGGCCTCCCAGAGAAGATTGTTGCTGAAAGCTTCTGATTTAGTCCTCAAAAGTTTGGAAATCTCTGCCTATGTACAAAGGCTTAATGGGATTAAATGGAATGAAATACTGATCCGTTTTAGTCAGCAGAAGAGATTTTACTCAAAATCCACTCAAAAATCGTGAGTTTTCACCACACCCAGTGGTCTTTACACCCCTTTTCCTTCCTGACTCTTCTACACAGAAATGCTATCAACTGGTGTGAGGTATGTCCTGCTTGGCATTAATGCAGAGGAAGAGTGTAAATCAGAATGCTGCCAAGGACTTTGGATCGTGCCCTACTGGCCAGTCTTCAGTTTTGTCTTCTGAAAGAAATGATGTCATTCATTCTCAATTATCTGAAACATTGAATAATAGAATGATTCAGCGTTCAGAAATCAAAAGGCATTGTGGGCTCTCCAGAATGCCATAGGGTAAAGATAAAACACAGATTATTTACAATTCAGTGCATTTTCATCGTTCTAAAATTATAGAATGACTAGAAGATATATACACACATATATGTATATGCTTATATAAACGAATTGGTTTGGGATTGGGTTTTTTATTGTCCCATTTGGGCTATTTCTGTACTTTTTCATGCAAACCGAGATTGACCTAATGTTAATTTGAAAACTGAACATCCGCATGGCCTAACACGATTTGGCTTTGGGCCACGTACTACCGCGCTGGTTCTCAAACTTGAATGTGCGTTGGAATCACCTGGAGGCCTGGCTAAAACATAGGTCACTGTGCCCCAGCCCCAGTTTCAGAGTCAGTAAGTCTGGGGTGGAACCTAAGGATTTGCATGTACAGCAAGTTTTCAATGTCAGAGGGTCCCAAACCTTCTTGGTTCATCGGACTCTCAATGTCTTTTTTTTTTTTTTTTTGATGTTTATTTTTAAGAGAGAGAGAAAGAGAAACAGAGCACAAGTGGGGGAGAGGCAGAGAGAGCGGGAGACACAGAATCGGAGGCAGGCTCCAGGCTCTGAGCTGTCAGCACAGCTGACAGCAGCACAGCCTGATGCAGGGCTCGAACCCATGAACTGTGAGATCATGACCTGAACCAAAGTCAGACGCTCAACCAGCTAAGCCATGCAGACGCCCCTGGACTCCCAATGTCTTAGTAATATTTTCACTGTGCCCTTAGATACAGTGGTCTAGAAAAATACCTAACAGCTCCTTTTGTTAAATAAGTAAGTCCAAACCAGTTACTAAGCATTTGTGTCCTAACAACTTGATAGGTATTCGAATAATAATAATAACAACCCTTAAGTTGAAAGAAAAAAATTATTATTTATTAACAACTACAATTACTTAATAATGGGATGTGTGCCCCGCTTGGACACTGCACAGCTTCTCAGACCTTGGACTCAGATCAGATATCAACACCCTCATTTTCTATTACATATTGATTTTCTTTCTTTTTTTTTTTAATTTTTAAAATTTCTTAAATTTTTATGTATTTATTTTTTATTTTTTTATTCTAGAGAGTGTGAGAGGGGAGAGGGGCAGAGGGAAAGTGAGACTGAAAGAGAGAGAGAATCCCAAGTAGGCTCCACCCTCAGCATGGAGCCTGACACAGGGCTGGATCCCATGATCCTGAGATCTTGACCTGAGCTGAAATCCAGAGTCAAACATTTAACCGACTAAGCCACCCAGATGTACCCCACATTGATTTTCAACATTGCTTTTTTATCACGGCACCTGGGAAAGACCCCAGCTTGCCAGGGTATGACATTATAGAAAGGACTATGGATGAACTCGCTGTTGAACCTGTCAGCTGTCTTCATCAAGTAGTTTGCTCAGTATCTGACAGATCTCCAGTGTTGCTGGGAGTCCCTTGAAGTTCTAAAATATTCCAAGGTGCCCATGTGTGTTTACTGCAGCGCCCCAGTGCACCTCACGGCACATTTTGGAAACTAGGTCTTAGTGTTGTTGATGGCACTGGTTTTTGAGGATTCGGCTTTGAGAACCATTGTTGTGATGTCTCCAAGAGATCACGAGGCAAGTGTTTTCTGAGCTTTTTTTGCATTTTCTTTGACAATACTTAACATTCTTAAAATGTTAGAAAGCAAGAAAAATGCATACAAATTTACCATTAATGATTTACTTTTGTAGCAGAAGAACTGGGTAGAGCAGGCATCAGAGAATGAGTAAAGATACCACAAAGAAAATCGTTAAGTTTTGAAGTTAGAAGCACTTAGGATTGTGTACCGTTGTTGTTACGGAACATTTCCAAAGCAATGTTTTTCCATGGTGTTTTTCAGTGAAAACTAATTAAACGGGCAATCCCGGTGAGCTAGGTAACTATTATTGTCCTTGCTTTACACACAGGAACTGATACATATATCAGATTAGGTGGCTTGCCTTAGGCCACGAGAGTTTGACTTGCTGGAGGCAGAATGCTACAATCCTAGTATTTTAACTTTCCTGAAAAAATGAGTTATAAGAAGCCAGCCTATCATTTCACTTCTGATTCCCTCGAACTTCATTGTTAATTTTCTCAAAAATCTTATAAGGTGGGTGAATAGCAAGGAGTCCCATTTGACTGACAAGAAATCCATAGCCGGTCGTGAAAGTGTGCATGGGAGATGAGTTACAGAAGAATTTGTGAGAACCCGTGAATTAAAGAGGAGGCTTGCCTGGCGAGTTCGAAGACGCTATAGAGAAAGGAAGGGTGGTGGTTACCTTTGAAAATAACTGGACCAGGCCCCTGTACCTGTAGGAGCATTTTCTCAGAAGAACAAAACTCAAAGCCCCTTGAGGACAAAGGGACAGAAAAATCAATTTACGACAAGAAAAGCAGTTAATAGTCAATAGAACTTCTTCTTGAGGGGTAGATACTCAGCTTCCACCTGACTGAATTACGACTTCAGTGGGGGCCCAGAACCAAGAGGTTAAAGAGTGTATTCACATACGATCAGCCTCGCAAAGTTTTCTATGTATACAAATAGCTTTAAGCCACCTGTGTGTCTAAATGTGGCTGGCCCTACTTTTCTTTGGCTCACTCACAATACCTCAAAGAGCGCCTTGTGCATTTATCGGTGCTTGGTGTACATTGTGAAGTTTCTGGAGTATGGCTGCAAGATTCTGGAGGAAAAGAGAAGAGACAAGTGGTTATAAATTGAGCAATTGCTTTTTTATCTGTCCTGGGAGTCTGTGAGATTTAATATACTAACCAGTGGTCTAGACGATTGAGCAGAGTGCACTTGCTAAGATGACACTGAATCATTAGGTGATTAAACTTTGTAAAGTTTCGGATAAAGCTCAGTCATCTTAAAAATGCCAATTGGCCTGGAGTCAGAAGACTCTGACTGGCAATCTGAATACCATTTGCGACTTCTTGATCGTGTGAGCAAGGCCATTCTTTCGTCTTTCAGTTTCCTACCTTATGGGTCTGAATAGAGCTCGGAGTAAGATAATAAATGTGAGAGCATGCCGTATTTTTTTTTAATTTTTATGCTTATTTATTTTTGAGAGAGAGAGAGAGAGAGAGACAGAGCATAGCAGGGAATGGACAGAGTGAGAATTACACACAGAATACAAAGCAGACTCCAGGCTCTGAGCTGTCAGCACAGAGCCCGATGCGAGGCTCGAACTCACAAACTGAGATCATGACCTGAGCTGAAGTCAGATGCTCAACCAACTGAGCCACCCAGGCACCCCCTGTATTTTTTTTTTATTAGGCTCCCTTCAACTCCAGATGTTCAGGGTCCAAAATACAACTTCCCACCTCCCTTAATCTACTTGTCCTTTGATTCCTGACTCTCACATGGCATAAGCCTAGGGGCAGTGAAGTGGGCCTGAGGAAGTTGGCCCTTGTGTATTGTTAGAGTCCCCAGACCATTAAAACGGTAGGGCCCATGTCCAATCTAAAGAGAGCTGTTCAGCTACCACTGTGTGCCAAGCTCTGGGGCTCGTGTCTGTGGTGCCTTACATAATGTGCTGGGCAAAATATAGGTGCACAGTGCCAGGCTGGGTCCTGCTGTCTTCCCTGATTCTCTTGACCACCTCCCCTATGGTGGCCACTAAGTCACAACCCTCCCAGCCCCCTGCCATTGAGGCTGTCCCTCACTGTGTCTTACCCTTGAGATGAATGCTAAGTTCTGATTGTCCTTTAGAGCTCGGTATCCAACTAAAGGATTTCCCACGATCCAAAACTTTCAGTTTAAAACTGGGTTGATAGATTACTGTATCCATGGCCAACTTAAATTCTATCTCCATCAAAACTAAGGTCCCAATCTTCTCAGTAGGAATGAATTATCTTTTCTCTTCCGTATATGCCCACAGCATTCTGGTTACACCTCTGTCTTAGCACTTCTCAGGTACTATTTTCCCTGAGCGTTTCCGTTTTCTTCCCCAGATTTTTAGCATCTTACAGGCGTGGTCCTAGACTCCTCCACAGTGTCTGTTTGGTGCTTTATATTATCAGAGGTACTTAAAAGTACTTTGCCTGAACTGAAGAAATTTATCATTCAGATACAAAATGAGTCGAGGCCGACCCTGGGCATCATAATGGACTAAATAGTGTTTAAAAGAGATAATGTGATTCTCCGATGAATCCACATGAGAATCACAGGAAATAGGCTGAGATTTCAGCAAAAGAGAATTTGGCGTGTCGAAAAGCAGGCAGTCCTTGCTTGGAAGGAGGATGCGGAAAAGTTACCGGTGATAGCGTGTGAGAGGAGAGTATAAATTCCCCGCTCTCGGAGTCACTGAGCATTGTCCCACCATCCATGTATCTCGGTTTAAGATAGAGAGTTTCCAGTATGAGGGCTGGATGAAGTCGTGTCAGAGGCGGAATTCAGAGAGGCAGCTCCCTGGAAGCCCGGATGCCAGGATGATATTTGCCATATTTCCATGTGAGGCCCCACATCTATTCTTCCTTCTAACCGAAGTAAGATGCACATGGACTGGCCTTTGCCTGTGACAACGCGATTGTGTAGGTTTAGAAGTCGGGACTGTGACAGTAAAGCTAACTAGCACCAGAGGACAATATCACGTTATAGTTTCATACTTTTTCCGCAAAGGATTTATCTGGGCCCGCGAAGACTCTGTGAGTTACCATTTGCCATGGTCGTCCTGAAGAACGATAGCCTTGAAATTCTCCTTCCACCATGTGCACTGCCCATCTGTTCACAATAATTGCAAATTCACTTCCAGGATTCATAAAGTCTCCCTGTGTTCTTGCACATCTTTGAAATGCCTCAGGCAACTGCTCTTGTCTCCAGCAGAGCGGCCGGAGCAGCCACGACAGCTGTGGGATTCACCAGGGCTTGTCTCTGCCCAATGGCCTGCAGCAGGCAGCGACCGCCAAGCCACTATCCAAAAACGCCTGCAAATTGTAAACCCATTAAGGCTGAACTCCTAGGGGACAACAAAGAGACCTGCCTTTGACTGTGAGCTCTGTGTGGGATCACAGAGGCCTCTGGCACCTGGGCTCGTCCTCAGGGCCAGGGTGATCTGTAGGGAAAGTTACAAGCTGCTGAGGGAATATTTTCACAGGTTTTCCAAACAAAGAGTTCTTTCTTCAAACCTCATACAACTCCTTTCCGATTGCTAATTAACCAAAGCTAGTGAAAAACAGGCCGTTTCTGTAAATAGAAGTTTTGTGTGTGTGTGTGTGTGTGTGTGTGTGTGTGTGTGTGTGCGCGTGCGCGTGTGCGTGTGGTTCTGTTGATGTGCTTTCTCATCGAGTGCTAGTGTTTATGTTGGGGGGCGGGGGGCGGATACCATGACGGGAAGGCCTGTTTAGTTTGATGAGATGGTAAGAGGACCGTCCAAGGCATCTCCTCTCTCCTAGCAGTCTCTCCTCGTGTGCACACAGCCTCACAGCTGTGTTCCTATATCCAGCACGTTTCGTGTTTTGCTTTAAGTCACTCTCTCCGCTACAGCTGAGAGTTCTCACCTTAGGGTCTGTTTCAGTCTGTGTCCTTGCACCACACCTCATCCGTCTTCCCTGTTTACTTCCACAGAGTCGCTATGTAGGAAGTCCCTTCTCGGCCCATCTGTCTTAAATTACTGCCGTGTTTACTTTCCAGATGCTCTCCCACCCAGGAAACTTCCCTCCTGTTAGCTGCATGCCTTTTGTAGTTAGTATCCACCCGAAGATTTTTCCCTCAGAAACCCCTACAGGCCCCTGGCAATTTTATAAGGGCTGCTTCACCCCTTGGAGTACGCATCCACCTAGCCAAAGCCTGCCAGAGCCTGGCAGCCTTTTGGAATTGTTGCTGAAGCCTTCAAAATCCCTACCTCCTTTAACTCTGCTCTTTCCCTTCCATATTAGGGAGTTCTGTGAAGTTTCCCAATTCAGTACGTTGGAGTTTTGAAAGAACATCCCATTTTGCTTATTTTATCCACAATTATGGTGCTCGTTGTGAGGTTACCTATCAATTCAGGGTTTGCCTTACTGATGTTTGATTGATATTTCTTATTTGCGTCAATTCTGGCCTTTTTGGTTAGGATACTGTGCGATGGGGGAAAGAAGCTCTTCACAGGCCTCTAGTGGCCATGTGGTGGAACTGCAGGACTCTCGTATTCTAATGTGCAGAACTGCGGGGTGACCTAGGCGAATCAGGCAATCTCAAAAATATGTTCTTCATTTGGTTTTTCATTTAATAGTACAATAGTGTGTTTGAAGGCAAGGAAATGAGGGAGAGCGGTGACATTTTCCTCTCCGTCGTTCCGTTTTACTGTTTCTCGCACGTTGAATCACACCTCCGAATTGTTACTACCAGTTGGCTTGCAAAGGGCCTGTTTCTGCCACTGGGCCTGGAGCTCCTCGGAGAGCTGCGCGGTGTTGTTGTGTTCCGCAGCATTACCATCCTTCTACCCTCAGCCCCTACCTCAGCTCCTGGCACTCGGTCAAGATTTGTCGAATTGACAGCTATTTTTTGCGGTGCTCGTCCTAGTTAAAGATCTGGGGCTTAGGGAGGCATGCCACCTTTTGTCTTTAGTGTCTCTGTTTGTAGCCAGCATCCTCCCTCCCTTCCTGCTTCCTCCTCCACAGTCTTTTCCAACCTAAAGTGATCTTAAGGCCTCAAACTACCTTTCCCAGGGTATTTGAAATGAAATGTTTTGCCCTGGTTAAACAAGAACAGAAATGTCAGGCGACTTTGCCGATGACACAGTCATCAGGGGATGGACACAGGACAGTAACTTCTGTCGTGTATTCAGAATTACCGTCTCTTCTCCCTAAAAGTTAGACTGGCTTCTCTCTTCCCCAGGGAGGCTTCCATACCATCTTTTGGATTAAACTTGCAGGGTATTTTCTGGGTATTGATGTGGAAAGTAATTCTGGAACCAGTTAGCCCTGGGTTTCGATCTGCATAGAGTAGTAGCACCCAGGATATATTTTGAGCTATATACGAGGACAGTGAGATTATTAGGAGTCCGTCACTGCCAGATGGACCTTGCACGACGTGAGAGAAGACCAGGGATGAAAGTTTGAAGAGGGTGATTTTATGGATAGCCATCTGATGTTACCACTGTGGGACACCTCAGACTTCACACTGGAGGGTTGAGCAGAGCTCGCAGGTCATGGTGGAGACTGACTCAAAGCAACTGGTCACCGAGGCATTTCGTAGTAGCTTCTAAGAGTGTCGAACTGGATGGAGTTTGTTTTGCCAGAAGAGTCTGCTTTGTTTTTGTTTCACTGGCCGAGGGCAGGCAGGGTACTGGGGTCCCTGATCTGGTGACTTCTTAGCTCTTTAAAACTTCAGAAATTATAAGAAAAAATGTTTATACATATACCCTCCTTTTAATAGGAAGAACTGTAGCAAGATTCTTGAAAACCTAAAGAAAGTGAAGAATGGCTATTTTAAGAGATGTTTGAAAGGTCGTATGTTTCATAGTAGGGGTTAGATTAATAGACTTTTTGTCAAAACGTTGTCTGCACGAGGCCAGATAGTCCCTTTACACATACGGACCAGTCGTCTGTTTCCTGCATTCTCATACTGAGTTGTAGAATCGAATTGTAAAACTAAATATCCTCACACTTTTGACAATAGCCGGCAGTAGCCTTTTACTAAAGACTTGCTATACTTTCATGAGGCCAGAATGAAAAAATTGGAGCGATTCGTTGGGTCGAAAGAATGATTCATTTTTAAAAGAATGAAAGAGCAGGAGTAAATTATGTCTAAGGATAAGTTGCTTGGAGCATGAACAAGCCCTTTGGTGCAAGTGCTCCGTTAGTTGTGGTTAGTTCTAAATTTGTAATCGAACATCACCATTAGTCATAGAAAGATAAAAGGAAAGATACGATTAAACTATAGATCTAAACATTGGAAAATACAAATTTTCTTGGCAAAATGAGGTTAGAAGGAAGACACATACTGATATGAAGGGATTTTTTTTTTTCCATTGAGGAGAAGATTTAGAGAAGAGTACACGGCAGTATCTTCTAAACCCATAAAAAGATCATCGTGCTTGGGGAAACGAAAATGCTCCATGTTTAATACCTCTAAGCTCAGAGCACAGTGATACTTCACTTATCCGAAACCCATATGGGGCCCAATCAGCTGGATGCAAAAGACCTATAAGCAAAGCAGCATAAATGTTATGCACTCAAGCTCTTGGGTTTTATTCATAGAACAACACCAGAGATCCTTCCAATTTGGCTTATTTACTCTCATTTTACAAATAATTATAATGCATTTAATTTTCAGGATGTTGGAGGACTAAAAGCTAGACATTAGAATGAAAAGGGGACTACCGGTGTACAGACAATGGATGGAGGTGATGGCTGATTGTCGATAGCGAGGGAGATGAAAATGATGATAAAAAGCCAATCTATTTCATAAGCCCTACATGGCCCTTTGAGATAAGGGGTATTCTTACTCCTCATGCATTTCCACTACTGAAAGATATATTTAGTGTATATATACACGTATATTTGTTAAACGAAGTAACATTTATGTGATACCAAGGGTATCACAACATT
Organism: Paguma larvata; assembly: GCA_030068075.1. Taxonomy (NCBI): domain Eukaryota; kingdom Metazoa; phylum Chordata; class Mammalia; order Carnivora; family Viverridae; genus Paguma; species Paguma larvata. The sequence goes on from CM057839.1 coordinate 66,902,717, forward strand.
GTTTCTGATATTTACATTGTTGATTTTTCACGATTAAGAAAATATTAAATTATATGTACGTATCCCGTTTAAAAAGAAGGAAAAGTATGTAACCATTAAAAAAATACTGTCGTCCAAAACAAGCAATTTTTAAATTTTTTTTTAGTTTAGAAGCTGTACCATTAAGTCCTTAGGTTCACACACACCAAAACCTCAGTTATCCTGAAATACTTCATTTCCAAAGTTTTCAGCTTTTATTTCTCATTTGTTCATGAAAAGAGTGGGATGACTTAGATGACTGTCTAGTGAATCAAACTTCACATAAGTCATATGTCTACACAGAGTGGAGAAGATCTGCTTATACTCAGGAGAACACAGTTTTGAGAGAAATGTTTAGGAACGGGGATATTTTGTGTGTGTGTATTCCTGTCACTGTTGTTATTTTCTGAAGAAACAGAGACTCATTTAAACTGGCCCAACTGTAAAAGGAAAGGTGCAGTATCATTAGGGCCTATTACAACATCTTCTTCTTTTTATATATATATTTATTTATTTTCAAGAGAGAGAGAGAGAGACAGAGCACGAGTGGGGGAGGGAGACACAGAATCCAAAGCAGGTTCCAGGCTCTGAGCTGTCAGCACAGAGCCCGATGCAGGGCTCGAACCCATGAGCCATGAGATCATGACCTGAGCTGAAGTCGGGCGCACACTTAACCAACTGAGCCATCCAGGCGCCCCCCTCCCCAAGATCTTCTGATGTAACCCTCCTTCTAGGCACATGATGGGATTGTACTCCCTCTTTGAGGTTAAGCATCAGTCCCATTGCTGATAAAATGTGGGGTAGAAATAACATGATTCACTTCTAGGTAGAAGCTTGAAAAGCCAGTGTATAGGGGCGCCTGAGTGGCTCAGTCAGTTAAGTGTCTGACTTCAGCTCAGGTCATGATCTCACAGTCTGTGAGTTCAAGCGCATCAGGCTCTGTGCTCACAGCTCAGAGCCTGGAGCCTGCTTTGAATTCTGTGTCTCCCTCTCTCTCTGCCCCTCCCCTGCTCATGCTTTGTCTCTCTTGCTCTCAAAAATAAATAAAACATGAAAAAAAATTAAAAAATAAAAAAAAAGCCAGTGTATGTGTCTTCCATGTTCCTTTCCTGCTGCTGTGGTGATTGTTGAGATGAAGTCTGCAAGTATAACTGCTATCTCTTCTCCCTACCATGGACTCTGACTGTGTTTTGGCCATTACTAAGCAGGCTTGTGGTTTATATAACTTAGGAAATTCCTAAATCTAGAAAAAAGAATGGTTAGCATTTCGCGACCATTCCTTGTGTACCAGGCACAGTTCTGAATGCTTACACGTGAACTCATCGACTCCTTTAACAACCCTGAGACATGTATATTATTATCATTCTCATTTTATGGATGTGTAAACCGAGGCACAGAGCAGGCGCTGAGTAGCTCGCTCATGACACCTTACCAGGAGTGTTAGAGGCAGGGTTTGAATATAGGCACTGTGGTTCCACAGTCCACATTTTTAACTACTCTGTGACAGTAAGTTTTTTTTATTTTCCAAGTGTGTTTGTCCTATAGAGCCAGAAATGTGTTACATATAAGCTTTCGAAAAGTATCCGGGTTGTTTTTACTTTTGCTTTATGACAGCAGTGTAAAAATACTATCCTTGAAGAACCAAGGTTGAAACAAGGTATTAACCTTGCAGTGTATTGTGTGAACCATTGTCCTCAGATAACTCTTTTAACCTCTTTCTTCAGATTCTCAGAACTGCCAATAAATACTGGGTAACCAAGGACAAGTTGGAGAATTTCCACCTAAATTGTTTTGTTGACTATCAGATTTTAACTAAATTAATCTGTGGCCTGTTTTCAGAAATGAAATTCTGTAGTAAATAGAAAAATAGATTCCTAACCTCTCTTTCCCTTTGAAAGGCATTGTATTTACCAATCATTTAATTATCAGTGCTTCACAGACCAGTGATCAACACAAAATTAATTCAGTCTTAGAAAGAGTCAACCCGGGAACAAATAAGAATTATAGCAGTTAGACTCAGGGCCCCGTTTCTTGAGATTACTGATGCATTCTGTCTATGATGTTACTCATTACCGGAGAGGAATTTCAAATATTTTGCTAGCTGCTAAAAGTTTCCAATGGCTGAGAAATTTTAGGACGTTGCCATTTATATGTTATATGGAAACCACATATACGTGTTTTATTGCTTCTCCATCCCTAACATAGAGAACTGTAAGGAAAAAGAAAAATAGAAACCCAACAGAAATGGATCTTAACTGTGCTATGAGGAAAGGCAGAAGGTACTCCCGGAAATGTTCTATACCTGCCAATATATATGGGCCTCATTTAGGAGTGCTGGTAAGTTTTGTTTTTTAAGGTCAAACGTAATTTGTGATTAATGTAATTCATAGCAGGAATTAACTCAAAAGAAAGCATCGAATACCTTCTAGTATCAAACACATATGAGATGATGCAGGAAAATGAAAAAATAAAACTCTGTTCTCAAGGAATTCACAGTTTAGTGGGAAGACACTGCCCCATAAGATCATAGTGATGAGGACTCCATGGGACCCCTGGGTGGCTCAGTCGGTTGAGCGGCCGACTTTGGCTCAGGTCATGATCTCACAGTCTGTGGGTTCGAGCCCCACATCGGGCTCTATGCTGACGGCTCAGAGCCTGGAGCCTGCTTCACATTCTGTGTCTCCCTCTCTCTCTGCCCCTCCCCTGCTCATGCTCTGTCTCTCGCTCTCTTGAAAATGAATAAACATTGAAAAAAAATTTTTTAAATAAAAAAAAATAGCAATGAGTACTCTAGAACTGTGGTCAGGTAAGGTGCCAGGAGCACACACGGTCAGGGCTGGCTTTGTGGGCGTGCAGCCTGCAGTTTTGTGACGGAGCCCTGTGCTTAAAGGGCCTAGCAATAGGGTTAATATTCTGCTGTCGCCATCTTGGAATTATTCATAATTTTTAAATGCAATAGAATACACGCGACATTAAATTTGCCATCTTAACCACTTTTAAGTTTGCCGTTCAGTAACGTTATGTATATTCACACTATCGTGCAGACATCACTGTCATCCTTCTCTGGAACACTCCTCATCTTGCAGAACTAAAACTCGCTCCTTGTTAAACAACAAGTCCTCATTCCTCCCTCCCCGCAACCCCTGGCAATCACCATTCCACTTTCTACCTCTGTAAGTTTTGCTATTCTAGGTAGCTCCTATAAGTGGAGTCGTATGATATTTGTTGTTTTGTGACTGACTGATTTCACTCAGCATAATAGCCTCAAGCAAATGTTGTAGCATGTGATATAGGACGTCCTTCCCTTTTAAGACTGAATAATATTCCATTGTACGTATATATCACATTGTGTTTATCCGTTCATCCATCGATGGATATGAGATCCTTCCACCTTTTGGCTACTGTTGAAAAATACTACTATGCGTGTGGGTGTACAGATATCTCTTTGAGATTGAAATTATTAGTAAGTTTTGAGCAAGGGGCCTGTGTTTGCCTTTTTCACTGAGATCCGCAATTGACGTAGCCAGTCATATGTGGGAGAGCTGAATGGGAGTGAGCTGGAGCTCCAAGGATGTGTTGGGTTGGCCAAGCAGGACAAAGGCTCTATTCAGAGGCAACAGGGTGGACCTGACCCAGAGGGAGGGAGAGCTAGGTGTGCTGAAGGACAGTGAGGACACACCTCAAAGAGAAATTGATGAATCTTTGCACCAAGATCAGTTTTCAGTCCTAATTAGTCACAGAAGTTGGTGATGATATTATTCAGCCTTATAAAGGAAGGAAAGCCTGTCACAGGCTACAACATGGGTGAAGCTTGAGGACAAAGTGCTAAGTGACATAAGCTAGTCACAAAAGGACAAACGCCATACGATTCCACTTATACAGGGCACTTAGAGTAGTCCGACTCCTAGAGACAGGAAATAGAATGGTGGTTGCCAAGGGCTGAGGGAGGAGGGACCAGGGAGTTGTTTCATGAGGACGGAGTTTCAGTTTGGCAGGATGAAAACATTCTGGTGACGAATGTGGTGATGGTTGTGCAGGACTGTGAATGTATTTAATGTACTTAATGCTATTGAATTGTATACTTAAAAATGGTTAAAATGGTAAATTTTTTTGTGTAATCTACCATAATTAATTCTTAAAAGGTTGATGAGTGTTTACAGTTCAGTAGTCTGTATGCTATTGTACATTCTTCTGGGCCTACGTAGGTGGGACTGGGGGCAGTTTACTCTTTCAGTGGACGGAAAGACTGGTGAGTCCATCTAACTTCTCCTCTGATATTCGTATAAAGCTTAGTCTGTTCTTGCAGCCTCTTTAAGAATGCTTCATTCTGTGTTCACTTCTTAGAGGGCAAACGTTTTCTGTTAATATAAAAAGGCAATTCTTTTATCTGTTGTTAACTGTAGATAAGATGAGTGATGGAGTAACCTGTTGGGATCAGAACCTAGAGAGCTTTCCATCGTCTGCTTTCTGAAGATATCGTATTTTAAAGACATTAATTTTTATAAGGCGTCATCTACCTTCTTATAGCTAATGCTCACTGTCTACACCCAGCTAATACTCATTATCTAGAACCAACTAATATTCATTGTCTAGTATGTAAAATAATAAATTATCCCAGACTTTTTTCCCTGAGTTTCAGATGGATATGTTTCATGCCCCCGAGGAAGCTCATTCCCTTTTGTTTGTAAGCATTTGCCGGCCATGAAGTTTGCTCCCTCACCTGGTTTCAATTTATGATCCATTTATCATTTGGCTTACATTTGAGTGACTACTATGAGCTAGGCACTGTTCTAGCCACTAAAGGTATATCGGTGTGCAAAAGACAAAGCCTCATAGAGCTTTTATTCAGACGAGAGATGGACGTTAAACCAATAAGTGAGCCCAGAGAGGCAGAAGGAGAAATGTGCTCTGGAGGAAAAAGTTCAAGGCAGCACAGGGGTATGAGTATAACTTCCTGGTACGGTGCTGCAGGCATATGACTTAAAGCGATCCCTCTGCCCATCCACTTTCATGTGGAGTCTTGCAGCAGTTTATTTTCTCACCGGACCCCTCCCCGACTCCCAACCCTGCAGTCACACCCCTGGGCTGGGATGTACCGTGGGGTCATCATCTCCTTCACTCCGTGGAAAGTTATTTAGAAGTTTCTTTTATTTATTCTCATATCCAGCCCCCTAGCTTCTTGCTTAGTACTCTGTATACAGTAGGCATGATAACCACATAGCTGTTATATTTTTGAAATTAGGGAAGGAACATACTCTGTATATTTCGGACATCCTGATTTTTACAGTCCTCCATAATCTGGGTTTACCATTAGATTTTCTTCTTAAAGACGTCATCTTACACGTATTCTCAGGTTTTTCACCGCCGTATTGTTCAGCACAACCAAGCATGGAATGATGGGACCTAATCTGTATTTATCACAACGTATCCTTCTCTGTCTCTTTAATATTGAAATCACAGAACCAGGTTTCAAGAATACAGAAACTGCCATTTGCTCTTCACAGACAACCGAATGGAAGATAAGTAGCTATGTTACAATAATGCCATCTTGGATTTATCTAGTACCTCTGTGGTGTTAAGCTATGTGCAGCATTTCTTGTATTTGATCTAGCAGAGAGAATAAGCAGGTTGCTGAAGTCAGACACGTGAAGCGAAATGGGCAACATAGCGTAGAAACAGCACGGGCTTTGGGATGACACGCTTTGGAGCAAGACTTCGTTTTGAATAGAGTTGGCGACTTCTGTATGGCCTTCTGCACCACTCACATCCGAGCTTCAGTTTCAAGCTTCACTTTCCTTATTTGTAAAATGGGGGTAAAATGAGGGGCGTGTATGTGTGTGTATAATATAGGTTGCGCCAAGCTTTGCCATTAAGTAGACACTTCATAAATGTTAATATCTTTTGGCCTTCTCTTTAGAAAGCAGCACCTCCTTGATTTACCTGCCTTGCTAGCCTGAGGGCTTCCTGAACGACAGAACCAGGTCTTATTTATCTTTAGCTCCGGCATAGTTCCTGGCCTGGTTTTGTTATAAAGGTAATGTTAAGCTTAACTTTGAAAATATTTCTAATGAAGGTCTTCCTTATCTCTGGCTCAGTGGTGTTCTGAGCCATCCTCTCACTCTCTCCAAGGTGTCCTCTTGAATCTTCTTGTTTTGGAAGAACCATCAAAGATGGCCCTGTTACCCAGCACAGCAATGAGCGCAAAATTCTTGATGGAGAGGCTTCTCACTGACTCGGATGGCTCTGTGGCCTACCGGTCCTCATGAATGTCGTTGTGCTCTCATGCCCAGAAGATAAATGGCCCTTTTCTCCCCATTGCTCAGGCTGACAAGCGGCACATTTGGCAGGAACAGGCTGGACAGAGAGGGTTTTGAAGAGGGTGGGCGATGGCGGTAGGAAGTATGAAGCTGTAAAGCCAGGAGGGGGGCATGTCTCTAGTTTGCCCTCCCCTCCCCAAGTGCTAGGTCTGTACTCAAGTTGCACATGCCACCAAAAACAATGAGCTGGAGGAGATGAGCTGTCTTTTCCAATCTCATGTTATATGAGCTCCGATAGATGGCGTACGGTCAAATGTTGCTAATTGATCATACTGTTCGTCCCAAGAAGCTTTCTCATCCACCTCTGGTTTTGGAACGGTCTGCACTCAAATGCTTTAGGGAAGTGATCCCTTAAATCTTCCTTCGAAGACACCTAGAAAATGAGATTTCTCAGTTTCCCCTAGTCTTCCAGTCTGTAAGTCTCCAATCACGTCCAACCCATGAAGCAGCCACATCTCCAAGTGGTGAAACTGACCTCAAATATGATGAGCATCATTATGTCCCAGCGTCATGGCTCCAGGCTCTATGATATGATAGAAAAAACAACAACAACAGTGTCATCAGGTTTGGTATTTTAAAAATTATGGTATAGTGTGAAGTCAATGTTTAGGAGTTACCTGGAAGGCATTATGTGGAGAGTTGGCTAAGGGTTGAAATAGAAGTTGAGCCTTTACTAGTTTTGTTTTGTTAAAGATATTTTTTTAACGTTTATTTATTTTTGAGAGGCATAGAGACAGAGTAGGAGCAGGGGAAGGGCAGAGAGAGAGGGAGATACAGAATCTGAAGCAGGCTCCAGGCTCTGAGCCGTCAACACAGAGCCCAATGCAGGGCTCGAACTCACAGACCATGAGATCATGACCTGAGCCAAAATCAGCCACTTAACCAACTGAGCCACCCAGGCACCCCTAGTTTTGTTTTGTATTATAGAGGTAAAGCTAATACTCACCTTGCAGTGCTAAGATGGGCTAGGAAGAACAGAGGCCATGCTTCAAACATGGGAACTTTTGTATGACTTCAACAAAACAGAAGTTAGACTGCTGATGAAACACATGCTCTGTTTAAAAAAGAGTCTCTTAAATAAAAAAGGATTCCACCAAACAGGGACTAGCAGGGCTCAGCTCTAGGTACCCCTATTTTTTTCTAGAATACTCATTCTATTCTTGAAATCTCTGATGCTCTCGCTTCTGAGATGGACAAAGCATTTCTTGTTCTCTAAATATATTCTTTCCTAAGGAGCAATGGTTTGTGTGTCTCGTGGGAAAAACCATAGTTAGAATTTAATGCTTCCAAAGGATTTAAACCAGGTTTAGTTTCCCTGGAAACCAGGCTCTTTCTGATTGTTGAACACATTTTTCTTATGAGGTCAGTAGCACCTGAATCTCTTGACAGTAAAGGCCACCTCGAAACTCAAAATATGGGCAGTGTTTTAAAGAAAATTCTAGTTGTTTAAAAAACCTACATAGTATATAGATAGCACTGTGAATATTTCATCTTTTCTACCATCACAAGAGAAAGGGGTGTGTGTGTGCTTGCATGCTGGAGAGCGCGCGTGTGTGTGTGTGTGTGTGTGTGTGTGTGTGTGTAAGGTGATAGGAAAGAAAATCTGAGATTTATTAAAAGCGAGGTTTTTAATAAGGTCTGAAGTCACTGAAGGTTGGAACTGGCTGAGGTAGTTATCGCTCTTCGCTGACGTTCCTGTGTTCGGATTATGGGGAGCATTATAGTAGAGTAGCTAATCTTTTGTGGCCAGTGCTGCTTGCCCTGTGTTGATAAGTATGATTAACAACTTTAAAAGTCAAATACATTAGCAAATGCCTTATAGCCGCCAGGAATGCTCATGGCCACCCACACTTCACAGCGAAATGAAAAACAAGTTTAGGAGCCTAAGATTCCTGAACCTTTTAGATAAGTACGCCTCCAAGTTTGGTTTTGAAGTTGGCTTCAATCAAATCATGCAGGGCTGTTGTTAGAAAGTAGTCAGATAGGAACCAAAGTAAATAAATAAATAAATAAGGAATGTACTTTTGGTTTCGGAGGTTGTAAAAAGATGACGTTCATTATAGTTTCAGAATCTACCCCAGGCCTGCCTCTTCCCTGAAATTGCAAAATGAACTTTAGAAGAGATACTGGATTTTTTTTTTTCTGGTTTAGAAAATGCATTGCATAATCCAATTTTTGATGATAATCCTGAATAAAAGTCAAAACTCTAGGCTACATACAAATTGGATGAGGCAATGGTAGGTGACATAATCTTCAAAACAGTGGAAGAAATTCAGTTTAGTAAGTGCTCAGTCTGGCTTGCTGTGTGACCAGGGGCTTTGTTCCTCCAAACTGGGGCTGCATTGTAGACGCCCATTAGCATCATAATTAAAGCAAGCCACTGTGCTAAGTGTTATACAAAGGAATTCTGGATTTCTCTGCCCAGAATTAAAGATAACACCATGGAAAATTTAAGCCAGGATAAGATTTGATGTTTACAGTTCAAGGATTAGTAGATAGTGGGGGAGAAAGGAGAATACAAGCGTGGAATTAGTAGACAATCCTGAAGAATAGTAGTGCCAGATTCCGAGAGGCAAATACGTTCTTGTAGAACTGTCATGAACACAATGCATGAAATTGGCATCTCCCCAGCAGGTAGTTTATACTTTCTGCCTCACTGTTGACTTTGGTCTGTAGCTGCTGAATGCCAAAACTCCGCATACCTTCCCTACCTCTAGAGAGCCAGGGTAGGTTTTGTTCCTTGGTAACAGAAACCACAAGCCAGCTAGCTCTCCAGAGCTTCAGATTTGTAGGAAAGATGTTGATGTGATGGAGATTCTTTTTTTTTTTTCTTTCTTCGCTTGTATGGGTTGTATTAGTTGTAACAGTTATTCTTATCCATATGATTTTACTTTCTCTTTTTTTTAATATAACTTCCCAATGCACGGTTTGCTTTTTGCTAATGAAAAATTTCCCCCTCTTTCTCAATCTCTCTCTCTCTCTTTCTTTTTATAGGTAATGTAAGCCAGAAGTGTGTAACTTTTGGAATTTTATGAATACTGAAATTGAAATCCCATATGTACAGTGGAACATTCACATAGATAAGGCAGCGCTGACATTTTGAAGCTGTACATGATGTGGAATTAAGTTCTTATCGTTTGAATTCCATGTACAGCTGTCATTACTCGTCTGCTGCATTCTGAGGGTCCTCATGATGCAGATATTCTGTCAGACTTTTCTTATGTAATCTTCTTAGCTAAAGAAAGCTCAAAAAATCAGGGATCAAGGTCAATAATCCAAGCAGCTGAGCCAATTACTTCAAAATAAGAATCAGAGGTGGGGGTAGGTTGCCTCAATCTAAAAACATAATGGCTTCACGAAACTTTCCATTTTAAACAACATTTACTAACAGCCAAGTAAAATTTTATCATTTTATAATGAAAGGTAACATTCTTCTCCAGAAAAAGAAAGGAGATCAAATATAGTAGACGTTATGGGGTAGATTGTATTCGTTATTCAGGAATGCTAAATGCTTGATTTGTGGAGAGTCTGTTTTTGGAGCACAATATAAACATAGGTTTGTTTGGTTTTCAACATTTACCCGGAACGTTTGCTACTGAAATTGTGTTGGAGGCATACATAGTATTCTGAGAATCTGAAAACCACAAGTTGCGACTTGAAACTGGGCTCCATGGCCCTAGACGCTGTGAGAAGTCACAGAGCCCTTCCTGTGCACACCTGTATCTGCCCATACCTGTCTGTGGGACCCCTGCAGATGAGCACATGTCGCGGCTCGCTTACAACTTAGTGAATGTGCACCCAAGCAACCTAATACGCAAATCTGGAAATTTGACATCGCCATTGCCGACTAACCCAACAGAAGAAGGTGGCATTTATTTTCTGCTTCGAATAGGGTAGAGAAAAGCCAGACATACTCCAAATACCTGGGTGCATTCAGGCACCTGAAACAAGTCAAGGAATTGAATTTTTACTCAAGTTTTTCATTTATGATTTTGTGCGGTCACTCATTTATCCTCTATTCTACCATATGGCTCAGGACGTAAAACTATTCGGGAGAAACAGCAGGGACAGAGCCCTCAGCCTCAGGTGGACAAGTGACCCACCCAGAAATGCAGGCGTATTTCTGACTCCATTTTGGAGCCTGGCGACTTTCTCGGTCTGGCCTCCCTGGTATCAGACATTTGATCAATAGTCATTTGGGTTCCATCATGTTAAGCTAGTAGCTTTATTTGTTCAATCGAAGATCTCCAAGACCTATTAAGTAAACAAAATTGGTCTTCGAATAATACATATAATTGGATTCTATTTAAAAAGAATTTCCTAATGGGTATCCAACTTGGGTTGGACTTTTGTTTGAATTTTTAGAGAGCATGATGTGGTGTAATTAAAATTATTTAAAGGGAAGTATTTTGAAGGTTGTTTTTATTAGTTATTAGAATGCACTAGATATTCTTTGATTTTTTGTGAAGATAACAATTATTAAAAAATAAATGAACCCATCTTACAGGATGAAGAACTGTACTTTCATATTTATAATTATATTCATAGCATAATGTAAATAATATATAGTATCCTTCTGGTGTGTTTTTCTCTAATTCCTTTTTACCAAGAGATTGGTGAAATCTTAGAATCCAATAACGAAAGCAGATATGACCAAAATAAATGTCTTTGTCCTGGGCTTTTTGGTCAGGTAAACTTTGGAATGTTTTCTGATCTTCTTCAATGCCCTATGGGTTCCACGTCTCATGCTGCCTTTATTAGTAAATAAAATTAACACACTGGTCATGCACAACTGTTAGTTTCTCTTTGCTAAATAATAGTAGCCAAAGAAGGAATTCTGAAGCAAAAGACGGTCAACTACTCTCCCCCAAACCTCACAATCAGGTCATATTGATAACCAAACATAGGCCCAAATTCTGCCAGGTATACAAACACTTATGAAGCAAGCAAACACCCCCACACGTAAATCAGTTCACAGAACCCGTATGCAGGTTGAAGTCCCAGTGTTTTGCTTTCCTTTTAGATGCTTCAACCACAGCCTTACAGAAACAGTCAAGAGAGGCTTGAGGCAAGCGCCCAGATTCCAAACACAGATTCTGTCACCTTTGTAGCCAGCATCAGACCAACGGAACTCTCCAGAAATCATGGCTGAGTGAACTTACAATGATGACATTGGTCGTGCGTAACTTTTAGGTTCTTTTTGGTAGATAATGGTCGCTAAATAAGTAGTTTTAAAGCAAAAGAAGATGATCTACTCTCCCCAGAACCTTCCAGCCAATTCATATTGATAACACATCTCGGACTATTTTGGGATTTACATTGAGCCATTACCACCAGAGATATAGGTAAAGGCCTTACTAGATTTTACACTGAAATGCTTTGAGCCAGTCCGTATTTCTTGAATACCTTACTTCCACCAAGCACTCTAGTCGACAGGAACAGTTGTCACCAGTTGAAACCTCTTTTTGACGTTCGGAATGCTAACTGAGATTGCTGAGGAGAGGCGGTGCCAGTGGGGCTCATAGCGGCAGGTCCTGCCCTGCAGGCTCCCTCTTTAGAAACCAGCGAGACTGTCTCAGACTTTGAATGCTTGGTTAGATGCCACCAGCACCTGGGCTCTAGCTGACCCCAACGAACACACACATAACTTTGCACCATATATACTCAAGTTCTGTTTCCTGAATCGCGATTAATCATATTCAGCCCTCTGAGTGTAGTCCTAATCACCTATGTTTTAAAATTCTAACTGTAGGATGGTAAGTATTGAATCTTTATGCCAAGCTCCGTTCCCATAATTTACATGTATTAACCCACTTAATGTTCACAACAGCCCCAAGAGGAGTAGTGTTATTATTTTCCATTTAATAATGAGGGATCTCAAGGAACTTGTCCAAACTCACTGAACTCGTACCTGGCAGAGTCCAGATTAGAATCCAGGCATTTGGAACATAAAAGGCAGTTTTTTCACTGCCTTCGAGAAAGAACGCACTCTTATCTAGGAAGCCATGCTGTTCGCACCAGCCACAAGCTACCGCTCCTAATTTGCTCTCGCATGGATTCTGTGCACAAGGCATGTTGTCACCAGTTGTTACATCTGAACAGCTCTTGCCTTGTTGTGCGGTGTTCCTCTGTGCAGTCCCTGGTTCCTCAGTATGCGTTCCTCTCTACAGAGCTGGTGAGAAACATTGAATCCTCAGGCCTGCCTCTCTGCAAAAAAGACAAAATCCCCAAGGAGCCTCTCGGGCCCCTCCTGTGGGTGCCCTTCCAAACCACAGGTGTCTGCTATAGACCCCAGGGCTTGCTGCTGAATGTTCCCATCCCTTCTGTAAGGCTGGAATCTTCTTCTTTATTTTTTTTTTCAAAGTATTTTATCTCTGCAGAGAATGAGCTTCCATATATAAACTTCCAGGGATATAAGCCTGGTTTCTGCTGTCCCAGAGCTGATTAGAAAAAAGGGCGTTGGGGGGCCCGAACCATACAATTTGTGGAATATCACTTAATCTGTTACTTCACCTTTGCCCTACTCTGTAAGGGGTGCCTGAGTTTGGGGCCTGTACTGTTATATTTCCATAAATAATATATCTTGCACCTTTTCCATGTGTTGAGGAGAGGATGGAACCAAGGACTCTCAGATCTAGCTGCTCCTTAAACTGACTGAGATAGTTCCACTGGACAGAGGCCTAGCTTTCACTTGAATATTCTACTAAACCTTTCTCCTCTTCGTTAGCCCTCCCTGAAAGCACTTAGGTTTGCTCTCCTCTCTGCTAAGTCATTACCGTTTCTTCATCTGGTTTCTGTTTCCTTTTTTTTTTTAAATCATCTTATTTTTTTTTTTCATCATTACAAATGCACTTTTTATCCCCATCCGGTATTTCCTCCATCCCCCTGCACCCCTCCCCTCTGGTAACCACCTGTTCTCTATAGTTAAGAGTCTGTTTCTTGGTTTGTCTGTCTCTCTCTCTTTTTCCCTGTCCTTGCTTGTTTTTTTTTCTTAAATTCCACATGTGAGTGAGATCATTTGTATTCGTCTTTCTCTGACTGATGTATTTCACTTAATATTATAGTCTCCAGCTTCATCCGTGTTGTTGCAAATGGCAAGATTTCATTCTTTTTATGGCTGAGTAATATTCCATTATATATAACATACATACATATACCATGTCTTCTTTATCCATTCATCTGTCGATGGACACTTGAGCTGCTTCCATTGTTTGGCTATTGTAAATAATGCTGCAGTAAACGTATGGGTTCATATAGCCCTTAGAATCAGTGTTGTTGTATTTTGGGGTTAAATACCCAGTAGTGTGATTCCTGGATCATAGGGTAGTTCTATTTCTAATTTTGTGAGGAAACTCCATACTGTTTTCCACAGTGGCTGCACCAATTTGCCTTCCCACTAGTAGTGCAAAAGGATTCCTTTTTTCTCCACATCCTCACCAACTCCTGTTGTTTCTTGTATTTTTTTTTTAATTTAGCCATTCTGACAGGCGTGAGGTGGCATCTCATTGTAGTTCTGATTTGCATTTCAACATATGAGTCCCAATTTCAACATGTGAGTCCCAGTTATTCCTGCTGTGCTTCATTTGTGAGTTTGCACTGCACTTACACCTGGGCATAGATGTGGCTTTGATGCTTAACTGACTTCTTGTGCTCAAAGTTTCATAAAAATGGGAAGCTTCAGATGTCAGAGGATTTGCTTTGTCATCTGGTATAATCCTGAAAAGTATTTGTGTCCCAAACATGGATGCGTTCCTTTTTCAAGTACCAATTTGCCCAGGCACATGGGTATTGGGCTTTAGACACGAAAATGGGCAGGGCTGAATTAGGCAGGTGTTTGGCACCTTGGAGTTGGTGGTCGTGGGCAAAGCTGGCACATATATTTGAGTAGGTTGTACACTGCACAAATCTAGGTTGTCCTGGTTCTGGGGAACACAGGTGCCAATGTGGGAGGAGACTCCACTTCCCAATATCATGGTTAAGCACTGGCATTCTGGTGCCTATCGCCAATACTCTATAATGGCTTTCTTGTAGCCGCATATATATTTTAAATGGCTGTATAGTATTCCATTATATGACTATGCCATAATTTATAAGTTCTTATGGGTGGGCATTGTGCAGTTTGCAATCCTTTGCAATTACAACTAATGCTGAAATAAAAACTTGTACATGTCTGTACATATGTCTGCAAATATCTCCTGGAAAAATTCTTCAAAGTAGGATTTTCTTTGACTCATCTCCCTTGACTCTCACATCTCCACAGTTGCTGCCAGCACCCTTCCTTGTTTTACCTTCATCCTCCAAGTTTGAGCCACCATGACCTCTTGCTTGTGTTGTTGCAGTAGGGGGTCAGTCTACCTGCTGTCTCCTTTATAATCCATCCTAAACATGGTTACTAGACCTCACTGCTCAGATCATGTTACACCTGTGTTCCCAAACCTCCCAGGGTTCCTGATTGCTGATGGAACTCGTGTTAACCCCCCACACCCCTCCCAGCATTGAAGGCCACACCACAGTGTAGTTCCAGCCTGTCTTTGGAGTCTCTTCCCTGTGACTCCCCAGGTTCCCTATGCTTCAGCAGAACCAGATACCTCACTGTTTCCTGAGCTTGCCTTGCCCTAGAGCTCATTTTTTTTTACCCTAAGAGTGTCCTTCTCTTCCAAGTGTTTCTGCCTGTGCAAATCTCCCAAACTTTAATGCTACCACCCTAAGCATGTTTTCTGGTTTCTCCCACTTCTGCCCACCAACCTAGATGTGATCCTCCCCCCTCAAAGCCCAGCTACACTCTATCCCCTGCTGGTCTCAGATCCTGTTTTTGACTGCAGTCATTTGTGCAGCTGGAAACCAGTGGTAGCTGGAGAGCCGGGAGCATGTACCCTGTGGTCTGTTTAGTAAAATGCTTTGTATAAGTATGGCATTTAAAATATATTTATTAGATTAGCTCTTCACAATTGGTAAATTCACTTACCTCAAATGGGCCTAGCCCTTCAGCTACGATTCAGAGATTATACACCTGAAGCCGTTAATGTGAAAGGAGATTACGTTTCCAGGGTATGTAGTCAAAAACACAGACACTCACTGGCAGTGAGGTGGCAGGCAGGGTGGGAACGGGGGCCCACTGACGCCCTTACATAGCCCACGCAGAGTAGGGTCCCGCTAGCCTTGGGAAGCTGACTTCTTGCCAGCCACAGCAAGCAAGGACTCGCGTCCCCATTTAGGAGGAATTCACCCTAGCAATCCAGGCACTTGCATTAAAGGGATGTTTACCAACAGCCTGGTTCCCGACTCACTCATTGTCCACAGGATGACGTTCTCAGGAGAGGAAGTGGGAGGCGGGGAGTCACTGGGGAGCAGTGCAGAAAGCTGGATCAGGTCAGGGATCCCTGAACAAAATCTCCTCTCCTTTCAGTGACCCAGAACGCCTCTTTCCCTACTGATCCCAATCTTACGTTTGTGGACACTGGAAGGACACATAGGTAGTCTCCCCTTTGAAGTACCGATTCTCCACTTTGAAGCTCAGGCTTCTCATAATAAGCTATACTCCCTCCCTTAGAGGGAGTACCTCTCACCTAGTTCAGTTCTCATTCACTTCCTCAACAAATGCCAATTGTGTATGTCCCTGCCCTTAAGGGGCTTACGGACTAAAAGCAGGTGACAGTTCCAGGATTCCTTTGTGAGGATGTGGAAAGACAGCTAAGGTTTCAAACTTTTACTACTCAACTCCACTCTGACCTGTGCTTCCTGCTTATTCTCTCTTATCGAAGAGTTCAGATATTCCAAGTCTGAGCTGCTATTGTCCTCAGCACGCACCTCATACCCTGCGCATTATTCCCGGAATCCTTTTATCTCTAGTGCTCTTTATCGCAGGCTGGGATTTATTTTGGTACCATCCTTTGCCAGATTAAATATTTATACTCATTTCATATTCTGTCCGTTGTTGAAAAGAACAATGCAAACGTTGAATAATAACAGCAAAGTACTTCATTGTCTTCATGTAACCTTGCGAGGTCTCCAGGGCTGACTCTGCCTTTCGTGCTCAGGGACGCTGCCCGAGGAACAAAACTGAGCCTTGAGCCCAGGCCTTCTAATTCTGGATCCCGGTACCATCTTCAAATCCTTGTTTTCATAACATGTGACCTATTTGCTCTAAAAATGTGCAGCTCCTCTACCCGACGAGACTGCAGAATATGTAGCCTCTGTCCTACTGGTTTACGGAGCAGACTAGTTTACAGATTCGGCTGTTCTATTCTACTTGGTAGAACAACCTTCTCTCAGCTGGGCCCAGAAATGCATCTCGTATATTCTCTTGATTCATGTGGTTCATCGGTAGTATAAATACTAGCAAATCCTCTTGCTTAAGATGTAATATCACCTGGGGGCGCCTGAGTGGCTTAGTCAGTTGAGCTTCGGACTTCAACTCAGGTCGTGATCTCACAGTTTGTGGCGGTTCGTGAGTTCAAGCCCCGTGTCAGGCTCTGTGCTGACAGCTCAGAGCCTGGAGCCTGCTTCGGACTTTGTGCCTCCCTCTCTCTCTGCCCCTCCCTCATTGGGTCTCTCTCTCTCTCTCTCTTTCAAAAATAAATAAGCATTAAAAAAATAATTTTTTTAAGATGTAATATCTGAATAAGAACGATGACCTGTGTTTTAAGATAGAAATTATTTGTAATGTACTATTTTGGTATTTTCTCCTTGGAATCGGTTTTCAGTGTTTTAATATGTTAAATGTTATTCCATCATGGATGGTGTGGTGGGGGTGGGTTTTGGTGAGTGTGTGTGTGGGGGGATCAGCCATGGGCATCCTCTTTTGAGTCTCGTCGGGCAAGGAAAAACATAAACCTGCTTTTACAATGCTTCCTCTTGGCCCGTGAAGTTTTTAAAATGGGATTTGTTATATAATGTACATGCTTGGCATTGACATGGGGGAGGGGGCAGCCAGGAGAGGATCGCCCCCTTGGCTTGTGACAGACTGGCAGCTTTTCCCCCTCTAGGATGTGCCATAGCTGCAGAGCCACAGTTAAAAGAGAGGATTTATAGGAAATCCAGCTGTGAGTTTTCGTTTTTTCTCTTAGAGCTGGAGGCGGGGCCAAAACCAACCTCAAACCAGGCACACCATTGATCGGGCTAGAATGATGTGGAACAGGCTTACAGACAACAGCTAAGCGCAGAGGAAATATTAGCTGGCAGAGATAACGAAGAGGAAACACTCAGTGACAGATGCACCATCTGTCAGTTTCGGAGGAGCAGTTTTCAAGAAAACAGAAAATGAAATGAAGAAGACAGTGGTTTTGTTTCAAAGGTACAGCACAGCCTAAGGACATTTTTAAACAAAGTAAGTTTGTATTCCATAGGAAAGGAGGTGTTGGGGGGGAAGACAGCAGTTACTGCCTGTTTGCACTGTGAGTTTTGTTACGGATATATCAAGTTTTCCTTTGTGGTGTATTTGCGATTTAGAAGGACAGTCTTTTAACAAGAACTGGATTTAAAATTTAAAGCAGTGCCTCTCATTTTGATTATTCACTTGAAAAACATTTGAAAGTTACGATAAGATTTGGTTTGCTTCTATTTAACCTCAGAGAATTGTTTTATCTCAGTGATGCTGTAGATATTGACATAGGGCTTTGTTTTTCTTAGTTTTTTGAAATACAAGCAAAATTATTTGCACCTTTCCCCAAAGGCAATTTAGTGAGAAAAGTGCCCATGTCTCAGATTTAAGAGGCTGGCAGGAAAATGGTATCTATTGGATGTTTAATTCTGTGGGGTCGGCTAAGTAAATAGCCATGAACATGACCTAGGCTTCCGCTCGCCGTCATCTTATTGTGTTGAAATCATTTTTAAAGGAAGCTGCTTCTGGATCTTTTAGTTTGTCTTTCTCAAAAAGCCTTCTACCCTTTTCCAGAACATAAGCTGCCATATCAAACAACCCTGTTACTTAGGCTGAATACGTTTTTAAACAGACTAGCTTTAAAACGGGGTGGGACTTGTGTTGTCTGTTGTTATGTGTTACATCCAAGTGGTTTGCATTCCATGTCAGATGTCGCACATTTTTAGTAGCCTAGGATTTGTCTACGTCCAAAGGGATCTTAAATGAGGATTTGGAGTGATAAGCTTACATGAACGATAGCAAAAAGTTTTTGGAGCCCCTCTGTTGGAGAAAGGCAGTTCTCCTCCGTTTTACGCAGGCAGGAGGGGACTTTTCTGCGTCAGCGTTAGCAGGCTGTCTGGTCCAAACCAGAAGTAGAAGCACTGGCTGTAAACTCGCAAAAGCAGAAACCACTCAGTGTTATGGCCCAATATGGATGTCAGAACTTTGTAGCATGTGTGGGAAAATGGCTGCAGTCCAATGTCTGGAATCATTTATCTTCTGGTAGAGCCTAGAAGACAACTGTTGTATGCATGTTACAGAAATCCCCGCTGATGGATTTCATTTACATAGAGCGAGCTCAGTGACTGATGGTGGGGACGACTGCAAGTGGGGGAGAAGTATTGATCTATTTCTGCTTTTCCCGACATCCTCGTCTCATTAGTGTTCTCGGCACCTTTGAATGAGATTGTGCCGCTACTGACAACCATATGGCTTCTAGGGGGCCCTTTCCACACTCTTTGTAATAAATGCCACATTTATGTCTTTTCTTATTGAGGAAGTCATAAACCGAAGGTTGAGTGTTTCGTCTTACTGTCTTTTCCGGGCCTGACCTGTTTCCTATAGTCTAGATTTGAAGAACGGGAGGAAAAAGTGTTCAGAGGCAGAGACTCAGTGCAGCCTAAGTGGGCATCAGAGGTGTGCACAGGATACTCCGCGAAATTCTGGCATGTTCTTCTTGATGTTTAAAGTCGTGTCTGCATGTGTGAGGGTGTCAGATATGCCAGCCAGTATGTTCTGTGTGAGCGAAACTCACATGCGCTAACATATGCTGACATGTGACAGGGCAGCATCCCGGCCTGTTTGTTGAATGTGTGAAAGAATATTTGCCAATTTCCGACAGTACCCGCGTGAGATCTCGTGAAGACGTGTTTAATTTATGGCAGGGACCAAGATAACAGTCAACAGCCTTGGATTTCAGCCACCCCCACCCCGTATGCTACCTAACTTGGTGACCTTGAGGATGATAATTCACCTTTTAATAAGTCTGTTTTGCTGCTGAAAATGTCTCCTAGAGACGTTTCAAATGTCAGTAAGATATTTATAATGTGTCTTATATTTATGTCGTTTACGAAGTTGCCTTCATTTTCTTAGACAGAACTATGCTACGCCGAAAAAGCTGAAAACCTTTGGGTTGCTAAGAACAAAATTCAGTAATCTCGTAGAATAGTACTTTTGTTTGCAGAAGCCTGCTCTTGAAGGTACTTGCACTGGCCTTATTCGTTGATTCTCTCACCACAATTCTGGCATTATAGAATACCAGTAATTTCTTCTCCAACAGGTTGTAGTTTTAGCAGTTGGGTTAAAGTTCGTGCAATACTACTTTGATTAGTATAATTAAATAATATAGAATTTTTTTCAATTCCCAATATAAGGAAAATGGATGATAGTGCAAATTTGGGTACCTAATATTTTCTTACATTTGATATATCCCTATATAGCATATTTAAATAAATACATGCTATGTATGTATGCTTAACTTCATATGAGATATAGATATATATATATGTTTATATATGAAAAAGAGAGAATCTCCCCCACATATTCCAATAAAAGCAACAGTGTATAAGATATTAAAAGTAAAAGATAGGAGCCACTCATGTATTTTCATTTTAAGTGATAAACATGATGACAACTTAGTATGGCATGAAGGATGTGGGAAGTCAGAAGTCAAACCTGTCGGTATCAGCCACCATCACCACCATGCTCCAAACGAACCATCCCCATGGGCACCATTTACTGAATCGTGACCCACGGCTTCCCGGTGTGCCACCCCACTCAGCTGTGTGACCTTGGGCCAGTCACTTGATCCAGCTTGACTCATAGTTCCTCTGAGGCAACGTGGTAAGAATGTATACCTTATCCCATGAAGTTGTTGTTCAGGTCAAATGACATAATAATATACATGATAAGGCTTTGAAAACTTTAAAGTCACTAATTGCTTCCTGGAATACTGCTAGTTTCCTTTTCTTAAAAATCCTGCCTGTCATTCAAAGGCTTCTCTTGACCCTTTTCTGATCTCCTCAAGGGGGTGTTTTCTCCCTCTTTTGAACCCCTAGAGCTTGTTAGGGAAAGAACTAACCAGCTTGCCAGTCATGTCCCACCCCTACCCTCAAGTTGACCCTATATTCCATGTACTTTCACACCTCCACACTCTGCTCACTTCGGTCCCTGGGCTCTACTAAATGTTTTCTCCATACTTTTTATCCTTCTTTTCATCCTCCAAAGCTACCTAAAACATTACTAGTCTTCGAAGCCTTAACACAGCATTTTTCCTCCATAGAGTCAACTCCTTCTTCATTCATGGTTCCCTTAGGAAAACCTTATAATAAAGTTCTGATCTTGTTCTACTAGGTGTTTTATTTACATTTCTCTCTCCCTCTGCAGGCTTCTCAAGGACAGGGAAGGTGCCTTGTTTCTTCAGTTCCCTAATGCTTACTCTAGTTTCTCATAACTAGCTGGTGTTCGAGTCATGTTTGTTGAATGAATGAATGAACAAGTCAATCTTTCTGAAAATACCTTTCTGAAAATTTTATCTTGTTTGTGATACACTATAATCACATATCCTTTGGGACAGAATCCAGGTACCTGTTTGTTTATCTGGAATAATCTGACCATTATAGTGTATGTGATAGCATATAGACCCATGTAGAGTGGGAATCGGAGACTCCAATGACAGAAGGCACTACATGTAAATAAGTGGTTAACCTACATAGTCATATGTGAATCCTACAAATTATACTTAGCTAGCTAAAAATTAAAACTATCAATCAGTTCTCTCTGTCCAGAAAAATCCTTGATATATCTATGGCTAGGTATGTTCTCAAAAGAAAATCTAAGCATCTTTCTGAAAAGCAGTTTGGCAGTATTGATCAAGACCTTCTGATCCAGTAATCCCCCTTCTAGGAAATTATCCTAAAGAAGTGGTAAACAAAACAAAACAAACAAAAGAATGTAGACAAAACTTTCTGAACAAGATGTTTAATATGGTATTATTCATAAATATTACGAAAAATGGCAAATAAGTAACCAGCATTATTTTAATAACCTGAATAAAATTCTTAATAATCCAAAGGTTTCCTGATCAATCATACACTAATTGCAGTGACCTAAAGGCTGTCCTTTTAAGATACTTTATGTAAAATCAAGGACATATTTAGAGCAATCAAGTTTAGCAACTTCATACCAGGCTTCTAAATTTCTGTTCTCCCTTTTTCATTTTTATTTTTATTTTTTTAGAGAGAGAGGTCGAGAGGGGGAGAGGGGCAGAGGGAGAAAGAGAGAGAATCTTAAGTAGGCTCCATGCTGACTGCAGGCTCAATAGATGTAGGGCTCAATCCCACGACCCTGGGATCATGACCTGGGCCAAAATCGAGGGTCAGTCACTCACCCAGCTGAGCCACCCAGATGCCCCTGCTCTCCCTTTTTGAAATTTAGAAAACATTAAACATAAGGTAACCTTTAAGGCCAAAATTAGGCAACTCTGAGGGAACAATAATTTAGCATCAGGAGGGACCCAAGAGGCCTGTTTTCCCCATTTCCATTAAAAAATAGACTATCACAGAGAGATAGAAATCTAACTGGTTTCCTCTTCTCTTGAATCGAGGTTAAAAACAGTTAAAAAGGGGAAACTTGAGTCTACTTGTTAAATGACTCTGAAGAAAACTATGTAAATTGTGGAGGCTTTTTATAATCCCTTATTTAATCTCTTTTTACATGGAATAACTGGAGGAGGTAAAGCCACTTTATCATAATAGTTTCTGCAAGAAGCCATAGGAATACTGGAAGTAATCTATCAAATCAGGGTCGTGTGGTTATTGAACACTGAGCTGAGTTAGAAGCTCCACTCTGTTTTACAGTCTCATTGATAATGGAACCTCACCCCCGAGAGATACTATCCATCACCTTCTTCTTTGTTCAAGAGGGGAGGTTTTCTTTTTCAGTTCTTAATAATATTCAAAATGCATCCCCGCTAAAAGTACCACTCCCCGAAGCTCTCAGCAAAGAGCCTGGGGCAGAAGGTTGCTGGTGAGCAAGAACACTTCCTCAGAACACCTGCCCCATCCTGTCTTAAAAGGGTAGAGCAACAGGTGCCTACCCACCTAGAAAGGTGCCTAGAAAGGTCTTTGAAGACCTTTCTAAATGGTCCTGTTTGGGATGCTGCAGAGGGAGTGATACAAGTCCCTTGCCTCAAAAAAGTTCACTGTTTTTATGGTGAAGGAATGCCAAGTTCAAAAATGAATGCAAACCCAGTAATGAATAGACAACTCCAGGAGAGGGTGAAGTCCTGAGGGGTTTATCCCACAGAAAACCTAAGTCTTCGTAATCAGGAAAGCTCCTTGAAGTGGCCTTGTTCTCACGGGCTGCGGAAGCCTGAGGAGACGTGTCTCACAGGACTGGTGTGGTAGCTTACACCTTGCCCATGACTTCCACCCTCAGAAATAGACAGCACAAGGGTGAGGCTGACCAGTTATGTAGCTTGAGCTGGGCCGAGCTGACGATCTGAGCTAGGAGTAGATGAGAGAGCAAGCTGCTAGCTGAAGGAGGACTCAAAATCTGCCAGCCCAGGTAGCCCTTACGGGGTATCAAGCAAGAGCGTAAGGGCCGTCAGCATACCAGAGGAGAGAGGGCTCAGGCCGGGCACGCCACTACCCTTCAACCTCTGCAGAGGGCCCTTGTAGGAGACCTATTTATCCTGCAGTCAGCAAGGGCCCTGTCTGAATTTGTTGCTCTAGAATTTAAACTCTCTCTCTCCACTGTCTGAGCAAAGATTGTGCTATAAAACCTTCTTGGAATTATTGGTTCTCTACTTTCCACAAGAAAACAATGATTTCGTACAATCTCCTAAGAACTGCTGTTCTTTCCATATGTGCTTATTATCCTGCATACGGGACCATGTGTACTGGGCCTGGCCAGCGGCTAGCTGTGTACGTTACGGGGACCGGCCTGAGGAGAAGAAACCAGCAAGCAGATGAGATATAGTTTCTTAACCCTTATGTAGCATGGAGGCATCCTGACTGGTGTTCTTTAGGCCTTGCGAGTACTTGAATAAAACCACAAAATGGTTAAATAACAATAGCAAGTGCTCAGTTTAAATACAAGCAGTTTATTTTTAGCTGAGGATCAAACTCCAAATTAAGCGACTTCTCTGTGCCAGGCATTACAGCAGAGAGAAATAAGATATCTGTATCTTTAGAGTTTATTACTGAAGGCTCCAATTTCATGTTGGTTTAAGCTACAATTTTATTTTTTCTTTTCAGTCTCACCGACATTCACTTATTTGGTATTGATGTATTCCTTCTACAAAGGATCTAAATGCTTATCTTAGGACAATTCCTTTGTCACAAAATCCACAGCTATAGTGATACCATATATTTCATTTCAATGAACTTCTATCAGTCACATACTGTGTCCAAGCAACTGTGAAAAGGAGCAGGGATCCCCATTCCGAGGATGTTGTGGTCCCATCTCAGGGGCAGCTACAGACACAATTCAAGGGAGAGTAACTTCTATGCTAGTTAGAGGCATGAGGTGTACTATGGAACACATATTTCAAATGTAATCCGGAGAATGAGGCAGCTTCAAGGATGATATGACATTTGAGGAGAGCCTGGAAATGCCCATAGATTTCAGTAGAGGGCAAAGTAGAGAATGGGTATTCTGAGACAAAAATATATATGTCTAAAAACACAGTGTATTTAAAGCATGCAGTGTGTTCAAGAATAAATGAATGGTCCCCCAGTGTGACTAGGCCTTAGGATGTATGGAGAGATGGCTGCATTGGGAAACAGAGCTGTAAAGAGAGATTGGGACTACATCTCTAAAGGCTTTCAGATGCCATGTCATAAATCACACATAGCTATTGTCAGTTTGGGAGGAGAGTAGTGATTTAGGATTAATAATTTGGTAGAAGGGTGGATTAAGGAGGAAGCAATGATACCGTTTATAGGTCCATTGCAATAACGCATTCATCCACCTGTCCATCTATTCATTCAACAAATATTGGTTGGGCATCTACTGAGCACCAGGCCCAACCTTAGGTAGTAGAGAAATATCAGTAAGCAAAACAGGAAAACAAAGTTTCCTGCCCTTAGGGAGCTTGTATTCTAGTGGGGAAGACAGACAACGAGCAACATAAATAAGTAAACGATGTTTATTTTAGTGACGATGAATGAAGACAATGAATGAAACAGGGAAAGGTGGTGTGAGTGTGAGCGAGGGGTTGAACTTTGTGAAGAGGTACCTTGCCTCGAAGTCCTGGAGCAGCAACGAGATCCCAGAGTGTGGTCCTCAACAGAGGAAGCGGAAAATGCAGAGGCTCTGCTGTAGGGTGAGCCTGGGGCACCCAGGAGTTGGCTGTCCAGTTCAGCAGGGTTGTGCAGAACGGGGAGAGAGAGCAGCTGCTTCAGCGAAAGCATCTGTCTCTGACTGGTGGGTTTGGTTAATAAGGAGTAAGTCAAAGATGACTTGGGGGGTTTGACATTGGATGACCTATGGATATGTGTGGTGTGAAAACGGCTTTTGTAGGGTGGTCTTGATCTCATCAAAGAAAGATGTGAAGTCAGCTCAGAGTGAGTAAGTAGCCTGGGATTAGGGCTGGGAATCGAAACCAGGGGCAACCTTACTGGGCATGAGTAGAAGGACTGATGAACGGTGTTCGCAGCTTAGCAGTGACCTTGTCTGTTCAACAAACATACATTAGCGCTTACTGCGTAAGGAACACTGTGCTGAACGCCGACCATGCAGAAGTGGAGTATGCTCACCGACAGAGAAGAGAGAGAGTGGTAGTTAATATATAAAGTCTGTTCCTTTATCAGACTGGAGAATGAGATAGCATAAGTATGTATGTACTTATGTTTGTGTAAGATACAAACGAATTTTAGTGGGCTGATTCTTAAGAGGTCCATTTAAAAAAAAAAAAAAGACCTTTCTTTCTCCTTTTCTATAGAGTTGAGTCCATTAGGACCAAATAGCTATGTTCTTCGATAATTAGCCCTGCCTAAATCTGTCTGTAGGACTGAGTTTCCAACCAGTGTGCTCTTAGGGTGCCTCTAGGGGATGTGGGTGTAGTCTCAAAGGGTTTGTAGGTCTGCTAAAGATATTCATCTCTTCCGCCATTGGCCTGGCTGAGCAGAGCCTGGGACAGCCAGAGGCCTCGTCTGATGACCTTGGGTTCCCAGCAGCATCGTCGTTTAATCGTCGTTTACCCCCAGTACAAATGTGATACAGGCCATGCTGCGAAAATGGTTGCGAAGCATCTGTCAGACGGTCCCATGGTATTCCCACACTGTCCTCGTGGTCCCCCGCACAGCAGCCCCCACGTCTTCACATGTCTGGTCCTATCAGTAACGTGATCTTGAGCAGCAGTTCCAATGGATTTATTTGCGTTTCGTAAGTTATATACGTTGTCCGCTATCATTTACTGTCTCAAGTCCTAACGACCAAAGCTGATCAACGATTACCTACATACCTATTTCAGGTCATCTTCGGGACCATTTTAAATTATTCTAGCTGACCTCTTACCTGGTCTACATACAGTTTCATTGTTCTTACCTTGTAGATGTGAGTGTTACGGTGCTAGGGAGTGGGCACTTTCAACCTCGTCACTGCTTGGTGACTACTCCTGCTAGCAATTAATATCATCTTCTCTTCGTGGTATCTCTACAGGAATCTTTTTACATTACTTGTGCATTTTGTTCAGGTTAGTTTATTTAAAAATAAGCAATGTATTCCTTATATCCTCTTAATCGGGTATGTGTAGACTTCAGTACATCGTGATACTTGGCAGTACGGAAAATGAACGTGTACATAGGATACCACTACCAGCCCTCTGTGCTATATAATTCTCACCCCCCACCCCCAATCCCCATCCCCAGAAACCACCGTGCAGTTGTGAAGCTTAAGTGAGGGTACCTTGTATTGAATCCTGACACGGAACACTGGCATAACCATTTATTTCTCAAAATATCTAAAATCCTTAAATAAAACATTTAAAATTCACACAGATAGAGATTTCTCATCTATTCATCTGCATGCTGTGCTGGGGACCAATGCCCTTATGTCCTGTAAATATCCACGGTGTCCCTCCTTTATCTTAATGAGAAAATCTGTTCGTTGTTATGTGCTTCTCCTCTGCCAACCACAGTACACACATCACCCATTTCATCCTCGCCGCTGCCCTGGAGGCGGGATCATTCTCCTCATTTTACAGATGAGAAAACCGAGACTCAGAATGATTCAGTAACTTGTCCAAGGTGGCATTGCTTGTAAGAAATAGATTTGAAACACAGGCTCTTTCAATCTTAATTACTGCCTTCCTTCTGTTAGGGTCTGGGGTGATTCCCATTCTTGCGTGTACAGGATTAGGTCCCCCCAAATACTGAATTTTGAGTTCTCAGGACACTCTTTACAATAATACTGTCGTGGGTGCTGCGAGTCTGCCTCCCACCTCAAATTGCAGCCCCGTGATGCCTGGTTTGTATCCCTGCCACAAATCTGGTTGCTATGGTAACCCTCCTATTAGGAAAATATTTGTCAGCTCCAGGTGGCTGGAACACCAGACAGCTTACTGATACTTGGGTGAATACAAATAACGATGTAGCGGGTTGTGGCGTAGTATGCGGAGAGCAAAACATGGTCTCCAGGGATTTTGATGAGGTAGGCCAGGGATTTACACAGTGTATTTCTACCGCCACAAAGTTCAAGTTTAGTCGGCTGGGTTACAGAGAGTGGCTAACTCTGCAGAGAGGAACTAGGAGGTTACGGAAAGAAAGAGCAGTTCTTGCTTTGCGGGAACAGAGACAGCATGAGAATAAATGAATGTGCTGACCCAGTAAAGCTAAGTTGCCATATCCCAAGTGGCGGCGAGACTGGGCATTTTACTTGTTGGCCATTGATTTAAATCATCTCCTTATTCAGAACGCATTCTCCTTCAACATGATTACATCCAGATAATCTCTTCCAGTAAGAAGGGAAGAACAAAGGAAAATAAATAAAACAGTTTACTAGAATCTCATAAAAGTTCTTGCACAAGAAGTGAGGAAGCATGGGAAAATATGAGTTCTTTTATAAAAACAAATTTTTCCTTGAAGTCACTACAAGATTGCAGTTCACATAGTATATCGGTATGTGTATGTGTTTATACAAGAGGGGGCCGTCTCCCCAGGAAACATGTGAATCAAAGTCTCTATAGTAGCTACAGTCATTTTTTAAGATGACTAACAGCACTCACGATTTCCTTTTTAAAAAGCAGTTTATCATTCATTTATCATTTTTAAAAAAATCCATTTTCACTTTCTCCAAAGAAACCCAGATCTGGGAATTGAGAACCATTTTTTTTCCATCTTAATTCTTCACTATTTTGAATTTGTCATATATTCTGCCCCAAACTAACAGAGCATGACAGACTTAAAAAGTTTTCCATTAACAACCTTACAAATTATATCTAGTTTATGTTAAAGCAATTTCATTCTGTGTTAAATACTTGAAATATGCACTTAACATAGAATGTGTAAATATATACTTCCACACCTAAAACAAATGCTTAAATATAAATATATATACTTCCATACCTAAAACAAATGCTGGTTAACCTACTTTATGTATTCTTACCATAAAAGGATCTACATTCACATGACCCGGAAAGCAGGGTTGTTTCTTAAGATTCAGCCAAAACACTTTTTTTTAAAGCAAAAAAGCTAGTCTCCTTAGTAAACTGGATTTCAGAGCAGACTATTTCCAACATGAAGTATTAAGTAGCCCTCCATATTTAAATTAAGATCTATTGACAAAATACACAATTTTAAGGTAATACCTGTTTATAAAAGCGAAGTATATTTATGGTTCTAAAGTCATTAAATTTTTATTTATTTATTTGTCTGTCCAGTTATGAAGCATGAACTGTGTTCATTGCCCCCATTCCTGTGGCTTTTCTGCTGAGTCGAGTTCATTGAATGTAAGTCCAGACTGAGGCATGAAGGGCCAGGTGGTGTGTGTGTCTATGCTCTTGCTTCAGCCCTGCAAGAATTCTTTCTTTCTTTT
Source organism: Paguma larvata (assembly GCA_030068075.1). Classification (NCBI taxonomy): domain Eukaryota; kingdom Metazoa; phylum Chordata; class Mammalia; order Carnivora; family Viverridae; genus Paguma; species Paguma larvata. The sequence goes on from CM057839.1 coordinate 66,931,229, forward strand.
CCCCCAAATAAGTGAAAAGAAACTCTAACAATCTTTGAGGTCTCTGGGATAATTCTGGACTTACTTACTAATAGGAAAAAAAAAAACAGCATGAAAACCTCAGCTGAAAGGAACTTTTTTTGATTCAGTTCTGAGAGGGGAAAAAAAGCATAATCCTATTAAATTTAGTAATCAGGCCCCAGTTGAGATTCTGACTGGCTTGATAATCACCATGGAGCCACAGAGCACTTACTGGTAGATAACTAAATTTAATTAACAGTACAGATTGCTGGATAAATCTCCCCATTCATTTTCCAGCTCTGTGCCCGATGTCTCCCCTGCCCCCCACATTAAGGTCCTCTTTTTGGTTTCCTTGTTTTCCCATTGCAAAGTCTGGGCAGTGGCAGAGGACTCCCCGCAGCGGGACGACTTGGAGCCACATGGTGTCCTGGAAGGGTGGACAGAAGGATCTGGATTTGAATGCCGACATTGTCCCTGGTTGTGTGCACGCTTTCCTACTGCTCATGGTAATGAGTGGCAGTCATAATGTCTATCTCAGGGGTCAGTAGCGTGTGAGCTCATAGGGTGAAGGGCTTGGTGCTGTGCTTTGTCTGGAGCACGCCCACAACAACGCGGTCACTGCGCTGCCCTCATCTTCCTGCTCCCCTCCTCTTCCACAGCTATTAGTGACTTCACCTTGCCAGGAACCTAGAATTTCCACCTAGAACCTTCCACAAGGAATCAAGACCTTTGGGAAAATATTGCTCGATGATTCAACTTTTTCTCCTCATTTTCATCAGAGTTTAAGCATTGCCTTTTAGTTGACCTCTGTTTCTATTCCTCACATTGTCCGGTGCAGTGGTGACATATACATTTACTGGCTGATCAGGTATGAATAAAAAATGGGGAAATTATGTAAGTGAATTTTTTTCCTTTAGTCGCTTTTTTATTTATAATTTATACTCAACCTTCTTTCAAAAGGATGTGAAACGCTTTGCTGTTTTTTTTCTATGTATTCCCATATGGTTGTAAGTAAGGAGTAGATTGGAGCAGAAGCCCTTGGTATCACATATAGCATTGCTATTATGCGACCTTGGCACCTTATTTAATCTCCCTGAGCCTTGGTTTCTTCCTCCATTAAATGGGGATGATAATACTTTTTTAGACGTTGCTATGAGGATTAAATGAGTCATTGTATATAAAAGTGTAACATATTTAGCCTCATGCCTAGCACATCATATTAACAATGACGGTGCGAATACTTTCTAGCAAAACATTTGAACGGCATAGGAGAGAATTAAAACAAGAATCAAATAGGCTTTTTGGGCCCTATAAGCCTTCCTTTTATAATTTATATCAGGGAAAACATTCCTAAATATGCTTCAAAAAAAACCTGCAGTATTCTAGTGATAATGTTTATTTCCAGGAAAACAAGTATACACGATTATGTTTTACAAATTAAAGAATAATGGAAGCAAATTTATCAATATGCTGTTTTAGCCTCTAAGTAATTTATTCCCTGTTTAGTAAATACTCCCATTATAGCAAATGTTTATCTCTCTAGTCAAGCTATAAAATGCCTAAAGCTTTCACATGGTCCAGAATTTATTTTTTGGCCACAATAGCTATTTAGTAAATTGTCAGTAAGTTTTACCATGCCACCATGTGCCTGACACTGTGTCAGGTGCTGTAGGAACTGCTGAAAAAAGACTCTAGTTCGCAGATTCCTGTAACTTGATTTCAGAGAAAGCAGTCCAAAGCCATATGCACCAAGGGCCAGATTACCCGGCTGATTTGCAGGCTGAGTGCAGTATGAGGTCATTTACCCAGACATTTTAATAACTGTCTTAGAACAACTGGCTGCCTTAAAAAAAAATGCACTTTTATTCATCTCCCTCCAGTCAGAATCCTGTCTCTCTTCTTGTCCTTATTAGAATTGGATTACAGAACAGAGCGATCAGAAATGTTACCTTTAAGAATAAAATAAAACAAAGGACCGAGTTGGAGATGATGTCTGAGACAAAGACACAGCAGCTGAGACTGTGGTTTCTCGGAATGTTTCTCTCGCTAGGTCAGAGACCACAATATGAAATCATATAAACCGTTTGGATTAGCGCTCATCAACAATGCTTTCCTAGCAACAAAGTGGAGGGCTGACCTTAACTTTCCTACAACGTTCACAGGGAATCTTGGATTCGGTTAGCATGGGTGTGGCTCTTGCCTACAGTTCTGTAGCCAGAACGCAGGTATGGTTTATCTTCTCTGAAGACCCGTGACACTGTTCCAGTATGGCACTGCTCTCTCTGATTTCAGATACTGTCAACATAACACTTTACCTTTCAAATCACAGCATTTTAGAGCATTAAAAGACTCTAAAAGAAACTTATTTTACTGGCGAGAAGCCTGGGATCAGGAAGGTTAAAGTGTAGTTCAAGGTCACACAGTTAGCTAGGCACTTCGGTGGTTTCACCAGGCGTCTCTTAACTCTCCTTCAGAGCAGCAGATTGTTCTGTAAAAGTCTCTGCCCTCTGCAGGCTCTCTTTTTCCCCCTAATTTCTTTCTTGTTTTTAATATTTTATTTTTAAGTAGTTTGTACACCCAGCATGGACCTTGAACTCACAATTCCAAGATCAAGAGTCTCGTGCTCTCACGACTAAGACAGCTATGTGCCCCCCAACCCCTAATTTCTAATATATTTCTAACATATACACTTTTTTCCTAAAAAAAAAATTAAAAAGGAGTATGTATAAACCTCTTGGTAACAGCAATAGATGGTCTATGACCAAGCGAATAGTTTTGTTAAATTAAATTAAAAGCATTCAGAAATTACTTTGCTTAGCATTTAATAACCCACAGCGGCCAATCATCAACACTTCCCCAAGAAAAGTACATTTAAAAAGCTGAAAATTTTGTGGACAGTTATTTTTTTTTAATATGGTGACTTCATTTTAGTACCTGTTTATGTCATAACTTATTAAAGTAAATATACCTTTTAAACTGTGTACAAAATTACAAAGTTTTTTTGGAAACATGAGTTTCTTACTGTTGAAACTTTACTAGTTAACAGCCTTTTCTCTGTGTTCCTGACAGATGTGTTTAGAGGTAACTGTACAAAGTTCAATTTCCTTTTCTTTCTTTTTCATGTTAGAAGCCACCGGGTTTTAGGTACGATGCTAGACATTGCGAGTGAGGAGAAATTGTTTTGTTCTTCCTGCTAATTTCAGGACTAAGGTAGGGAAGCCATCTTGTTCTGTTAAAGGTCGATCGCCTCTCCCATGGTCTCAGCAAATCATTTTCTGCCTGTTTGGAAGGTTTGATGTGCTGTTTCCCATTAAAGATTGTATTCAAATGAGCATTGGAACATTTGGGGACAAGAGTTTGAGGGATAAAATAAAAATATTTTAGGGGAAGAAATGCATTGGAGTAACACTGCTTTTTTGTTTGTTTTGAGTTCTTGGATTTTTTAAAAGACTATGTAATATATATTGGGCACAGTGAGAAATGGGTGCAGTATTCTAATGGTATACCCTTTTATTTTTGGTCTATCATGGTGGTGGTGTAAAGAGCCACAGGCTTAAAAACATTTAAAGTTTTGCTTTCATGCCCATCTCAGTAAATCCTTGAGATATTTTGAAATAAACCAGGTTCAGGGCAAAATGAAGCCCAAACAGGCATTCATTAACCATCATGAACTTTAGCCAAATATTTATTCATCAGTTAATATGAACTCCCTAGTCGATCGCATGGCACCTAGTGCAGTTAGGAGGTTGTTTTTTACCCAGAGGGAGTTAGGAAGCTAAATTTTAAAATAACGTAAATCGAGAGTTAGGTTTGGGACCATCGTTTTTGCAATAGTAGTTAAAATGATTTAAAGTGGATTCAAGTTGAAAGTAAGGTGAGACTTAAGGCAGCACGTTCCCGCCGGCGACTTTTACTGAGCTCCTGCTAGAAATCTGGACTGCCCAGGACAGGACAAGGACAGGGAGAAAAGGGCGACGAGAACCGTCTTGTTGACGGGCGAGTGATCAAACTAAGCGAAAAGAATGTATTTAGAAAGGTGAAATCGAGAAATGCGTCAAGGTTTCGGATTTGAGACATAGCTATAAACCGGGCAGTGTCCGTAATAAGGGTGCCGATCCAGAGCAGGAAAGTAAGCAGCAGGTCCTTTCTTTGTTAGAAGGATGTTCGTATGCAGTGGCCAGATTAACCAGATGGGAGCGTCCTGGAGTGCCGGTGTGGACAGCTCTACAGGTGCCGGCCACAGACTGTTTAGGTAGTCTGCAAGGATGACATATTGTTGGAGTCCTTCCTCGTTCCCTCCCTCTTTCCTTCCTCCCTCCCTTCCTCCCTCCCTCCCTTCCTTCTTTCCTTCCTCACCCACTTCCTTCCTTCCTTCCTTCCTCCCTCCCTTCTTTCTTTCCTTCCTTCCTTCCTTTCTTCCTTCCTTCCTTCCTTTCTCCCTCCGTCCCTCCCTCCCTTCCTCCTTCCTTCCTTCGTCTCTTCCTTCTTTCCTCACTCCCTTCCTCCTTCCTCCCTCCCTCCCTTCCTTGCTCCTTTCTTTCCCCTCTTCCTTTCTTCCTCTCTGCCTCCCTTCCTTCTTCCCTCCCTCCCTTAGATCTTCCCTCCCTCCTTCCTTCCCTCCTTTTCTCCTTCCCTCCCCCCTTCCCTCCTTCCTTTCTTCCATTCTCACACTCTCCATTGCTTCTTTCTTATAACTAGTCATTTAATACTAGTGTTAGAAGATACAGCCACTTGGAGATTTTGAACAAATTATAAATGTGCCTGCTATCACCTCTTGCAAATATACAAAAGGATTTTTTTTAATGTTGATTTGTAATTCCTTCCTATGATTTTGTTTCAAGCTACCCCTTGTGTTACTTTTTAGACAATAGAAAGAAAGAAAATGGGGGCGCCTGGATGGCTCAGTCGGTTAAGCGGCCGACTTCAGCTCAGGTCATGATCTCACGGTCTGTGAGTTCGAGCCCCGCATCAAGCTCTGTGCTGATGGCTCAGAGCCTGGAGCCTGCTTCAGATTCTGTATCTCCCTCTGTCTCTGCCCTTCCCTTGCTCACGCTCTGTCTCTGTGTCTCTCAAAAATAAAATAAAAAAATAAAACATTAAAAAAAAAAGAAAATGAAACATCTTTAAGTGACAAAAAGAAGCATAAATATGAGTTGTAGTATTATTATTGATTTATTCCAGCAGACACTAAACATATAGTTCCAATATCTAGTCACAGTTAGTTTAAAAAGGAAACACCAAATGCCACTCACAGTGTTTAGCCTAGAAATCACCTTCAGCCTGAAAATAAATACAATCTATAAGGGATTTGTGGGCTCTGTTATTAAAACAAAATGTCCTACTCTTTGTCATTTTCACTGACTAGTCTGAAGGGGCAAGAAGTTTCCTTAAGAGAAGACAGAGTAAAGAAACCCACCCACCAGTCAGTAAGGGAATCTGCCCTTAAAGTCTGGATAGCCCCAAAGTGTTTCTGAAAAGTGTTCGATTCTCCAAAACTGATGAGCAGTGGAATAAACCTGTTCCGTCAACTAAGATCGGGTTTATTTGCAGAGGCGGGGACAGGGGTGAAGGGGACCAGAATCGAATCTTTTTCAAAAGAAACCGTTTCGCAATGTATCTTAGTGTAGTGTGTATTGGAAGCTGGATGGTTTCCGTGAAAACAAAAATGGGCATAAAATCAAGAGTTTTAAGTAATATTTAGAGGGAAGTTGTGTGTGTGTGTGTGTGTGTGTGTGTGTGTGTGTGTGTGGTAGCAAAGCATCCTCAGAAAATTTTTCTCAGAATTAACTCTCTTATGTGTACTTTGATTTTTCATTGCATATTCTTAAATTCACGCCACATTCCATATTCCATAAACAGTAACTCTTTTCCAGGCGTAAGGTCGGATTCAACACTGGGGATTCAGCATCAAATAAGGCAGAAGTCCCTGTCCCCAAAGCATTTTGATGTCAACCAACTGAAAGTCTGTTTCCCGTTCACACTGGGATAGGACCCACTCCAGAGCTAGGCTCACTGTCTCCCCGACCTCAACGCGCGGCGTCTGAGGTTCCAAGTCCCTGGGCATTGGCACAACCGCTCGTGGACAAAGAAGGAGAGTGGGTGGTAGATTACATACGAGATTCGCTCACCTACCTTCGCCCAGAACTTCTCCCCGGGGCCTAACGAGGCTAGCCACCCTAGTCCACCCACAGGTTTGTGAAATACATACGTTGCTTGTCTCTGCCACAATATTATTTTTAAAATCCTTCATTTAAAAAATTACCGTAGTAAAAATATCCTTTTATTAAAACCGGACCCAGGAAGCGAAGACTCACGGACTATATCCAATGTATTAATTTTAATGGCAAATAAAGCTGCCAGTCTCGATAAAAGAGGTGCCCATCCAGCCACTTATTTTTAATTAGGTCCCAGATTTGCCCAGATTTTTCATAAATATAAGATTGATAAATTTGCTTTTTACGTGTTTCACCCACCACTCCTTCTGAAGTTGCAGGCAAGCAGTGGAAAGGTGAAGAGTGAGTGAATCAGGAGGTAAATCAAACTCTCAAACAATTGTACAAGTCAGGTTGATACCGTGATGGAAACGATTTTCTCCTGAAAAAATCAAGAGTCAGCAGTCTTCAGCCACTCACTCTCTAATACGGGCGGGCAGAGTAGTACTCTTCTCTCCTTTCCGCCTGCCTTCCAGGCAGCCCTCTGCCCCCAGTGCCTCTCATCACACCTCCCCCGCCCCCCAATTCAAGGCTCTTACAGAAGAGGAAGCATAGCCACAAGTTTAAAGGACAGGAAGTGACTCATGGTTCCCCCAGAGGTCAGGTGAGTGGGTAGTGAGAGAAGGCTGGGAGAGAGAATTCCAGATTACAAAAGTAGCCCAGATGGGAGAGTGGCCAGGGCTGGAATTTGAGAAATGACAATGACATCAGCAAGAGTGGTACTCCCCCACTTTCCCAGACAAGCATCTCCAAGCACCAGTGTGAATCGTTGCCCATCATTTTCACAGCGTGATTGGAAACAGAGCTGTCAATATGAAACCTGCGGAGATGGTTGTGAATCCCTGAAGGGGAGTTCCACGGAGGAGTTTTCCGGAAGAATTTATCAGTAATTCAGTGCGGTCTGGGTTTTGCTAATAGAAACCATTATGCCAAGGAGAATTTTAAACCTAGAACTTGAGAGACTGAAGATGTAGGATGTATAGATTTTTTTTTCTGTTTGGGGTTTACTAATTTCAAATACCCTAAATTTGATGATACCAACATTATTGTGTTAGGAAGTCAGTGAGGTTATGGAATATCTAAATAGTGCACTGTTTGGACCGTAAATAAAAAGCACATTTGACAAAGAAGACAGGAGTAAAATGTGAAGGAGCTTCTGACCTTGGAGTTAGCACCTGCATCATGCTATGAAGGTACTCTGGCCCAGGAAGGAGGAAGTCCTGTAGAAACATCATCTTTGCTACTTGTAGTCAACCGCAGTGTTTCAGAACTGGATTTATCTTCTTAAAGGGCATGTAAGAAAAGATGTGGAAATTTCGAACCATTGGAATTACAATGTAACTCTTGAGCTGTTTCCCTATGAGCCCGAGAGAGTTCTGTTTGCTACTAAAAGACCCTGTGGATAATGTGAATGAGTGGAACACACTCCACCTTACATTTCGGTTATATTTAAGGGTTTGATTCATTAGAAAGTGTGTGGTTTTTTTCTGTTCCAAACGGAATCCTTTCTCCCTGTGACTTTATTTTGAGGCTGTGATGCAAATCCATGGTGTTCCTTTTTAATGTGAATGAAAACAATGAGCAAAAGGAAGTGTGGAGGTTTGGAATCTCTGCCCGATGCTTCACAGGTCACTGGGGAGCAGTGAGGTTCTTCTCCGCTCTCGGCAGCCGGAAGCATTAGAGAGGACGATTTTTTACTCCTGGCTCGACATTTCTTTGAGCCTCTGTACTGGAAGCTTCCTCAGTTTGCCACGCAAAGTCGGTGCAGGATATGCAAAGACAATGCCTGTGGAGGGAAACAGGAAAGCAGAGTAAACCGACGATTCCAGCGCCGGGTAAGTGCTGGGCCAGAAGTACACGGTGGGCACAGAGGAGTGACGGGGCCAGTCTTGCTTACTGTGTGACAGGAGCGGGTGGTCTTCACAGGAAGGACTTCTCACAGAAGGTAAATCTGGAGCTGGCGATTACAGAAACAGAGGGGGAAGGAAGAATTAACTGATCAGATGAAGCGGGAGAAAGTCATTCTAGACCTAGGAAAGGTACCTGCAGCAGCAACAGCAGACTGGAGCGGTGGGAGGTGGCAGTGCTAGGGAACCACGAGTTGGTTAGTCCCCCTGGCGTCCGGGGCACTGTGGCCAGCTGAGACCCAGAAGGACGTGCCTGGGACCCGCACTGAACTCAAGAGTTGTATGCTGTCCCCAGAAGTCTGGATTTTACCTTGGAGGCATCTGAGAGCTGGGAGGGGTTTTTATAGAGTGATGAAATCTGGGTTCCATCTCAGAGGTTACCTCTGCAGGATGTGGGGAGCACCTCTGGATAAAATGCACAAATTACCGTCAGAACAGAAGGTCTCTTGCTGCCTTATGGAAATATATTTAAGAAGGTGTTTGTTTCTCAGCCAGCACTTGAATGTTGCTGACCAGGGACTCTGCTGCCGTCCTGTGATCTTACACTTAGCCGACAGTCCGCCCTCGACTGCCTGTGCGGTCTCTCCTCGGGTCCCTTCAGACTCCAGGTCCAGCTGTGTCACTATGACTTGGATGGAGTTGGAATTTGCCTGAACCTCACTTTTTCTAGTGTTGAGGGAGACTGTTATTAAAAAGTGATAATAAATCACCTCTCTGAAAATGAAATTTCTCTTTTAAGTGTACATCTGAGCCTCTTCAGCCCGGCAGGGTAAGAAACTATAGAATGATACAACTTCTTGGAGCATCAAGTTTCTTAAAATGTGAAAGAAGATTTTATTGTTTTATTTATTTGTTTATTTATTTTTAATTTTTCTAATGTTTATTTATTTTTAAGAGAGAGAGAGACAGAGTGTGAGCGAGGGAGGGGCAGAAAGAGAGTGAGACACAGACTCTGAAGCAGGCTCCAGGTTCTGAGCTGTCAGCACAGAGCCGGACACGGGGCTCCAACCCACAAACTGCGAGATCATGACCTGAGCTGAAGTCGGACTCTTAACCGACCGGGCCACCCAGTCGCCCCTGGCTTTATTGTTTTAAAACAAGTGTGGGTATAGGTTATAGTCTTCCCCTCGATGGGTGTAAACATCAAATAAATTCTTTGGGGGCATCTGTTTGTTTTCTCTTGCCATTTGAGTGCATCGGTGGGAAAAAACGTGAAAAGTACTGCTTTTAGCCAGTAATAGTAGCTCCAGTTTCTAAGCCCCTGCTCCTTGTTGATTCAGATAGTTCATTTTGTGCAGCAAATGTAAACACCAAGTGAAATCCAAAGCCCCGCGCCAGGGACTAGCATTGCGACAGTGAGCTAAATGGCCTTGCTCCTTATGGAGTTCCCGTTAACGTCCTTGCAGCTGCTCTGAAGAGTTAGGTGACGTTATGCACATTTTGCAGATGGGACACTGAGACTTCAGGACAAAACACACTTTGCTTAGGGACCCCGACCGTAAGCCTGTAGTCCATGCTGCCAACTGCCACACTGCCTTTCTGAAAAGCTTTTGGTCTCAGCTTGCTGTGTCCTTTCCCTTATCTGTTCCTGCCTTCATTGTGTCCATTAAAGATATTCATTGCTTTCCTCCGGCTCTTTCTACTTTCCTATCTCTAGAACCGTACAAGGTCTCTCAGTTGTCATCATCGGTCGTCATCAGCCATGCTTCCATACAGGCTTGTTTTTTTTATGTTAATTATTAACAGTAGCCATAACAACCACAACCATCACAAACCTGTATTGAGCCCCTACTGTTTACAAATTCACTGTGCTCAGACTGTAAGTCTATAAATAGATGGAAGTCGTGTTTACCTATGACAGGTCAAATAACAATTCGAGATGGCCAGAAATCATGGAATGGTGGAGACCATAAGTGTTAGAAATGTTCAGGGAAGTCTTCTTGGAGGAGGTGCCCAACAAGCTATACCTTCAAGGATGGAGAAAGGGGGGGGCCTTCTAGCAGACCCAACTAAATCTAATGCCCAAAAGAAGTCACCCTCGTACATCACACATTTTCCCTCTGCTCCCAAGAGCCAAAGTCATCATAGCTGAGTGTGGCGATGCTTCAAGACAGGCAGTAGTCTACCCTAATTAAAAATGTACCCACTTCCCCAGGGGTGCGTACATTCAGGACTAGCTGGATGATTCCTTTGGATGTGGAATTGGGGTGGCCTCAGGGAGTTGAGTTTCCTCTGGCGTATATCCAGGGACATCTTGGGTGGCCCAGACTGAACTAGGCCTCAGATCTGTTCGTGAGGAGATCTAACCCTTTTTGCTCATCACCAGAACTACCCTCCTGCTCCCAGAGCCTTCTAGATTTGCAGCGACTCTGGACCAAATTTGACTTCCCAGCACTTCCAAATCCACATTAGAAAGGCCTCTAAGCTGCGTGAGATTTCACGTCATTGATTTGTTATTGGTTAAGACTAGGGCTGGCACTCAGCCCACCCTCTGCCCCAGCAGTAGTAGCAGCAGACTTCTCAAACGGAGTGGAACAGAAGGCTATGGAAACCCAACATGTGCCCCTCAGCCTCCTTCAGTCAAATCAGGAAAGGAAAAAGAAAACAGAAGAGTGTTTTCAGGGGGCAAAGTTACCTTCATCCACGACGTTTGACTAGCACTAATCCGGAGGTCCGGGAATGAATACAAGGAGCAGCAGACCATTCTGGTTCAGGACCCATGCAGAGCAAGGTCGGTGAAAGATGGCCGCCCGGGAGGTAGTCCGGACAGAAACATCGCTCTCCCTTCTCCGCAGTTCAGCGTGCACTGAGCACACACTGGGTTCCAGGTGCTCTGCCGGACTCTAGAGGTGCCAAAAATGAATCAGGAAACCTCTGCCTTTGAAGAGCTTGTGGGCTCACGGGGAGACAGACGTGTAGCAAGAACATTTTAGGCTAATCTCGTAAGAATTAAAAGAGATGTATGAAAGTCCAGAGAAGACCAAACTCACCTGGGATTTGGAAGGCGAGGTCTTAGCTGAATCTTGATAGAAGATAAATGAAAGTAAGTCAAGAGAACAAAGTAGGAGGAATGTGATAATGAAGGGAAGAAACGGCCCAAGCACACACAGCATGGGACTTGAAACAGCACCGTGGGACTGGTGAGCCCCAGGCACTTCTACACAACTGGACCTAACATGGCCATCAGCCCCTGGAAGTAGGCAGAGGCCAAGTGAGGGAGGGCACCATGGCCAGGAGAGTAGGCTGCTAGTGTATTCTGCAGGTGACAGGGAGACACGAAGGAGTCTTAAGGGGAATGACCGTGCTTGCATTGTAGAGAGGTACGGAAGGCAAGAACTGAAGTGGCGAGATCCTTCTAAACCAAGGCTGAGGGAATGCAGATGGGGAGCACAGGGGTTTGAGAAGTACGTTTCAGAGAGAAATTCAGTGGGCGTTGGGACTGTGTTGTGAAAATATTGGGGATGCAGAAGAGGGAGGAATCTAAGAAGAATTCTGGGTGTCAGATTCTTAGAACTGTGTTCACTTCATTCATTTATTTAACCAGATGCTTCTCATATAACAGAGTGTCATCCACGACAGTGTTCTTTAAATAGAGGGATCATGAAGTCAGTTAGTGGGTATACTCAGCAATTTTTAACACAGGAGGAAAAAACCAAAAAGTGAAATGTTAGGTGGCATTACATATACACACACACATACATATATATATACACACACACAGTGTGACTTGTTTTGTGGAACTTTGTTTCAGTTGCTGAGTGTGTGTTCATATGTGCAACAAGTGTGTGCATGTTAACAGCTCTAAGAAGTGTATTTCTTACTAAAGATAGTGGTCAAAACATTTGAAAGTCCTATGATATTTATTTTCTGTGATTGAGTCTGATTATTCTCAAGTACGAATATGTCCCAGTCGGGTTTCATGATCTTAAAAAGGGAGAGTAATCCCTTTGTGAGAATACAGGAAAGTCTTTTTTTCTCACTGTTAATTTTTCAAGACCAAGGGCAGTAGTCTGTGCCCTTGGGATTCCCAAGAATTCCATACAGAAGGAAAGGGGATGGGAGCCAGCAGAAATGCTCTTCCTGTCCAGGCTGGGACAGCATCAAATGGCCCGCCTTTCAGAAAACACAGGCACCGTCAAAAGCTAGAAAGACACTGCTGCCCAAGGGCATCTGGGGACGACTTGTATCCCAGAGGCAGGATCACAGCTGGAAGACTGTTACCTTATTTTCATATAGGTTTTGCCTTTGCAAGCTACTTCCATAATATAAGTTCCCATGTTTACAGTAGCCTGGTGAGTTTGGAGGGGACCTAAAATCTAAAATATTTTAGGTGTTTATTGGCTTATAAATGTTTAAAGCTATAAATGTTTTCCTCTTCATATAGCCATTCACTCTTTTAGCCAACATTCATTTGCAAGGCTCTGGGCTAAGAACTGGACATGTATAGTGGAGCCTGCTTTCCCAGCTGGTGATGAGTACCTGCAATGTCATAATGTCAGGGACGTAAAACGCTACATGTTTATATAAGGATACTTGTAGTTTTACCTGTGACGTGTTCACAGAATGCATGTGTACCTGTATATATATTTGTGTGTGTGTGCATACGTGTGTGTGCATGTGTGTGTGTGAGAGAGAGAGAAACCATCTATCACTCTAAGTTCCAAAATCAAAACTTGATTGTCTAAAGGGACCAAAGCAGGAAAACTGCAGCCCGCTTTTAAGCCTGGTGCATAAAGTTTTCTTTTTGAGCTAAATGTGAATACCTTAGTGGTACAGTAAGTGAATCAGAGAACTTAATGAAAGCTGTGTAGTCTCAGCAAATAAAGCATCTTTATAATACTATTTATACACAAGGGAGCTCCATGCCTTTCAGTTCTATCTAAAAACCCCCTGTTAAGAATCCCTACGTAACACGTTAATCTAGACAAGACAAACTTCATCTCGATATAAACACACACACACACAGAGTTGACCCTTGAGTAACACAGGCTTGAATGGCGCAGATCCACTTCCGTGCACTTTTTTTAATAAATACAGCACAATACTACATATGCGTCTCCCTTATGATTTTATTAATAACATTTTTTTCCTAGCTTACTTTATTGTAAGATTACTGTATATAATACATACAGAACACAAAATACGTCTTAATCAACTGTTTACATTACTGGTAAGCCTCCTGGTCTATTGTATGTGATTAGTAAAGTTTTTGAGCAGTTCACACGAGTGGGCAGCGTGTCCATTCCCCTGACTCTGACGTCATTCTAGGGTCAACTGTGTGTGTGTGTGTGTGTGTGTGTGTGTGGGTGGGTGGGTGTGTGTGGGTGTGTGAATATGTACTAATTGTTCCTTATTTTAGAAAAAAACAAAAGATTCAAAGAAGGCTGCTTTCTAATTTTTTTGTATATTTTTTTTAAGTATAATTTGAGCAGCCATAAAATGTTAGTTATGAACACTTAAGCATAAGAGCCAAACATCTCTTTGCTTTTAGTAAATGATTTGAAGTATTTTAATAGTATTTCAATGATTTTCCTGATTGGCTCTTCACAAAGTAGATCCCGGGAAACACACACACCTTGGATGTTTTTAATAGTGGGAGTGACCTTGAGGGGAAGCCTATCTGGGAGACTCCTGACCTCTGGAGGTCAGTGGCCTTAGGATCCACTTTAACCTTCAACTTTTCCCAGTCATTATTCCACAGGAAGCCCGTATCCCTTGCTAAGAATTTACTTATTTGTTCAGTTTTTTTTTTCTCATAACATGGAAAAATAATCTTCTGAAGGCATTTCCTTAATGAAGCCTACACATCTGATACAGATTTCTTTCCCAAGGTTCTGATGTGTTTGGTATGTTTAAACACATCTTTGTCCTTGAGATCCTCACATAACAAGTGATTGCTAATATTTTACTTATTAACTGGTAAGCACCTCGTAAACTATAATCACCAGACTGTCTCCCCCAGCCTGGTGTTCATATCCTAAAAGTAACAGGCTGTGGAGGCCCTCCGTTCCATTTTCAAAGTGTCATATTTCATTTATGACTTCCATTACATCCCGTTAAACAGCACCATATTGTGTGAAGCACGGCTTCCTGCGATACAGCATGATTTAACAGAAAGAGCATAACAAGATCTTCCACAGAATGTAAAAAAACGAATTGCCTATTAGATTCCTGTCATAAGAAGGATCTGGATGTAGGGGATGGGGCGGCGGCGTTTGCCCGCAAAGCCCTCCTGAGCACAGATGAAGGAACATAAGCCTCTATTCCAGTTCACAGGAATCTTGGCTTCAAAAGCAGTCGGTGGCCAGAGAGGGACTGCCATGGGCAGAACCAGTTAGCCCACCATCTTCCGCCTCACATCTCATCTCACCCGCTAAGTTTGTCCTGGTCACTTTATCCGAAATGCCCCCTCTGGCTCCGAGTCCTGTATGACTTTACCCTGCTTTTGCGTTCCTGGGATTTGTGATTCCCGGATGTGTCTTTGTCTTCTCTGCTTGGCTTAGAGACTGCAGAACAAGACCCTGCTCCCCATGGCCAGTGCATCCTCCTATCCTCCTACAGTGCCTACCTGCAAGTTTTTCAAATCCTGGGCATCCCATAGATGTCCGCCGAATAAATCAGTAAGAGGAATGCCTCCTACTCCTGAAAGCCAAATGAAAAAGAGCTGAGTGGAGAGAATCAGAAACCATTGGAACCACTATTTTCTGGTGCAGGAATGTGCACCTCCAACTGTACTGGTAGCACACACAGAAGTAGGTATTCTTTATTCCCTTTTTATAGATAAGGAGACTGAGGCATGCTGAAGTTAACCTATTATATGGCCACGAAGATAATCCAAAGTAAAGCTAGGGTTTGAATCTTGCTTCTAACACTCTATGCCGTATTACAGCTCCCGTAACAGTCTGTATATATCCTCAAGTAAAGGGACATTTTCTAAACAAATCAACAGGCTCTTTTTAAAAAGTTAATTCATGGGGAGCTTGCGTGGCTTAGTCGGTTGAGTGTCCCAACTCTTGATTTTGGCTCAGGTCATGATGTCAACAGCCCTGCATTGGGCTCTGCACTGACAATGTGGAGCCTGCTTGAGATTTTCTCTCTCTAACCGCACCCCCTTTCTAGGCCTTCCCCCACTCTCAAAATAAATAAATAAACTTTAAAAAATTTATTATAAAACAGTATATGTATTCAACAAAAGAAGAAACTTCAGTCTTACTTAATAGATATGCTATTAGTTAAGAGCAAATCTTCATTGTAAACTCCCCTTTAAAGCAGTAACATTAACCATGTGCAAAAACTAAACCTGCTTTGTTCTAAAGAGACGCGCTCTTGGTGAATTTGCTAGGCTTTGAAATTTTCATCACTTTTTTGCTTTTCATTACTTAAAGGATTGGAGGAGTCATGTAGACTCCAAGTATTCATCTGGGCATTAAAACAAGATGGGGAGTTTTTCTATCTTTGGTCTAATATCTTTGTTTTGTTTTGTTTTGTTTTGTTTTGTTTTGAAAGTGTAACCTTGAAACTTCAGCAACACCCTTTAGAAAATACCAGCTTATGACATAAAGTTTTGAAATGCATCTTTGAAATTATCTAAATACGTATGCAGGAGGTCAAAGACAAGTGGAACAGCTGTTACATAAAATCTCCACTTTCCAAATACCAAGAAGGAAGAGGTGGGAACATGGTCCAGGATTTAACCTTAACTTTGAACTTCCTGACTTGTATTAGTTTAAGATATCCCTGTAGCATCATTTAAACATAGTTCTGGTGTATGAATAAACTTCCACTTGGAATTTCCTTTTTGAAGTCTGCTGAGAATATAAATCAAAACCATATGAGATGGGTCTTAATCCAGAATGTAAAATAACATGAGAAATGTCAACCCAGAAGTACTTCCTGAAATATATTCACCAGGATGCACGTTCTGGCAGAATTCTTTATTTAGAATGAAAGCCTCCAGGGAACTGAATTCATTATTTTTAACTCATGATTATGACGTCTGAATTGATAAAAGAAGATGCTTTTGAAAGTCATGGCAGTAGGATGTTTTTCAGCCATCTAGAGTGATTAAAAAGGAAATTAGATGGCTTGGAAGGAGGTTCGAAAGGCATCGTCAAGTGAAAATGCAGATTATAACGTTATTGAAAGATTCTGTGAAATATACAGGAAATTTAGCCTACATACACGTACGCATCTTCATAATAAATGAATGAGAGACCCTTTGCGAAGAAATGTTAATCAGCATCTAGCTGGTAGAATTGTGGTGGTTTTTCTTTTCTTTTCTTTTTCTTCCTTTTCTTTCTTTCAGGTGTTCCAAATCTTAGGTTTAGATTTTGCTGCTTTTCTGTTAGATTTCATTTAAGAGGGGATTTGGGGTCACTTTTATCTCTTATTCAAGTCTGTTCGTAAGGGAACTAACCCTTTCGTACCTGAATTCAGTGAGTATTTGCACAAGCATCGTAGTCAAGACAGTATTATTGCCTGCAAGTAATAAAAATTGTTATATGCCCAGAGTTCCGCTTAGAAGTGCTTGTGTATTTGCAGGACATATTTTTCTGCCATTTCCTACTGTGTTCTTAAACTTAAAATCTGAAGCGATAGTAATTATTAAGGCCTAGAGTTCTTTAAAATTTGAAGTCATTTACTATCCATCCTAAACTATTAAAGCTTTAAAAACTTTTATTGTTTTTTAAGCTTTTTAAAGTTTTATTTATTTAGTAAATAAGCTTATTTAGTAAATAAAGCACCCAGCATGGGGCTCAAACTGAAAAACCTTGAGATCATGACCTGAGCCGAAGTCCAGGAGGATGCTCAACTGATTAGCCACCCAGGCGCCCTATGTTTTAAATTTTTAAAACTCTTTACAGTTTATATAACTTTTTAAAAAACTATTTGATTGCATTTGTGGTATATTTATGGGATGCCTCAATTGACTTTGATATCAGTATGCCATGTGTTTGGATCATAGAATGATGTATCATTAATGTGTCACTGTGTCTGATGAAAAAGGAGGGCTCCAGTGTACAAGTTGTTTCCCACCTCTTTCTTCTGAGTCTTAATCCCCTCCCTTCCAAATCAGTAAAGCTATTTCAATGACCCAACCTGTTTTAAATTGTTTTAAATTGCAATGTCAGTATCTCCTAATGATTTGAAAAATAAGAATCCCAGTACTTAGAGAGCAAACCTCTGAGCTCAGTGATCGCTTCGGCTTTGAAGAACATGGAGAAAAAAGATGACTCCATAGCTGAAAACCTAATAAAAAACACGATTTCTTGAATCTGGCTACCAGTTTTCGGAGACAAGTGATGTATGTTTAGAAAATCATTCACAGAAGGAGTGCCACTGAAGACAAGTAGAAAACATTCCAGAGAACTGGCAAAGACGCTATGAAAAATTCTCAGTAAATATTTTATCCTAGTGCATATTTCCTAGTAAATATTTAAAAATAAAAAATACACACTAGCATACACTATCAAGTTATATATATAGAGAGAGAGAGGGACAGAGAGAAAGAGAGAGAGAGAGAGTCAGATAATAAAATTACTCTTGAGTTTTACACATCTTGGGATTAAATTAAGCAAACACTAGTTTTGATTGATCCACAAATTTCTCACAGTTGGTGAGAAATTAAGTGCACAAAGTCTTAAATGGAGCATTAGTAGCTTTGGTGATTGTTTTGTGCCACGCCAGCCCTACAAAGAGTGAAGACTTAAAAAAGATCTGTAGGGTTCTTGGAGTTATTTTATCAGGACAGTCTCCATGCTTCTTTTGATGCCTGCTTGGTAGAGTTTTCCCTGATATCATGAGATATCTGATGTCATTGGAGTTCCCAGAGCCATCAAAGTTGGGCTAAGCAAGTGAAATAGCAGATAAACTTTTACAAGTATAGACATTCAGTTATGTCTGAAAATAGAGAAGAGACATGCATAATTTTTTTAACATTAAAAAAAATTAAAGCAAAAGAGGATAGAAGACCACCTGTCCAAAGCCAGGAAACCTGACTTCCTAGCGGTGGGAGAACTTTTCCAAAGCAGTTGCTCTTCCCCAGGCAAAAAGTCATCGACATGGCAGTGAATATGCAGGGACCCTTCCGATGCTGCCTGTTTGGCTGACCTTGAGGAAGTGAGAGCCTCTGCTTGTGAAACCCAACAAGTCAGCTACAATGGACTCCTATTCTTTGTCTTTCCGAGAGAAGCCAGAGAAACCAAGGTAGAAAAGTCATCTCCAGAATCTCATACCTTTGTCCCAAGAAAGATTATTCAAGATTTTATTATCTTGGTGGGTCAGTATGGGGATACTTTGGCCAAAGCCTGAAAATTATGAACTTCTTTCTAATTTTCTGTTCCCCTACCTTGCATTTCAGTTGCTTAACTGACTCCACCATGAAGAATCTCTTGGGATTTAGTGGTAGGCAGTGACTCCACAACTTCAAAAAAGCTGGGGATGTTCATATGCTTGTGTCTGCATGCAGCCTCCCTGAGAAATACCACAAGCGCCTGATGGGAACAATCTGTACAAAATGAAAGGAGAGAATAAAGAGCTACTCTGCCTCATGGAAAACTTGAGTCAAAACAATCTGGTTGGGAACTATTTGGCTGGCAGTGTATATACTTTCTGCTTTCTTTTTCTTTGAGATTGATTGGGGTGGGATTGTAAGTTTTCTTTTTTTATTTTTTTTTTTTGTGCTATTAGGAATATGAGCATAAGGAATAGTATTTATATTCCTGAAGACTTTCCTCGTTCATTTGCAGCTGAACTTTTGATTTTCTGTAGTGTGTGTATGTGAGAGAAAACGTGTGTGTCTGTGAATGTGGGTGCACTTACCCAGTCACACGTGTGGCTGCACGTGACGAAGGATCGTGAAAGGACTATTTACATTTCTTTTTAATTCGCGGAGGCCATGCACTGGAGGCAGGAAAGCAGAATCCCAAGCAGAAATGATTACCAATACTGACTGAGTTCATTTCTAGGGCACACTGACAGATACCCAGCAATGGCTTCAAGTTGAAATAAAGGTCTATATGCTTTCTCTCTAGAACGATCTAGCCCTGCGTTCAATTAGTTTAGGTTGGATTACGCCGCTGTAGCAAGTTGTCCCCCATGTTGTAGTGACATAAAACAACAGAAGTTTATTTCTTGCTCACGTTACATGTCAGCAGCTGGTCTGCTATGGCTTTGTTCCTTGTGTCGTCAATCCAAGACCCCGGCTCAAGGAATAACATGTCTGAGACCTACTAGCCTCATGGTAAAGGGAAAAGAGTAGGAAAACCAAAAGAACTAGATGATAGCTTTTGAAGAGTTTTGTTTGAAACTAGCACCCGTTGCTTCTGCTCACATTTCATCGACTAAAGTGGGGCACGTGGCCAAAGCTGGACATCAATGGGATGGAACGCATATGCTTCCCAGTTGGAGGAGAACTTGAAGTTCCATGACAACTGGAAAGAACAGGGGATCATTGTAAGCATTTAAGAAAATGTGTGTGTGTACGCTTTCATTATAAATTCAATAATTAAATACATTGGTAATAAAATAATATACAGCATATGATTGCCCCCAACAAAGCTGAAAAAAGTGGTTAAAAACAACTCTTGAGTGACTAGGAATAGACCTACCACTCAGGTGTTGAATTTGCTTGATCCTCCTTTACTCTAATAGAAATTATTTTTACATGACTAGATTTGCTATGAATCCAGCTTGCAGAAGATCTTTCAAGGCCTGAGAAATAAGGCTAGTGTAAGAACTGGTGACAGAATAGTGTGCCCCAACACGTATGTGATTCTTACTTTGGGAAAAATGTACACATAAACACAGCCATGGATCTCCGCTTTATCTGAGTACAACTTGGTGTCACAGGGATATATGCATATTCCAGATTTCTTTCTTCTATAGTTCTGTATCAGCTGACAAAAAGGTACTTTGCTACACATTAAGGAAATAGTTGCCTTAAAAAAAGGTGCCTTAATAGAAAATAAAATGGTTGGTTCTAAGTTAGTTCACTGATTTGAATATTCAGTAATTAATAATCTTAAATTTATCCTAAATAACTTGTATTTTAACTCTACTAATAACTTAGAATATAAGGGAAAGAAAACGATATGCATATTAGAAAAAAATTATACTTGGTAAACATCTAAGACTTATTCAGGCCTTTTACACATTGCAGTAAACTTATTATATAAATCAAAGCGTGCAAAAAAAGAAGTCTCTTGTCACCATAATGTGAAACCTAAATCAGTCTGTTATTACTACATAACTTGATATTTCATCCTGCACCTGTGTTTGGGGTTATAAAGCACTCTTGGGAGAAGGGTTGGGGTGGTCATGTACGGTTCTATGTAATATTAATTACTGCATCATTCATATCTACATATAGATGGTACGGACACTCTGGCATTGATTTTAACAAAACTAGCCTCATGTATGGCCTAATAAATACATCTTCAATAAATAAAACTAGCCTCATGTATGGCCTAATAAATACATCTTCTTTCTTCACTTGAGAAATTCCAGGTGAAGACCAAAGAGTCATTCATCTTCAGTAGTACACTAGTAATGAAGCTAACTCAGCCATATAAATTATCCTAAGCCAACAACCATGTGTGTTGAAATGTTAATACCTTTGATAGACTTTAATAGTGTTAATTGCATCCACTGCAGACATCTCGTGGTGGTTGAGTCACTCCTAATCTTTCAGAAACAGGGTGCCCACCATGTTAGCCAGTTTAAATGAAAAAACAAAGCATCTACTTTTTGAAATCACTTGGAGACCCATGATGTCTTTCCCCCCCCACTTCTCTTGAGTATTTTAATGAGCAGTTGAGAAAGAAGACCTACTTAAATTGGAGCCAGTGTGGCCATTGAAATTTCAGGAGATTTGTAAGAACAACATAAACACATATGCCTGTATATATTGATTTCATAAACCTTTCATGGTAGACCAGGTTCCTTCTAGCCATCTAGCTTTCTGATAATAATAAAATTTAATTTGGCCCTAATTTGAATTTTCGGTCATTCAGAGAGAATAGTATTCCTTTGGGTTAGCTATGGAAAAAGTATTTGCTGTGCCGAGAATAACGTAAACCAAAAAATGTACTTAAAATGTTTAGCTAGGAGAACACACTGTTCCCAAGCACTCTAGAAACACCGGTTTAAAAATTCAATGAGATCGTAACATGAGAGGAGGGCTGCCAGCCTGGCCAGCAAATTTGCTGCGCTCAAAATAACCCCTTACTTGACCAGAGCCCTTCAGAACCTTCTCCACCTGACTACCCAAACATCACTGCATGGTATTTCTTTAAAGAAACAGCTTGTAAATCTCTTAACTGACTTAGACTTCCAGCCTTCTCCACAACCAGTCTGTATTGGTGAAGTCCTACTGAACTGTTTTCTCTTGGCTACCTTGATTTTATAACCTCCCAGCAGTGGTTAACAATGGGCGGTATTAAGCATCATTCTCAAAACAGAGTAAATTTCCCATTTTTAACAACAATATCATTATGTAGGAATATATTCACAATGTATTATTATGTGAAAAAAAGATAGTCAACCAAAGATACTACAACGATTACCATTTTGATAAATAACATATTAAATTCTGTGTTAGTAATGAGACGAGAGTTGACTTTTTTCTTTCATTGGGCCTTTTTGTGTTCTTTGTAAGTTTTCAGCACCGAGCTGTAAAATGAAGAAATAATATAATCCTTTTTAAAACCAGTGTTATAGGCCGTGGTTAGTTTCCACTTTGTTCTCATTGATTTGCAGCTTCCTAGCGACCCAGGGAGACAGCCTCCCTCTACTACATCTGTCTCTCAACAGAGGCCACCTCATTTCTAAGCATGTAGGAAGGCAGCTGAGGCAGAGTGAGTGACTTTCCCTCAAGGAGAATCACAGACATGTGGCAAGAGAGCATGCCTAGCACCAAAGCATTTTCTGGATTTATTCAGTGAAATTTATTCAGTGATCTTCTCTTTGTGCAGGTCAAGCTTTCAATTGTTAAAATGGATATCTCCCTTTTCAACCAGTTGACTTCGGCCCCCAAACAGCTGTTGACTTAAGGTCCCAAAGCTCCTTGGTCTTCTTGAACTAAGGAGAATGGGGGTGTTCTTAAGGAGTAGGTCCTGCCCATTTGGGTGGTGGTGATAGGGTCAAGGAGTATAGTTGGGGTGACTGGGACTGTCAGCCCCACCTAAACTATATAGAACAGTCTCTTAACAGGAGACTTAACAAGAGGTCCTATTATCTGAAGAAGTGGGGAGGGATGTTGAGCAAGCAAAAATAGGTACCCACTATAGAGTTCAATGGAATTGAGTTTTACATATAATAATTGCAGAAATTCTGATGAAATCCTGTCATGCTGTTGAGTCAAACAGATTGAAATTTCTCAGGTAATGTAATGTGGTAACTGCAGTAGAGAGCAGTAGGCCAGACTGTCCAAGGCCATTCTCCTGTCCCACCCCACGCTTCAGTATTCTACAGACTTGCAGCAACTTGATGCTTTGCTTTGTTGCCCTGGAGCTGCCACAGGGACAGGTATGGGTTGCAAATAGACAACAAATAAAACTGTAAAAACATGATTTGAATGGCCCTCGAAGCTTTCACATAATATTATGCTGGCTAGCAAGAGCACAGTTAGAAAGAGATTTTCACACTCTCCTCAAACGTCATATAAATTTCATGAGGTAGGTCTTGGTGAAATGATGACACTGGCAATAATGGTTCCCTTTTAAATTCTCTAAGCTTTTTGGCCACCGCAAGGGTAATTTGCCCTGGGAGAACATTAGCATTTGACTGATGGGTGTTAGCAAGGGCTGTGGGGACTCAGTAGAAATTGTGAGGCTCTTTTTATCCTCCAGCTCAACTTGACGGGCAGTGTCAAATTTGACAGTGGTTAAGTGTGTCTGATTATTTTGTTTGTTTGCTTTGTCACTAGGTGGGAAACAAGAGTTTGTTTGCCTTTAGAGTTTGAGGTACCAAGGTGCTGGGCCTACAGCTAGAGCAGAGAGATATTTGAGAGACCGTTCAGAAGTAGAAGCAAGTTGGGTGTGCAGGCGTGATGGTGAGGAGCGTCCTGGGATGTGGACTCTTCTCGTTTTTTATGAACTAATTTTTGTTGTATTCGACTCTGAGACCTAAAAGCTAAATGCTTACCCACTTTAAAAATCAGCTTGTTTAAGGGCCTGAATTGGCTGGATTCTGGTTAAGATGTGATTATTCATGTTTACATATGCATAGAATTTCCCTTCATTACCTTCGTTGCTCTTGTGAAAAAATAAAATGAAGTTACCTAGAGAACCTTTTAAATAAAATCTCCTAGGCTAGCCTGAACCCTGTTCCATGGCCCAACAAGAGTCTTCAGTTCCAGGGGTGCCTGGGTGGCTCAGTTGGTTAGGTGGCTGACTTCGGCTCAGGTCATGATCTCGCGGTCTGTGAGTTCGAGCCCCACATCGGGCTCTGTGCTGACGGCTCAGAGCCTGGAACCTCCTTCCGATTCTGTGTCTCCCTCTCTCTCTGCCCTTCCTCTGCTCATGCTCTGTCTCTATGTCTCTCGAAAATAAATAAATGTTTAAAAAAAAAATTAAAAAAAAAAAAAAAAGAGTCTTCAGTTCCAGAAGGACTTTTTCTATAAGGGCCCCTGCTGCCCACCTCTCATTGTCCTAACTACTCCAGGGTCCAGTGGAGGGTACACCTTTTTGTAAGCTCGCTTCCCACTCCCCTTTGAGTTTTCTGTGTCGTAGAACCCCTGCCTTCTAGGTCCCCTCCATTTGGCCTTCATGGTCTGTCTCTCTGGGGTTTTCCTGCTTAACACTGCATCTGAGAGTAGTGAAAGTGATAGAAAAAGGCAGATTATTCATGCAGTTCAAACAGAAAATACAGAATTCTATGCTTCTCTTTAAGACTGCTGGCTCATAATTAAGTTTAGAGAATATCCAGGAATTAGATATTTCCTCCTTTCTAACCACTGCATTACCCTGAAAGAGAAAGCAAATCTGAAGTTTGAAACTGTAGAAGACAACCGTCTATCTATGACTCAGTAATGACTGACCGCATTTTCCACGTTACATCCAGAACGTGCATTTCCTACGTCCTCGGAAACACTTGTGTGATTTTCAAAGCGGAAGCCTTCACATAAGGACTCTCAGAGGAGTACTAAATAGGACTGTTAAGCCGTACAGTAAGCGCCCTGTGTATCTTCCAAAGGAAAGCCCATGTTACCCAATACGGTGCGGTTCGGCCGAGCGTCCATTTTGAGCTGCTTTTGCGGATCTGAGACCCTCCTCCTGAGCAAAATGCTTTCCGAAGCTTTTATTTCCAGCTTGGTGCCCCGGGTACTTCCGAGTGACGCCTACACGGCAGGAGCGAGTACATAGGTCTGCGCTTTTATGTAGCACATTTTAGGTAGCAATTATGTAAAAAGCCCTCCTGCTGAACAAAAGACTCAGGATTTAGAAATCATCAGTCACTAGAACGGCAGTGGATTGGGGGACGCTAGAAGAAGCGATGGGATGGGGGCCACCACAGCCTCTGAAATCCCCGGAATTTAATCTCAAATCTCAACTTGTGTCCACCCAGAGCAGTGGGATGGGAATGAGAGTGTTTGCTCTTCAAATGGAGCCTGTGCAAAATCTGGCCTTTGGTGTGTTTTCCTAACAGCTACCATATACATAGCTCTGTCACACTAGACTTTATGCCGCACAGACGTTGTTTCCCCAAATTCAGTGCATGGACGCTGTGCTCTCAGCGTTAGGTGTACAGGCTCAGGCCCGCAGCCGATGTTAGTGTAGCTCATTTTGTGCCGTTGTCCCAAGAACACCCTGTACTCTCGGCTTTTGCGATGGGGAGAAGCGAACATCAGAGTAAATGGAAATACAGTGACCGGACCGGGCTCCATCCCAACAGCAGAGGAAGAGGGCTGGGTAGAAACCTGTTAAAATAGGCCGTTTAATTTTGTTTGGAGACACTGGACTTTTGACAGATGAACTTCTTCTCCCTTGCATTCATATTTATCTAACAGAGTTGTGGTTGGGAATTGATCCAGGGTCCACAAGGTCAAAAAGTGACCTGGTTCACAAACTGTAGACTCCTCCCACCTCGCTCCGCCGCTTCTCCAGGCAGGTGGTCCCGTGCGTGGTTGGTACGTCCACACCGAAATGGTCACCCAGAGGACATATCAACCTTTGGGGTTCAGCCCTCAGAGATTCTAGAAGCCCCATCAAACTGGCCTCTGTTCCGGATAACCAGCTTTGCTTCTCCACGCTCCACTCTGCAGCTTGAAATCATTCTGGTGTGTCTGATGAATGAACATCTTGTTGGAAGGCATTGGGAATTAAAGCCATCAGAAAAAATTAAAGAAATAACAACACATTGGATTTTTGTAATACCTTTCTTCCTGAGAAAATCCATCTTCGTGGACCAGCCAGCTGTACTCTTGGTTTCATTAGCCCAAGAGTGAAAAAAATAAAGGAATGTTGGATGAGTATGCTTCACCCTATCTTTAAACATTAAAAGTTTTTTAAAAATTTCATTTAAAAAAAGGATCATGAGGAACTGTTTCCTCCTTCTCTGCAATCCCCTGGCTCCCTGGTGTATAAATAAGACGTTTTTCCCTGCCTGAAACTCAGCCTTTGTGTTCTATAATCTGTGGTTTTACGATTATCCAAATACTTGTGGATCAACATTGAAGATAATCGTAATAGACACATAAGTACCTTTGTGATACCTGCTCATTTTCCACCCGTTTTTGGTGGTTCTACTCAGACAGACTTGCCTGAGAACAATTTTGCTTTGTAATAACGCGTGCAGTGCTCACCGGTTTCTCCTTGATTAAGAAGGTAGAGTGCGAGTGTGTGGCCGCTGGACTCACGCGTTTCCCTTTCCTGTATTTTTCAGAAATTGAAGCGAAAGAGGCATGCGACTGGCTCCGCGCCGCCGGGTTCCCACAATACGCTCAGTTGTATGAAGGTAGGTTGGCCTTCCTTTCACTCTTTATAAAAAGAATTAATTCGGACCGAACCTCACGTACCCTGCAGCGTGTTTTGCACTTCCAAGGGCTTTTTCGGCCATTTTCCTTTGCTGTCGGTTTCGCTCAGCCTTTGCGATCCCAGGGCTCAGACCCATCCCGGTTTACACAGGAGTATTGCTGCGCAAGCCTACCTGACTTTCTGCCCTACACCTCTTCTCGCCTCTTCACCTTCTGCTTCTCCTCTCTTCACTGCCAATCCCAACTCTGCCTTTTCCTTCCAGCATCCTACCTTCAGCAGCTTTCATTATTGCTATTCTGATTGAAGTATAGCTGCTATTCGGTGTTACACTGGCGTTGGGCGTACACCATGGAGACGGGGCCATTCTTCACACCACGCAGTGCTCACCACGCTCAGCGTAGTCACCATGGTCACCATGCAGTGGTATCGTCATATTGGTCACTGGACTTCCTATGCGGTGCTTTCATTAGTAACAGCTCTTCTGCACTTCCGTCCTTACTCTTTTCTTTGTTGTTTTTTTTTTCCTGCACTACTCTCTGTTTTCTTGAAAGTATAATAAATTTGTTGTTGATAAGCTTCCTGGAAACCACAAAACTAATTGTGTAGAGACTTTTCTTCCATTCCGTTTATATGGAAAAAAAAATTAAGACACAATACAGAGAAGATGTTATTTGGGGGGCTCTGAAGTGAAATATTTATTGCCTGCATCATACTTCCTTTCATTGATGTTTTATTTGACACTTAGTAAACTTAGTCACCTATATCGTACTTATCTCTAAAACTATAACCAAGGCTACAAACTACTTCTTGGATTGTTCTTATATATAGTGAATTAAGATCCTAATGGTAAGCAGATGGACCACTCAAGAAAATCTGAGGGGGACTTATTTCTAAAAATGTTTATTACGAAGCTGTGGGCAGGGTATGAGAAACCATAAGGAACCATTCAGGTGCCCAGAGCTCATAGCCACAGAGCAGCCACCGCCGTAGGCCCAAAGGGATGGGCAGAGGGAGGGGGTGCCAGAACCCAGGGCGAGACAGGCTCCCTAGAGCAGAGGACACAGCTGGTGGTGAGTGAGAACCAGGAGCGTAAATACCCTGACCTCGCACTCCCTTCATCTCCAACCAGGGCTTCCCATGGACCAAACACAAAAGGAAACCCAGGAAAATGCGTCCCTTCCAATGCCATCCACACAGGTGACCCTCGGGGCACAAGGCAGGGTATAGAAAAGAGGAGGGTGGATCTGTAGGGCTAAACAAAGGGTATCTAGCACACTAAAAGCATCGAGTTCTCTTCCTGATGGCATAAAATCTATGCAGGGTAGAAAGACTTGACAAAATTAACCTATAGTCACTGGTGACTCTAATTCAATCACCTGGAGGCTCAGTTTTATGTAAACACACACACACACACACACACACACACACACTTATTCTACTTCTCTAACTTAAATTCTGTGAGGATGAAGGAGGGCATATCTCAAAATGTGCTTTGAAGTCTAGAATCTCTGATAACAAGTTTTGAAAAGGAGGGTTTTATAATTTTGGTCTAAGCAATGCTCCTCCCACCCCCCACCACCAATTTACTGATGATGAGAGAGAGGCCCAGAGGTTAAATGACTTTTTCAACATTAAAAGGTGGAGGAATCAGAATTAAAATCATAGTCTCCTCAACCTTAATGCAGTGTATTTTCTCCTATAGTGTGAATTCTCTTTGTAAACTCAAAACACCTTGCAATTTAAATATGAAGTGTCTATAAATGGCTAAGAAGTAAAGTAAATTTCTTCTCTTTAGATAGAATCAGTTGGTTGAATATCTTACTGATACGCTAACATGACTCACGATTTTGCTACAAAAGAAAACATTTGACGCCATTGAGCTTTGGGGATTTTTGGAAATTTCCTTTCTAAAGAAAAAAAAATGTGCCGTAAGTAAAAGGTGCCTGTCAAATTGTATTTAAGCCGTAGGCATTGAATAAATATAATGGGAAAGAACAGATGCTTATAGAGAGCATGCTGTGTGCCAGGTCCCGTTGAGACCACCTACCTCTACTGCTCCTTTACTATTCTCAACACCACAGGCTAAGTATTATAATTATCATTACCCCCATTTTATAGATGGGGAAACACAAGCCCAAAAGAGGTTAGGTAAGCTGTCCCCAGTTCTACATCTAGAGATGAGCAGTGCCAGCACTCAAAGCCAAGGCAACCGGGCTTGGGTGTCTGCGTTTCTCATTCCTACACACACCCCCCTCACGCGCAGAACAAGCCAGTCATCATTCCGGCACCCTCTGGAATTCACTCACATTACTTTTATCACCAGAAGAGATCGTTTCTATTTCCAAGTCACATCATTAAGATTTAGATACCTTTAGATTTATTATGATTGGCAAGGCGGAGGCGGTGCAAAATATAAAACGAGAAGGAGAAAGAATGGCAGGAGAGTGATAATGACTTGACTTTGTCTCTTAGATTTGACCATGGCCTCTATTAGAATGATCCCCAGATTTTTACCTCTGTGAATAAAGTACCTAAAATTAACACCGCCATCTTGAGTATTGCCTTTGACCTCCAAAGTTGGCATGAATAGTCGGTCTGTGGGAGAAAAGTCATGATGCTGGAATTTATCTCTTTGGCTAGAATCAGTTTAGTATTTGCTGATACTCTAAAGTGGCTCAGGATTTTGCTACAAAGGAACACATTTGTGGCCACCGAGCTTCCGGTAATTTTGGAAACTTTCTTTCTAAAGAAAAAAGAAATCTTCCAAACTAAGTTTGTCACGAACTGATCAAGAAAAAGTTGGTGACATTAAGGGGATGGTGAGAGTATAAAAGCTCTTCTTATAGGCTAATGTCTGTGATTATGATGAACCACACAAAAGCAGGCACTTAATATTCAGTCCTATCCAAGGACTTCTTTTGTATCCTTTCAAGTATTTATTTTGGGGCGCCTAGGTGGCTCAATCGGTTAAGTGTCCAACTTCAGTTCAGGTTATGATCTCATGGTTCGTGAGCTCGAGCCTCGCGTCAGGCTCTGTGCTGACAGTTCGGAGCCTGGAACCTGCTTTGGATTCTGTGTCTCCCCCTCTCTCTCTCTGTGCCTCTTCCAGTCTCTCTCTCTCTCTCTCTCTCTCTTTCTCTCTCTCAAAAATAAACATTAAAAAAATTTCATAACATTTATTTTGGTAAAACTAAAACTGCCTACTCTCTTAAACATTACCAACACACCCAATGATTGGGAAGCAACAGCCAAGACCAGTTATGTTTACAGAAACATGGTGGTCAAAAGATATTGGTGCCCATTCAGATAAAAACACGACTCATAAACTCCCTTGTTTCTCTCTTTCTTTTTTTTCAGATTCCCAGTTTCCCATCAACATTGTGTCTGTCAAGAATGATCATGAGTTTCTTGAAAAGGACCTTGTAGAACCTCTTTACAGGTAAATCGTGTGAAATATTTTTGTTACTTTCTATTGTGCAGTCTCCAGTAGGTATCACTGTAGTAAGGGGCAGGTTTAATGACTCTATAAGTATTTATTGAGTGCCTACTATATGCCAGGCATGGGTCCAGGTTCTAAGTACACTGCAGTGAGCATAATTGGTTTCTGGTTTCATGAAGCTTAAATTCTACTCAGAGACTTCAGAAAATACCTTGAAAAAAAGAAAAAGAGGGTGAGTGAGAGAAAGAGAGAAGGAGAGAGAGAGGTTATCTCAGAGTGTTCAGTGCTATGAAAACACTAAGATGAAGCCATGTATTGTGGTGATTGGGATCAGGGATGGGGTAGTTAGCAGGAGAGGCCACAGCATGAATGGCTGGAGAAGGTCCCGAAAAACTCCATGAGTATATCAAACTTGGCTGTATTTTTTGCTAAGTCAAGTGATTATATGAGCAAGCTAGAATATGTAAGCTCAAGTAACTATATCAGCAACCTGAAATATTTAAGTGTTTGCTATGTGACAGATGCTAGATGGAAACAAATGTATATGAGGAATTCCCTCTCCTCAAAGAATTTATAATCTGGCTGGAAAACTCTAGTTGAAGATACAAAACATGAATACATGAACAGAGATAAGCAACAGTTGTAATTCTAGTGATAGGAAACCATGCCAATGTAACCGATATCCATGAACGTTTAAATGCTGCACGAGAGACACTATGTGTCTGTTAAGAATTTGAAGTTTCCTAAGAAAGCCCTGGAGAGAGGTCAGGGCTGGAGATAAATATTAGTTACAGAAGGTGAGTCATTTTTCCATGGCCACACAGCTAGTTATGAGTTGAATTGACCTTAAAACACAGTACTTACAGTTTGCAATCTACTGTTTGTTCTAGCACATTCTGCATAGACATAGAAGGATAGTAATTTAATTAGAAAGCAATGATGAGCAAAACTTTTGTCAAGATAAGAGAGACCGGGGCACCTGGGTGGCTCAGTCGGTTAAGCGTCTGACTTCGGTTCAGGTCACGAACTCACAGTTTGTGAGTTCGAGCCCCGGGTCGGGCTCTGTGCCGATAGCTCAGAGCCTGGAGCCTGCTTTGGATTCTGTGTCTTCCTCTCTCTCTGCCCCTCCTCCACTTGTGTTCTCTCTTGCTCTCAAAAATAAATAAACATAAAAAAAAAGATAAGAGAGACCAACATATGTTAGGATAGTGTATAAATAACCTTAAGCTTGCTGAATCTTCAGATATTCATATTTTTGTATCTGCTCTTGGCTCCTATATGAAAAGAAAATAGATTTGCATTAAGAAGTGATCTCTGAATGTTTAAGGAAAACAGTGCTGTGGGTTTGCTTAAAGGGGTAAAAGAGCAAAGAACTCTTGAAATCACAAATTATAGAAATAGGCTATTTGGACTAGAAAAATAATGGCACAAAATAAATGGCACAAAATGCCCTTTGTGAGCATTTATGAGAGGAATGGATGGTTTGATTGCAACTTTTTAAAGGTAATGAATGAGAAAAGCAGTGTTTTCTCTTCCGGATGTCTGAGGTGCACCCCAAGCAAGAGCATCCCCCTTCTCAGGAGATTCCCTCGAACCAGAACTATTTCAACAGCACTTCCTGCTGTTTTCCATCTTAGTTTTAACCAAGGGGATTTTCACTAGCTGATATTTTTAAAAAATAAGTAATCTTAATTCTATTATATCGCGTTATCATTTTCCCCCCATATACTTTCTTTAAATCAAAGTGTCATATAGTACGCACAAAGTGAAATTCACTATTTTGAGTGAAGAGTTTTTGAGAATTGACGAATGCCTGTAGACATGTAACTGCCACCACAACCAAGAAAAAGAGCAGCTCCATCACCTCCCAACCCCTGGCAACCACTGATCTTGTTTTTGTATCTGTCGTTTTGCCTTTTCTATACTACTTTATAAATGAACTCAAATAATATGTAGCCCTTTGAGCCTGGCTTCTTTTACTTGGTGCAATACACTTAAGATTTATCCATGTTCTTGGTGTGTCGATCAGTACCATTGACCTTAGCATTACACCGTATGGCATACCACACTGCCCATTCCCCCAGCTGAAGGATGCGTGAGTTGTCATCAGTTCTGGTGGTCATAAAGCAACTATCGACATTCATATTCAAGGTTTCGTGTGAACATAAGTGTTCATTTCTTTTAAGTAAAATCCTAGGAATGGGTTGTGGGGTCCATTTGATAACTGTATTTTAACTTCTTAAGAAATCACCAGACTTTTCAAAAGCAATCATATCACTTTGTATTTTCCCCAGCAATGAATGAGAGTTCCGGATGCTTCACATCTTTGCCACCACTTGGTGCTGTCAGTTTTTGTTTTGTTTGTTATTGAGGTATAGCTGACACACAATATTGCACTAGTTTCATATGTACAACATGGTGATTCAACAAGTCCTTACATTATGCTTTGCTCATCACAGGTGTAGCTCCTAGCTGTCACCATACAACATTGTTACAATATCATTGATTATATTCCCTATGAGATACCTTTCACCCCATGGCATGTATTGTTTGTTTTGTGTGTAGCCGTTCTCATAGGTGTCTACAGTTATTAACTCCTTAGAATTTTAATTTGCATTTCCTTAATGAGTAAAGTAGTTGAATGTCTTTTCATGTGCTTGTTTACCACAGCTGTTATCTTCTTTGGTAAAATGTCTGTTCAAGTCTTTTGCCCATTTTTAAAATTTGGTTGTTTGTTTTCTTATTTCTGACTTTTAAGAATTCCTTATATGCTCTAGATATAAATCCTTTGTCAGATACAGGTTTTGCAATTATTTTCTACCAGTCTATAGCTTGTCTTTTTGATCTCTTCCACAGAACAGAAGTTTTAAATTTTGCTTGAACTGGTTTGTCATTTTTTTTCCATATTTTTAGTCATGTCTAACATAAGGTTGCAACTATTTTCTCCTTTGTTTTCTTCTGGAAATTTTAGTCTTATGTTTTACATTGAATTCGATGGTCCATTTAAACTTAGTTTTTTATAAGGTACAAAGTATGAGTCAAGATTCATGTTTTGCACATCTGTGTCATTGGTTCGACATTGTATTGAAAAGTTACACTTTCTTCATTGAATTGCCTTTGCACCTGTAATGTAAGTCATCTGACCATGTGTGCGTAAGACTATTTCTGGACCATCTGTTCTGTTCCATTTATCTGTATGTCTAACCCTTCATCAATATGACACAGGATTACTTAGCTTTATGTATATCTTGGAATCCAATAACATACATCCTCCAACTTGGTTCTTTTTTGCCAGGATTGTTTTGGCTATTCTAGTTCCTCTGCCTTTTCATATAAATTTTAAAAACAGCTTGCTGATATCTATTTTAAAAACCCTCTGGAGTATTGATTTGGATCTGTAGGTCAGTTTGAGGAGAATTGACATCTTAACAGTACTGAATCTTCTGATTCGTAAATATGATGTATTTATTTATTTAGGTCTCCTTTGATTTCTTTTCAATCCTGACGTGATTTTCAACTATGGATACTACACACCCTCAATTTCATGTTTTGCGGTACTATTGTAAATACTACGGGTTGTATATATATATATAATTTCAATTTCCAATTCCTCGATTAACGTTATGTAAATTTTTGTTTTCTATTGTCCTTGTATCCTACAGTCTTTCTAAACTCATCCATTAGTTCCTAGTAGCTTCGTCATAGAGTTCTAAAATTATATTTTGAAATATATATGAAGGATTACATTGTAAACCAAGAATAAGAATTATAGTACATATTTTCAAGTCAGGATCGCAGGGGCAAAGGCTATCTCTGATTGTGCAGCTGTATTTACTGGTGACATGGCTGTGTGGGCCAGTCTTTGCATCTCATACATTTGGGTGGTAAATCCTTAACTGTTCACTGCTGCTTGTGATCTGAGATACCTTGACCAAGTTTTGGACTTTCCATCAAACTCTACCCTTTAAAAAAAATGCCTTTCATGAGGCACCTGAGTGGCTCAGTTGGTTAAGCATCTAGACTCTTGGTTTCTGCTCAGGTCATGATTTCACAGTTTGTGAGTTCAAACCCCACGTTGGGCTCTGTCCACACTGACAGCACAGAACCTGCTTGGCATTCTCTGCCTCCCTCTCTCTCTGCCCTCCCTTGCTTGCTCCCTCTGTCTCTCTCTCAAAATAAATAAAGCTTAAAAATAAATAAATAAGTAAATAAAATTTTTAAAAATGCCTTGCAGACACATTATAGGAATGATCCAGTACGATGAATGTGAAATCATTTAGAGATATAAAGTTCTGAATAATACTGTTAGTGTCAGCCAGAAAACTCAGGAAGCCTTCTCGTGTAGACCCCGTGACCGCTGTTTGATGCAGCCCGCAGCAGGATCCGTGCAGACATACCCCAAAAGGTGTTGCCGCCTAAATACGTCTGAGCGCAGCAATGCCAGACACCACGGTGTTCCGTACAGGGGCTCAGCTCGTGTAAAAATGGCGCGAGTGGCAGGAGGTTGTTATAATTGGAATAGGTCTTATGATAACTATGTCTCCAAAAATATTATGAAGTAAGAAAAGTGTTTGGCTAGAAGTGTGTGAGCTGAGATTCTTGGGGCATAGGAGTGGTGGGTGGAACAGAGGTCAAAGGAATGGTGCCAGCAAGGTGGATCAAAGGAAGCGGGCACAGTAAGGAGGCAGAGGTGGCGGTGGCTTGGCTAATGGGGACCCATATGGAGTTTCTTTCCCTTCATTACAAGTTCCACCAGGACACCGATTGCCAGTGTAGCAGATAGCAGAAAGCAGGCAGAAGGAACACCTCCAGCCTGAGGGGAATGACAGCACTTATAAAACTTTGAGATGGACCAGCGGTTAATTAGACACTCGCCCTCTCACCTGGTATGTAATGATTGATGGCCGGAGAGCAGTAAGGGGTCGTGATTTTGTTCGTTTTCTCACTGGTGCACTGTAGACACAGTATTAAAGTTGGCCGTATATTATATTTTTAAGCTTTGTGGGCTACACACTTGTCATGCATTTTAAAGCTCTGAGCAGAGTCACAAAGGAGACCGTAGCCAGAGGACAGGTAGCTTCTACCAGGTAGACAAATGAAGACAAGGGGGCTGAAAAAAAAAAAAGTCCATGACAAGAATTTTTCCTCACCATTGGTTTTCTGGAAGTGCCTCACCTGTGTAGACCAACAGTTAATCCTAGGTCCTAATTACACCCAAAGAGTTGTTGAACAGCGTTAACTTTTTGATTGGTTGGAAAAATACATCGCACTGAGGATGTCGATGACAAGGAGGACGCATGCGTGGCCCGGAGTACGTGGATGGGGAGCTCCCAGTGTTAGGTCTCGAACACTATATACAGGTTTGCTGTGTTTGCTGGAGCTGTGAACTTCCGGGACGGCAACCATGTCCCACCATTGCTTCTGCAAGTCTGATAGTCCCGGCACATAGTAGGAGCCCTGCAAATATCTGTTACTGCAAATTAGAGTAGTGCGGCTTCTCATTTTAGCAACCACAGTCATAATTTTGTTTCGATGTTCTTTGATTGAATTCCTAATTGAAAAATATTTTCCCCTGGTGACCGATGAAAAGATACTTGCAAATCTAAGCACCTTAGATGAGCTCATTGAAACTATTAACCACATCAGAATGTAGGAATAGCCACGGTGTCAAAAACAGCTTGAAAAGTTTGTCACCTTTAAAGCAAACTGCAGCAAATCAAAGTCCTTAAATGAGATTTTTTTTTTAATGTTTATTTATTTTTGAGAGACATAGAGACAGAGCATGAGAAGGGGAAGGGCAGAGAGAGTGGGAGACACAGAATTTGAAGCAGGCTCCAGGCTCTGAGCCGTCAGCACAGAGCCCGACTCGGGGCTCGAACTCACAGACCGTGAGATCATGACCTGAGCCAAAGTCGGCCGCTTAACCAAATGAGCCAACCAGGCGCCCCCTTAAATGAGAATTTTAAGGATATGTCCTATGTTCTATTAGTATTTTGGTTTACGATATTTGCTCAGACTGATAACATAGGGCTTGATGCTCAAGTGATCTCTGAGCTTCTAATTTATTATTAGGCCAGTAAACCATCCGGTCACTTACGTCATTAATAAATACTATACTAGTTGATTGTATAGTTGTATAGTTGTTTTATACATGGCCATGTATAAAACAGGGCCATTACCTTGTTCAGTACCATTTCGTGGAGATACGGAATTGATTAGAACTATAAAGTGCATCTATCACTGCCCTTTGTATTTAAAAGGATGATTAATGACCCTGGTTTTCACATGGGGCAGGGAGCAGGTGGGGGGGAGTGCCGACAAAAATGAGGTGTATGATTCGCCTCCACACACAAATGCACATCTTTGAGTTTGTTACATAACATTAATGATATTAGATAATGGTAGTCTTGATGAGTATTGAGATATTTTAAATATTTTCCTTTTTAGAGTATTTATTACAGAAAATTTACAGTATTATATATTAGGTTATATCATATAATAAGATGTGACAATTAGCTGGACTGGGACCTTGGACAAATCGTTGAGGGAAGGATACAGGATAGTCACGGTCACTTCCAACTTTAAAATTCTGAGCTATAAAAAAATACGAATCCCAGTGAGCAGTGATTTTTTTTAAAACACTTAGAAAGTGCTCACTATGTATCAAGCACTACTCTAAGCACTTTAAAAATATGTAGTTATTTAATTCCATAAGAGCCCTATAAAATAGGCTCTAACGAACGTGACTCCCACTTTACAGACAAGGAAACTGAGGCACAGAGGTATAAAATCGTTGGCCCACTCACAGCTAGTGAATGGCAGTGCTAGGATCCAGAGCCAGGCAGGCTGCTTCTGGAGTTTCCAAGGAGAGCTGAGGTCTTCTTGGGAAATACCGCTTGGAATACTTTCCATTTCTTCCTTGGAAGGTAATTTTTCCAAACATGTCCATGTTGCCTCGTGATTTCCTGAGTTTGACTTATAAATCCCAAGAAGAGAAATTCTGGTTGCATTTCCACCTTATTCTTCATGGAACTACATTAAAAAAATAATAATAAATAAATATTAAAATAATAATAATAAGAGATGAAAGCACATGGTTCTTTTGTGACGAGATTGGATCTGATTTACTGTCAGGAGACTGGCAGCCCCCTCTCATTGGCTCCCTCAGCTCACTTCACCCACACTGTGTCTCCAGGGCCTCTCTGGGCTAACGAGACCAGTAGGACGGAATCCTGGCCCTTAGGTCTCAGGCTCCCCTGGAAGGGGAGGAGCACTTTGCCCCCCTCTCAACATCAGGCACATATTCTTGCTCATGACAGCTGGGTGACACCATTGGCATCTCGTGAGTGGTGGTCAGGGATGCTGCCCAGCCTCCCAGAATGCACAAGGCAGCCCCTGTAAGCAGGAATTGTCTGGCCCCAAATGCCAGTTGTGCCAAGGTTGAGAAATGAGTAGATTAAGATTTACTTGGACAAATGGTATGATTACTGTAAGTGCAGATGCAAGGAAAGGGCTTTTAGAGACTGCTTCCTGGAAAAATGACCCTGAAAGGCCGGCAGGGATTACCCAGACAAGAACGCATGACATTTTGTTGTGCCTATTTTGAACTTGTAGCTTTTTTTTTAAGCTAAATTAGTGTGCAGGAAAGACATCTTTATCCCCACCCCACCTCCACCATGAACCTTACCACACACAGCCATCGTAGTGTAGGGCAGCCCTGGGGTACAGACACACCAGGGTCAGAGATAGGGGACTTCACATATAGAAATAGATACAAATATAGATAGATGAAAAACATTGATCTTTGTATTTTTAAATGGCCTCTTGTGTAAAGTTTTCTAACCAGCTATTCAAAATGATTTTTACGTACATAAACTATCAAGAAGAATACACAACAAACCACAAAATAGGACAGCAGATTGGGGAGAGTTGATATTTTTTTTAATTACATATATTAGATATTTTATACTGCATTATTAAAAACATGAACAATGTTTTTAAAAGTGGCTAGCTTTGCCAGATAAATAATAGATGGCAGGGGCTAACATTTAGTGAGTGTTTACTGTTGCTTAGTAGCATAGTCTCATTTAATCCTCACAAGAACCTATGCGTAACAGGTGCTGTAGTATTGGTGTAGCTCGGAGGTAAGGGTGACCAGACTCCTCTTGGTTGGGGCAGCTGGGGATGATGGTGCCTTTTTCCGTGAGGCAGGGAGCAGCCATGGAGTCTGGCTAGGGTCTGAGCAGGGGGAGGTGTGATGAGCTGAGGTCCCTGGGGGACCCGGAGGAGATGTCCAATGTGCAGTCGGATGTGCAGGTCTGGAGCTGGCCGGGGACCTCAGCCTGAAAGATGGGGGCCCATATGGTGGAGGGCAGGCTGGGGAAGGAGCGCCCGGAGGGAGGGCTCCAATCACCCTGGCCTGTTTTTGTTTTGCTTTCTGCCTCTGAACCTCTCAGAGACCCCTCTGGTTGTGACCCTAGCTTCAACTTGGACCGGATCTCACGAGAGAAATTATCAGGAGTAGCTGCAGTTGTTGTGGACAGTTAAAGGCTACCCACGCCCCATCTGATTTGTCCAGTGCAGGCTTGTGTGAATGTAAAACTTGTCTCAAATCCTGCAAGCTGAGGAAGTCCAAGAAAACCGGCATCTTTTGTTTTCGAAGTTGGACCCCTGTGGACCCTTGGACCCCCGTGGCTGTTGAACCTTACTGATTTGCCATGGACCTTACCCTCTTCCTTGAGTCCTTGATCATTAGGGCATATTATTTAAAATTATTTTCTGGGGATGGAGTGTACAACCTGGTGACTATCGTTCACCATCCTGTATTGTATATTTGAAAGTGGCTCAGAGATGAAATCTTAAAAGTTCTCATTATGAGAAAACAAAGTAACCACGGGTGGCTGTGGATGTCCACTAGACTTATTGCGGTGATCATTTTGCAGTGTATACACATCAAACCGTTAGGTTGCACACTGAAAACTAACAGTGTTATAGGTCTATTACATCTCGATTTAAAAAAAAAGTCATTTTACAAATCGCAGAGTTCCATGCACACATCCTCTCTCCCCCGACGACAACGTGCAAGTACTTCAATTTCTTCCTGTAGCTAGATCCGTCTGTGCTTAACTGTTTTCCTCCCACACGGCAGCTACTCTCCAGAAGCAGCTGCGTGTGGGCTGGCGGGCCGGAGGAGAGGTCCGCATTGCCGGGCAGTGTGACCACTTGGTGGGAGGGCGGCAGCGGCGGAAAGCCCAGCCGAGCAGAGAGGCGCGGCCTCTCTGGCGCAGCGGTGGCTCAGCGACAGCCGCTTTCGGGCTTCCGACTGTGTGCTTTCTCCCCGAGACACCACGGAGCCCTCCTGCTGGAGGGCCTGGGAGTTTCGCAAGCCCCACCCTTGCAGAGTTACATACCAGAGTCGTGCGTCTGGCACGGCGATCCATCCTGCTCTGCGAAGACGGCTTTGTGAACTCTCGGGCCGCAGGGCTGCGGGGAGACCTTTCCCAGGCTCCGTGCTCCCCGCCTGGAGAGGAGGAGCCCCTGCTCTCCCTCGCCTTTGATTCCTGGGGTCAGGACGAGTCTCGGGGACGCCTTGGAGGGCCACGCCCGGAACATGCCTAAGCAGACAGGGCCAGATACCTTCAGCCCCCGAGACTCGGGTGCAGGGTGAGAAGTTCAGGCCGCGCAGGCTTTCATCAGAGCGGCGTGGTCGAGACGAATTTGTACCTTTGCTCGTTACTCCTCTCCTGGCTCTAGCAGCAGTGTTAGAAATATCACCAGAAACTGGCCGTTAAATCAGCATGGGAGACCTCTAAAGTCTGGTAGTTTTAACCGTAAGATGTGAATCTGAAATGTGAGGGGGGGAGGGTGTTTTGTTTTTTGCTTTCCCGTACATCCAAAGGCAGAGGAAGCGTCTGTGTCTCGCAGGCAGGCCTCTGTTGCAGTGTGAGCAGAAGAACCCTCTCAGAGGCGGCCCAGACCACCCATCTGTCACCCTCGGATGCTCCCGGCCCATACCCTGCTCACAGATCCCCAGCCCCCAGCAAGCCCTCCCTGGTCTGCGTGGCCCCCGCATCCTGCCCTCCTGGCTGTCCTCTCTGGGGTTCTCCTCCTGTGCGCTCACAGCAGTGTCTGTGCAGTGGGATTGACGTGGGCCACCGCCCCGTTCGGCTTCTGGCCAGCTGGGCATCGATGGAGGGACCCGCTGCCAAGCTGCTAAGTGCTGCATGGGAGGGACGGTATCTTACTCAGCGGTGTAGCAAGGGTGCTTCGTGGCCTTGTGCTGAGCGGGAATTCAATAAATATTTGTTCCGTTGAAATGGAACCTGCAAGAAAATAACCTGTCAGTTCAGGAATTATTTTATTACTTCTACCTGTGAAGAGAATATTATGTCATGATGAATTATTCCTTTTCTCCAGAAAATACCACACATCTCTCCTTCTCAGCTAGACTTCTTAAAAGAACCCTGTGTGTATGGTCTGTCCTCACGTTCTCTGAGTCCACTTGCTCCTCAGCCCTCTTCCCTCAGGCTTCTCTGAAACTGCTTTTGCTAGCTAAATCCAAACGGCACATTTTAAGGGACGCCTGTGTGGCCCAGTCGGTTGAGCGTCCGACTTCGGCTCAGGTCCTGATGATCTCTCAGTCCGTGAGTCCAGGCCCCGCGTTAGGCTCTGTGCTGACAGCTCAGAGCCTGGAGCCTGCTTCAGATTCTGTGTCTCCCTCTCTCTCCGCCCCTCTCCCGCTCACACACTCTCTCTCTCAAAAATAAATAGTAAAACGGTTTTTAAAAAAAAATTTTAAAAAGGCACATTTTAAGCTGTACATCAGTTACCTTTTCTGAAGTATTCAGTGCAGTGAACCATCTACTGGGGCGCCTGGGAGGCTCTGTCAGTTAAGCGTCCACACCTTGATTTCAGCTCAGGTCACGATCTCACAGTTCATGGGTTCGAGCTCCACATCGGGTTCTGCACTGACTGTGTGGAGCCTGCTTGGAATTCTCTCTCTCTCCCTCTCCCTCTGTCCCTCCTCCACTATCATGCATGTGCTCGCTCTCTTTCTCTCAAAAATAAAGAAATAAAAACATCTTTAAAACTTAAAAAATAAAAAGAACCATCTACTCACTCCTTTCCATGGCTTCTAGGACCTGGCCTTCAGTTGGTTCCGTTGACCTCTTATGTCTCTGACCACACCTTCTCCGAGTCTGGCTCCTTCTCACTGGTCTGTGTCTTGCACGCTTGAGTTTCCAGGGTTCTGAATCCCTCTGGATGGTTGGCGCAATTATTGTATATCTTCTGTGTAAGTCACCAGTACGCCCGGCATTCCCAGGGGGTCTGGACGTGACAAAGGCCCCTAACGGTTAACACATCCAAACATGAGCTTCTGATTTTCTCCCTCCCAGCTCTCCACTGACTTCCCCAAGCCACTGTTTTCTGTGTTCCGTGGCACGGTGACAAAGCCCAAAATCTGGGAGTCATCCTCTCTTTCTCCCCCTCTGCAGCTTCCGCACCAAAGACCACATCTTCATCTGCTCACCTCCCTCTTGCCGTCTTCCACCCAAACTATCGTAAACATGTCCTAATGTTCTTCAGCTCATTCTCCATCCTGCCACCACTTACATTCGCAATGTGCGATCTAGTTACATTACTCTCCTGTCTAATATCCTTCACTTGCTCCCCGTCACCCACGGATTGCTCTTGACATACTCATTTTGATCTAGCCCCTGCCTTTCTCTGTAGACATTCCACTCACACACTTGCGAGTCCTAGACTAAAGCATGCTGTTTGATGTCTGTTTGCTTTGCCGGTAGCTCTTTTAGCCTAAGCAGCAAATTTCTCCTAGTCCTTCCTAGGCTTGCTCAAATAGTGTCTCCTCTGGGAGGTCTCGTCCTTATGCACTCGGGAAGTGAGTTGCTTCTTATTTATCAGACTTATGTCACACGCAGGACTGTGAGATCCTCAAGGGCGTGGACCACATCTTATTCACCTCTGCGTTCCTGCCACCTTGTTCTTGGCACGCAGTGCACTGTTGGATGAATGAGTCTTGACTTCTTTTCTTCTTACTGACTTTCCCATTAGAACCCCAGGTTTCACTCTTAAGATGAGGTTTCTGTTTTCCCTTTACTAATGTATTAGCCCTTCTCAAGGATTCTGAAGACAACGGTAGACATGAACAGATTCTGCAGTGATATCGTTGTGACATTTCTTCTGACAGGATCAAACTGCTTTGCTTATGTTAAAACGGAAATCTAGTTTGCTCAAAGCTCCAAGTGGACAGGCATCATTGTGTGTCATGGATTCTTCTCTTTCCATGGAATAAAGAAGAGGGGAAGGAAACTACCATTCATTGAGTAACCTGTGCTAGGTACAGGACTACACTCTCATTTCTCAGATAGGCAGGAGCAGAGAAATCACTGGCAAGAAGAAGTCCTCACTCTACTGCTAACTAACGTGTGGCTCCCTTGAGCAAGTGGTCCTCTCAGATCCTTATTCTCATCTGAAAATAAAAGGGTCAGACCAAATTGTCCCCAAAGGTCGTCAAGCTCTAAAGTTTCTTTAGAAAAGTTCACTGAGGGGAGGCACCTGGGTGGCTCGGTTGGGCGGCCAACTTCAGCTCAGGTCATGATCTCACGGTCTGTGAGTTCGAGCCCCGCATCGGGCTCTGTGCTGATGGCTCAGAGCCTGGAGCCTGCTTCGGATTCTGTGTCTGCCTCTCTCTCTTCCCTTCCCCTGTTCACGCTCTGTCTCTCAAAAATAAACAAACATTAAAAAAAAAAGAAAGAAAGAAAAGTTCACTGAGGGGATTTGCTCTGAGCCAGTGCCTGTGCCAGGCAGTAGGGATGCAGATAAGATGCCGTCCTTAGCCTGCCATATTCGGGGGGAAGGATAATTCTATTATTCTGACTCTGCACAGTGTATTACGACTACTTAAAATCAATCACTGATTGGACCTATATAAACAAAGTATGTTCGGTTAAGAAAGAAAAACCTACTGAAACGATCGTGTGTAAAATTTCCTGCGAGGCCTCATTCAGATTAGAGGAATCAATTACGGTTCCTGAAAACCATATTTTTCCTCAAAAGAGTCTCTAATCCAGCGGAAGACCCACCGTGCGTGCGGCAGATGAAATAAATTTTATAATCAAAATTGTTACTCATGCAGGAATAGTTTCTCAGGAAACCACTGCTAGACCAACTCAGATTATCTGAAGGGTTTTATATTACTTAAGTTAGAGGTAAACAAATGCTGATGCTAAGTTCTTGTCCTGGATGAAGACAAGCTTCATTCATGGCAGAATTTCACAGGGGTTTTGATAAAGCGCTCTGAATACTTCTGTTATGTGGCACGCTCTTGTACCTGAGGCAGCCGGTCCCTAAAGAGGCATTCACATCTCTCAACAATGTGTGCCTCATCCGTCTTGTATTCTCGCAGCGTCCAGTCAGTGTTTCTTTTACCTCATGCAAAATAAATCACAGGCTGATGCTACACCATGCTGGAGCTGTCTGCCTAGTTTCAGGCCACCGTAAAGAGTGTTTTCTCTCTTTGTGTCATTTTTTTTTTCATCTTAACAAATCAGCTATTTTTTTTCCAGTGTCATTGAGGCATATTGGACATAAAGTTGTAGAATATATAAAGTGTACAACATGCCGATTTGATAACACATATACATTTTGAAAGGAAGAGTTGAATGGTTGTGGGTATGATATTTGAAATTGTACCCAGGATTTCTAAGAAGTTTTCAGATGATAATTTTGTAGATAGGATTGAGAACTAATGAGCAAGTGGACAGAGAGCCAAGGAAATGGAGATCACTTTACATTGGTAATTTCAAAGTCAGATAAATAAAATTATCTTTGAATGAATCAAAGACTATGTCTTTAAAAACTAGACTCTTTAAAAGAACCATTTTAGATTCGCTTCGCAGAAAAATTGAAGACAAAGTACAGAGAGTTCCTGTTTACCCCTGTACCTATGCACGCACAGCATCTTCCACTGTCGGCTCCCACACGGAGTGGTACAGTCACTGGATGACCCTACACTGACCCATCGTCATCACCCGAAGTCCACAGTGTGCATCAGGGTT
The DNA here is from genome assembly GCA_030068075.1 of Paguma larvata. Classification (NCBI taxonomy): domain Eukaryota; kingdom Metazoa; phylum Chordata; class Mammalia; order Carnivora; family Viverridae; genus Paguma; species Paguma larvata. Next base: position 66,974,840 of record CM057839.1, read on the forward strand.
CACACTCGGTCTTACACATTCTGTTTTGATGAATGTATAATGATTGATATCCACCATTATAGAACCATACAACATAGTTTCACAGCCTGAAGATCCTTTATGCTCTGACTGTTCAGCCCTCCCTCCTAACTCCTAACAACCAATGATCCTTCCCATGCATCCAGAGTTTTGTCTTTTCCAGATTGTCACAAGTTGGAATCACACAGTATGTAGCCTTCTCAGATTGGCCTCTTTCACTTAGCGTTTAAGGTTCCTCCATGTCTTTTCTTTCTAGCGCTGAATAATATTCCATTGTCTGGATGTACCACAGTTAATTTATCCATTCACCTACTAAAGGACATCATGGTTGTTTCCAGGTTTTTGCAGTTATGAACAAATCTCTTATAAACATTCCTGTGCAAGTTTTTATATGCACATAGGTTTTCAACTCATTTGGGTAAATACCAAAGACTGTGAATGCTCAATCCTACAGTAAGGGTATGTTTGGCAGTAAAAAATTGTCAGACTATCTTCCAAAGTGCTGTACCATTTTGCATTCCCAACCCCAGTGAATGAGCATTCCTGTTGCTCCACATTCTTGCCAGCATTTTATCTGGTCAGTGTTTTATAATTTTGTCATTCTAATACATGTATGGTGTTTACCTCATGGTTATTTTAATTTGTGATTCTCTAATGATATATGATGGTAAGCATTTTTTAATATGCTTATTTGCCATCTGTGTATCTTCTTTGGAGTAGTGTCTGTTCAAACTGTTTGCCTATTTTTTAATTGGGTTGTTTGTTTTCTTATTAAGTTTTAAGAGTTCTTCGTATATTTTAGATAATAGTCCTTTATCAGATATGTTTTTTTGCAAATGTTTTTTCCAGGTCTATAGCTTGTCTTCGAATACACTCAACACTGTCTTTCCCAGAACAGAAGTTTTTAATTTTAATGAAATCCAGTTTACCAATGATTTATTTTATAGATCATGTCTTTGGTGTCATACCTAAAAAGTTATCACCAAACCTCAGGTCATTTAGATTTTCTTCTATGTTATCTTCCAGGAGTCTTATAATTTTGTGTTTACATTTAAGTCTTTGATTCATTTTGAGTTAATTTTTGTAAAGGGTAGAAGATCTGTGTCTAGAGATGGATTTGTGTATGTGTGTGTTCAGTTGTTTCAACACAATTCTTTTGAAAAGCTATCAGTTCTCTATTGTATTACTTTTGTTCCTTTGTCATAGATCAGTTGGCCATACTTGTGTTGGTCTGTTTCTAGGCTCTCTATTCGATTCCATTGATCTACTTGTCTATTCTTTTACCAATATCATGCTGTATTGATTGTTTTAGCTTTATAGTAAGTCTTGAAGTTGGATAGTATCAATCTTCTAACTTTGTTCTTCTGCTTCAATATTGTGTTGGCTATTCCAGGTCCTCTCCCATCTACACTTTAGAATCTGTTGTCTTATAATTTTTTGTTCAGTACTGGGTATTTTAAATATTATAATATGGCAACTCTCATAATCAGATTCTCTCTCCCCAGGGTTTGTTTTTGTGGCTATAGTTTAGTGACTTTCCTCAGCTAATTCTCTAAAGTCTGAGTACTTTGCTTTATATTACCATTGAAGTCTCCACTTGATTAGCTCAGTGGTCAGCAAATGATTGGACAGGGCATTCCTTAAATGCCCTGAATGAGTAGGTCTCCCAGCCTTTGTCAAGGGCTCTTTGTGCATATTGGGCTATGGTTTCAGTGTTCCAGCTGGAAGTTGATAATTCTGCCTTAGCCTTTATTTCCTGCTTGTGCAGATCAACAATGCAAAGCAGAGGTGAGAAATTAGGACTTTCTCATACCTCTTCTGGGTATGCACACAGTTCTTCATATGTGCTTGGCCTTCTAGATTCCTAACAATATGTTAGAACTTTTCTAAGTCCCCTAAGGACATCTCGTTCTTGCAACTATCCTTTTTATTCCTTTGGTTCACATCTTGTTTAGCCCAAATGTTACCGCCGGTTCAGGCAGCTATGATGTTAAATAATTGCTGCTGATTGTTTCTGACAAACACCCTGGGGGGGAAAAAACTGTTCTCGGTGATGAGCTCAGAGTCAGGTTAAATGAAGATAAGCCCCGTGAATGGGGGCCATTCAGGCAGTTGCCAGGCAACTCAGATATTAACAGTTCTTTAATAACAGAGCTTTTAGGGAGCCAAACCCATTCTGTCCTCCCCAGTGGCTGCTAGGCTGCCAGTTTTCATAGCTACTCTGATTGTGTTGCTGTTGTTTTTCAAAGCTTTTGCAGAGCTGAGGAAAGAAACATGAGACTAGGGCAAGTTCAGATGCCTCAAACCTCACTGTTCTTACATAGATTCAACCACTTTTCTTAAATAGACAGTACTTGGATTGTGGCAAGCCTTTATTGCTTTCCGGAGTTCTTAAAAAGTTGATTTTGACAATTATTGCCAATATTCTTCTTACCTTTATAGAGGAACAGAGTGTTAGAGACTTTTATTCCACCATTCCCACTGATATCACTCACTTGCAGTATTTTTTATTCAGCTTTATTAAAAGTATAATTTACATTCAAAAAATTCACCAACTTAAAAACATACAGTTCAATGAATTTTGTCAAATGTTTACAGTTATATAACAATCGTACAATCATAACATAGAACATTTCTGTTATCTCAAAAAGTTCTCTGTTGCCGACATTTGGCAACCGCTGAACTGTTTTCTGTCACTACAGTTCTACTTTTTCTAAAATTTTGTATAAATGCAATTATATAGGGTATGCTCTTTGTGTTTGGCTTCTTTTACTTAGCATAATGCCTCTGAGACATATCCACTTTTGTTGCATGTATCAGTAGTTAGTGCCTTTGTGTTGCTGAATATTTCTTTATAAGTGTATACCATAATTTTTATGTCCATTTGTCAGTTAAGGGACCTTTGTGTTATTTCCACTTTGGGGCTATTTTTTTAATAAATCTGCTGTGAACATTCAGGTACAGGTCTTTGTATGGGTATATGATTTATTTTATCTTGGATATAAATAACTAAGAGTAGAATTGCTGGATCAGATGCTAAGAATATGTTTAGTTTAATAAGAAATTGCCAAATAGTTTTCCAAAGAGGCTGTATCCTTTCGGAAGTTTCAGTGGTTCTATGTCTTTGCTAAAACTTAGTATTGTCATTTTTTTTTTAATTTAGGCATTCTAGTGTGTCTTATTATTTTAATTTGCATATTTCCCATGCTACTAAGCATCTTTTCATGTGCTTATTATTTGCCGTTTGAGAACTTTTAGAACCGTATGGGGGCGCCAGGGTGGCTTAGTCGGTTAAGCAGCCGACTTCAGCTCAGGTCATGATCTCACCGTCTGTGAGTTCAAGTCCCACATTGGGCTCTGTGCTGATGGTTCAGAGCCTGGAGCCTGCTTCGGATTCTGCGTCTCCCTCTCTCTGTTCCTCCCCCACTCGTGCACGCTCTGTCTCTCTCTCAAAAATAAATAAACATTAAAAAAATGAACTGTATATTCAAATATTTTGCACATTTAAAAACTCAGACTGTTTGACCTTTTATGGAATTTATTGTGGAGTTCTTATGTATTCTGGGTACAAGTCGTTTACAAGATACAGGTTTTGCAAATATTTTTTCCAAGAAGAGGAGCAATTCTTAAAGTTCAGGCAAATATCTGGGTTTAGGGGAAATAAAAGGACCCAAATCTAGGTAGTCAAATCTAGTTTGTTTGAGTCTCTAGTTTTAAAAAATAATAAATCGACCTCCTGTTTGTGTCAAAAAGTAGAAAACGTATTCAAGCACACAGCATAGAGAGGATGAGCCCTTTGATGGCTTTTGTATACGTAGTAGATCAAAAACTTTTGCACAGAATAAAAATGTTTGTTTGTGCTTCCAAACTGTAATGGAAGAACAAGTTTGTTATAGTAAATTTTATAAATGTCAGGCAATCCTTACCTAAACAAACCTGGTACAGAGCTGCTCAAGGACCAACATCAACTTATTTAAGCTCTTATATATCACATATTTATTTAAGCTCTTCTATATCTCATTATATATCCAAGTGAGAATGTATATATAAAATTTACCTCACATGCCACTCTTAGGTCTTAGGCAGTGATTAACACATGTGGGACTGGCCAAAAAGATAGGCTGTCAGTTATAAGAGCAAAGGCCAAGCCCATGCTAAAGATAACTTTGGACTCAATGATCAGTTTCTAATCCAGGGTTGCTTATTATATTTGACACTAATGAATGTGTAGTCAGTGGTTAAACTGGAGATGGCTGAAAATAAGAGGAGTCATCAAATATTTTTAAATAAATGAGTGACATGAGAAAAAGCTGAGAAATAGAACTGGTTTTAATGTGAAGCATTGGTAGCGGTAGTGAAATCAATTAAGAGACTACTGCCTGACTTTAGGTAAAAGATGAGAAGGCACCAAAATAGGGCCAAAGGAGAGGCAAGACTTTAAAAATACCACAGAAGTGTAATTGAAAGGACTTGGTAATCAAATGAATACAGACCTCAAAGAAGAAAAGTGTCAAGATGACTCCTTTGGGTGGCCTACTTGCTGATGCTCTTAATCAAGATAAGACATTAAGTAGCAGAAGCAAGTTTTGAAGAGAAGCTCAGTTTTGAAAGTTGAATTTCAACAGTCAGCAGAACCCCACAAATGGGTGAGATTAGTGAATAGTTAGCAATGTAACTCTGGGGCTCAAGGGAGGTGTCTGGGTTAGAGAAAGAAGATTGGACATCATCAGAGCCTATGTTAGATGGGATAATGTATTTCAGTATATTCATGCAGAATAAAAAGAGCAAAGACTGAATTCTAAAAAATATTAATAGTTAAGAGGCAAGTCCCACTTGGTGACAGGAAAGAGACAGTGTTTAGAGAGATGAGGGAATTCATAATCTTGAATACCAAAGAGAAAATTTTCAAGGAATGGAGAGTTGTGATTAGTGTCCATTACTACAAATAGGTCTTTGCTAAAAAGAAGATATGGAATTTGGTGATCAAAAAGTCATTGGTCAAAACTGGAAATAGCCTAAATCTCCACCAGCAAAAGAGTAGATAAATCAATTGTATGTCTTTATACCATGGAAAACTACTCAGCAATTAAAAGAAATGATTGATTACTGCTGTGCTCCATAATATTGTGTTGAGTGAAAAAAAAGCCAGACACACAAAAATACATACCTTATGTACATACCATACATACCATTTAGATGCTAATCAAGAATTGGCAAAATCAGTCTATGGGTGATAGAAATCAGAAAGAGGCTGCCCCTGAGGGGGCGGGGAGGGGATGTGGTGGTGAGGAGAAGTGATGGTAAAAGAGCATAGGAGAACTTTCCGATGTGCAAAAATGTTCTTGACCATGTCTGAAGGTAGTTACCATCGCCAAAACTCATTGAGCTGAAAACTTAAAGCCAGAGCAGTCAGAATACAAAAGAAGTCATCTAAGAGAGGAGATAGAACACCTGAATTTTCTTGCTTTCTAAATTCCCACTGATTTAGAGAGGCATTCCTTTATAAAAGCAGGGCTCCTTACAGAGAGAGACACCATAACTACAAAATTTTTCAAAGCAGAAAAACAGAAATAATGTAGTAGGGAACTTCGCAAGCCCAAGAAATAACAACTAAGTGGTCGGTGAAGTAAGTCATAAACTCAGTCTGTACTACGATAATCCTCACAAGCTCAAAAATGGGGATTCACATTGAAGGGAGGCTAAAAAGAAGGGGATTGTTTGAACTTCTGTTTTAAAGTAGGTAGTCTAGATTTACTCCCCCAATTTATATTTATATCTATTTCTTCCCCACCATCAGCACAAAACTAGAAGTTAGTGTCTGGAGAGGCTTTCCCTAGGCTGGGGGACACCAGACATAGTTGAAGGTGAGATACTCAATTTGGAAATGGGAGCTTCAGTGACAGTGATATTTATGTTCTAAATATTGAGGTTCTCAGGCCTCTTTTGTAAGTCAGCTTCAGCATTTTAGAAAACACGCAAGAAGAATCTGAAAATCTGAGTGCTGAGAAATCTGAACAGCCCATGATAAAAAAAAATAAAATAAAATAAAGGGCAGCAAACCCCAACTAGAACAGGGAAGAAGGCTCTGAGAGAGATATCACCAAGGAAATTAGATTAATAGATTAACACAGGGAGTTAGATAGCAGACGAAGTATTTGAGTTTGAATTTAGGGATAAATACATTGAAAACTAAGGAAACAAATAAGATGCTTATTAACTCCTGGAGTAATGAAAAGTTGAGAATGGAAGACAAAGTAATCAGAGTATGATACACATATGAGTAGCATTTACGTGGTAGATAATAAATATAATAAATGCCGAATATTGATTTATCAAAAAACTGAAATTATGGCATAACTATAATTATGAAATATAAATTGTACGAATGTGGGGAAGTCCAGGGATGGGAATACGTAGTAAAAATAAATAAATAAATTTTCACCACGTGTAGAATAAAGTCTGTAAATAATGATTTGTACTGAAAAATCAAGAAGTAACAGCATAAACACGTTGTTAGAGGTAAACACTAACAAAAGAAACAGGTGGAAGAGTTTCCTCCGAAGAGGCATCACTGGAGAAGGACAGAAGGGGTAATGTTCGACTCTTTGATCCATATGCATTCAATAACTATGATTTTTAAAGCGTAATCAGATAAAGCAAAGTAGTAAAGGTATTTGCAAGAGCATTTCAGGAAATTACATTGTAATGGATTGAAGAGTAAATGAATGAAATTGAGACTGTTCTCAGCCAATTGAGTAGTGTAAGGAAGGGAATATTGGGGTAGGTTAATATAGTTGCTTGATGGAAAGATTAGGATTAAGGGGAAAATTGAGAGTTCGTGTAATTATTTAGGTTATTTAGGTAATTAACTAATTGGTTAGTCGATTCGTTCAAGACAGGGATAAGCTTTAAGAGAAGAACGCAGTTGAGAGAATTTGCTGAGGTGAGGGAATAAACGAGGCATCATGGTCCCAGATGAAGTGGTGAATGTTGAAATGAAAAATGAGATGAAACGGTTAGTTTCGAAAAAGATTAGGAACACCATTTTTTTATGATGAAGGAAAGGATTATTAAAAGAATTTATGTCTAATAGCTTATATTCAGCTCTATTTTCTCATTGGCAGCAGTGGCTACGTCCTCTGTTGTGGGACTGGGATATTTTTCATGATTTGAGATTGGGAGCCAACCAGACAGAAAAATGAAGGGAATGCTGAGTAGCAATTTTGAGAGCCCAGCTGAGGCTGAAAATCAAAATGTATTTATTCGTCAGCACGGGCTGCCATAACAAAATACCACAGACCGAAGTGTCTTAAACAATAGACATTTATTTCTTCACAGTTCTGGAGGCTGGAAAGTCCAAGATCAAGTTGCCAGCAGGGCTCGGTCCCTGGGAAGCACACTCTTTCTGACTAGCAGACAGCCACCTTCTCACTATGTTCTCGCACGGCAGATCGAGAGAGCGCAAGCTCTCTGGTGTCTCCCCTTGTAAGGAACCAATTCTCTTGGATCCAGGCTCCTTCCTGTGACCTCCTTTAACCTCAATTACTTCTTACTCCACATACAATCACATTGACAGTTAGGGTTTCAACAAACGATTTTTGATGGGGACACAATTTAGCCTACCACATACATAATTCAGCACTGAGTTATTTTACCATGTATACCCAATAGCCCAAGAGAAGGGGAGAGGACACATGGTTAATTGATCTGCATTTGGAGACTAGCATGATTGAGGTGGCAAATGAATGGAGGGGCTGGTGAAAGCAGGGCTAAGGTGACTGTACATGCATTCCAGGAAAGGAAAGGGAAGCCAGGAAAAAACCGGGTTTAGATTAGGGAATGGGGAGGGACCAGTAGGCTTCACGGCAGAGTTCTCTCAATTCTGAAGGCTGAAGAGCCAACGGGAACCCTTGCATAGCATACCTTGAGTGGGTACAGTACTTTGTTGGGACATAACTTCTTGTTTCTACACTTTCAACTTCATTGGCAATAAATGAGAATTATCAATCTGAAAAGAACATTTAAGTTTATTGTTGGTAGCGATCATCACCTTTTTCTTTCTTTTTAGACGACTACATACATTGAACAAGTGCGCCTCAATGAAACTTGATGTGAACTTCCAAAGGAAAAAGGTAGGTGTCTACACCGCACTGAGATCACGGCTATATTAACAAAAGAAGTCTGGGCTCACAGATTAAAAACAACAGGAACCCAAGCAAAAGTCTGAAATGCCCGACTCTCTATGTTTGTTCTCCAAATATCCCAGCTCATCATAACCATCGTAAATAAGTCCCATTATAAATCCAGGCTGAGGTCTGTTTGTTTCACCATTTCACTTTGCTTCCATTTTGATCAAAAGGTTTTGCTTAAAAACACAAAATGCCTTCTCTGTGATCATCTTTTAGAAGTTTCTTTAGTTGTAAGTGTCCAACCTATATTGGTCTCAAAGACTCCACAGTGATGCCTAGATTAAGAGAATGCGGAAAAGAACCCGCGGTCCATGCCAAATATCTTCGGCTTCGTCCCGTGCGACAGCGTTCTGTTTCCGAGTACCCTAGAAGTTGTGCTCGTCCACAGGCAGGCTCATTTCATAAAGGCGGAGGGGTCGTGTGGAGTCGTAGCAACAAGAAGTAGAGCCTGCCTCCTCTATACCATCCCTCTCCCGTGCTCTTCTCTCTGGTCACAAGGAATTTCGTTCAGTTTTAAGAGTCACTATGCTTCCTCCCTGCTGTAGGTGATGTGCTCTTCCCTCTGTAGCAGTGAGACTGGACACTTTGGTTCTGAAGGGAAGCTGTACTTTACCGAGCACTTACCCGCCTTCGAGGGGCTTTGTTATTTACTTGCCATCTGTGATCTCACTAAATCCAGTGAGGTAGCGTTCTCTGTTTTCTAGAGAAAGGAAATAAAATTTGAACGGGTTGTCATTCGCTCTTTAAGCCAGTGGGAGAACCGAGTTTCAGACTCGGGCACGCCTAACTCCAAAATCAAGGCTCCTAAGAACCATTGCGGCTGAAAGACCTCTCTCTCTCAGTGAACTGATCCTCTCGGGACATTCAAAATGAAGATCGTTGACTACTTTTTTTTCATTTCACATCTCCAGTATGTAACAAGTCAAGCCACAGTATATTTTGAAGAAGCAGAGAAAACATCTTTGAGTCAAAAGAAAGTGCTCTTTATCCTGGTCTACACAGAGAAATCATTAAATTCAATGGATTTTAAGTCACTCCTGAGTAACTTAATCTTTAAAAATAACTTGAACGTGAATTTCTGTTCTAAAATAGCACCCAAAGGGAAAAAAAAAAAGTAAATGAATTTTGGTTGACCTCACCTTAAAAACAATTTGGAGTTTGAGTTAGAAACCGAAGATGTAAGGTAATGAGGTAAAACGGTGAAAAACAATGTCCAGAGAAATATTAAAATATGAGCAATTTGTCTAGGCCGAAGACAAATTTAAAATGTGGGAATAAATGTCCCAACAGCTGTCTGGCTGAATAGGCTCCTTGAAAAGCATACACACTATTTGAAGCATGAGCATCGGATGTTGTTTCGGTTGTAACACATGGTTCTTATTAAACCGAACACAGCCACGCCTGTGTGTCTAAAGCGTGCCTGGTCCATACGGCGTCGTAGACAGATCTGTATGGCGGCAGTATATTATGAAAGACAAAAACTAATGACATGATTTGCTTTCAACCAAGTGGCGTGATTGGATTCTCGCCCTATCACCAGCTTCTCAAAAACCCACACGGGAGATCGGCCCGAATAACATTGGTTAGGCTGTTCGTGTGCTACCTTCACAAAAGCTCCTCTGTAAGTCGGTCACTGCGGTATTCTGACGCCCTTAACTCATTCCTCGCGTTGGATATAGTGGCCCTCACCCTTACGGCCCCTGCTTAGCTAGCGGCCTCACAAACGCATGCGCTCGAACAAAATATGGCTTTTCGCTTTGCAAACTGGGAAGACATGGCCTGAATTTTCAAATAAATAATTTCAACATGTGGTCTTCACTGCCTTGTGAATCTCGAAAATGACCAGCATCTGGGGCTGCCGTCTACGCAGTGATGCAGGAGACCCTGTGTGGCGGTGTGCATTCCTGTGATCTGCCCCTTCCACACGTCGTAGGTTCGTCCTTTATTTTACTGCACCAAATAAATAAATAAATAAATAAATAAATAAATAAATAAATAAATAAATACAGGCTAGGACTCGGCCAAATGATCGAACATAGAAAGTGAAACTTGAGAAAAGCACCATGTGACACTGCAGCTGACTTTGGAATTAGTTTATTTGGAAGAAGAAGAAGATCACCTGCATTTTCTGTAGGTATGTCCCCATTTTAGGCAATCTAAGAAATAAAAATATAATCCTCATCTCTCCTCTGCAGAGGCCCAGCCATGATTCGTTCTGTAGAGTGTCATCCCCAAACTGCCTAACTGTCAGTAGCCCCAGTTGTTTGTTCTCCCTCTGGGACCGGTGAAAGGGCTGCATGTACTCTCGCCTAGCAGTCTGTGTGGGCAGCCAACACCCCACAGAGTGCGCTGTGTGCCGGGCACCACCCTCACCGTACACTCCATGTCACAGACGCGGAGGGACTAACTTGCTCAAAGTCATGCAGAAATAGCAGGGTTTGACCCCAGATATCCTGGCACCAAACTGCCCCTCTTCATCTTCAAAAGAATTCACAGGGGCACCTGGGTGGCTCAGTTCGTTAAGTATCTGACTCTTGATTTTGGCCCAGGTCATGGTCTCACAGTTCATGAGTTCAAGTCCCAAGTCAGGCTCTCTAATGGCAGTGCGGAGCCTGCTTTGGATTCTTTCTCTCTCCTTCTCTCTCTGCCCCTCTCCTCTCTGCTCCTCTCCTGATCTCTCTATCTCTCTCTCTCTCTCTCTTTCTCTCTCTCAAAATAAATAAACATTAAAAGAAAAAAACTTAAAAAAAGTAACACAAAGGGGGCACCTGGGTGGCTCAGTTGGTTAAGCCTCCGACTCTGGCTCAGGTCATGATCTCGCAGGTTGGAGGGTTGGAACACCGCATCAGGCTCTGTGCTGACAGCTCGGAGCCTGCTTCAGTTTCTATGTCTCCCTCTCTCTCTCTCTGCCCTTCTCCCTCTCATGCTCTGTCTCTCGTTCAAAAATAAATAAACTTAAAAAAAAGTTTTTTTTAATAACACAAAGAATTCAGATACGTACCGGAGTCTGAGGGGGCTTCTGGCACTTGGCCTGAGGCCTGGAAGAGTTTCCTTCACAATACATACAGTTAGAATATATTTTTATTGTTGTTTTTAGAAGAGAGATGTTTCTTGCCATCTGTACAGTCTATGATTTATTTAATGTCCTCACAGAAACGCATCTCTGGGTCTCTCACAGGGCGCCTCGGTGCCCCACTTTGCATTTTCTTCTCACTGGATTTGCTTTTTTTTTTTAATTCTGAAGAGTTTGATGGGTTCACCCAAGAAAGAAAAACAAGTCCACAAATATATGAGGGTGGCGAAACCTCATTCATACTTAGTTAGGCACGCACTTTTCTTGGACAACAATGCTACTTATAAAGCGCCAGGAGAAATGAAATCACACCTGCCTCCCCCTCTCCAGATAGTACCACAAGATTTTCTCTTTGCGGAAGAGAAATTTGGTTTTTCAGAGATTTCATGGTAACCTTCCCTGTCTCTGTGAGAGTCAGGTAGAGAAGAATATTCTCAGTCTTGGCCACACACCTCACTGAGACACTTACTAAAACCGAGGCGGGAGGCATTTCTGGAGACCCTGAGGACACCAGCAGTTCCCTGGCCTCTGGCTTCAGGCTCCTCCCCCTGCAGCCCAGCAAATGGTACATTCCAGCTTCTGAACAGGTGGACTCCGCCACTCAGCTCCTGTTAACGCCAATGGAAGATACACTTCTAAGTTTCTGTGTGACCATGGATTAGCTGCCTCTTGCAGCTGTGGACCTGTGTGGGCTCCTGTTTCCAGTGTAAAGATCTGGTCAAATGCCATTAAAATAAAATTAAAAAAAAAACAAAACCTTTCTTTTGCAATTTCTGGTTGGCATTCGTCTCTGAGGAGTAATACAATTTCAACTAAGAATGTTCCCATTTTTTAGAAAAAGCCAAATATCAGCATTTCATCTAAATTAAAAATTCCAAGGCACACGCAGAGCTACTTGTTCTCAGGAAAAGTGTTTCTTCTTCATCTTTACCTACAAAATTCACACTTGCTTCACAATGACCTTAAAATCCCCCTTTGGTTAGTGTTCATGTGGTATGACTTCCATTCAAAGTCAAAGTCAGAGACCAAAGATTCCGGTAAGTCTGTGTGTTCAATCGAGGAAAGAGACAGACACGTACGCTCACAAGGCTCTTCCCTAAGGTTTCCCAAGAGAGAAAGAGTGGCTTCGAATGGTTCTGGTTAAAGTTATAGTTTTAATAAAGCTCTCTGAATCATGACCAAAGGTGGAAAGCAACACAGAAACCATGACTAATTGCCACCTTGTGGCCAGCAGCTCCTGGCCTGGATGCTATCAGCATTTCAAAGGAGCTGCAGCTGTTGCCCAGGGGCCTGGTCTCCTCTCCCCTCCACCCCCTCCACTTTTCACACACACCCCAGTCTCTTCTTCCAAATTAGACACTTCCTGGGAGCTCCAAACAGCAGAGTCAAAAGAGAAAAAAAACTACATTGTATCCCAGCATTCACTTTCTGGAAGAGTATTACAGTCTTCAATTGAAGAGAATTGCAGGTGGATATCCTAGAACCATAAGATCTTTGAGTTGGAAGGGATATTCCATCATCTCCTCCAGCCTCTCCTCCCCTGCAGGATTTACTTCTGAGAGCATTGCTCAAGTTCACTCCGCCTCTGCCTGTAAGCATCTAGCCGCGATGAGTTCGCTGCACTGCAAGGCAATTTTTCTTTCTAATTACTGGAAGTCTTCCATAGAATAAGCCAAAAGCTGATTGAATGTAAACTTGCCCATTAGATTCTAGCTCTTTTCTCTGCAGAAGCACCAAATATATATTTTTCTCTTTTCATACAGCAACCCTTCAGCTCTCAAATCTCTCTACTGGGGGTCGGCAAACCACTGTCCTGTTTTTGCAAAAAAAGTGAAAGTCATATCAGCACGCTCATTCTCCTGGCTGTAATAGCAGAGTTGACCAGGGGTGACAGAGATTGCGTGACCCAGAAACCTATAAACCTATTTACTGTCTGACCCTTTACAGAAAGTTTTCTGACCTCTGCTCAGTCTCGAACAAAGTCTCTCAAACTGTGTATGGTGAGTGACTGGGGTTTTTTGTTTTATTTATTTACTTATTTATTTATTTTACTTCACGAAATTTTATCTTATTAAAGAGGCCATCGTTCAGTTCTGTTGAGGTCTTTATACATCTCAATATCACCAGTCTCTAACAACAATAATTAGCTACATGTTGCCCTTCAAGGTTTAGATGGCATTTTCACATATAATCTCCTTTGGCTGTGTTGACAAACCATGCTGGATGTATATTATTATTATTCCCACTTAACACCTGAGAAAATTGACTCTCAAAAAGGGTACCTTGGTCAAGATCACTTAGTGAATTGCTTTCTGCAATATTCATATTTTAAAAACATGCATTCTCCTGACTCATTCAAGTTATTCTTAAAAGGGACATAACTTTGAGGCGTCCTCCAGAGAGCTCCATCTTAGTTGCATTCAGCCTTTTGACCACACTCTTTGGTGTGAGCTACTCAACCAGTTAATCAACAAAACTCTCTATAGCATCCAACACAGCTAAGCCAGCTTGGCCCCAACAATGTCATGAGAACCTCTTGTCAGTTCTTTTGCTAAAATCCAGACACTGTGTCTGGATTCCATGGTCTGCTAAACCATGGAGATGGGAGACTAAGGTTTGTCTGGTGTGTCTGTTTCTCATAAATACATCAGACTCCTAGAGATTTCCATTTTGCATTTCTCAATCATCAAGCTATTTGCTGTTAGCCTCAAAAAATTATCAGACAGAGGAGATCTCAGAATCTCTTAATCAGTACACTTCCACAATTACTGAAGAGTCAGCTGCATGCATGTTAAGTCTGTTGGGCCCTGAGTTTTAAAAAAAAAAAAACTTCAATTCTAGTGCTGAGTGTTTTTCATATTGTGAATCATGACACGTTGGTGGGTTGTGAAATGAATTTGGTGGGTAACAGACAATATTAAAAAAATAGACTAAACTAGATTATAAAATATCAGAGTAAAAACGATAATAGTACTTATAGCCTGAGCTTGTTTATTTACTTGTTTGTATGTTTATTGTAACATATGTGTGCCTTAAGTTGTGATGGAAATTTTCTTATTGTAAGTCACTATCAATAGTTTGAAAGATTCTCCAATGGTGGAAAAAACAGGCAGAATCATGTTACTGCCCTTTGGGACATACTATGATAGTCGTATGCAAAGGATGCTAAAGGAGAATGGGTGTTTTTCTTTTTTTTTCTTTTTTCTTTGTTTTGTTTGTTTTTTTGCTTTGGTGTCCATTTGTTTGTTTTGGTTCAAAAGATCTAAATACTGCAAAAGTTCCCTGAACTGTTGGCCTTTTTTTTCTAGGAGTTTACCACTTTTTCACATGCCTTGGTTGGGTTGTAAATACCTTCCTAGTGCCCAAAGCTGGTATAATAAGCTCTTAGAGTCTAGCGGACAGGGGAAAGCTTTCCATTTCCAGTCCGCAGTGCCCCGCGTGGCATCTCTTCTTGACCAAAATAAAGGAATCCTTATCCAACTAGTATGTGGTTTGCTAGCATCAGTAACCAAGTTGGGGCTAACTTGAGAGAGCTCGCTGGAGCTCATACTAAATATCGTAGTTTCTATTTAAAATATCTACATTTTCTTTAAAAATATACCCTTCCTTTTGCCTTCTCAAAAAGTACTTGCTGAAAGGGCTTTTTCAGAATGCTAACTTAATATCAGCTTCTTTTCACTAGCTTCCTGAAATGTGATCTGAAAATCCAGTGAGCCCACCCTTCAAACAGTTATGGTGACTGATATATAAATGGCCCTCCAATGTCAGGCCTTATTGTTATCAATCACAGGAAAAAAGAGAATCTAAAATGCTATAAAGAAAGTATAACTTTGATTCATCACCCGAGACCCTTTCCTTTTTTTCTTCATGTACATCTTTTTAAACTGTTTTGCCAAAGCTTTATATAACCTTTTTTAAACTCAAAGCTAATTTCCCACTGTGATACCAAAGCTATGGAGTTCTCCATTAGTACCTTAGCTTCTTAACTTTCTTCTACTTTCCACCATACGTGAATGTAACCACTGTACACAAATGTTCGAATTTGTCACTTAGTCCAACCCATATGGATCTAGATTTTCAAGAAATAAGCGAGAATGGGGAGATGACAATGTTTATCGGCTGAGCATCTATTTACTTTTTCTTGAAAAGAGAATATATCACAAAGTTAAGGGGGGTTAAAGTAGACATTAGAGATGCAAAAAGATAGGTAAGCAATCTTCTTAGATAGACAATAGATAAGCGATTTAGCAAACACTGGAAAATAACACATACTCCTCAACGAGGGCCTACTAAATGCATTATTTCATTTAAATCCCTCAGCAAACCTATGAGGCAGAACTTGTTTTTAGTACCGTTTCATGAGTTGATAGAAACTTTGAAGAAGCAATTTGCAAACAACTGCTACTCCCAGAATTTGGAACCAGGTCTTAGAACCAGATGCCAAAGTAAAATGAATTTAGTGCAAATAACACAACACTATTGAGCAGTTACTACGTGCTTGACATTGGGGAGGTTTTAAATATGAGTAAAACACAGAAACACAAGCCCTTCTCTTGATGAGCTTACCTCTAACGACTGAGAGTGGACACGAGTAGCATCAGTTTAAGTTATCATTAGAAGAAGTGCTACAACACAGATCTAATCCAAATGTTATAGGAGCCCAGGGCAGGAAGTAGTCATTGCCTTGGAGCGGTCAGGGAAGGTTGGGAAGAGAATGGGCCAGGGAGCAGAGAAACGGGGAGGCGCAATTGAAATGAGGCAAGAACAGTACACTGCAAGCAGGTTGAAACGGCTTTGAATGCCCTGCTAAAGACTTCTAGGAAGGCCAAGGGAAGCTGAAGGCTTTGAAGCTGGAAAATTATACGATCATATTTGGATTGCACTGTGGAAAGCTGTTCAGATGGGGAAGATGCTGGAGACAAGGATTCTAACCAGTCTTTTACTGTACCAGACCCGGACGGAGGTGCCAAGGGCCTACACAAAGGGAAGGAGAGGGAAGACATGAATGAGGGAACGGATTTGAAAGTCATTTCAGAGTTGGGTCTTGGTAACATGCAGGATGAGGAGGGGGAAGAAGCTGATGAATCCATGCATCTTGAAGGGAAGTGATTATTCTTTGCCCTGGGTCCAGATCTGTCCTGGGCCACGAGGGTCGGCAAAGATGAACGAGGACATCTCTGGTCTCAAGGAACCCAGACTCTTAGCTCTCCGGGGGCTCCTACTCAGGCAGCATGCAGACAGGGAAAAGTGTGTGAGGTGCAGAGTATAAGTCAGGGCTGAGCAGTGGGGGCTCAGCCGCCCAGAGATGCGTGTCCTGCCAGAAGGCATTTAGATTCAGAGATGATTAAAAACAAGAAGGCTGGCCAAGCAGAGGAGGCTGGATTGGACTCTCCTCAACCAGTGATCTCTAGAACGGCTCCAAGTTTCTACTTAGAGAAATTCAGTGGATAATTTTGCTATTAATTTGTGCAAGGAATACACAGTAAGAGTCAGGTTTGGGAGACTAAGGTAAGGAGTGTTAGTTTTGAGATAGATGGACTCTGAGGCTCAGAAGGGGGAGGCTGGAGGGGCGCCTGGGTGACTCAGGAGGCTAAAGCATCCAACTCAGCTCAGGTCATGATCTAATGGTTCATGAGTTCTAGATCCACATCCGACTCTGTGCCTACAGCTCAGAGCCTGGAACCTGCTTCAGATTCTGTGTCTGCCTCTCTCTCTGCCCCTCTCCCACTCATTTTCTCTCTCTCTCTCTCTCTCTCTCTCTCTCTCTCTCTCTCTCTCTCTCTTTCGAAAATGAATAAAAGCATTTAAAAATCTTTTTAAAAAGAAGACGGAAGCTGGAAATATGGTCCTGGGGCTCAGTGAAGAGGTCTCAGGAAAGAAGTCAGTGCCTTTGATGGCAGGATTAAGTTTCTAAAAAAGAGAATTGCAGGTGTTTTATATTTAGATGTCTAGTCAGATGGTAATTACACCTCTTCATAATCAGTCAAGGAAAACTTAAGAGAGGAAGGAAGGACTCAGAACTTCGATGAAAATTAGAAGGAAGAAAGCTTGGCAAGTTGAGAAGAGATCCTGTAGGTACGAGGGAGGGGGAGGGTGTAGGGGACAATGAAAGACGGTGAAAGGACCGCAGGAGGACATGCGTGGAAGGGAGGGGCCTTTCCCACCGCACCCACGCTTCCTGGAGGCGAGCGTCATCTGTCGTGTTTTTCAGGGTGACGACTCGGATGAGGAAGACCTCTGCATCAGCAACAAATGGACCTTCCAAAGAACCAGCCGCCGGTGGTCTCGCGTGGACGACCTGCACACGCTGTTCCCCGGAGGGGACAGAAATGGGTCCTCGGGAGACATTAGGATGAGAAACACCACCAGCAGCGAAAGTGTCCTCACAGACCTGAGTGAGCCCGAGGTCTGCTCCATCCACAGCGAGAGCAGCGGGGGCAGCGACAGCCGCAGCCAGCAGGGCGGCCCCAGCGCGGGCCAGGCGCGCCCCGACAGCCCCGGCATGCTGGACGCTACGTTCGTCAGCGGCAGCCTCGCGCCGTCCCCCGGAGACGGTCTCGGCTACCCCCTCCACCCGAAGAATGAGAAACCCGCCAGGGCCAGAGCCAAGTCGTTCCTGAAACGGATGGAGACTCTCCGAGGGAAGGGAGCGCATGGCAGGCACAAGGGCCCAGCGCGGACCGGGGGCGTGGTGATCAGCGGGCCGGTGCTGCAGCAGGAGCCCGAGGCCTTCAAGGCCATGCAGTGCCTCCCGATCATCCCCAACGGAGACCTCCGGGGCTCGCCACTCGCCGCCGGCGCCGCGGGGCTCCCGGGCAAGTGCGGCGGGGACAGCAGCCCGTCGCTCAACAGCAGCAGCGGGGTGAGCACGCCCGGCCCGAAGGAACGCAAATGCCAGGAGGCCCACAAGCGCGGGGGCATGTACCTAGAAGACCTGGACGTGCTGGCCGGGACGGCACTGCGGGACGCGGGCGACCAGAACCACGCGCATGAGTTCCATTCCCAGGAGAACTTGGTGGTGCATATTCCCAAGGATCACAAACCAGGAACGTTCCCCAAGGCTCTCTCCATCGAGAGCCTCTCACCAACGGACAGCAGCAATGGAGTTAACTGGAGGACCGGTAGCATCTCCCTGGGCAGGCAGCAGGGCCCTGGTGCCAGGGAGCCCAGGCTCATGGCGTCCTGCCACAGAGCCAGTAGAGTCAGCATCTACGACAACGTCCCCGGCTCCCATCTGTACGCCAGCACAGGGGACCTTTTGGACTTAGAGAAAGATGACCTCTTCCCTCATTTAGATGACATTTTGCACCACGTCAATGGGCTGCAGGAGGTAGTGGATGACTGGTCAAAGAATGTCTTGCCTGAACTACAAACCCACGACGCATTGGTTGGGGAATCTGGGTTATGCCCCTTTCCGTCTCCGAATCAGATCACCTTAGATTTCGAAGGTAACTCCGTCTCCGAAGGTCGGACAACACCCAGCGATGTGGACAGAGATGGGACATCTCTTAATGAGTCGGAGGCCACTGGGGTCAGAGAAAGGAGGGATTCTGGTGTAGGGGCCTCGCTGACCAGGCCCAACAGGTTGGTGGCATGATTTTCTGAAACGATTTTCAATCCATTTCGTAATAATCATGGTCTATTTATTTAACAAACATTTACAGAGCACATACTAAATGCCCGACCCTGTTTGAGGTGATCCGTGTGGTTAGGAATTATTTGAACAGAAGTGTATCTTTCGTGACACATATTATGGTGATCGAATCCGTGTCAACTCACATGCATTTCTCTGGGTGTGTATCCTTTAATTCTATCTTAGTTTTACTCAAAAAAATGTTGTGAGTGTACGTGCAAAGCATTATGCTAGGCAGCCTCAGGAATCACTGGTGAGGGAGGCCCAGCGCCTGTTCCCAGGTACTACCTGTGACCTGCTGCAGACTGAATTCAAATGGCTCCACCTCAAATTTTAAACGTTTTTTTTTTTTAATCCTATGGGACATTTCTGAGACGCAAGGGTGCATATGTCACAAGTTTATTTTGGCTGTAAAAAATGCACGTTACAGAGTACCTAAAAGCTGTGTTACAAAGATCATTTCAGAAGCACGCTTCAAAAATGGCCCTGAAGAGCTTAAGCAGTAGAAACAGTAATACCGTAGGTGCTGCTGGGCTCTGGTTGAGACAGACCTGTGTCTTGTGGTTCACTGATGTGTCATCGCTTCAGGAGCGCTGCTTCTTCGTCTGCGCCTGCCACCTTCAGGTTCCATCTCAACAGCGAAGGAGAGTTAGAAGGCAGACGGGACGGCAATGTGAAATGTTCTACAGTTCTGGAACATTCCACGTCTCACTTTCCATCTCGAGCTCTCTGTGTGTGTGTCTCTCTCTCTCCACACACTTACGCATACACTGTCTCAGCCACTTTCCGCACTTTGGGAACAAATTTAGGAATAAACAAGCAAAATGTATTATGTCACTTATTTAAAACCTCCCAACAAGACAGAGAATGACCGCTTCCGTTAGCAGACTTGAAAAAGAAGATAGTTTCTTATGTTTATTCTGCACATTGGTGTCTTCTGTTCCATTTGCTATGTGATTTTTTGGGGCTCAGAAACTATTGTGATTAGCTACTTAAAAGTTAGTAACATCCTGTGTGTTCCAATGACATGTCCACTTTGTGACTGGCTTCTCTGACGGTCTTTCTGGTAAAGGCGGCTCCGATGGAATAGTTTCCAGCTCTCGCACCAGCCTCAGCCGTCCACGGCACCGCACATCAGCAACCAGACGGCCGGCCAGCTGAACCTGCTCCAGCGCTTCTCACTGCTTCGCCTCACGGCCATCATGGAGAAGTACTCCATGTCCAATAAACACGGCTGGACGTGGTGCGTAGCATGGTCACTTAGGAGGGGATCCTTTGTTCTAGAGCTAAGTACACAGTTGCCAAAGCCTCGGTATTTTAAGTTCTGGTTTCTAAAGAAGCCATTCATTGCCTTCACTGCCGATCTCCTGAAACTAATGCCGGAGCTCTGCCTGCTGTCTGCCTTCTGCGCTACTGCAGCATGGCTGGGATGCAGCCTGCAGGAAGCAGTGCTTTATCTCTCTGTAGCTCCCTTGTTAGTTTCCGGGGGAAGCAGTCAGCCTCCGAGAGGGGAAAAAAGACAAGCAAAGGGTGATTAATAGTGAACAGAGGAATTAAAAATAAACTGGCCATAAAATAATTCTGGCAGTTTGCAAAGAAACAGCTGTCACTTGTACCTTCTGGCGCAGGGCAGAGCTCAACACAGAGCATTGATTCATTCTGAGAGCATTTAATTCTTCGGCTACATTTCTGCGTTTCCTTCACTGGCAACTAAAACCAAGAATATGCAGTAAATCTTTGGCATAAGGAATTGACAAAAGCATGTATTGAAACCTTAAATAAGTCCCTATTTTAGGTGAGTTGGTGGATTTGAAAAAAATATAAAATATGTCATTAATCATTCTATGTTATGTATTATGTACAGAGAAGAATCGAAAGTGCCTTTGTAAAAATATTTTAGGAAGTTATAAATTGCATAGTCAAATCAATACATGCTTGTATTAAAATTTCCTTTAAAAAGTTAAGCCGGTTCTAGAAAAGTAAGAACGTAGCCAAGAAGTGCTTCATTTTCTCTCCCCTCCGTTCGCCCCTAACCCCAACTAAATTTCTTCTTCTTGTAGTTTTTAAATTTCTTTTCTTCTGTCTTACTGGGGACAAGTGTTTATCACTGGAGAGGAGTATCAGTCACAATTCAACGTGCAAGTTGTCCACTTGACTTGAAAACAGAGCCATAAATCCATCCCGCTAACGGGAATCCTGCTGTTTGATAGTTACAGATCTAACATAGGCCGTGTGATGTGATTCATTAAGGGAGAGATGTTGAATTCCCCCTGTGCCTGTCGGTTGTTCCAACAAAAGCTTGGCTTCCCTCTTGCTTGCTTTCACAGCCTCTCCCCACAGGCTGCCCCAAGAGGCTCGCGTGACCTGGTTTCTGTGAATTCTAGGTCAGTTCCGAAGTTCATGAAGAGGATGAAAGTTCCTGATTACAAAGACAAGACTGTCTTTGGTGTTCCCCTCATAGTTCACGTGCAGAGAACGGGCCAGCCCCTGCCTCAGAGTATTCAGCAAGCACTCAGATACCTGCGTAGCAACTGCCTCGATCAGGTATGTTGTACATCCCAGACACAGGCCTGGATTTATAGAATGCTGGACCAAGTCTGATCCCTCCAGTATCAAATAAGACGTGCCTCACCAGAAAGAAAAGGCACTGTGATCATTATATGTCAGCATTTCATTGGACCAGGTTACATCCTTGTCAAGCTATTTGGAGGTATTTCCTCACTGGCAACTTGAATAATGTCCTGAGTGAAAATTCATGTTAATAGCTTGTACCGGGGCTGGCAAATTCGCCTTCCCCAGAAACTGGGAGTTACGCTTTACCCTGCATTTCCTTTTTAATTATTGCCCCCCTGCCGCCGTTGTTTTCACAGCATTCTGCATCCTTGGTTTATTATTTTTTGAGAAGAGAATTAGATTTTTCTGTCTCCTTTTATTCTCTCTTTTTTTTTTTTTTGAAGCAGCACCATGACCAGGAAAACTTAAACCAAAGATAAATGTATTTATATCTTTTTTAAGTGTGCAAGTAAATGATGAAAACAGTGTCAGCTAAGTCAAATATCCCCTCATCTTGCAGAGTTGATTAAAGTGCTAACTAAAATATTCAGAGATGGTTTTCTGTCTCCAGGACTGTTCGGGGGCCACCATAATGGTGGCCTAGGATTGGACCCAGAGTGCGTTCCATTCCGTAATTTACTGGGCCAAGTCTTTGCTCCTCCAAATTAACACCCATTGGTTTCTTAGACATTCTGTCCCCCAAAAGAGCCATATTCCCACTTGATAAATTGCACCCTTGAGTAGTGGGGGTATTTTCAGGCAACTATTCTACAGTGGTTTTTGTGCCTCATACCCTTTAATACCGTGTGGATAACCCATGCCCACCTTAGATTATTTGCACCTTTTGATGATTGACCCTTGGCCTTGGGCTCAGTGAACAGGAACAAGCTGAGCTACATGAACTCACAGATCCTGGCTACCGATGCTTGTATCCACCCCAAAACTGAGACCACGCTTAGAATCGGGATGGTATCAGATGCCACTTTTCAATGGACCTATTAGAATAGGAGTAACTTCTTCATATGATGCCATCTTTGATTGAACTGAACGCATGATCCCCTTTTTGCCTTCCCACTTCTAATTTAGAGGATGTACAGGTACACATTCCCCCCATTTATGTCGAGGGCAGAGCGGAGGACAGGGGGTGGTTGCTGTTCCCATTGTAGTGAGGACTCTTTTGTTTTAAGGAATGGCTTTAGTAGCTTCCCTGTTATTTCTCAGAAAGAAAGGCAACAGACCACTTTTCTATAACTACGGTGCTTAGCAGGTGCCCCACATTAACTGACTTGTGAATAATATCCGAATAGAATAAACCAATGAGTCCAGTTACTTAAGAATTATTATTATTTTTTAATTTTAGAGCTTTTGCCAAAACTGCACACCAATCAAAGATAGATCATCAATGAATATCACAAAACCCAAGATCGTATTTTGTGGAGGGTAACCTTTTATTGTCCTAAGGGTTTACAAGACTCATCCCTCCTCTTGACTGATTCCCTTAAAGTCTTTGGCTCTGCCTTTTCCCAAAACAAAAAGCATTCTAATGCATGGCCAGTGAATGCTTCTCAGTAAAAGCTCTAGTAAGGGAAAAGAGTGTTTGTTTGGGAATACCTAAAGCAAATGCAATCCATCTATACCATTAGCTCAATAATAGTAACATTTCTTGAGTGCCCAGCACATTCTCGGCATTGTATTGAGTGTTTCGTATTCACTGTCTCACTTAATGCCATATCCACCCTGGGTGGGGTTGCCCCCCAGGTGGCAATAGTGGAGCCTGTTAGAATTGCTCATCCCAGTGGATTTGGGGTGCTGCCATCTCCAGCATCAAGGGACACTTTGAGAAATGGCCCTAAACAACTCATTGATAAACGTGCTGTCCAGAGTTTGTTGATAATGTTGATTATCACCTGAGGGGGTAGCCTTTCTGTGATCATGGAAGAATCTTTCTCCCGACCCAACACCTGAAAGCATTGTGGTTTTTTTTGACAACGAGTCTGTTTTTTTTGTTTTTTTGTTTGTTTGTTCTGTTTTGTTTTTAGTATTAAAAACAACTGGGTATGTTTTCCTCTCTATATTAGCTGCTAAAATGATTGGAGCCAAATGTGTTTTCTGCCTGTAGTAAATATATGTAACTATTTGGCATGAATTTTGTACATCAACCTCATTTCTGGCTTCAGCTGCCCTTTTCATCTTCCTTTTCCTCCAATTTTCTTATCTTTTATCTTTAATTTAATTGTATCTTGTACATTTTAGAGATCACTATAAGTCACCTCGAATTATTTCCTGAACAATGTTGGATGAGAGTAAATGAATTGTACCCCCACCATTCCACTCACTCCTTCAGTGTAGACTGGAAACCACTCAGGACCCCTGTAGATTCTGAGTCATGGATGGCACCAGTAAGACCACTGTTATTGGGTCCAGTCTCCTGTCTGAAGGAAAAGTCATACAGATCGAGAGACGGATGGTGGGCATCAAAATCTCCTCGATCCTGGCTTGCTGGCTTATTCTCGGGCTCCATCAGGCCTCTAACTGTGTTTTAAATCTGGGAGAATGTCTTACTGAGAAAACAGTGTGCTGGCAAAGCGTTGTGGGAAAAAGACTGATTGCGAAGACATAAATACTGATTCTAAATGTAACCAAAATGAATGAGGCAACCCTCTCTTCTATCGGTCAAAAGTAAGAATCCATAAGGTGTCCACAAGACTTTCACCAGAGCCAGTTAGGACCTCAGGAAGCCCTCCACACCTCCCTCTCCTTCACCATCACGGAGTGTGGAAAGCACACAGAACCCCCCCTCCTCTGCCCCCTGTGAAGAAGGACGGTGGCAATAACAAAGAAACACAAAGGAAAAATGAAACCAGCCTCGAAAGGAAGACTTTTCTAGAGGTTCTAAGAGCAAACAAAAGCAAATAAAAGTGAACGCATCAGTAAAGAAAGAGGAGACAAGAGGAAGAGGGAAGAAACATGGATTGCTCTAGACTGTTCCTTCTTCGCCAGTAGCACCTCCTTAGAACCGAAAAGATGTAGATCTGCACAGGATCTTGAGCTCCCAGCCCCTGGGTCATAGGAAACCAGCGCATCCTAGAACATCCTTTCTCTAAACCACACGGATTGGCCTCTGTGCTGCCTCCCTTCACATGGCCCCTTTGAACCACCGTCCAAGACTCTCCCGAGGCTTTGCCCTGGACCCCAGGGCAGGAGGCTTCCTGCCACGAGTAGACCCCTTTTCCTCATGCTGAGCATTCACCTCGAACATAAGCATTCATCACCAACAGTTGAGTGCGGCCCCCCCAGGGCCCTGAAACACCGCCAACATCTCCCCTCCTACACTCCGAGTGCAGAACAGTTTATATATGATGAAACACAGTGTATCCATTTTCACCCTTGCAGCTGGCCGTCGATAAAATAAGGAAGTTCAGCCTTCAATTATGAACCATTTGTATTCAGACATAGCAGTGTGTGAGAGGAGCCTTGCTTTGTTGCCTGAGCTTTTATTTCTGCCCTAAATCAGCGGCGCACAGAAGCACAGATTATGCCCGTCCTGATGAATGAGAAGCCACCGCAGGGAGAGAAGAGGCCAAGCCTGCAGTGCTCAGAATCAGAACCGCCCTCCCCTCTCCTCCACCCCCGCACCCTGTACTTAGGAACCTTTCTCTTTCTGCATAAAACCAACCTTTCTTCATTAGCGGAGTGCATTTCTGAAGAAGAGGAAATGGAAGTCCTGATAAACATCATTAAGTACTGAATGGATTAGCATAAAAAGAATGCCAAGGAGGAGATTTAATATTATTTAGATGGAATTTGAATTCTAATGCAGCACTCAAGCCCGACCTCTCTCGTTCTAATGGAACAGTAAGTTTGAGAAGCCCTGTTTTTTCTGGGAAGGCACCTCCTCCTCGGTGCAAATGTCCTGTACATGCCCCCTGCTCATCACAGCCCCACCGGCTACCTTAGACCCCAGGAGTGGTCCTCCGGGACCTCTCTAGGTTATACTTTGAGCCTTCACTTTTCCACAGCTGGGATTTTAGGTGGAAGACAAAAGAGAGGAAAGTAAAACCAGACCGAGGGGAATGCTCGCCGCTCACCCTTTTCCCTGTAAAACGAGAGATCACACGCAAGATGCTTGTGAAATGAATTGTGCATGGCGGACCGCTAGTCCTCCCGTCTCGGAGAGGGTGTCGGGGCTGGGCTTTGGCGGCTCTTGCAAACGGGACCCGCTGTGGGGTCGGCAAGGCCTTGTGCGAGATGAAAACGTGAGCTTCTTCGTTCGTAACTTATTAAGGATTTCAAAACGGTGATGGCAGAAAATTAAACCAAGCACGGGGCCCCGTGTGACTACCAGCAGTGACAGGCGCCGAGGCAAATGAAAGACATTTCACACTCTTTGGGTCTTCCTCATAATGAAGCTGAGAGATCGAGCGCAGCTTCCCACCCGCAGTGATGACAAGGCTGCCCTTCGAAGCGACAGCTTTAAAATGGTTCCTTCGGTTCTCCGTTTTTCACTCGGAAAAAAAAATTTTTTTTCACCAGAAGTGCAAATTTCATCACGGCTTTGAAAACTTTTCTAAGAAATGATTATTGCCAGTCTCCTGCCACCCGCCATGGTTGCCTCATGAAGGGAGGTGGTCTTCCTTAATCTCAGGATCTCTACACCAATAGAAGACTCTTCTCGTCCTTGTGACCTGGGAATTTTCCACTGTAAGGGACAGAAGAAGTCAGCCCCCAAATGGCTCACACGATAGGAAATCCATGAGCTCCCATAACAAGAAGCGAGGCAGTAGGTTGGTTCTAGGGTTAGTTTTTCATCAGCGTAGGGCTGGGGTTGAAGACTGGGGTTTCTTTCTGTCTTTCCCTTCCGCCATCCTTAGCGACTACATCTGGAATCTGGTCTGAGTTCAGACCAGCTTTTCCTGATTAAGTCTAGGAAAGAAATTTCCTTCTGTGCTTCCAACATAAATCCACGAATCCCACAGATCTTTCCCACACCCCTGGAAGATAAGGGTGGGACGGGAAGGTTATTGTCAGAATCCGAGGCAGAACAAATAAATACCTGACAGCCCTCTGGACATTCTGTGAGATCTAAGTCAGAACAAGCAGCTGAGGGCCCGCAGCTGGAGAGCTCCAGACACGTCTAAAATAATTAAAATAACGATATTTGCTGAAACTAGAAAGAAACTTGGAAACGGAGCAGTACGAAGAAAACATTGCTGGGATGTGTTTGTACCCGCGCGGCGGGGCTCAGCCAGGGACGAAGCTAGCAAGACTCAGAGGACGCTCTGTGATTTACACACAAACGCTTATCTGCTTCATTCTTTTGATAGATTCCAATCAATATTTCTCTGCTGCTAAGAAAATAACAGGAATTCTCAAGCGGAATAATACCGACTCGCAGGAGGATAAATGTTTGTGAGTCACACTTCAGAATTCACCTTCCAGGCACTGCGATTCTCAGAACTCCCGTGAAGCCCAGCCCCGAGGCACCGTCCTGGGCCTCCTTCCAGAACTAGAGGAGTCGAGAATGTAAACAGACTGAGGACGGATCTCACTTTAGTAATCATTCATCTGACATCTTGAATTTCTCTTCTGACAGTACGTACTTTCTTCTCGAGCGCTTCGATGAAGTTTGGAGTAGTTGCCAGAGGATGATAAATGTCCTTGGCATTCTCGAAGGGTCATCTAAATGCGGCAAAGTTTTGCATTTTCTAGACATTCCGAACTTTAAGAATAAAAAAGAAAGCAATTAACGTTTTAAGTGACAATGTGCCTGAATATTCCTGATCGGTGGAATTAGGGTGATAGCCTTGGAATGCAAAAAGATGTATTACTAAGGATTCTGTTCTTATTGCCACAAAACATAGTAATGTGTGATTTCCCCTGTGACCCATTCCGCGACATATACAAAACCTGAGTGTTCTCTAATTGCTCGGACTTCTCCCCTTCCTGTCATTGTACTTGAAAGGAATTAGGACTGCTCTCCATTTAGAACAATAACCAAGAGAGCTTTCCTCAGACACCTGTACTTGGGTGAAGGCTGGCCTGGCACACGGAGCAAGCAGCCACCGACATGGCCTGGAGTGTTTCCCCAGGCTCGGAGTAGGAGCCACGGCTGACTGGTGTGCTGCTGCTTACCTGTGTAACCATTCGGAATGTTCCCACCTTTTTTGAAGTGAGCCAGCCTGTGAGCCCTTCAGGAGTGAGAAAAGTAGAGACTGAGGGTTGAATGAATGACCCAGTTTGAGCAACTTCATGCCCTACAGGCATTTAAAAATAGCAGACATGCTAGGGCACCTGAGGGCTCAGTCAGTTAAGCATCTGGCTCTTGATTTTGGCTCCGGTCACGATCTCATGGTTTGGGAGATCGAGCCCCACGTTGGGCTCTATGCTGACAGCACAGAGCCTACTTGGGATTCTCTCTCTCTCCCTCTCTCCCTACCCCTTCCCTGCTCATGCCCACGCAAGCACACACTCTCTTTCTCTCTCTTTCAAAACAAATAAATGAACGTTTTAAAAATAATTAGCAGATATGCAAATTCACCGTAAACCAGAAGTCACAGAAAAACTCAGTCTTTTCCTGGGTACAGGCAAGTCCAGAGTGCAGACCCTCTAGAGGGGCCTGGAGTGTAACCTGCCGAACCTGGCAGGAATCCCCACTCTCCTAGGGCTCTGCTTGCTCCCCTTCACTCATTCCTACTAGGAGCATTAGTTCTTTGGTGCCTTACTGCTCCATGTCTCCATTTATATGTCAAACAGAAGGGGATCTAAGCCCTAGGGATGACAAAGTCATAAGACAGTGCCTTGAAGTGTGAAAAAAAATGCCACCCAGGAACCCTCACTAGATCCACAGTAAACGCACATAATAACTAACCAGGTAGAGTAAGGCGCGCCAAGCATCGTATGAGAAACATACCTGCAGAGTATTACAGTGGTTCCAAAGAAGAACAAGAAATAAGACCCTTCCATCAAAATACATGTTTATGGTATTATTTTGTTTCATGAGCATATTCCCTATAAACTTCTCCCCCAAAGGTGCACTGGGTGTGGTTGCCTACCTGGGACCCACCAAACCTTCCATTGACCAAATTTTCTCAACCCCCCCCCTCCCCACTAAAGTGTCAACACTAGAGGGCAGGGAATTTTGTCTGGTCTGCTCTGCTCACTAATGGCTCCTAGCAACTGTAAGTATGACAGCGATAGAGTGGTGTTTAATCACTGTTTGTTGGATAAATGAATGCCACAATAGCATCTAGTGTGTTAGAAGACTACAGGTTACAAAGCACAGTCATACGTATTTTCTCAGTCTCCACGAACACCCTGTGAGGTCGGGGATTATTCTTATCTTCATTTTAGGGAGAGGAAGTCAGCGTTCAACTACTGCCGAAAGTAACTAAACTAGTCATTTACAGTTTTACCAGTTCAGAAGCTCTCGCTTCTCATCCTGGTCCTGGTTCCATGCCCTCTCATCACTCCCAACTTGCTTGCGTTAGGAAGGGAATGACCCGGGCGAAGGCGGCCTCACTCACATGTCCCCGTGACTTGTTTCAGGTGGGTCTTTTTCGAAAATCAGGCGTGAAATCTCGAATCCACGCATTACGTCAGATGAACGAGAGCTTCCCTGAGAACGTCAGCTATGAGGACCAATCTGCTTATGATGTGGCGGATATGGTAAAACAGTTCTTCCGGGACCTTCCAGAGCCTCTTTTCACCAGCAAGCTCAGCGAGACCTTCCTCCACATCTATCAGTGTAAGTGGAAGCCATGCAGACCAGGCTTCTCACGCGCACGCGTCCACTTCGGAAACGTTTTGCAGGCTGAGTGCTCGGTGTGCAAGTGATACATAAATCCATAAAGAAATATATAAAAGTTCTCACCCTACTCCTCTTTCCAGAAGTAAACTTTGTTCGCAGTTTGATACGGAGATTTCCAGGCCATATTTTATGCATTTGAAAATACCTTTTGGACACCGAAGTTTTACTTCTCTTAGGGTTTTGTGTAAGATCTAAAACTAACTTCCAATTACTTTTAATAACTTTAAAATGGAAAGAGAGCATAATCAAATTTATTTTGTATATAAATATTTTATAAACTTACTTAAGTTTGGAGGTGCCTGGGTGGCTCAGTGGGCTAATCTTCCAAGTCTTGATTTCGACTCAGGTCATGAACTCACTGTTCATGAGTTCTGGCTCCGAGTCAGGCCCTGCACTGATGGCATAGATCTGCTTGGGATTCTCTCTCTGCCCCCTCTCTCTGCCCCTCCCCCGCGCATGCTTTCTCTCTCAAAATAAATAACATTAAAAAAATATATTTGATTTTTTTAAAATAAGCATTTCCTTAGGATATATGAAATTCAAACCCAAATGATCAGAAATACAAAGCAAATGTATTTTAATACAATGTATTTTAATTACTGAAAAGTAAACAAGCCAAATCAAGCTTAGGCCTAATTCAAGTAAGTTATGTTTTCACTTGGTTTTTTTTTTACGTGATGTTAAATTGACAGTTCTCAGTAAGGTCCCTACAATTAAAATAACCATTGAATAATTTTTTTTATTAAAAAACATATCCTTCTGAAGGTAACCGCATGGGGGCATATTGGAAATGAACACATGACTCTTTTCTAGATGGAATAATATTATGATTATAAATTATTTTAGTGGTCCAAGTCCCAATACTTTAGGGAAAAAATATTTGGCTGTGGACTTTGAGTGTTCAGCAAAATATACCCGAACTGGGACTCAACATGGAATTGATCTAATTTGAAGATGAGCCTTGCTATAGAGAATTCTGTGCTAAATGTGTTTAAGGAGCCTACAGTATTGCAAATCCAAAAAGGATTATAATAAATACCACTTGTAAAAACAGGACAAAGTGATGACCCACTAAATAAATATTATTTTGTCAAGGTGAATAAGTTAAATTAAATTAATGATACGTGTTGCCTGAGCCCAAACACAGAGAGTTCATGATTTTGTTGCCATAAGAGCTTAAGCTGCCATTTTCCAGTGAAGCCTCCCTCAAGGCTTGGAACTATCACATATGATTCTTTACATTTAATCAGTTCTCAGGGTAGGGTTGAAACTAGTCTAAGGTTAAAGCCAGATTATTTCCAAGAGATAAGTCCCTTTGGCCCCTTCTGAGACTCAACAGCAAGAAACTGGATCAAAGCAAGGTTTATTTTAGCCGAGCAAACATTTGCTGAGTTCCTCTTATGCACAGGGCACGTGCTGGGTGTTGCAGATGATACGGATGGGTAAGACTTTCTGCTCTTAAGGATCTTATAACTGAGGGACATGAGACACATTGTAAATAACTGCCCCGCAGCAAGATTGGAGAAATTCCATAACAAGGTTACAAAGAAAACCCAAGGAGGTTGAGATGAGGAATCGGACTTGGTTCCACAACTGAAGATTGAGCTATGGGAGGAACGCTTGTTGAGTGATACAAATAGCATGAGTGTGTGTCAGGAGATTACAAGGCATGAGTGGTAACTGTACAATGGAGGACGAGTGATACTGAAAAGCTAGACTGGGGCCATACCAAAGAAGGGCATTGAATATCAGGGCAAAGAGTTTTATTTGATTCATTAAGCATTGAGGAACCACCCCTTGGGTGCCGTTGAGGGAGTTACCAGTTATAATGCTCTCAGCTATAAAGACAGAACCAGATATCCAACAAATAGTTTAAACAATATGGAAATCATATAATCGCACGTGACAAGAAATCTGGAATTACATAATTCCGGGGTCGGTTAATTTCACAGCTCAGTGATGCCAGGCCTGAAGTCAGCCTCTCTTGGTTATCCCCTGAAGGTCGCAACTTAGAATTATGATTACCACAACTTATAATTATCATGTCTTCCCAAAATCACACTCAAAGGCAAGAAGAGAAGAGAAGCGAGGGCTTCTCCTTGGGCATATGTCTCTTTTTATCAGGGAGATAAATTTACAGAAGCTCCTAGCATTTATCTTGGTCCCAGAGGCCAGAAATCATTTACACCTCTCCCTTAAATCAATCACTGGAAAGAGAAGGATTACCATTTGGGGGTTAGGCCAGCATGGTTATTCCCTAGGTCTGTGGGAAGGGCCCATCTTCCCTGAGCATATTGCAACCCACCCCTGAACAGAAAGTGTGTTTTCTTACAGAGGAAGAAGGAGGGAGTCGGTATTGAGTAGGCATCCATGTTTGTGTCTGCCACAACGGTAAATGTCCGTCAGAACTGCTCTTGTGACCCATGAATGTGGAAGTGGTGAACAAGAGATATTGGACTGTCCAAGAACAGGGGGTTAGTTAGTGAGCTAACACATTAAGTGAGGCACTGGATTACCTGCCATGACTTCCAGTAACGATACGGGAAATTCAACATTCCATGGATAGACTCTAGCGTCAAAGAGAGGGACCGTTCTTCCTCCCCCTTCTCAGGGCAGTTCTAATTTTAGCTATGTTACTTCTTGGACTTTCATCAAATGATTAATCAGAGTTTGGATGGATAATAAAAATATTCAAAACCCACTGGTCTACAGGAGAGAAAAGGATGGTGAGATCAGAGACTACTCTGTAGTCTTAACATTTGGTGACTGGGAGAATATGGAAAAGAAGAGGAGGAGGAGAGCTGGTTCGAGGGCAGGCAGAGGAGAGGTGCTCGGGATCAACCGGACATTGAGATTGAGGTGCCGATAGCCATCCGCATCGTTGCCATTATCAACATTTAGATATGCAGATCTAGAGTAGTCTCCTGAGAGCCGAGAAAGAGGCAGGAGCCACAGGAGTGCCGAGTGTAACAGAACGTTCAGGGAGGATAGGATCCAAAATGGATGCCGAATTTAGGGATTAATAGTTGACCTTCACAACAATTTTTATAGAAAATGATAGAAAATCCTTTCTGACAGATAAAGGGAAAAGTGACTAGAGAGAAAGTTGAGACAACATGTAGCCATGACAGAAGACTCTTACAAATTTTGTCATGGAAGACAAGATTGACCATCTGAAGTTGAGCAATGTACACGCTAGGCATCTTAGCCAAAGCGGCGTGTTTAAAAGCAGTTCAACGGCTCCGCTGAACTTACAACACTTCAGTGACAACCTTGAAGTCATTAGTAGCATCTGCTTCTGTTTCAGCGCAAACAAGAAAAAAGAAAAATGTTCTGCTATAATTTGAACAAAATGGCTCTTTTCTACTAAACCCCGGTCTGTCTTGTGCCAGTATATAGTGGACATAGTAGGGGGAGAGATGGGTTCTGAAACGTTGAATGTACATCAGGCTTTTCCAGAAATTTGGATTTTCTGGCTGACTGGGGCCCGGAGCATACCTGGCCCTGGGAAGTACAGTGATGGGGAGGAGCCAGAGCCGGGCTGAAGGTCACACCACGGTCCCTCTGGAGCAGCAGGTTCCAAATGTTTTTATCATGTAGCCCTACCAGTAGTAAATATGTGAGCATGTATACTTGCTTATTTTTCACAATAGAAATATACTGTGATAGACCATGATAATACTGTGCACATTATAAAAGTACCCAGTCAGTATTTTTAAAGCATGAGAGAAAACATAAATACCATTGGAAATCCTGATATTTTCTTCTCTCACATCAAGGATTGTCACCAGCTCATGTCCCTCATCCATTCAGAAGACAGACTCCCCCACTGCAGAGACCTGCTCTAGAACATGGTGTTTTAAGAAAGACTGTGTAAGCAGAGTGAATTTCTGACCAGGTCTTTCAGAGTGAGAGGAGTACGGGCAGGGTGTCAGACCTGAAAGATCAGGAATGAACACAGCTGTGGGGGCACAGTGTAGTGCCTAGCACCTATTTGCTGTGATTTTCCCTTTCTGGTCACATCATATATTTGGGGCCCCGTGCCCTTCTCTACCTGCATGGCCAACACCCACCACCACCACCCCACACGGACCACCCTGAAGGGGAATGGCCTGACAGAGCCAGACCCTCCCCATAACCTGTGTGAGCCTGCTTCTTTTCTCCAAGTACAACTTCAACTTCCGTCCTCCCCCAGATTAGGAAATGCATGACACTGGGTCACCACAGGAAGCCAAGAGCACACTTCCTCTGCACCAAGGGGAACATGTAGGGAAAAGGAAGATGTGTCTGGCTGACCCTCAAGGAGCTGTCCATCTAGGAGTCATTCGAGAGGGCAGCCAGCTCCATCCCACCACTCATGGCCAATTGTGCCAAGCTGGCCTCGAAGCCTGGCCACTCCACTAGGGTTGGAGAAAGGCGAGGCCACCTTCCCCTAACCCGGTGGTGTCCAAACACATGCCGTGGAGCCCTGGGAATCCTGAGAGGTGCCTCCCAAGCTCTCTCGTGGAAGGTAGACATGAGGGAAGCCAGGCTAGCCATCTCCTGGCCAATCACCAGCTTCAGTCAGAGCAGAAAAACCATTTGCAAATGACTGAGCAGGAGGCTAGCTCTGAGATCGCGAAAGGCCAAGACAGGGCCATTCCTTGCCACACAGCATTTCGTTGTTAAGTCAGCAGGTTTGGAGTTGGCCTACTTGGGTTCCAGTCCCAGCTCTGCCTCTCGGCAGCTGTGAGGCCTAAGCAGCAACTTCCTTCTCGGTGCCGTTAGCGGCTGTCGCCATGGTTTGTTGATGGTGGTCGTATCTCTGAGGGTGTCTGCACTTCAGGAAGGTGCAGCCTCCTCACTGGCTCCCAGCCGGCTCCTTCTGCGGCTGTTCCTCTGATGACCCAGTGCCCGCCTTTCCGCAGATGTCCCCAAGGAGCAGCGGCTGCAGGCCGCGCAGGCGGCCGTCCTGCTGCTGGCCGACGAAAGCAGGGAGGTCCTGCAGACGCTGCTGTGCTTCCTCAGCGACGTGGTCAACTCGGTGGAAGAGAATCAGATGACACCCATGAACCTGGCCGTGTGTCTGGCACCCTCGCTCTTTCATCTTAATTTACTGAAGAAAGAAAGCTCCCCCAGGTGGGTTTTTCTCAAACTCATAATCCTAAACCAGATATCCCCCATAGTTCATTAAACAAAAAACTTCCAGTATTGTACTTCGGTTTGGCGACCTGTCAGCATTTTGTTTATTATAATCAGAAAACGTTTCAAGGATGCGCCCGGGGTGGCTCAGTCGGTTAAGCATCCGACTCCTGGTGTGATCTCACAGTTTGTGAGTTCAAGTCCTGCATGGGGCTCTGCGCTGTTTGGGATTCTCTCTCTCTCCCTCTCTCTCTCTTCCCTTCCCCTGCTAGTTCTGTCTCTCTCTCTCTCTCTCTCTCTCTCTGTCTCTCAGAAAATAAATAAACTTAAAAAAAAAAAAAGAAAATGTTTCAAGGAGAGCTAATTCATGTGCTCAGACATGAAGCCAAGTACGTACGGAAGGGTCTCCATTGCCATCCAGAAAGCCTGAGGCGTCGTGTTGTGCCTCGTTTGTAGTGCGTGGGTGGGAAGGAAGTCATATTTACAATCCTTTATGAAAAGGGCAGGACTTAAGACCTGAGAACAGCAGCCTGCAGAGATGTGGTTTCAAACTTGGGGGAAAAAAGTAGATAAATTTCTCCCCCGGCAGTTACTCCTGCCCTTATATTTTTCCAAGGTTTTTCATCATGAGCTGTCAGACCCCGCGCCTGACTCAGAATCTCTGTGTGGTCATTGTTTTTATTTGGAAATGAGGAAGTCTGGGATCTGGATTAGCATCTTGGGCATGAACCGAAAACAGAAGGGACGAACTCTGTGTTTCGAAAAGCTCTTGGGTTTGGGATCTGCTTACGACTCTGCCCTTTAATTACAGAGTCATCCAGAAGAAATATGCCTCCGGGAAGCCAGATCAGAAGGACCTGAGTGAGAACCTGGCCGCGGCTCAGGGGCTGGCCCACATGATCACGGAATGCGACAGGCTGTTCGAGGTGAGTAACCAGCTCCAGCAGCCTTCCTCCCAGCTCCTTGGAATGGTTGCCAGGTTTGCGGCTCCTATGTGTTTGTTTCTGATTTTATAATGACAATAGCACACCCTGTGGCTCTGGGCATTACCTGCAAGAAATGTGAGGAGCTCCCTGTCATTGAGGCCCTGACCTTTAGACACTTGGGTTTGCCACGCTGATGGTTTTCAACAAAATGGTTCCATTGCCCTCCATTGCCACGTTCAAGGCCAGCCAGCCAATTATGTTAGATGTGTTAACTTGGACTTGATTAGGTTTAACATCTGCGTGTGTGGGTGTGGGTGTGTGTGTGGGGGTGTGTGTGATGTGAGCAACCCCATGAACCAAGAATCAAAGACAGGCTATGAGGATAGCCACCTCATAACTTCTGTGTTCCAGAAGTTATCGAAGTAGACCGCTGGCACCCTCTTCGTGGTGAAATTGGCATTGATAAATGGGAAGAGTGCGCTAAAAGGGTAAAGCTATTTCTGACTCATATTTGACGTTTCTCTTAAGTCTACGTGCTTTAAGTTTCCTGAGCCCACATTTTGCCAAACCGAAGAAAAATACATTAAAAGGAAAATAAAAGGAAAACGGAAAGAATGAATGGGAAGTCATTGCAATGTTTGGAATAATAACTGTAGCCTCAGAAGCAGATTTGTTTTTCCTGACGTTAGGAAACTACCCCCCCCCCCAGCCTTGCCGCTGATCTTGGAAAACTACCCCTTGCCCCCTGGCACTAGGCCCGTTGTCCGTACTGTGGGTTTTGACAAAATTACTCAACTTTCTCTAACTATTAGTCTCAGCGTTTCTTTAGCTCAGTATGTCGCTCTTGCGTGCGTCCATTGGCTCAGGTCCCGCATGAGTTGGTAGCCCAGTCCCACAACGCATACGTGGAGGCTGAGATCCACGCTCCCACTCTGGAAGACCTGGGGTCCCAGCTGGAGGAGAGCGGAGCAACTTTCCATACCTACCTGGAACACCTCGTCCAGGGCCTCCAGAAGGAAGCCAAGGAGAAGTTCAAAGGCTGGGTCACGTGCTCCAGCACAGACAATACAGATCTTGCTTTCAAAAAGGTAATCTCAGCAGCTGGAAAAAATTACCCCCAAAGAGCCATGTCTAACGAGCAGAGATGTGTTTTGCTTTAAAAATGGCCATTCTCTGGGGCACCTAGGGGCTTAGTTGGTGGAGTGTCCGATTCTTGGTTTCTGCTCAGGTCATGAGCCTAGGGTCTTGGAATTAAGCCCCATGTTAGACAGACACTGAATGTGGAGACTGTTTAAGATTCACTCTCTCTCTCCCCCTGCCCTCTCCCCTACTAGCACTCTCTCTCTCTCTCTCTCTTAAATTAAGGGGGAAAAAAGGCCACTCTGTCCACGGGGCTTGGCACACACACAAACAGGTCAAAGATCCACTCTAGAGACCATCAAGCAGTCCCAGATGCACATAATCAGAGTACAGAGGGCCAGTCTTATCCTTGTCCCTTAGCTGTGTGACACTGGGCAAGTCGCATGCCTTACTGTGCCTGATTTTTCATTTGCATAATGGACATAATCCTACCGCTGTTGGAGAAAGAAGGGCTATTTAAAAAAATTTTTTTAATGTTTATTTGTTTTTGAGAGAGAGACACAGAGTAGGAGCATAGGAGGGTCAAAGAGAGAAAGGGAGACACAGAATCTGAAGCTGGCTCCAGGCTCTGAGCGGTCAGCACAGAGCCCGATGCAGGCTTGAACTCACGAACCGTGAGATCATGACCTGAAGTCATGAGCTGAAGTCGGACACTTAATGGACTGAGCCACCCAGGTGCCCCAGAAGGGCTATTTAAAAAGCAAATGGGTTAGAATCTTTCCTGGCACACAGTAAATGCCGTGTGTGTTGGTGGTGATTATTTGTATGATCGTTATTATTTTTCTTCTAAGCTTAAAGATTAGCATCTTAACATCTTAAACCTGAGGTATGCAGAATCACTTTCAAGTTCAGTGATGTGTTTTGGGCGCCCCGTGAAGTATGGTAGGTTTTGGTTGGAACTAATTGGCCTCTTGAGCCTTCGATGGTGTCTTTCCCAAGGTGGGGGACGGGCATCCGCTGAAGCTATGGAAGGCCTCCGCGGAGGTGGAAGCGCCCCCCTCGGTGGTTCTGAATCGCGTGCTGAGAGAGCGTCACCTGTGGGATGAGGACTTTGTGCAGTGGAAGGTTGTGGAAACTCTGGACAAGCAAACGGAGATCTATCAGTACGTGTTGAACAGCATGGCCCCCCATCCTTCCAGGGACTTCGTGGTTCTCAGGTAAGCCTGACTCTAGGGTTTAAGAGAGTTTGGTTTTCCAAAAGCGGATTAAGAGCTGCCTATTTACGCATTTCGCACAGTTCTACCGCCTAAGCACAGCCTGCGCTGGGACTCTGAGCCGGCGCTCACTTCCCTCAGTGACCCCTGACTTTGCTGTATTTACACCCCACTTCCTGCTTCCTTCACCCAATTTACAGCTGTGCTGGGCTCTCCTCTGGCCCTCTTCGTTCTGGAGCATGGGGTTTATTAGGCCATAAATAGTGTTCGTTTCCTCAGAACCCAGTCCCAAGTTTAGCTGCTGCTGGTCCAGTGGTACTCGCCGCCAAATTATGCAAATCGACTCTGACTTCTCTCCTGACCTTGCCTTTTCTCCCTCGGGAAAGCAAGTCTTTGGTTTGTGTACCTCTTGAGACGGAGTGTGTGTAACTTCAAAGTCCATCTGTATCACCTCAGATATTCATAACTCACTGCCGTGCGTGGAAACCGGGGCACAACCCTGAAGGCCCAACTATGCAGAGACGGTTGGGTATCCAGGAGGATTTCGGGGCCTGACAAGTCCTGCGAGCCTTGTGTCTTCTGTTGAAGTATTGCTTCTGATCGCTTTCTGGGTTGAGTTCTGGCCCTGTGCCCTCCGGGTGTGGAAGGGGGAGCTCAGCCAGGGGTAGGAGGCGTGCAGAGTCCAGCTGTGCACATGGGCTGGGGACTGAGGATACTAAGAAACCAAATAAAATGTAATTAAACCAATACATCCTTCTTTTATTGATAACCGATGGCAGACACCGTCTCTTCCCCTAGATGAGCAGTGTTGACGGAATCCCTAGTGAAATTACCAAACATATATTTCAAAAACTTTCTGAAACTCGTTTTGATGGCAGACCACAGGTTAGTTTTCACACAGGCTATTTATGCCTTTTGGAGTTGGTCCTTGGGACCTGGAATTTTCAGGGTCATTTTTCTCAAAATATATGTGTTTATCTGAGCCACCTTGGGATCCTGGTGGAGAACGTGGGCAGTTTTAAGGGTGGCTTCGTCCCACAGCTGTTGGGACATCAGTCATCTCGTGGAAGTTAAAGTTCACATCTTCACTCTTGCAAGTCGTTCTTCTGGGATGCCGGCCATGGGGGTGGAGCAGTGCCACCACGTGGCTCTTCTCTCCCCTTGGAGGACGCCGAGGGCCAGAGTCCCTGCACGGAACTTTGTCCTGCTATCCAGCCCGCGCTCCCACCAGCCCGCTGTTTCTCAGTACGGGGCATTGTTCCAGCACCGTGGGGAGTCTGTGGGGACACTGCCGTGAATACAAGAGACCGTAGTTGTGCTCTCTTGGGGCTGACATTTTATCAGGGAGGGAAGCTCAATAAATAATGAGTAAGGAGATCGGGTTTCTTACCCTGGAGTGAGGGGGATAAGCAAGATAGGAGGATAGTAAGGGGTTGAATTTTAAATACAGTGGTTAGGGCAGGGTCTCACAGCAGCGGATAGCTAATCCCCAACTTGAAAGAGAAAACGGGTGGATCATGAGGCTCTGAGCGGGAAGAACTCAACACTCAAGAAAATTAGCCACACAACGGGGGTTCTGACACAAGAAGGTAGAAGGCGACAAGGATGACAAGGAAGTCGCAGAGCCGAGTCGCTTCCTGGCTTCAGACTCCCTGCCTAGACTAGCTTGCGTGCGGCTGGTCTCCATTCAGGACCATGACGTTTGCTTCTTTGTCTCTTCCTCTGGATCCTCATGACCTTCCAGTGGTAGCTACTGAGGCTCTTTCAGTTTTATCCCCACAAATAGTACAACTTCCAGTCTTGATTGGTAATCACGTCATCTCGCGTGGAGAGAACGGTCCCGCCCTTGGAGAAGTTGCCAAGCATTGGTGTAGGGCTTCGTTCTTCCCGAGGTCTTGCTGGGCGCCAGAAGCCTTTCTCTTCCTGCTGTAATAGGACAGGACTGACAAAGTTGTAGGCGACATCGCCTGGCAAGGGACGGGATTGGCGATGTAGATAACTGGGCTTCTGACGACGAAACCCGTATCTCGTGGTAGAAATGGTTGTTACACGGAAGCTCTCAGTTCCCGATTTCCATCTGCAACGTTTTTCCAAGCCGTAGCCCCCTCTCTGCTTGAATAGCTCCTGTAACAGGGAACTTACTGCTCCTCGGAGAGCCTGTTCCATTTTTGGAGAGTGTACTTTGTGAGATAGGTCTTCCCTGTACTGAACTGACACGTCTCTGCCTGCTGGAGTCAAATCAACTGTGTTTTTCTCTTGTTCCGCTCGGGAGCCACTCAGGTATTTGAAAAGAATTAGCAGTGCATGTGTGTCTAGTTTGCTTCAGGCTAAGCACCAGCTCATTTTTCCTGTAAGACTCAGTTGAGCATCACTTCCCCCGAAGACCTTTCCCCGTCAGCCTCCCCTCCCTTTCCACGTGATCACATAGCCTCGTCACCGCAGTCACTTTGGGATTTTAGAGGTCTCTCCGTATGTCTGTTTCTCCTCCACGGCTGTGTATCTCTGTGTCCTTAGTGGCTTCTTGTGTGTCCAGGAGATGTTTATCGAATGAATTGAATGAGCAAGTCCTAATTCTAAAACTGTAAGACCAACCCTTCAGTAATGGCCAGGAACCTCTACAGCCTCGATTGGGGTTCTGAAGGCAGATTGGAAAGCTGCAAAACCGGGGCGCCTGGTTGGCTCAGTCAGTTGAACATCCAACCCTTGATTTCAGCTCGGGTCGTGATCTCTCAGTTCGTGGGTTTGAGCCCTGCGTCAGGCTCTGTGCTGACAGCATGGAGCCTGCTTGGGATTCTCTGTCTTCCTCTCTTTCTGCCTCTCCCCTGCTCACTGTCTCTTAAAATAAATAAAGAAATATTTTTTAAAAAGCTTTAAATAATTTTTTAATTAAAAAGAAAATGAAAAGAAAGCTGCAAGAGCATTTCTGGCCTCTGGGTCAGAGAGCTGAGACCCTCGCTTTGAACCATACCGTAAACATGTTACACACGCTTCTGGAAACCATTCGTTTAAGTAACTAGGATTGGAATTTGAGGAAAAACAGAGGCGTAAACCTCAGTGCTGCGTCCAGGTGTTTCTCTCTCGGCCCCAATTCCGACGTGCCGGGTGTTCCGCTACAGGACCTGGAAGACGGATCTGCCCAAAGGGATGTGTACCCTGGTGTCCCTCTCCGTGGAGCACGAGGAAGCCCCGCTGATGGGCGGCGTGCGGGCCGTGGTGATGGACTCTCAGTACTTGATAGAACCGTGTGGCTCCGGCAAATCGAGACTGACCCACGTCTGCAGGATCGACCTGAGGTAAGCGTGCACTCCCGCAGGCGGCAGGCTCGCTCGAGTGGCAGAGGCGCCGGGGCTCCGTTTGCCATCCTAATTTCCCATTTCACTGTGCTTTGCTTTTTCACCGCCATCAGCATGCTTTCAAAGATGACCACTCCCCGTCTCTGTTTTCCTCTTCCCCATCTTCCCTAAGCTTCCGACGTTCGTGCAGCCCTTTGCTTTTCTTTGTTTTCAGTGCTGTGTTCCCACTTTGTGTGCTTCTCGGGCAGAGTGGACACTCGCACGCGGTGGCCGCTCAGTAAATGCGAGTCCCCTTCTCTTGTGTTTCTGTCATGCCTGCTCTCCTTCTGCCCGCCTCCTGCCGCCCTGCGTTGAGAAGAAACTAACTCGCTTCCAACCCCATCCAGGCAGTCATGATACCAAACAAGGTCTTGGCCTGGGTACATATACACTGAGTTTTCTCAGTGAATTCCAGAATTCACTCTGCATTTTCACTGGGAAGATGGCATCGCTGTAAAGCACCAGTGAACACTGAAGAGACAGACCGAATACTTGGCCGAAAAGTCATTTTCCAGGCACATGATGACAGAACGAGGTTCTCAGACCCTCGAGGGGTCAGCCCTGGGTTGTAGGCAACCGCACCGAGGCACAGGGTACAGCACGGCCCTGTCTACCATGATAAAGTGCTGAGGTCTGGAAAAAGACTTTCCCACTTCCTGTCTCATTTTTGTCCCCACAGAGGTCACTCCCCAGAGTGGTACAATAAAGGCTTTGGACATCTGTGTGCAGCGGAAGTTGCCAGGATTAGAAACTCTTTTCAGCCCCTCATTGCCGAGGGTCCAGAAACTAAAATCTGAGTTTTCCCCAGTGTGACATCAAACTCAGGGAAGAGGAAGTGAATGGAAACACTTGTGGGAGAGAGTACTCGTGAGAAAGCAAGAGAGAGAGAGAGAGAGAGAGAGAGAGAGACTGAGTGACATGGTTAATGCTTAAAAATGGAAACACTGAGAAGTCGGAATGTTGAAGATGCAAGAATTGCTGAGAACTTTCCTAGCCTTCCTGGAGATGGCTACATCCCTACTAATATAATATTTTTAAAAATCAGAACATTTATCTATGTTACTTAAAATTAAATGGATTATTCCTTGTGCATTGCCTAATTTGCTATTTAAGGGCTTCTAAGAAGCATATTCTTAACTGTAAATAAATGTATGTATAGCATATGTAGATATGTGTATATCTCTACCTTCACTGTATATATGTACAATATCAATTTTATATATAATTGCGTCTTTCGAAAAGGAACACATCTGACTCAGTGAGTCCCTTCCTCACTCACGTGGTTCTTTCCGAGATGCTCTGGGCCTAGCCCCCACACTGTCCTGTAAGCTGAGCAGAATCTGCTGCTAACACCCAGGTATGAAAATGTGTAGTCTGTCGGTCGGCCCCGATGTCTAACCAAAGATTAGCTCACCAAAGGAAAACAACAATAAGAGGTTCTTGTGTGTCGTCAGTTTGATGGTGTTCAGAAACTGAGTGGGCACTGCTGGAGAAAGCCGGGAAAAGAACACTCACTCCTCTTAAAAGCAAAGAAGTGGGGTGGCGGTCATGACCAAGTAGAGGGCTAGGTTACTAGTTGCCAGTGGACCCAGCCAGATGCGGTTTGGGTGAAATGTCGGATGCCTGCGGGCCCCTGGAGTCAGGGCGAGTGACTGAAAGAACTTCAGTTCCCTGCTGGTTAGAGCCAAATATAATAGCCTTTGCATATTCAGAGCCCAAGGGAGCCTCTGTGTTGTATCGAGTGTTCACAGACACATGTTATCATGTTCCTAAATGTCATTCTATGTGACCAGTGGCCTATTTGGCCACAGTTAATTGGCATTTTCTTACCTATATTTTGCACTGAATTTAACCCTGGACACCAGACAAGGGAAGGCGACGGTCAGTTGAGAATCCTTGACCGCCACAGCTTCAGGGAATTCTTGTTTTGCTACAGAGAATGTTCTTCAGATATAATCCATTAAACTTTTGCAGTTTCAAAGACAGGGTTTTAAACGAACGATAAGACCAAAACTATACTTTGTGATTTGTTTTAGAAAATATAAACAGGTTTCTTAATTTCATATCTCTTCATTAGCCAGTCAAGTGACCTAGACGTTTGACCCAAAATTATTTATTATTGTATGGACTAAGCAGATTGACTCTCCTTAACCCATTGCTAATGGATTTAAGTTGGGGTTTTTTTTTCGTTAATTGTAATTCAACAGCTGTAGGGAGAAAGATAAGTTATTATGCTTGGCTTCAGGAAGAGATTTTCTTTGGTAACCCATGAAGATTGGTATCATAACTTAGCAACTGGTGTGGGAGGAAAAAAAAAACCTTAAATGAGTGTTTTCCCTTTTTTTTTGTATTGTATGCATTTATGTTATTATGTTATGTTTTTCCTAACAGCAATGTGCAATTCTTTTATTGAGAGAAATAAAAATATTATATATGAGTTCTCTATGGTGCAAGGAAAGTCGTACTATTTGAATTATGACCTAGGAATTTTTCGTTTCCTTGCCTACGAAGAAGTTGCCAGCAAACCATAATTTTCAAGCCGGGCAATGCTCTGTGAGCAAAACCAATTCACTTCGGCCGTGCGTCTTAAATTCAACCATATATGCTGGATTACTTTGATATGCAGAGACGAGATTAATGAAGTTTAGTCTAATTTAACACTGGTCCAGACATGGAATCCTAGGGGTTTGGAAAATACGCTGGACACACACGGATGAATCGTACTGTATCGCTGAGTTTAGCGTGCACACGTATCACCCGCAGCTCTTGTTCAGCTGCAGACCCTGATTCAGGCAGTCTGGAGTGAGACTCTACATTTCTAACAAGTCTCGGGGATGCCTATGCTGCTGGCCCAAAGACCACAGCCTGGGAAGCAAGAGGGTACTACAACCAATATGATTGTATTCCTGACTCCCCTTCTCTTCAAATTGCCTGACTTTTCTGTTTTTGCGCACGTACTAATCACGTCACTGCTGCATAACATAGTGCGTCTGAAAGAATAAAACAGAGAAAAGGAGGGAAAAGATGCATCAAGCTTCTTTGTCAAATACCACAGTATTTTAGTCATTGTTATCTTGCCAATGGAAATAAAATATGATATTG
Organism: Paguma larvata; assembly: GCA_030068075.1. NCBI lineage: Eukaryota > Metazoa > Chordata > Mammalia > Carnivora > Viverridae > Paguma > Paguma larvata. The sequence goes on from CM057839.1 coordinate 67,018,888, forward strand.
CATTTATATATTATATTTATACCTCATGTATATTTTTACCTCAATTGTTGGTATCAATCATCAATTGTAAATAATTGCCAAGGCAAATAAATTTATATACATTAAATATTTCCTATTTTCTATAAAAATATACGTTGATTTTCATGCTTCATCCCGTAAGTGGAAAATCTGTATTCAGCACGTCTCCCAAATACAAGGCTGTTGTTATCAACACACACTAACAGTCTGGGTGCCTTAATCTATGTGTAAGGCATTAAGGTGATGGGAGGGGTTTATGTTTTACATTTCATTGTGATTAAGTCTGGAAGTTTGAAAAACACATTTATGGTAAATTTATCAAAGATTCGGGAAACTCCAGCTACATTTCATTTTCACCAAGTAGACAAGAAATTGAGGCGTGATGAGGTGACTTTGGCTGTACCACTGGACCACAAAGAGTAGCCACATCTGCCCCGAAGCCTCTGGCCTTCATTCTATTTGTTCTCTGCTTTACTTACAACAAATAACTAACGTAACTCCTCATTAAGTAAGCAGAAGCTCCCTGGCATTCTTGGCTACAGGCTGCAAAAGCCACAGCCACCCAAGAGACCATATGCCCCCATAAAAAGTATCCAAACCTTGCTCTCTGCTCGTCTCCCTCATGCCTTCCCCCTTTACGTGAAAGTTTTCCTGTCCTAGGCAAAGAAGGAACTTCATCTGCCCCCCTTTCTTCTACGTGAAAGAAGACAGCATGGTCGTCATTCTGGCAGCCACTGGCTGCAAACGTCCTGAGACCCTAAGCCATATGAATTCAAACTTGATTGCAAGCATACTTCTCGAAATCCTTAGGGATGACATTGTTCTGCTGTCTTTCGATATTTGGCCACAGGAAAACTGGTCGTATGTTGTCATCTCAGGAAGATGATGGTACAGGGATGAAATCGACTCCAGCCAAGGGCAGTGGCCCACGCTGACACAAAAGCAAAGTCAGCATGTGCTGTCTGAACAAGGAGTTAGGATAAACACTTGCAGTCACAACATTGTAACACCGCAAAGCCAGGACGTTTGAACAAAGGACAACATGCAGTGTTGGACATGCCCGAGGCCGACTACATGCTCAGGAGAGTGAGTGTTTACTTCCGTTGTAGCAATCTCACCCGACAGGCTGCCCCGATGCCTCCCAACCCACATCCTCCTTGTGCCCAGATGAGGCTCGAAATTACAAGTAGCGCTGTTCTTCTGCAGCAAAATGTCCTGCAGAGGACGCTTGTTCCCGTGTGCAGGGCGCATCCCCACGACACTGAAGGGGGCTGGGACTCTGGACAGGCAGAGGTGTGGATGCAGAGAAGACCGTGGAACAGAAGCAGTGCTGAGCAGCGGTCCATTCTTGTGACTTGCAGCCGTTCTGTTCCTTAAAGTCGCTGTGAACTGAATCGGCAAGTACTGAACCACTGCTCTTAACCACATAGGGGCAGGCTCCTAGGAGCCTCTACTCGCAACATTTTTGTCAACCAATAAATATATCAACCTTGTTCTATGTGAGTTTCTGTCTAAACATGCCTTACTCAATATATATTTCTTACAAATAATGATCGAGCTACAGTATTTCTTTACAGTAAAACAACAGTCAAGAAAGGCTTAATATTTTCTTGACCCTGAGTAATGTGACTATAAATTTCTTTGGCTTTCAGCCTCACAGCAATGCTTTGTTTATTACCTCAGGGGGTGGGAGGAGCGTTATCCCAGGAATCCACAGATTTAGACGCTTTCCATCTTTTCCATAACTTCATCATGCATTATCAGTGTTACTTTCCAGAGTAGCCTCGCTTACAGATCGGTGCATTTCCGCTTTCTTGTGCTAGAGGTGCCATACTGTCAGTTCATTAACATGGAACTCACAGCCAACAGCACTAAAACTCTTGGCTAAACAAAGCTTATCTGACACACACATTTTCCCTGTAAGGCACGTTCCAGCTTTCTTGCATTCAGGAACACTAGACAACACTTTGGCACTATACTGGGGTGGGGGGGCATTTTAAACAGCAAAATCACTAACAAAAAGCGCAAAAATGGGAAAAACGTGGCGCTAAACACACCAGGAAGAAGATACTTCTTTACGGCATGAGAGCGGAGTCAGGAAGGCAGAGGTCACATTCGCTTGATCTCAGCTGGGAACGTGCATGAACATCGGTGACTCCAGTTCTGAGCCAAGAATGACCAGGAAACAGCAGTGAGTATCGATTTGGGGATTACAAATAAGTTTTGGAAAGTGGACGAATTTGCAAGTGCAGAATCTGTAGGTAACAAGGATGAGTATATATACAATCCCCAGTAGTAAGTTACTGCAGTCTATGAAGCCCAGAGGTGCTGGTGACCCCCAGGGACTTCAGAAGGGCGACAGAGGGAGCAGCACATGGAAAACCTAGCGATGTGAAGGGAAAGGATGGGCTTGGGCATCAGGTGGAAGGAGGGTGCGGCTCAGGCAGAGGTCAGAGGGTACAGAGGAGAGGAGTGAATGGGGCGGAGATAAAGCTAGATGGTTGCGAGCAGCAGGGACGTTGGACTTTATGTAGTGAGCCAAAAAGCAGAGAAGTGAATTCACATTTGTTCTGATGGCAAAGACTTAAAATGGGCTAAAAGAGAATTAGTGAATTCCTAGATGCAGGAGCAGGGATATTAAGACACCCTCATGTTTGCTTTTTCCTCTCCTTTTTGGTTTCTACCTAGATAGAAATAAAGTGATTGATGCTACTGGCCTTCCTGAGCTTATACTAATCCATGATAACTTGCTTTTCCTTTCATTCTAGAGCATGTTGCTTTCCCCTATTCCCTGTTACTTGCAGAAGTATTTGTGTAAATGCAGTGTTCATTCGACAAGCTCAGAGAAGACACTTTCAAACCAAAAGGCTGTGACCCGAGGAGCTCCAGATGAGTCTGGGTGCTATATGATCTGAAGATGCCAAAAGCTGGTCTATGAGCTTACTGGTGAGCTCTCCAAGGACAAACTCCAAGTCAGCAGGAAAGGCGGGGCTGGTGAGCAGACTTCTTCCTTTCTTGTTATAAGGCCCATTGCTTTTTGCAGGAAGTAGGCTGGTTCTGGTGATGCATGAGCTCTGACCACTCGCTCACTGAGAAAAGGCCTCTCTAGTCTGTGTAATTGGAGCTTGACCTGTCACTTTGCGTCCTCCCTCAACTCCAGGATGGCCAAGACATGTACCTAAGACCCCTACCATAGGCCTGACTGGAATCTGTCTGGAAGCTTCTGGAAGGTAGCAGTCATGAGAATGACTAGCAGCTGAGATGAGGGCAGCCCGGAGTGGTAAATGGCAGAGTGATAGTGGAAAATCCAAGCAGAAGACCGTTGTAACGATCCAGGTGGACAATATTTGTGGGGAATGAGGTAGAGAGATTTTTAAGGATATTTCTGAGTTGGAATTAGGAAGATTTATGTATTAGTTGGTTCTGGAAGGGTGGAAAAATGGAAGCAGCTGCAGATGACTTTGAGTTTCTAGCTTGGAGAAATGGTTTGTGGTTTGTCCTTCAATTGATACAAGGCAGAGGAAGAGGAAGAGCAGGTCTCAGAGGGGGAGCGGGGCAGGGAGGGAACCATGTTGGAAAGGGTGGTCAGTTGGGCTCTGATCATGTAGTGCTTGCAATGGCTGGAACCATCCAGGGGGAGGTGTCCACCAGCCAGTTCAACACATAGGGCTGAAACCCAAAAGAGTGACCAGTGCCCAAGCTGAAACTATGTCCCTTAGGTCACCTCAGATCTGTCATTCCTGCCACTTCTGACCATATGCTTAATGGCCCAGTGATACCAACCACTGTTTCACATCTCTGTGATTTTGCACTGACCTTCTCTCCATCTTGTTGGTCTTGTGAGAACTTATTTATTCCTCAAAGCCCTATTCGAGCCTGGACTTTCCTGACCATCCCTCTCGAATCCACCTGTTTCTTTCCATACGTCTCTTATTGCATGAATCACATTACATTTCATTACTTAACACAACTCTTCCACTAGATTATAAGCTCTTGAGGGCTCGGTTGAAACTCCAGATCTTAGAGTTTCTGCTATATTATTCTGTAAATATTATTTAAATGAAAGTGGGCATTAGCAGGACAGAAGCCATAGACAAGTCATCACATAGGGACATTGTGTAAAGTTTTCCAAAGCTAATGAAATAACTTACATTCTGTGCTTTAACTACTTCACCTCTCCAAAGAACAGAGAATTCGCTGGTCTCCCAAGAAGTTAAATGTGGCTATTTCTGAAATTAGCGAATACTGTCCATGTGCTTACAGCAAATAAAACAATTTGATTAGTTCATTCATTCAGTAAATATGTATGGAGCACTTATTACGTGCCAGACACTGTTCTAGACTCTTCGTCAATAAAACAGTGAATAAAATCAGTGAACAAAAAAGACAAAAAAATCCCTGTCCTTATGGAGCTTTTGGTCTAGTGGGAAAAATAGCCAAGAAACAAGATAAATATTTGGTCAAGTAAGCTCTACAGAGAAAAAAAAAAAAAAAAAAAAGGCAGGAGACAGACCAGGTGGTCCAGAAAAAAGCTTACCGAGGGCTGGGGTAGAGAACTACTCAGATACCCTTATTTTTCTCTCCGGTTCCACTTGAGTTTCTAAAATTACAGTGGTGGGAATGATCGATTAATTAATCCACTTGCAGAGACCTATTCCTTGTGAAGAAAAAGAAGTACAGGGGCACTTGGAAGGCTCAGTTGGTTAAGGGTCCCACTCTTGATTTCGGCTCAGGTCATGATACCACAGTTGAGGAGTTCAAGCCCTGTGTGGGGCTCTGCACTGACAGTGTGGAGCCTGCTTGGGACTCTCGCTCTCCCTTTCTCTCTGTCTCTCCCCAGCTCACTCTCTCTCTCTCTTAAAGTAAGTAAAAAGCAACACCAGACAAATGAGTCCCCTGAGAACTACACTTGCTTATACAGAATGGCTGCATCCCCAAGCGAGTCAGGAAGTAAAGAGAGCAGGGAGGCACAGATATTAGAAATCCACACGTCCCGAACTGTAACATTTTCTTCTTATTCCTGAATGATCACGAGGCCCCTGCTGTTCTGGTTTCCAGATAGTAGCACGCTCAAAGGTCCCCAGGTGCTTTAGGGAGTTCGGGAGACGAGGTCTCTGGTGTGCTCAGGGGCAGACTTCCGACCTTCGGCTTTGACGCCCTCATCACACCCCACACAGCAGCCACTGCTGCTGACAATGACCTCATCAGCTCACTGTTGGGCTCCGCACCTCTCTTTCCGGCTCCTGCCACACTGACCTTTGGGGGGTCCTCGGTGGGGAAGACCCCCCGGTTCTCCTCTTGATACCTCTGTCTGGAGCCACCCAGTTCTTCCCTAAGTCCCCACAGCACGCTGGTCTGGGCCCAGGCTGTCACTTGTAGTAAGACTCCACCAATATCCCAGGGAGAAGTTCAAAATAAGGCATAACTCAGAGCTGCGCCTAAAAGGGGTTCCAGCCCACTGACCCCCCTCTGACCTCAGAGGCCCCCAGTGCTCCAGCCTGCCGTGCCTACCCCCTGCCAGCCCAGCCTCCGCTCTGAGACAGCTGAACATCCTCACCTGCGGGGAAAGGCCTGCCCGGCCCCAAGCCCCCCCTCTCTAAGACCCTCCCCCCACCCGGAGCCGTCGTAATGTGATGAACAGCTGGCTTTGATTGGCAAAAGGAATGAGTACCAATTCCAGTTTCGTCTACTCATCAAACGGTCCAACTCAACCCTCTGACTCCAGACAATAATTGCACGACAGAACTTCATTGATCCACTGCCCTGAATCGGATTATCTCAGAGGAAACACCACCACTGATTTTGACCGGCTTGGCAGAAGAGCCACCCGGAGCCACAGCCAGCCCTGGACCGGGGGCTTCCTTGCCTTCCTTCCCCTGCGCCTGCCTCCATCCGGGCTCTAGTGCCAACTTGTTGCAGACAGCCTCCACCACCATGCCTCGCCTCGTGTCAGTCATCCCACTGCCGCAAAGCTGATTGATGATATTTTAATATGAATGAGTTTCAGACGGAGCTACTCCACTATAGATTTGCATAATTAAGCCTTTTATCTCTTTATTGGGAATGGGGGGGCACATGGATTTCAGGCAGCAGCAGGTCGGTGCCAGCTATTTTTGGAGTTAGGAAGAGGATGAAATTTCACTACCGTATAAAATAAAGCCCAACCCTGACAGTCAGCCTGATCTTGCCCCTGGATGATTGGGGTGGGCAGGAGGGGTGCCCCTGCTTCCCTGGGAAGCTGGGGCGCTGTGTCTGTCTTGGACCCTAAGGGGCAGGAGAGCTCTGCCTTGAATTCAGAAAGGGTCTTGGCAGCCTCCTCCTACCCAACCCTTCCCTCGCCGTGTCCCTCTCCCCTTCCACTGCTTCGAAGCTGTCTGAATCTGGTCTTTCTTCTCTGAAAATCCCCTCTGCCTTTGGTTTCTAAGCCGCTGAGCCATTTTCCAAAGAACTCCCAAAGATGGTGCCTGGTGTCCGTGTTGCCTAAAGTCTGTAATGCACAGCTTTGTCAGGAACTGTGTGCCCAAGGAGGACCCAAGAGAATGCCCACATCACTTGCTAGAGGTGGCTGCCAAGGGGGATAGCCTGTCCCAGGGCTGGGGGAGCGACACTCTGTTGGCAGGGCATACTTCAAGGGGACAAGTGCTGAAGACATCAAGTAAGGAAGTGCCAAACTGGGGAGCACAGGACAAGAAAAAAAAAAATAAGGAGCACCTGGGTGGCTCAGTCAGTTAAGCATCTGACTTCAACTCGGGTCATGATCTCACAGCTCATGAGTTCAAGCCCTGTATCGGGCTCTGTGCTAACAGCTCAGAGCCTGGAACTTGCTTCCGATTCTGTGTCCCTCTCTCTTTGCCCCTACCCTGCTTTTGCTCTGTGTCTCTCTGCCTCTCAAAAGTAAATAAAAACATTAAAAAAATTTTTTTAAATAGTAATAAGATAGGTGGATTTGGGAGCAGTCATTGGTTTTCCTCAGAATCCTTCAGTTTCTCTGTTACTCCTCATCATAAGGGGGAAATACAAAGGAAACAGGCCTAACTGTCAGCTAGACTGTGCTGTCCTCCATGGGGATGGACGGTTCAAATTATTTTGGAAAAATCAAACTATCCGATCATCTGAAATGAACCATGCTCTCGGAGGAGCAGCCGCTGGGATGACGCCACCCATCACTGGGACCTGCCGGAGCCGCCCTCTGGACACCGAGCAAAAGGAACGCTCGCTCCAGAGCAGCGCTGCTATTCTGGAAACCGCACGGCACAGAATGTTCCACTCAGAAGCAGCTTGCAAGTGGCAAAGGAGAGCAAATTCCTTCTTCGTTTTCTGTCAGTTTGCAGTGGGTCCAGTACAGAAAACAGCATACGTACGAAGCATGAAAAACAGCAACCGGACGTGAGATGCAGCACTGTAAACAAGCCCAACAGTGGTCTCACTGCGTTGCTTATTTTTCAGAAGGCTGTACGCGCATTCTAATCTTCCCCGCACACCCCAAATTCGTATTGAACAGAGCCCCACTCCCTTACAGTCCTGATGAGTTGATAACTGGTCAGGGCTCTGATTATTACAAAGCAGGCATGAGGCAGGATTCTTTTACATGAAGTGAAGGAATTTTAAACAATCGTACACATAGCAACAGCTGTTGCTTCGTGGAACTGAGTAAGGACGAGAAGGGCAGTTTTTGAGAAGACGGACGAATGCTTTGTAATTTTTGTTCAAAGATTTGGGAGCAACAGTTCCTCGTGGCCCCGCATTCCAGTGCCAGGATGTTATGCGGAGATCGGAAATAGAGTTTTCAAGGTGACATTGTGAGCTGGGCCAATCAGGAGGAGACTCTCCCAGTGGCAGTAATGCCATTACAGGGTTAAGGCCACCACACAGTGGCAAGGGAATCGAGGCTAGAACAGGGTTCTAATAAAGAGTACTTGTACTCTACTCGACAAAAGAAAATCCAACCAAGCAGCAAGCCAGCATGGTGGTTCACCACAGTGTTCTCCAGGTGGAACTGAGATGTTCAATAGTGGGGCATCACCGTGAACCAGAACTTCAGACTCGGAAATATACACATCAAGGGAATTTTCTGATTCCTCAGATGCCTCAGATCAGCCCCAACCACACGTGAAATAAACTCCCTGTCAAGGAAAAAGAAACTTGCAACAGCTGTATGCATCGAGGTCTTGCTGTATGCCCCAGAATCTTCCTACACACTCACATATATGTACAGAGGTCTGTGGCGTTGATGTACCGATTGTCACAATAATCCAATGAAATAGATGCTATTACTTCTACTTTTAATAAAGAGCAAGTTGAGGCACAGAAAGGACAAGTGGCTTCCTGACATCACTCAACCAGGACTGGACTTCAATTCCAGGCAATCCGATCTTTGCTGCGTCGCTTCCCTTAATGAAGGGGGTGCCTCTGTAATATGATGATGAAGTCAGCCGTCGAGTACAGAAGTCAGGAAGCTCTGCTGGTAGACAGCATGATAGAGTCACTCGTGTCAAGCAGTGACCTGTGTCAGCCAATGACTCAAGCAGCTAAGGGCAGTGAGCTAAGAGCAGATATCCCTGAGACCCAGCTGATGACAAACTCAAACTGATAATTAGCAAACACGGAGGAGGTCTGCAAAGGCCCAAGACTGACTAAATTCCTTTCAAAAGGAAGAATTGGTTTTGGAGCACTTGGGTGGCTCAGTCAGTTAAGCCTCCAACTCTACTACGGTTCTTCGACACTTGTGGAGGCGTTGATAAAGATGTCTGGATTCCCTTCTGCCACTGTCCCTGTGCACAGAGAGCCTCAGAGCCCGGTGGGAAGGGTCGCAAGAGATGATCAAGATTTCAGTGTTGCTGGGGTCCTGGTGATAATATCCTACAGCGTTATAATTATGGCTTGTTTCCTGGACACAAGGCGAAATACCTAGAAGAGATTCAAACCATGGGTATTACCCCCAAGAGTCGTGTCAGGAAGGCTGAAACCCAGGATGTACTGAAATTTTCACAATGTATAGAGGACAGTAGAAAATAAATAATAATAATAAAATAAAGACTTTTAAAAGGCGTATGTAGTGCAAGGATGAAGAGAAGGAAGAGATAGGTCTCTGCTTAATGTGAGTGATGTAATGTCAATAGAAGACAAAAGGCAAAGAAAACACTTCCTTCCTCATAGCTTCTTCATCTTTCCAACCGTAAACATCTCCCTCCTGGAAAAGGTAGAAGAAAAGTTCGTTTAGAGAGCGGTCTTAAAATCTGTATCTCCCTCTCTCTCGGCCCCTCCACTGCTTGCACTCTCACGCTTTCCTTCTCTCTCTCTTTCTCTCTCTCTCTTTCAAAAATAAACTTTAAAAAAATTAAGGGACACCTGGGTGGCTCAGTCGGTTAACCGTCCAATTTTGGCTCAGGTCAGAATCTCACGGTTTGTGGATTTGAGCCCCGTATCGGGCTCTGTGCTGACGGCTCAGGGCCTGGAGCCTGCTTCGGCTTCTGTGTCTCCCTCTCTCGCTCTCTCTCTCTGCTCCTACCCTGCTCTCAGTCTCTCTCTTTCTCTCAAAAATAAACATAAATTTTTTAATAAAAATAAATAAAATATGTCCACAAAGTATTAGATGCTCTTCCCTTTAAAAGGCAGAGCTTAATTCTCCTCTCGAAGAATGTGGGCTGTATTTAGCGACTTGCTTCTAACAAATGGACAGTGGTAGAAATAACAGAGTAAGCGTAAGGGTAAGTTTTCATTGCTCTTGGATAGACACCTAGAAGTGGAATCGCTAGACCATACGTAATGTTGTTTATCTAACTTTTAAGGAAAATGGCAAAGTGTGTTCCAAAGTGGTGCCACCATTTCACCTGTCTAACAACAATGCACGACGCTTCCAGTTTCTCCACATCCTCATCAACACTTGTTAGTGTCCCTCTTTTGGGTGATAGCCACCTTCATGGGGGTGAAGTCATTCACAGTGTTAAATGTTGTTCACTGTTTTAAACTTAAAGCAAAAATAGAATTTCCAAGGGATCAGAGGAAATGATAGAATTCAATTAACTCAAGTTCGGGTTCTTGCTTTTTATAATCACTCTGCTATCATTGATTATTTCAAATCTGCAGTTTCGATAATCACAGGGATTACGCCCCAAACAAGGTAGAACAATTCCAAACTCTACCCGCTCTTGCTCTTGAAGAGGGTGAGACAGAGAGCCTATTTCGGCACTCTCTCCCTAGCCCCCCATCTGAAATCCCCTCGGGCTGTGCTTCCTGCTGACTTGTGCTCTTTTCCTTTCACCTCCTAGGGGCCTCATAGTCAACAGGAGGAGAAGAGGGGAAAAGAAAGACACATTCCTCCCCAGCTGGAGGCGTAGGGGCACTGGGGGGAAGGAGCCTCTCTACCCAGAACCCCTCAAACTTAGGCAGGAAAGGGGGTAAACCTCTGAGAGGCACACCCAGGGGACAAGCAAAAAAGGTGGTTACCTTAGAAAGACAAAAACAGCTCCCAGTTCAAAGCGACTAGATGCTGACTCTATGAAACCAGAAAGAATGTTCTGCCCACACGCGCAGTTGTCAGCAGGGGAACCACAAGAAAGAAATCTCGGAGGTAAACACTGGGAACGCTCATCGAGTTCTGCCTGGGAAGAAGAGAAACGTGGGCGGTGGACTCCAGTCTGGTTCTCCTGTCAGCGGCCTGTCCCTGAGAAGACAGAGGCCATGAGCGCCCCATTCTCCTGTCTCACTTAATTCCGTTCTGTGTTCACGGAGCTCCCTTCCTTCCAAGGACGATCTTGCTCCCACGCCAGGGAGGCTCATCGGGAGACCATGTGCGTGCAGGGTTGGAAGCTGGTTTCGTCCTCAGAGCAGAGCAGCAAACCTAGATGCTGGGAGGAGGGATCGGGGAAAATGCTGAGTGGGAACAGCCTCAGAAGGGGGCTTCCAGATCACAGATGACAGCTCGGCGTCCCTGGTCCTCTGCACCCTGGGCCCTCCTGAACCACGGAGCAAACACCGTCTGACTCATCAGGCAATGCCTTAGCAGGTCACAGGTAGTTTTAGAGAATTACTGTTTCCAACCTTAAGGAACATTCGCATGGTCAGACATTCTCAAAGACAAGAGCCCATAAATTCAAGGGGAGTCCTCAAGAATGGCCACCTGAGGGCTGCAGAAGACCGAGTCCCCATGGCAACCACAGCCTGGAAATCAAACTGTTTTCAAAGAACCGATGCTCAGGGCACCGGTAGGCAAATTAAAATTGTGGTAGCCATTCTTCTTATTGGTTTTTCAACACCTCTGATATTTTAGATCAAGTGCAAGGTCATGCAAAATGGCAAGATTCACCAGGGTATCTTTTGTCATTATCGTTTAATGTGGCCATTCTCCCCAGAATTATTTTCCCGTAATTGTCCATCTCTACAGGAACAGAACAGTTCTTAACAGTATGTCAAGTGTCGTTTCTGAGAAACCTGAAATTTCCTAAAGCCTGTTTTGTTTTTTGGAGGACAAGCTGTGAAAGATTTGTTTTCAAATATTTCATCTTGAACCTCCAGCCTTCCACATGAGTGTGAGCACCAAAGTAGTGCGATGAGTTCTTTTCTGCTTCTAACAACAACAACAACAACAAAAGTTCCTCTCAGGATACTCAGTTGCTACACTGAGACAGGCAAGGGAGGAGTGGGATAGGAGTTTGATATGACAGCATTTGTAGAAGACAAGAATACGGCACTCCCTGTGAAGAAATCGCAAGCCAGTTTGGGCTGGATTTGTTCTATTCACTTAGCTTTGAGAGTACTGACTTTCTGTTCAGATCTGTGTCAAGGGTCAGTGAAGCCTACCTTTGCTATAAAGATTATTAGTGTAACAATGGGTTTTAAACTAACTGTGTGATCTCCATGGACGAGGAGAGAAGGAAGGCTTCAAAGAGATCGTAGGACAAAAGTCAAGGAAACCAGGTAGATGATGGCCCCAGAGGAGAAGAAAGAAGCCAACAAGAAGGAGAAAATCAAGGAAAGGAGAGCAGGACTACATCTGAGGTAGACTGAGGAAGTCAGTGACCCACCCTGTGGCTGCTCTTTATTTCCAAGATGAGTAGATGGCCTTGAAGATTTGGTCTCCTGGTTTTATGGGCTTTCCCAGAATCAAGACTTATGATGCCAAGCTTTTTACAGGCATGGATTCCTGCTTCTCTTCTTAATATGCTATAACTCAAGGACTTAAGAGAAATGTAGCTCTTCAGAAGTTCACTCGTGTAGATTTCTATTTTGTTTAATTAAAATATTTAAGACATGGAGCTGATATACCAATTGGCAGGTACATTAAACTGTCAAGCATGGCAAAATGGTTGTACAATGTTCAGCCTTTTTATGCGGTACCAACACCACCTGACGAACGGAGTGATAAGGAAACATGGAGCGCCTGTTTATTTAATAGGCCGGAAAGATGAAAAAGAACTCTCCTCAGTGTGCCAAGTACAACATAATTGCTGACAGAATAGTAGCCGCAGGAACAATAAGGTAGAAAAGTCAGGTCTTATGAAAAAGTGACTGAAAGCTTGCCTATTGGTAGCCCCGGGGTCTTTTAATTGTTTCTATTCCACAAAGAGAACATAAACGGGGATCATGCTGGCTTTTTAAATAGTTCGGATCCCTCCTTCCCTCCCTCCCTCATTTATTCCTGTCTTCCTCCCTTCCCCCACCGCTCAGTCCCTCCTTCCTTCCCAAACCACGCTAAGTATTCTGTTAACAACCTAGCCTTGTAAACAAATACACACATTCGCAAACATGAGGGACATGCTTTGGTCATCGTTTCTTAGTGTTATTTACAGAAATGCAGCGTTCATACATTTCTACAGCTGGATTTTCTAACTCAATGATACTTCATAGAAATCCCAATGGAGCCGATTGATTTTGCTATAATTCATTCTTTTTAATGGCTGCATCATGTTTTATGATATTTAAAATTTTTTATTTTAAAGATTGATTCAACCATTCCTCTCTTTATGGGGATTCACCTTGTTTCAGAATTCTAACTGTATGAATAATGCTGTAATAAACATGACCCATCCATTCTTCTGAAATTATATTATTACAGTATGTATTTTTATGTCTTTGGAATAGCTTCCTAGGAATGAGACTGGTGGGTCAAAGCGCATGTGAATTTTTATTTTTAGAAGATATTGCCATACTACAGTTTAAAAATGACCGTAACAGGGGGTGCCTGGGTGGCTCAGTCAGTTAAGCATTGGACTCTTGGTTACTGCTCAGGTCATGCTCTCACTAGCTATGCAACCAAGTCCTGCTGCGAGCCCAGAGCCAGCTTGAGATTTTCTCTCTCCTTCTCTCTCTGCCACGCCCCTGCTTATGCTCTCTCTCTCTCTCAAAATAAATAAATAAACATGAAAAAAAGAAAAGGACAATTCACATTTCGTTTGCAAAGTGCAACAGTACCTTTCCCTCCGCATTCTCACCTCTAAAGAGAATAACAGCGGTACCATTCTATTGTTTTTGTTAATTATGGGCTGTAAAGGGCTATCGTGTTGTTACTTTAATTTGCATTTCTTGGATTACAGATTATTTTTTAAAATGTTTATTTATTTATTTTGAGAGAGAGAGCGTGAGTGAGGGAAGGGCAGAAAGAGAGGGAAAGACAGAATCCCAAGCAGGCTCCACGGTGACAGTGCGGAGCCTGATGTGGGGCTCCATCCCATGACCATGAGATCGTGACCTCCCATGAGCCAAAATCAAGTGTCTGACACTTAACCGACTGAGCTACCCAGGTGCTTCAATTACAGATGACTTTAAATATCCATACATTATGGCCTTTATGCTCACTTTGGGCTAAATTATCCACTCATATCTATTTTTATTTTCTGTTGCCTATTAGTGAAACTCTTGGTATTTTAAAGATAGTAACTTTTTAATCTGTCATCTGTGATGCAAATATATTTTTACCTCTACAATTCCTCACTGACCTTGTTGAAATCTTCTGTAGCTGTTGGTTTCTTGTCTTGGAAGAAGACATTCTTGGACCATTCTCCACAAATCCTAAACGGTACACAGAGGCTCCTAGATTTTCTTATGTACTTTAGATAATTCATTTATCTGCTTGTTGATTTTTTTAATCTAATTCTTTACATTGAAGTCTTCAGTTATCTGGGATTTATTTATATAAATGCTGAGAGAAAAGTGTACATTTCTATTTTCTTCCAGATGAATAGTCGATCGAGCCAGTACCTTTCTTCTCACAGACTTGAAATATCAACTTCATGATAGATTAAAACAGTGTGTATTTTGATATCTAGATTTTCCATTCAATTCTTCTACCATATTTATTTCAAAAACCAGAGCTCTATTTATTTAATTATAGTGGCTGCATGGTGTGTTTTAATATCTGCACTCACTAAGTCTTTCTTCATACATTTTATTCTGGGGCTTCTAATTTTTTTCAAATAAGCTTTAAGAACTTTTTATTTAATTTTTAAGTGTTGTGATTCTAATTGGAATTGTGGTATAGATCATAATTAATGTATGTATAAATATTACATATACATGCATATAGTGAATTTGGGGAGACCTAACATTTTAATTACATTCAGTCTATAAATCTAAGAACTTAGTATGACTTTCCATTAGTTTGAGGCTTGCTGTTAGGATTTAATACTTTTCTTCACACAGTATTGCCTTGCATTTTATTGCAACCACAAATTAATTTTTCCCATGTTCACGTTTAGGTGATTTCTGCTATTTATTGTGTGTGATTTTTCTATCTGTGTATCTTACCAACTCAAGTGCTTTTTTCTCAAGTCTCTTGTGTTTTCTAAAAATATAATATAACCTACAAAAAAAGAAAGCTTTATCCTTTCCTTTCCAATGTTTATACAAATCATTTTACTGTCTTTTCTTACTACATTTGCTAGAAACTCTAAGACAATCTTAAATAATAATGACAAAAGCAAGCAATCTTTTCTAGTTCCTGATCATAATTAAAGTGATTTTAGTGTTTTGATAGTTAGGATCATGTTTATTGATGTTTCGTAGTCTACATCATACTTACAAGGGTCCCTCATGTACATATATTCTTAAAGTTATTATTAAGAATAACTCCAAGGACTCCTGGATGGCTCATTTGGTTAAGTGCCAACTCCTTGGTTTCAGCACAGGTCATGGTCTCACGGCTTCCTGGGTTCAAGCCCCACGTCAGCCTCTGTGCTGACAGTGCAGAGCTTGCTTGGGATTCTCCCTCTCTCCCTCTCTCTCTGCCCCTACCCCACTGGTGTTGTCTCTCTCTCAAAATAAATAAATAATTTAAAAAAAAGAAGAACTCTCGAATGTTTATCAAATGTTTATCAGCATCTTTTGGGATGTTCATTTATTTTTTTGGCTTTAATATGTTGATTTAATGAATTACATGGCTTGATATCCTGATACCTACCTTTCATTCTTGCGATTAATTCTACGTGGCCATAGTTTCTTAGTCTGTTAACATATTGCTGGATTATTGTAGCTAATATCACATTTAAAATGTTTTGCATCTAATTAGAGTGACATCAATCTTTTTGCAGTATCTTTATCAGGTTGTAACAGGATTGCTTTCATAAAGACAATGAGAGTTGTCTTCTCCTAGGGTCTTAAATGGTTCGGAATGGCTTGCTCTTTAAGGTTAGTGTTCGGCTATGAAATCATCAAATCCTGTTAACTTTTTCAATAATACATTTTTAATCACCTTTATCATCTCTTCTACGGTGCTTGGTCTAATTCAAGGTTTCTACTTCTACTTCAATTTTAATAATTTATATTTTCCTAGGAGATCATCAATGTTTTTTAGGTTTCTGGATTACCATTTGGGAGATTAAGGTTTTCTGTGTGGTCAAGTACGTAATTAACTATTTTTGTAACTAATGCATGGATGTTAAAAAAAAAAAAAAGACATGTTCTTCAGGAGTCAGTAAATAGATTTATATTTAATAAATAGAAAAATTGTGAATGCACCTTGAAGTAGACACTAGCTATAGGCTTAGGATAAATAGGTCCAATTTCCACCTCTCTCCCTCTGCCCATCTCCCAACTTTTCTGTAGCGGTGTTCATCACACCTGTCCCCAGTAGCTAGGGAACTCCTATCTGCACTTAGATCTCAGCTTCATGTCACTTCCCCCAGGAAGTCCTCCTTCATATCCTAAACTAAGTTGGGAAACAGTCTCACAATCCATAGAACTTTTTGTCCTTTGCACTTTTCTTATTTGTAATTATGTAGTTGTTTGCATCAATAATAGAGTAATGTCTTCTTCTCCCACTGAGTAGGTTCTATGAGGATGGAATAACATCGCTTTATCTTATCCTCCAAACATAACTGAGTGCCCAGCACATAGTAGACATGTATTTCTTATATGAATGAATCGTCTGCTCAGCAGAGGAGAATAAATTCAGGAAGTGGGACTGGCGATTTCCACCAGGTGGCTGGAAGCCCAGGCTGCCTCGTCAAAGGATGAGGAAGCAGACGTGCAAGGAAATCAGCAGAGTAGAAAGCTCGAGAGGGGAAAACGTGCTGGTTCCCAAGAGCCTCCCAGTCCCTGTGAAGTTGGAGTCAGAGCCCCAGCTGCAGTCTCTTTCCTCAGGTTCATCAGACCCGCGGTGGCCTTGAATTCCACTTTTTCTTGAAGCTAAAAAGCAAAGCAGATTTTCTTAGTTTTTTTTTTACCAAATGTCTGTTCTCTGTCCAGGATACCACATTTCATGTAATTGTCATGTTTCTCAGGCTTCTCCTGCTGAGAGTGTTTCTCAGACTTCTCGTATTTTTTTCTTTTTATGACCTCATGGTGCTTTTTGTGCTTTATTTCATCCCTTCCATTTTACGCTTGCTTCGTGTTCAGTTTGGTTAGCAAACCGTCTCTTTTTCCTTTTGCTATTTTTTGCTGGTTTTCATAAATTTCCTTTCATCGTCTTTATCATCTTGTGAAGACTGTTCTACTAGAAGTTTCTATTCCATAAACGTTTGCTTCCTCTCTCTAGGGGCTCATAAGAAAACATACATTTCTTTCATTTTCTTTAAAAAAAAAACCCACAAGATATAATTTATTCCTTCACCAAGATCGTCTATACTAATGAAATCAGCCTCCTAAGAATATTTTCATTCCTATTCTCAACTCTGCCCTTATCCCGACCAAGATAAAATCTTGGTAATACTTTGCTTCATTGCTTTTCTCCTCCTTCACCCCTCGCTCCTAGATTTCCCTTAAATAGTTCAGCACGTTTAGTTCCAGATTATTCTTAGAATTACCCTTACACAGTTCCTTTCTATTTTAAGAATTCTTATCTGGGGTTGCTAGTATACAATCCTGGTCTCTTGCTGTCCACTTGGATTTCACTGCGCGTGCTTTGCCGACCGCTGCTTCTCTTCCTCCCCTTGCTCCAGTAACTTCGGTGGTGGTGCAGGTAGTGGGTGGAGGTTTGCCTGCTCTATCCTCCCCTGGTAGTTTCTTCTAGAGTCCCAGGTGCACCACTGATGCACTGTCTGGATCACAGCACACTGCCTTTACCTCCATCCTGAGAGGTGGCTGACATGCTCAGAGAAGAAAGGGTCTTGGAGAGTAATTCCTTTCTCTCAGTGGTCAGACACCACCCGCCATCTTCTGTGTAAGGTGTTGCATATGAGAGGCGCCTGGGTGGCTCAGTCGGTTAAGTGTCTGACTTCAGCTCATCTTGTGGTTAGTGGGTTTCACCCCCGCGTTGGGCTCTGTGCTGACAGCTCAGAGCCTGGAGCCTGCTTGGGATTCTGTGTCGCCCTCTCTCTCTGCCCCTCCCCTGCGTGCACTCTGTCTCTCTCTCTTTCTCTCTCTGAAAAATAAATGAACATTAAAAAAAAAATTAAGCTGTTGCATATGAAACATCGAACGGCATTGATTCTTTAGGCAACCAGTTATTTCTGTCTAAAAGTTGGTAATGGTTTCTCTCCATTCTCAGAGTTTAAGAATTTTCCAGACTAGCTTCGGTGACTTATTTTTCCTCATCCCTTCTGCTCGGAAGTCTGTGAATAGTTTCAGTTTGCACATTCAGGTCTTTCTTAATCTTGAGGACATTTTCTTCTTTCATTAGTTTAATTATTGCCTCTTCTCCATCTGTTCCTTTTCTCTTCTCTAAATCTTCTTTTACTCACATGTTAATTCTTCCAGATGCATCTGCCAACGATCTAGTTTTTCTTCTCCTGCTTATCTCGTCCTTGTTCTTTTGCTCTGTGTTTTAAGATATTACTTCCAGGTGAATTTCCAGGTCGCTAAGAGTCTCGGTAGTGACCGCCATGCCTCCAACTCATTTGCTAGCAGTTTTAGTTCAAAAATCCTGCAGAAAGTCTTTTCGAAGCAGAACTGACTACATTGAGATGTTTCTATATTTTGGTCCAAACTTTAATCTTTCATTTAGGGGCTTATCCTGTGTGTTCTGCTGGTTTGCCTCTCTCAGGCTCCTGGGTCTCCTCTGAACCCTGGGGCTTAGCTCCTGCTGTTACCATCTTCGAATGATGCCACAGAACAGTGGTTCTCAGAGTGTGGTCCGCAGAACCCCGCAGTTCCCCAAGACCTGCTCGGGGCATCTACATGACCAAACCCTTTTGTCCTAATCCTACCATGTTAGGTGCCTTTCTCCCATTGTTGACATTTGCTCTGATGACACAAAAGCAGCAAGTCAAAGCAGTGTCACTAAAATGCATCAGCTGTCACTGCGTCCTTCACCAACAAAGAAGTAAAGACTTGAGTGGTTTCTAAATGTCTCACTGTAACGAAGGGCACAGCCGGGCCCCCATCCAGCTCTCCAGCCCAGTGCCACAGACACCAGGCTGCTCTGTCGTCTCTGTCCCCCCTGGGAGCCAGCTCTAATTCCAGGGAGAAGGAAAAGAAGATAAGAATAAAAATAGACATAAAACATCCAGTACTTTTCACAAGAGGAGTGACTGAGGAAAGAAACAATCCATTCTCCTCGGTTGTCTCTGCCGGTAACGCTGTCCGACACCTAATGTGCTACTTTGGCAACCAGAGAAAGCAAGCGAGACTCGCCCTGGCCAGACGCCAAGAGGTAGCACCTGACTCGGGGCTCACTGAACCCCAGCTGTGCGCTGACCACTCCCTCTGCTTGGGGCTGTATTTTTTATCAGGATAAAAATGAAACTTGGACTCTTGGTAAGGAACCTCATCCTACTTGTTTCTTCTGTAGTATCATTTCCTTCTTCTGGGAGCAGGGCCAGAGACCTACCTTGAAGGACCCCATGCAAATGAAAGCCCCTGTTGAAAGAGCAGGGAAAAGTGCTACAAAAGGTACTAAAATTTTTTGTTACCTACAAAAGAGTAACAGGAGTAATAGCGATACACAAGTAACAACATGTACTTGCAAATCTGCAAAATAATATTTTGGTGTCATCATTTTATGTAATGTAATAATGATTATACTTTATTAAAGTGATACCTTGATTGACCATATGATTTTTCTGGCTTTTCGGCAAATTTATTAGAACATCAAAATCTACTTTATGTTTTTTTTTAATTTTGTTTAATGTTTATTTATTTTTGAAGGAAAGAGAGCGTGAGCAGGGGAGGAACAGAGAGAGACGGAGACACAGAATCCGAAGCAGAGCCCAGCCTCTGAGCTGTCAGCATAGATGCGGGGCTAGAACCCACCAACGAGGAGATCATGACCTGAGCAGAAGTCGGATGCTCAACCAACTGAGCCAAACAGGCACCCCTCAACTTTATTTTTAATAGCTATTGATTTAAAACAATATTGGTAGCTCTTGCAAAATTACAAAAAAAATTTTTTATAGTTTTTAATTTTGAGAAGGGTCTTTCTGCGTATGCCTCTGTTACTGGAGCTATTTTGCACGCTGTGACAACGTCGTTGGGATTATTTGGGGATATTATATGGGGATAAATTTCTGATAAATTATATCAAGATATATACATTTTATTACATCTGGAACTGATGATTGCCACAGAATAATTTTTTCTAAAAGATTTATCTCTCTGTACAAAATGGGTTTCACGTAAGTGGAACTTTACATGCGAATTTATATGACGTTAATTTCAATGTTTCCTCTGACCTTTCCTTGAACTTGTGGAGCTGTGGTTGCCACTTCCGCTGCCACCATTGCCCCCACCTGTCTGGACCCAGATTCTGTCCTGGCCACACGCCCTCGGGAAGGCTGAGCTGCCCTAAGGCGTGCACGGAAGGTCTGGGCTGACTGATGTGTGCCCGTGGGCCGTGATCCTCACGTGGGCGGCTACCCGGCGCCTCATCCGTGTGCATATTGCGCCGGCCCCTCAGCCTCGTCACAAAACACAAATGCAAAGATAGAAGTGGACGAAGAATTTCCAGATGGTCACAGAAGAACATTAACCCAGGCACAGCGTCCTTCTCGACCTGGGCGCTGTGTAACCGTGGGCCCAGCCTGGGAGCCCAGGCACACAGCAACCGTAATTTCTGGTTTTCCACCAACTAGAAGTTTGGACTGGCGTGTTTAATGCACTTTTTATTGCCCATCTCGTAAGTAATTTGTCTTATAAACCCGCCATCCACAGTCTCTCCTTCTAGAGGCCTTCTGCAGCTCTCTCAGCGAGCAATGAGAGAGCTTCTCCTCATAAATCCTCTTCTCCTTATAAATCAGATGGCTACCTTTCCTAGGAAAGCAATGTGAGCCTAACCTTAAATAATCACTAATGACTTAAATTAGTTGCTGGGTCTTTCTGAGCCTCTAGTTTTCCCAGGACTGATTAGCTCAGGCTCAGAGAAGCTTTGCGTTCATCCAGCCATTTAAAACGTGACGGACATAAATTCAGAGTCCAAGTTCTGGAGCCGTCCTGCCTGCTCAGATGCCACTCTAACCTCCCCTCTCCTGCTCTGAGCCGTAAGCATGGGATCAACCTGTGTAAGCCTCAGTCTTCTCATCTGTAAGATGGGGATTGTAGCACACCTTTAAAGATGGGGCTTGACAAATGCTTATTACTAATATTCACGTCTAGGTAAACAGGGTTCGATCTCTCCGCTTAGAGCGGTGATGTTTCTAAGAAAACAAAAACGCTAGCTTTGACTAACCATTTTTTCATGTAAACTGTAGTTGTTCACTACTCCTTTCTGCAGGAGTCTACGAAGGGGCAGAAAAAGAGTCCCATTCCGTAAGGCCAGTTCAGAAAGTATGGTTGGATGAAGCCTGCTGTAAGATCAGCCGGGGCAGTTACGTGTGAGTGTGTGTGAGAGAGAGAGAGAGTGTGTATGTGTGTGTGTGTGTGTGAGAGTGTGTGTGAGAGAGTGTAAAGAAAAGACTGCAAGTCTGCATATGATCAGCCTTGAACTTCCTCAAAAGTAAGCCTTGAATGTCCATGTTTATAACCAACAAAGACACCTAGCTCTCATCCGAATACTGGGATTACTTTCTCCTGTTTACACGGCAGCCGTCAGCGGAGCTCCGATGGGACAACTCAGGTAACACAGAACAGAGCACTCCTGCTCACACGAGACAGAGAACAGGCAGTTGTTGAGGTTGATTTTTTCTAACTGGGAGGAGGCTTTCCAAGCCTAACTTATGGTTGGTCTTGAATTTGAAACCTAAGCCAAGGGCAGGGTTTGGTAAAAACAACTTGCGAATGTAAAAAGAAACTCACATTTAAGTGTCTTCCACTTGACTAATACGGACTAAAAGACTCTAATTAGTCAACCCTACACACCAGTGGAGAGGCATCATGTAAAAAATCAATTTCTTCCCTATAGACTTTACAAAATAAAAGCGTGACAAAGAAATGAAATCATCAGAAAATGATGCAGTTAGAACATTTCATGAAATTCTGCCTTGAGATCCATGCTATAGAATATCTGCAAGGTGTTTGTGCTGCTAAAAGAATGGTCTGGAAATGGTCACCGAACTTGTGTCCTTCCCACTCCCCCACCTCCACTTGCCTGGGCTTCTACTGCCCCCCGGGCAGGACTAGGGTTGGCTATCCAAGGGTGTCCCATCTTATGCTTAATTAGCGGTTTCACTGTCTTCACTGCCAGCTGTCCCAGTCAAGTTCCAAGTTCTGAGAACCAGAACAAGGAAAAGAGGAACGACTTTGAGATTTTATGAAAGAGAGAAGGTTATGCAGAGAGCTGGTTACATGTCCGATGGAAGGGCTGAGAAGCCAACAGCGACAGAGAGGAAACTCAGGGAGCAGCAACAGCAAAAAGCCCCTGCCTCGCTGGAGCCACTAGGTACAGGAGACGGTGCTTCTGGACCCCAGAGCCAGGGCCACCTGGGGGAGGCTGACGAGCCCATCCAATGTGCACTAGAGCCATGAAAGAGACACACAGGGCAACATTCCACACCCACCAAGTCAGAATCCCTGCAAATGGGACCAGGCATTAGTGGTTTTGAAAACTCCCTAGATGAGGCGCCTGGGTGATTCAGTTGGTTAAGCGTCCGACTTCGGCTCAGGTCATGATCTCGCGGTAAGTGAGTTTGAGCCCCGCGTCAGGCTCAGAGCCTGGAGCTGGCTGTGGATTCTGTCTCCCTCTCTCTCTGACCCTCCTCTGTTTGGACTCTGTCTCTCTCTCAAAAAGAACAAAAACTCTGTAGATGATTCCAATGTGCAACCAACCTTGAGAACCACTGCTTAAAGCATCCAGTTAGAATCTGCATACCTAGTATTACATCTCTCCCAGACTGCACGGGCCTGTGGAGAGGGGCTACTGACATACCATTGCAGAGACCAAAGTTACCAGTTAGATTAGACAGGTAGCCAACCTGCTGGAAGGTATCTTGAAGATACATCCTAGAACTGGATTGGATTTCTAGAACTCCGCTTCATAGGTAACTTTTTAGGAACTGCTCTACAAAATACGCTATTTTAAAGAGCCAAATAGCTAAACACTTATTGGCAAAACTTTGATGAACTATCACACTGTATGCCGATTACGGTCAGGCACCGGCTGGCATAATCGATTCACAAGGCATTTCAAATACACATAGATTGAGTGGAGTCGAATATTTCTGCGTAATAACTCCATTAACTTGCACACATTAAGTGTGTGCTAATTATTTGTTGAATGAACTGATCATCAAAGGAAAATTAATGTTCAGTATGATATTATCATAATTTTTATTGCATTTTAATTCTTTTAAAATGGATAATCCACAATAATACATAGGATGAATCTGTTCACTAGAAACAAACATCTTAATGTGATCTTCTCTTAAATGACTGAGAAGGCAGTTCGAGATTTTGTCCAGCCCTGGGGCAATCACTGTGAACACCAACTATCATCACGAATGTTGTCAACCAGACGTCTGGTTGGCAAAGGTCCAGTTAATAAAGGTCACTGAAGCCTTGGTAACTGGGAAAAAAAAAACAATCAAAAAAACCAAGTTAATGCTTTTTAAGAACCACCTGTAGTAAGTGTAATAAGTCTGCCCTTTTTTCATCAAGCGTTTATTCATACAAGAAATGTTTATTAACTAATTAATATTTGTTCCAGAGAATAACCAGACAAATAAGGTACCGGCCTCAGAGCACTTTATAATCCGATGGCAGAGATTAGACAGTCACACGAATCCTGGTAGGAGGTAGTAGGTGCTGATCTCAATGTTCAGCCAGGCTGCTGGTGACCAGACCAGAGGACACGCAGAGGGAGATTTAGAGCAAATGCCAGCCGATGGCGAGGAACAAGGGCACCCATTGTATGCCCTTGAAGAGAGAAGTGAACTGAATCAAAATGGCAGAACGGACACAAGCCAGAAAACCACTTAGGGAGTCTGGGAAAGTCTAAGCAAAGAGTTCAAAGAGGACAACTTCGGCAAACATTCAAATGCCGGGTGGATGCTGGAAACAGAGTGAAAAGCATCCATAGCATTTCATGCTAAATGTCCCCCAGGGAGGACTGGGGGAAATGAAGGAAACAGAAAGAAGAGCTAGTTTGAAGGGAAAGAAAATGAATATTCCTCTTCAGACCTATCTGGTTGAAGGCTAGCGAGATACCCAACAAGAGACATCCACCGTGAGTGCCCTGAAACGCTCACTGTTTGCCAAATTGTTTTCTTTTTTGTGAGATCGTCCTTGTGTTACTGCAGCCAGAAATAAAACGCTTGTCATTTGTAGTCCAAAATATTGTGACTACAAATATAAATTCCCGTGTTTGCACAGTATTCACAAAGGCTTTCAACAATAGCAGTTCCAGTCATGCGTGCATCACACAGGTAGTGCCTCCACCTCCATCAAAGTCATGGTGGTGATGACGATGTCGTCCAGGCTTTTAGGATGAGGCTGGAGAATTCCAGCCCCAACTGTTCACATGCCCATCATACGACCTGTGATGATCCTCGGTGTTCTTTGTATATTTGTGCCTTCCTGGCTAAGGCTGGAGAGACCATTGGATGATAGAGACGTTATTTTGCATCACAGTCGGGTTGACGGGATAACCCCTGCCCCTCCCCCCACCGTCTGCTTGATAAACATGGCAGCATTTCCTTGACTCCACCCTTTTTTTCTCTATCTCTGTAGAGGTGATGGAGGGAAGTCACTTCCCCATCCTGACAACAAGTAAAAAGCTGAACAGACTGAAAAATCAGCAACTCTTCTTGGGTCTCTCAGAGAGGAGAAGACACACAGCAAATCGCTGCCTCCAAAATGGAGAGACAGACAGACAAATATAGGGAGTCGTGATGTACCCACGCGGAGACTCACAAGTGGGAACCACCTCAGGAACCGGTGCTGGGGTAGGAATTCGTGAATTGCCGAAGGCTCAGTGTGGACAACTCGAAGAGTAAACAACTCTAAGGAGACCCAGTCACGGCAGTCAGGGGAGGCGCACAGTGAAATTTGCTCCAGGAGCCCTACCAAGTTCTCACAGTATCTTGGAGATTGTATTTTGTAGTGGAGTAATTTTGGAGAAAAATCTCCTCACGTTTCTGACAAGGAGAGAGAAGAAGGAACCATTTTGGAATACACTGGAGCACTTTGTTTATTTGTTTGTTTGAGGTAAATTCTACCATCAACGTGGGCTCAAACTCACAACCCAGGGGGCATCTGGGTGGCTCAGTCAGTTAAGCCTCTGACTTTGGCTCAGGTCATCATCTCACAGTTCGTGGGTTTGAGCCCCACGTTGGGCTCTGTGCTGACAGCTCAGAGCCTGGAGCCTGCTTCAGATTCTGTGTCTCCCTCTCTCTCTCTGCCCCTTCTCCACTTGCGCTCCGTCTCTCTCTCTCACAAATAAACATTTTAAAAAAATTGAAACATAACAAAACGAAACAAAATTCACAACCCAGAGAACAAGAGTCTCATACTCTATGGACTGAGCCAGCCAGTCCAGAGCGCCTGAAAACTCTCTCTTAACAAGGCCCGCCCTCATGAAAACTAGCTCAGCAGGACCTAACCTGCTTGGGTATTATCAATGCCTAACCAACCTGGCAGAAGGGAAATATCCAACCTTAGACTCCTCTTGTCATATGGAACAATTCTGTCATTGTTTCCAATATTTCTTTCACGGGCTGTCCCCAGTCCTGCAGGCCCTTCCCATGCTTTCTGGCTTCCCTGTCTCCTTCCTTCCTCCCGAGGTGAATACTGCCAGAATCTTGCAGCTCTGGTACTATCAGTCTGATGGATGAGTCACCCCCACTGTGTTTGTTTCGGGGGGTTATTAGGTCCATGAGAAGGCATAGATAGAATCAGGGCATTTTAGAATGGTACAATTTGGAATAAAATCATGTTCATTTCTCATCTGCCATCTTTTACTAATGGAAAATTTTCACCTGGCCCGTCAATCTTTTTCTAATTATATCTGTTTTGCAGCTCTGTGGCTTACTGCTCCTGCCTCCGTCTACTGATAACGCTATATTTTGAAGCCTTGGGGCTACTTACTAGAGACTCATAATACCCATAATTTAAAGTGAAAAAAAATAAAAAGTGATAAAACCTTCATGTCTTAAATGCAACAGCATGGCCTTGAAACACCGTAGAACTTGTAGTCTGAAGACCTGGAACTAAATTAGCCGAAGCTTTGATTCCCCTGCAGCTGGAGATCCAAACAGATAGAAACGCCTGAGATGACAGTTATGCTTAAGGTCATCGTTAGCCAGAAACTACTATAGCCAAAATGTATAAGCTAATCAATCGAGATTTTAAACAGAAAAAAAAAATTCAGCCTAGTCTAGCAATTTATTAAGGAGCAATGTTTCCACTGCAAATAATTTAGAAAAAATAAATGGGCTCATTAAAAGTTAATTCGTTTTTACCATAAAATAAGCATATGGAAAGATTATAACCAAAATTAGAAACTCTACCAAGGATTTTTGAATCACATAAAAATTTAGTTAATGGGCCTTCAATTATTTACTAATTCAATAACAATATACAAATTTCAGTGTTTTGTCTGTGTCATTATTAGATTGTTTCCCAAGAGCAGATGGTGGGACATACTGATGTAGAGGCATCTTCTGCCAAATTATCTTCAGGATTCTATCGATTCAACATTCATAACATTCAGATCCAAGAAAATAATCTGGTCTTATTAAGTAACTCTGGGGGTTGATATTTTTAGTTTGGTTTTACCCACGGGCATTCTAGGATGATGTCTGTTCAAATAACGAAAGGACTTCGGGGTGAGTTGTCTTAACTGTAATAGTCCCTGGTTTTATGTTACTGAGTTCTGAATCTCTGATTAACCAAAAAAATCATCCACACATTAAAAATAAGTGGAATTAGTCCAGAAAAACATGTCTAGCAGAGGTGTTTCGTTTATCGAATACTTAGTATGCTCAGCACTGCGTTATTGTAGACATTCCCATTTCAAAGATGAAGAAACTGAGGCTCAGTGACATTTTGAAGGTGGGTCTACTGACTCTTCTCTCTGCCTTTCTGCCTCAATTAATAGTTGGGTTGACATTTTTTCCTTCTCTAATCTATTTTCTTCTCTAATCTATTTCTAAAACAAAGGCAGGAATAGCAGTCCCAAGCCTTTTCTGGTATGTAGCATTAATTACATCGAAAACAAATTTCACCTTATTGCAGCTGTCTCATCACAGAGTGTACAGTATTTCCACCCTTTACTCAAGGCCCCTTGTGGTTTTTCTTGACCTCTTTCTCCTTGTTTTAAACAATGGGTACTTACCACAAATGTGTGAAACAAAAATGTCCCAGGAAGTGCACTGCAACAAACAAAATTCTAACAATATCTAAAGGTTATAAAAATGGAAAAACATAATAGATCTGAGAAAAAAGCAACATGTTCTTGGAAATCGTATTTCAAGATGACATAAAAGGGTTCCTTCTAGAAGGAGTTCCCTGGTATTTATTTGCATATAAAGAACTTAACCCTAAAGCGGTACTTGCAAACAGAATACTGATTGGCCGAGGAGCAGAGTGAACGACAAAGAAAACAAGTTATAATCCTCTCACCTTGTGATTGGTGCAGGGGTGCTGACTTGGGAAGGCTGTGCTACTGCCTTGTTACCTAGAAAGGTCATCGAAGGTTATCACATGGAAGTTTGCGTCCCTTCCTTTGGACACACAGAATTGAGGCTGCGTGGCATCTAACACACAGCGGTTTCGGATTCTTGACAGTCGGTCTTTATTAAATGTGTCTCTGGACAAACCTGATGTCAGGGAGCTAATTCTGTTAATTCATGTAGTCCATCATTCAGTCATACATTCATTCAACTAGTCAACATTTTGCTGAACAATTATTTTGTAAGAGATTCTGGGCTAAACGCTAAAAATCAGAACAAAACACAAAGACATGGCCTCTGCTTTCCCTGTAGAACCAAGGCTCTCTGTCAAGGTCGGTCCATGTCATCTACATTAACATTCTCCTTCCCAGACCGAAATTTCGAGCAGCACTTTTCAATATTAAGTACTAAATGGAGATGCTACAGAACAATGTAATTGCTCTGTTCATTCGGAAAAAGGCAATTTGAATGAAAGACAAGACGGAATTGTAGATTTCTGTAGAAACAGAAGCAGTTTAATTCCACCACCTGAATTCCGGCGAGATTCGGAACGGGTTACGGAATTCTCCCTTCCACGTAGATGTTTAAAAAATGTCTGTTTTAATCAGCAGTTTAGTTTGATTGTAAATTTACTTGCCAATTTATTTCCATGGACTATAGGGCTCAAAGATTCTTGAAAAAAGTGTATTCTTCTAATTCGTTAAATATTTGGGGTGTCTTAATTATGCTACGAATTGACTTGGCAGAGCAAGGCTTTCTTTATAGACCCTGCCCTGTCCAGTGGGACAGCCATGAAGCCACACTTGGCTCCTGAGTGCCTACAGTCTGGCTAATCCAAACTGAGCCCAGTACATGTCATGCTGGTGAAACACACACCAGATTTCTAAGACTTAGTATAAAAGAAAAGGTATTTAAAAATCTTAATCATTTTTATATCGATTACCTGTTGAAGTAGTATTGTGATGATGTTGGAAACATAATGTATACCATTAAGCTTTATTTCTTCTACACTTTTTAAGTTTTTTAATGTGCCTACTAGAAAATTTAAAATAGGCAGCTTGCATTATCTCCATGTTGGACGCCGTTGCTATAAACAGTATAAAGGAAAAGCTTCCGAGGCATTGATAGATTCTAATTATTGTTTGTGGAAGATGAAAATAAAATGAAACGTGTTCTTAATGAGTCTGAAAAACCATTCTTGCAAACCCAGGCAAAAGGAACGGGGTGTAAGTGCAAGGGGTACACCGGGGTCCAAGAAAGGAACTGTGAAGGCAGAGCAAACACAAGTGTGGCAGAAATTAGCCCAGAGGCCTCAGAAAACCACAGTTCCACCTAATGCCCTTGCAGAAATGGCCTCACAACCTAATGAGAGGTGTCGGAGTTCCAGGGGAAAAGCCACTACATTAAAAAATTATGGCAAGTGGTGAAGTACCCAGCATTAGTGAATAAGGAGGGTGGTGCTCTCACAGGAAGTCCCGCCCATGGCCCCGCCTCCCCTCCTCAACCCCTTCCTCCTCCCAAGGTCTGGACAGACTCTCCTTTCACGATGGCTGGTTGGAGCCAATGACCTCCTCTTAAGGTCACTGGGGGCTCAACGTTAACGTGCTGCTCTCACTATGGATGGTTTTGAGATGTCATTTCTCTTCGAGGCCTTGGCGTCTCTGTTTGTCTCCTTCAGTCTTCCTCTAGTTTGCTTTCTCAGTGTCTGAAAGTCTCCGCTCAACCACAGGAATGAGGATGTGGCGCCAGCCATCCCCTCCCATCTCCTGCCCTCGCTGTAGGACCCGTTCCTTCACCGCTAATAGCCTGTATAGTTCTGTCAACTCAAAAAAAAAATTTTTTTAAGAAATTTATCCAGCATCCAGGCATAGGATTATGAAAGAAGCAAAGTTGCAGGCAGATTTATTGTAATACTTCATCAAGGGACAGAATCACTTCTGTCTACACTCAAGGGAATGAAAATTTATATGGTAGCAAGAAAACTTTTGAACAACGTTATTTAACAGTAATTAACAATAAGAAACTAGTCCAACGGATAGGAATGGTTAAGTAACTTGTGATGAATTCGTATAGTGGAATTACTCTACGACTATTAGAAATCATGTTTTTTAAGACTAGTGACAAAAGAAACACACAATAGAAATTAATAAAGATACACAACTATTTACAATATGATCTGACTCTAATTATGTAAAATAAAATACACAGGCTATGGCAATAGTGGCTACCTTGGTGAGATGACAGGTAATTTCTTTACGGATAGTTTCTGTGGTTTTAAATTTTTTACAATGAATATATATTACTTTTATGATCAGAAAAAATATATACATAAGAGAAACTCTTGTTCTCTAGTTTCTAATTTTAATAGTAAGTCCAGTTTTTAAAAGAATACCAACAAAAGCTTGTCTTTCATGGAAAAAAATCATACCGCCTCTGAAGATGCTACGTAATACAGTACTATGTTTTCCTATACACTATAACCCCGTGTCGGCAAGATTAGTTACGCCTGGCGTGACAGTGGTTTACCTTGCCTGATATGATACTGGCTTATCTATAAAACAAACGTTGTGATCCTCCACAACTCCGGGGTCATAGAAAGACCCCTGTCTGAAAACCAGCAAACCTCGTTTAAGGGGCATTAAAAGATAAGACCTCATTAGCCCTTTCTCGAGATCAGTAGCATGTCTCAGGGTGAAAGTTCAAAGCAACACTACTTCAAAGCTAGTTCCACAGACGTTGCAGCAAAAATAGAAAATAAACCTCGGTGATCACAGAAATAA
Organism: Paguma larvata; assembly: GCA_030068075.1. NCBI lineage: Eukaryota > Metazoa > Chordata > Mammalia > Carnivora > Viverridae > Paguma > Paguma larvata. Next base: position 67,049,096 of record CM057839.1, read on the forward strand.
ATCTTCCAGTGTTATCAACCAAATGCTTCGGAATCTATTAAGAATTTTTAAAAAGTCGATTCAAAGAAACCAGGGCACTTTCTAAAGAACAGCAAGTGAAGTCACTCTTTATCGGATGAGTGATTGCTTCGTTCTTATTCGCTCAGGAAAGGTCACATCGCTCACTGCAAGGAGTGCTCTAAAATCAAAGGGTTTCTAGTCAAATTAATCATACTGTGGCTCCTAATAAGTACTTTTCCCTCCTTTCCTTCTCCTAGAGCCACGCGGTGCATTACACGATAGGTTTACACTCCATGAAGAGCCCAACATCTCATGATTCATATTTATTTTTCTGCAAACATTTAAAGCCCTCTGTGTACAGACCCTTGACAAGGTCTCAGTGACACAAAGCCCTCAAGGACCCCGGGCCTGGAGAGTACCTTGAAAGTCACATAAAATAAACTTCTACAATTTGCTCTGCTAAGTACATCATTAACCAGATACGCAAATTAATCTGAGCAGCATTTGATAGAATCACTGCTTCTCTAAGGAATGTTCCAGCCTCCGGCCCTCTGTCATCTCTCCTATACTCTGCCATTTCTTTTTCCAGGGAAACTTGGTTCCACAGAGACCGCTGGGCATATCATGGCAGGCGTAGAGATGGTTACTTGGGACTTAACTTTTTATTCCCACATTTGCAATTATCACTTCAAGATAAACACTACGTTTAGGAACGGGCACTGACCTTGCCATTCGGTTTCTACCAAAATGTTACAGAATGGTCCCACTTCCCATATATTTGTTACGGGACGTGTTGCGGAAATGTTGGCCCCCTCCAAGAAAGAACAAATCCAGGCACCATTCACATTATTCAGTATTTTACAATCACCTATGCTCGTTTCCGAACCTCTGTCGTACGCCACAAAAATTTTTTCTACAAGTCAGACCAATGAAATCCACAGTTTTACAACACTGAGAAGTGCAAATGGTTAACAGCCGATGTGTGTGCAGAATCACGTCAAAATAAATGAATAGGAAAACGTTCAGGACTACTTGTAACTTCTTCTGCCTTTCTTAGAGTAGTAAAAAATCAGAGAAAGAGAAATAATAAAAGCAAAAAGTAGGAAAGCTATGAAAGCCAGCAAAGACTTGCGGGTATGAAAAAAGCTGCATTCCGGGCACAGGGTGACTTCCTCTGGACAGAATGTTCCCAGCGTTTCTGGACCCGGGAAGCCATTGTTGTCAATCATTTTCCTGTAATGTTTCATGGACGTTTTGGGCTCAAACTGATTTGCGGCATAATGATAGAAGCCAAACTTCGGAGCTGTGCGATCATTGAAGGAATAAGCAAAGTATCCGCAAAGATTCACACCATCCAATATGTAGGCTAGAAAAACAAAAGGACAAAACAGTTATTAAAAGTTTTTTTGCACGCAGCATGTCACTTTTACACAGTCTTGGTGCATCAGGGAAACTTTCAACACCATTTAATAAAACTAAGTTAGGTTTAATCACGATAGGTTTCTTTCATGCAAGGACAAACATTGAGCTACATTTAACGTGGAAGGTTTTACATAATTCAACCTACTATGATGCACTTTGGTCAAATCTTTGTGTGCATGAAGGCGGCGAGACTGCTGGAAGTCATCTGAAATGGGGGGCAAGGAAGTCCATGCTTTTATGGGCTCCAGCAGGTGCCAGGCATTCCCTCCTCTTTGGCTAGGGTCTTCGACTTTTAGCTAAACTCCATTTTCCTGAGGGGAAAAGACTAACTCTCTCTTGGACTTTGTCAGTGTGGCAAGGAACGGATAGCACTTTGCTCCGAAGGTGACAGTGGGTGTATATGTTTGAGAGTGCCCATGGAGTATCATGCCCTCGGGTGACATAGGCTTCAAGGGGCTGCTGTTTCCGGGGCTCCTTACCTTTCAGAGCCTCGTTTACATAATTCTGCAGGTAGTACACCCTCAACTGGTCTTGAGCTGCCCGCGGATCATCGTCTATGCCGTTGGCTATTATATACATGGGGAGGTCTCCGTACTTTGTCTTCAGCCAGTTGAGAACTTTGCGTAAGCCCCAGGGCACCACCGCCACCTGACTGGGAGAGTTGAGCCAGGTGATGTCGGTCATTTCCTGCACCTCCAGGTAATCGTTGTATTTCGTTGGATCTTCTTTCTCCCAGTCTACAAGGATGGTGGTGTAATGGCTTAGAGCCAGGAAGTCAAAGGAACCCCGGATTAGCTTTTTTTCCTCTTCAGTGAAATAAGGAAGAAGGAAATTGTTTCTCTGGGTGAGCCAGTCCCTCATCACCCGTGGATAATCCCCGGAGCCGAAAATGGGCTCGGCCAGCCAGCCGATGTCAAATTCCAGAACCCTCTCCGCCACTTCTTGGTCCTTTTGGGAGAAAGGGCAGGCGGGCTCTATCCAATCGGCCTGCAGGGCTATGGATACCTTCCCTTGCTGAGAGCCCCTGAAGTTTTCATCGTACACGCGCCAGGCCAACGCGTGAGCCTTCAGCAGATTGTGCCCGGCGCTGTAGGTCATGTTCCGGGTGTACGGCTCGCCCATGGTGATCCAGAGCTTGACGTGCTGGCCGAGATCCCGGAAGCAGAGCCGCGCGTACTCTGCAAAAGCCAGCGCGGTGCGGGGGTTCTCCCAGGCCCCGTGCCTGGCCAGGGGCCGCGGCAGCCCGTGGTGCGCCGCCCTGGGCCGCCAGAGCGCCACCACCGGGGTGATGTTGGCGCGCGCGAGCTCGCCCACCACGCAGCGGTAGTAGTGCAGGACCGTGTGGTTCACGCGGGACTGGTTGCCCAGCGGCAGGAGCAGGGCCCAGTCCAGGGAGAAGTGGAAATGGGACACGTGCATCTCGCGGAGTAAGGCCACCTGGGGCCGGATGGCGGCCAAGTCCACGCAGTAGGCCTTCCGCCTCTTGGCCACAGCCCCGTCCACCTTAATGAGCCTCTTGCTGTGGTGGACGTCCCACAGGTAAACGTTCGGGTCGGTAAACTGAGACAGAGTGGTGTCCACCTGCCGAGAGAGGAGTAAGCGTGAGCTCCCCCGGGGCCGCCTGGACTCGGAGTTCCGCGCGATGCCCTCCACGAAACTAACAAGAGGAGGAAAAACAGAGGCTTCCTCGCTGAGAATGTCTACCGTTCTTCCCGAGTCGTTAAGTTCCTGAAGGAACAAGCATTCTGCTTTTTGATGCGTGTTTGTTTTACCCCTAGCTCTAACTCTTGAACTGTTCCTTTAATGTTTAAAAAAAAAAAAAATCTGAATTTTTTTTTTTCTATCATTTCAGATGACAAGCAATGGATCTCACACACCTCTGGTCTGTGTTAAAGCCGGTGAAGTGCTCTTGAACGTTTGTGTTTTAATACAAAAAATTACTAATAATATGAGACTCCCAAATTTAAAAAAAAATTGATGAAAAGATAAAGCCTAAAACCTGACCGAGAGTCAGAAAATGCAAAATGGTATTTAAAATTAAATGATGGGGGTGCCTGGGTGGTTCAGTCTGTTAAGCGTGGGACTCTTGATTTCGGCTCCGGTCATGATCTCACCACTCGTGACTTAGAGCCCCGTGAGGGGCTCTGAGGTGACAGTGCAGAGCCTGCTGGGGATCCTCTATCTTTTCCTCTCTCTCTGCCCCTCCCTCTCTCTCTCTCTCTCAAAATAAACAAATAAACTTAAAAACATATATTAAAAAAATTTAAAAATTAAATTAAACCACACTTCTTAAAATCGTGTTCTAAACTGAAGTTTGCCGTAGGTGGAGAACATGCTAGAAACCCGTGACTGTTATCTTTCATTGGCTTCAGTGTCAAAGACAGGATTTGACAAATTCAACCTGCCAGTAAAAGCGAGAGAGAATGTGGGAATGAGGAACAGTGCCGTCATTTACATATACCGGGCTATTTAAACATCGTTTTTAAGTTTTTCTAAATTATGTTTCTGCGATGATCATGACAAGAATGGTCGTCAATCATCCGATGGATAAGCTTCCAAAACGAAAACAGGTACTTAGGAAAAGCAGACACATGGTAAACTGAAATCGTAAAATCCTCCCTCCGCATGTAAACCCTGGAGGAAGATGCACACTGAAAGTTCATCCCTGGGAACCACTCGACGGAACTAGTTTCCTCCTCGGAAACAATCCTGTTCCAGCAGGTTCCTCGGTTTGCCCCTCTGTGTGCAAGCGAGGGCCAGACTCCGTTTACTAGCAGAGGCGTTGTGGCCATTGGCAGGCCTGAGCTGCCGTTCCTCTGGAGGGGTCAGCGCTGTGTTTATAAGGGAAAGTACTAGAAACTCAGCACGTCAGAGGGAAACTGCTTTCTCTGGAGAACCGTCTCTCGTGATCACCCACGCAGGCGTTTCCCCTCAGATGGCGGGAATGCTTTGGGAAGTATTTTTCCACCGCCAGGCACCCACAAATCTTGTTTCCTCAGCTTTGCAAGAGCAAATATTTGCACGCTCTTTTGAAGTGAAAGTGTTCATGTCCTGAAGGAATTCTTCCCCTTATTTTTATAGAGCTCCGAGTTGACTAAATGTATACAGTTTCTAGTCTAATTTTTCCAAAACAACCGTTTTTATTGAATCTGTCTGCAAACAGATATGGGAGACTAAGGTACAATTTCTGGTGGGGGAGGGATCTGTTTCTTGAAACTACAAGACGCTGAGAAATAAGTACTTAGGCACAATTCTATCTAATCTCTATTAATTTGTTGACTTTTCTTAATAAAAAAATGAAAAAATAAAGCGAACCTTTCAGAAGAATTGGGTATAAAGTACGTATTTAGTATATTATGGAAGAGACCTTCTCCGATTAGTGGCCGATGTTTAAGAGGCTCTAGGTCCCCAGCATGTGGTAGGTTCTGTGCTTATATTTACTATGGGCGTTAGTGGTTCTGGGAAATTCGGTCCGGGGACAGCAACAAGCCAGAGGTCAGACTTCAGACAGGTGTGAGCTGACTGGGACATCCTTTTTAAAGTTTTTTTTAGGATTACTATTAGGAGTTTATTTGACTGAAATACCAGCCAGGAGGGAAAAGATAAATTTCAATGGCTTAAAAAAAATTACCTCTCAGGACTTTAATTCCAGGTATTAAAAGTAGAGGGAACAGCCTGTAAATGAAAATATAGGCACACCCTAATTTTACTTTGTCGGTTAGGAAGTTCCCCAGGCACCTGGGTGGCTCAGTCGGTTAAGCGTCCGACTTTGGCTCAGGTCATGATCTCACTGTGAGTTCGGGCCCCACGTCGGGCTCTGTGCTGACGGCTCATCAGAGCCTGGAGCCTGCTTCAGATTCTGTGTCTCCCTCTCTCTCTGCCCTTCCCCTGCTCATGCTCTGTCTCTATGTCTCTCAAAAATAAATAAACATTAAAAAATTTAAAAAAAAAAAAGGAAGTCCCCTTGGCAAGGGCTCTGCCAAGAGAATGCGATGCTCAAGGTGAAGAGCAGAAAAGAATAAAACAGCAGTTGCAACCTTTTCCCACCGAGGAGACGAGAGCGAGGGGGTTGGTGTTGGGCTGGTGGTTGGTGTGGGAGAGACCAGGAGCCCCAGCGGGTGGGGGAACAGAGACCCCCGCCCCTGCTCGCAAGCGCTGAGGCAGAACAGCAGTGCCGCCCAGGGGGGAAGGGTCCGGGGCTAATGCCTAGTTGGCATCGGATCGAGTTTTAGAACCACCGCCCCTGAGGAGGAGAAAAGGCAATCCTCTCCTGGTCCCCCTGCCTCCTCACTGCCATACTCGTGGCATCTGCGCAGAGTTTCTCGGCTCTACGAGGAAGTAGGTGGCTCTCTTAAAGCTTTCTCGCTACTTAGCAGTTCCCAAGGCAAGCCCAGTCCTGGGGTGGGGGGCACGGCAGGAGGGCAGGGCCTCCCTCCAAGGTCCCGCCCCTCCCCGAGTTCACACTGTCTGCACAGAGATGCTGGCGGAAACTTCTCGTCCTGGAGAACCGAACCGGGAACTGCCTGCCCAGGCTCGGGCTGCCGTGAGACATGAGGGCAGAGCACGAGCCCTCAGCGACAAGGGGCACAGAGCCCGGCAGGGGGTGGGCCTGGCACAAGGTCAGGAGAGAGAACGAATACCAGGGACCCGCCGGCCCAGAGCACGAACCCAGGGGAGGGAAGAGGGGTGGGGAGCCCACCTGCCAGCACCATTTCTGCACCTCCAGACCCTATTTGAACCCCACTGTGGATCCCACCTGCAGGAGAGAAAGTAGGAAAGGGAGGTTCTAGGAGCAGAGCCTGAGGGAGGAGAGAGGAGGAGAGCAGAAAACCCAAACCCAACGGGGCAGAGCTGCACTCCGACATCCTGGCTAATATATGTCCCTCGGTCCCCTTTTAAATGTAAGAAGCGATTTAAGTCTGAGACTTACACCTAAGTCTGTTTTTTTTTTTTAATGTTTATTTATTTATTTTTGGGAGAGAGAGAGAGAGCATGCAGAATCAGAGGAGGGGCAGAGAGAGAGAGAGAGAGAGAGGGAGACAGAATCCAAAGCAGGCTCCAGGCTCTGAGCCGTCAGCACAGAGCCAGACACCGGGCTCGAACACAGGAACCATGAGATCATGACCTGAGCGAAGTCAAACACTTAACCGACTGAGCCACCCAGGTACCCCAAAACTAAATCTTTTAAACTAAGGTCTTCAAAAGACCCAAGAATAATACAACCCAGCAAAAAATGTATGAAGGAAAGTGTTATTTATTTCCTTATAAATAAAGGAGACTGCCGTTTAACATTTATGAGAAAACAGCAACCCACTTCAACTAAAAGACCCTCCCTCAGATCCAACCATTCTTCCAAATGCTTGTTTTGAACTGAAGGGTCACAGAATACGCCACCCCAAAATGTGACTGCAGGCGTTCAGGGCCTGCCACCCCAAAATATGCCCCTGTGGTATACTGAGTATCCCGAGCTGTAGGCACTCGAACAATAGCGAATGCAGGGAAAGGCTTTCTCCGAACTCCCCTTACTTACTGGCCTAAAGACAGATGCTCCAAAAGGAACTCTGTTGTCATCTATCCCTCCCAGGAGTCTCAGCCCTCAGGGAAGATCGAGTCTTGTCATAGGAGACCAGAGGCCGCCACGAGACCAAGGCGGACTTTGTCAGAAACTCTTGTGGCTCCCATCTGTTCTTCTAAGGGCCCATTCGTCTCTCCTAAAAATGTTTTATTCTTCCCTAAGAGATCTATATCCTAGCTCTGCTTCCAGCTTTTTCTATTAAGATGGTATTTGAGCCTGAAATCTAAGTCACCTCAAGGACTTAGTCATTTTCCTCTGAGTATCTCTCACGTCTATATCAGGTACACATGTTAACAAACTCCTATTCGTTTTTCTCTTTTTAGTCTATCTTTAATTATAGGGGGTCTCAGCTAAGAACTCAGACGGGTAGAGGGAAAATTATTTTGAGTTGACTAGAAGCACCCGACAGCATGCTAAATACCATTGCTGGTCTATGAATACCACACTTGGTCTCTGTCTCCCTCTTTAATATTTATTTATTTATTTATTTATTTATTTATTTATTTATTTATTTTGAGAGAGAAAGAGAGAGAGAGCATGCAAGTGGTGGAAGGGCAGAGAGAGAGAGAGAGAGAGGGAGAGAGAGAGAATCCCAAGCAGGCTCCACACTGTCAGCACCGAGCCCTACACAGGCTCAAACTCACGAACCGTGAGATCGTGACCTGAGTGTTCATGACCTGAACCGAAATCAAGATTCAGATGCTTAACCAACTGAGCTGCCCGGGCGCCCATGTATCTGTCTTGATCTCTATTTTCACACGCGGACTGTTCGACAGCACCCTACAGCCCCCCTTCTCACATGGTGTTAAGTGTATCCATCATTTTCCCTCAGTAGACCTCTGTGGGGTTTTTTGTCTTTTGTTTTTGAGAGAGGGTGCAAATAAGCGAGGGCAGAGAGAGAGGGAGAAAGATACAGAATCTCATAGGGTGCAGAGAGAAAGAAAGAAGAGGCGCTCACCTGAAGCAGGGCTATATTCACCCAAAGCAGGGCTCAGCTCACCCTACGCAGGACTCTAAATCACGAGCCATGAGATCAGGACCTGAACCGAAGTCAGATGCTTAACTAACTGAGCCACCCGGGCGCCCCGCAGTAGGCCTCTTTGAAACCAGGAGTCAATCTTACTCATCTCGCTGTGCACTCCCCTCGACTGAGTATCCCCGGCAATTCACACAGGGCTTTGTACCCACTACGCCCCCACTAAGTGCCTACTAAAATGTTCCATCAAACTCTAGAAAACAAATTCCTTTAAAATTGGGAAGTTAAAAATAATATTGAGGAGGAACTAAATAGTAAGCGCTCAATAAATATTGGTTGGCCATTCTGAAGAACCTCCTTATTATTTCAATAACGAGTTCTAGAAAAGAAATGTCAAGCAGCAAACCACTGGAGCAAGAGTTTTCACTGCTTGAGATGCTTCTGCACCAGGGTGCGGTTAAACCCCAGGAGGGTTTTGCCTAATGCTCCCGCCTCAGGCTCAGCGCCTCCACTGAGATCTCAGCCAATTTGAAGTTCTTTGTCATATCTTGTTTATGGAAGAGCTGAACAGCTGTAAAAAGCATCTAAAACCACTGTATTAAAAGGGAGTATTTTTATCTTTTTACTAACTTTTCAAATATTAAATACTCATATATTGTAAATTTGTTCCTCCTTTGAGTATGATTTAAAGGGCAAGATGAAGCTAGGAAGAGTTTTGGAGAGACGGGTGCCATGTTCCAAATTGTGCCCTTAATGTTCTCATTAAGGAATCACATTTGGCCCAAGGAAAGGACAGTATGTCATGACAACCTGGTAAGGAAGCACTACTTACTAGCGATAGCGCTCGGTGAGACTGCTGATTGGTTTTGTCAGCTGACTTACTTGAATGTAGTTGTCAACAACTCCCCAAGCAAAGTCACAGGGAAACGTCCCTTCTAGAGGTTGATTTTCAGGTACAGGAGGGAAGCCATTTTTCTCTATCAGCTTTTGGTAGAACAAGGCTGAAGATTTCGGCAACAGTTTCTTATCCTGGCTTAGAAAGTCGACGTAGAAGAGTCCACGCCTGATGCTGTAGCCTCTGTGCCACTCGAAGCCATCCATAAGGGACCAGGCCGTGTACCCGATGACGTCCACCCCGTCCAGCCTAATGGCTGCAAAGAGAAGAGAGGACAAGAACAGCGTGACCCCTAGCTGGCCACTGGCCTCATGATTCAAGAGCATTTGAGGGAAATAAGTTACGTATAATAGCTATTGTTTGGTAAACCGATGACCTCTGTTACTAATAGAAGGTTGTCACACCTGGATAATTCTACGGACAAATGTCCTCACCAACAGGCTTATCTCCAGTATGTTTTTACTTGGAATACTTTCATTTCCGGTAGGTGGTCCTAGGGCCTGCAATGATGCTCTTGTTCCACTTTCTCTCTTAGCATTGTGCTTGCTGCAGTAAGTGAGCAAAATCTTTAAACGCATAAACTACTGAATATTTTCTTCAGAAAGTGTTGGTATTCTTTTTTCTTTAAAAATTGTTTTATTCAGCACAACTAATAAGAACCTGTAAGCACATACAGAGATCTAGAAATCCTGGGATTTACTTAATCCTTAATGTAATCTAAAAGTCTAGAGTAGTAACTCTGAAGGTCAAGTTAGTTCACATATTATAACCCAGTTTCTCATTTACAAAATGAGTTTAAAACCGAATTTAAGTTCCTCAAGTCCCCAAATGAGAAAGGTGTTACATAAATGCATTTCTACTATTGCCAAAATGAATGTTTCCATTACAATTAAAATCTATAAATTCACACCGTTTATTATGGATCATCGAAAGATTTTCCTGTGGCCTTTGGCAAGAAATTAGAATTTTATCCCCAATCCTACCTTTTAAGGTTTCCATTATGAATTTTTTGAGGTAATACATATATTTGGCATCATCTCTCTTGGTGGTCCCTGAGACAAACCAGCCATTTTCCACAATAAATATTTGAGGATGGTTATATTCAAGGTCAATCCAAGAAAGGAGTTGCCTCAGGCTGGGAGATTCTAACTGGCGGAACTTCATGTGGGGGTCCAGTAGTTGAAAACTCAAGGTTGGTCCAAAAGAGAGAGCAAAAAAGTCAGCTGTTCCCTTAACAAACTTTTTCTCAGATTCAGTAAAATCAGGCAGAAGAGAAGAAAGATTATTCTTCATGCTCTCAGGATAATCGCCGTCAATAAATATGGGTTTGGCAAACCAGCCTAGTACGAAGTCAAGAGACTTTTGACATTCTTTGATACTGTGGTCGGTCATTCTTCGAGGATTGATCCAGTGTGAGCTTAGGGCAATGGAGACCTGGCCTCCCTGCGTCGGACGGAAAGACGTATTGTAGAGATGCCAGATTTTGGCATGAGCCTATAAAAAGAAAAGCCATGGAGAATTTATCTCTGATTGTGAGGAGAAATATATAACACACATCTGAATCCTCAACGCTGTGGGTGTCTGTTTCTCCTCAAGCCTAACCTAATGAATCACCCCACAATGTAAAAGTCACCTGGAAACAATAAATGATTTCAGGGGTCGGCCCACAGTGAGCTGCTACCATGACTGGAGTTACTTCTATTCTTTTTCAGAAGCCAGTGGAAAATGTGAATTTCTTGTCTTGAAGTTATTATTCATTCTTTGAGAAGTTAATGAAATAAGAATTTGTTATAATATCTTACTGCTTAATTGACTTTGGGTTATGTAATTTTTAATTAATAGGCTTCGCGAAAAGAACCAATCCTGCATTATGATCACACCAGGAATTTCTAAATAGGATTATGTACTTTTTATCCGAAGAGACTGGGAGTTTTTGAGGTGACTCGAGTTGTTGGAGTCAATTTAATATTTTGTATTCATCTCTCACGGCTAAAATTCTAACACATGTCCCCTTTATTCTTAATTTTTATTCTTCCCTAAGAAGACTCAGCCCAATAAAGCAAAAGCCCAACTCCAACATCTAACCTCGGCCCGCCCTCTGGAACTCTGGGACAGCGTTGGCTTCCCACAGAACCCAGAAGTGCGAGGTATGAGCCAAGAGTAAGAATCGCCCAAATACAGCTTTGAGGAGATCAGATGTCCATAGGTAGTCAGCACTCAGCTGGGAGTTTCCTGCCGCAATGAAATGGGCTTTGCTTCTTTAAGATTAATTTTTACTGCCATAAAATCTTACTGCCTTCTGCTATCTCCTTTTTACTTGTTTTCTTTGTATTTATGAAGACCAGTGAGGATTACAAGGTTTCTCCTCCCTTATCTGAATTAAGTTTCTCTTCGCTTTTGAAATCCTTGATTTACTTTCCCTATTTTTCTGCAAACACAAGGGCTGTTTATCGGTCTTTTACTCTCCTAATATATCCTCCTTGAAAACCCCATTCCAGTTCTCTGTTTGACTCATATTCTCCAGAAGGATCATGCCAATTTCATCCTGCTCCCTGGGCCTGAAGAAGCTCTTTCACTCAGGGTGCCAAATATGCTCTTCATTTTTCCTGAATATTCTTCATTTCGGTGCAGGTGTCCAAGAATGATCTTATCACTGTTCTCATGAGTTCAGCCAAATATTTCAGTGGAATAAAATAGTTTATGTCTAACTTTCCTTTTTATTTTCTTAGTAAATATCTTCTACGTTTCATTCCACCGAATCTATTTTTTCACGACCTGAAGCAGCTACCCATATGCTAAGAAGGAAAGGGAGAATAAAAGCTTGATCAGAAGAATAGTAGCATCCGCCCACGTGGTTCAAGAAACGGGGGCTCAGTCGTGCTAGGCTGCTTGGCTTTGTGACGTTCCCCCACCTCTAGCTTCCTTCTCTCCACCACCTGATATCTCTCTTCCCCATTGTCGAGAAATCTCATCATGTCGTTCAACAGTTAAATAGAAAAGAAAGGGAACAGCTCAGGCTAGTCCTCAGGATGTCAGACCAGGGCATTTTACTAACTTGGCCCAACCGAGGCCCACAGACACTCATGCTCTAAGTCTAATAGACACACCTCGGCAGAGCAAGGGCTGTGATGGAGAGAAATAAGGGGCCAGGCAAGAGTGACGGCAACCCAAGAACTTCCTAATCTGGGTCAGTTCTGTAGGTAACAGCAGTAGGAGGCCTGCCATAGAATGGCCTACACTAAATAATGGACCACTCCTCTAACCTTGGGTACTTTCACATGGTGCAGGGGAAGTCTGGGGAGGAAACCAATGCCCTGGGCCACATGGGAGTATACACACAGTCTCTAATGTCACATAAAATTCCTCCCTGTCACATTTATGAGTGACTTTAACCATACTACCCAACCTGGGCAGGTGAGACTAACTTCCTTGTGTGTTTCACAGGGATGTTATGAGGATTAAATAATTTACATAAGACACCTAACATGGAGTTTTCGTATAGTAAGGTCTCCATGAATACTTATTCCTTCTCTCCTTAAAAGATGAACAGGCCAAAAAAAAGAAAAAAAAGGAAAGCAGAGCAGGCCCAGGGAATACCACCTGCTAAGGAACTCAGCCCAACAGCAGCCAAGTGAGGCAGTGACACCACCTGGGGTTTGGACTAGAAGAGCCTAAAGTTGGGATCCCATCTCCCCCATTCATTACCAGCGTACGCCTCACATCTATTCTCCTGCAAGGACATGACGGGGACCAAATGATACGATGCAAGTAAAAATGTCCACTAAGTAGTTGATTATTTTAGAGAAGTATATATTTGCAGCGTTGGGAAGTTGATGGTTAATTTTGTGTGTCGGTTTGACTGGCCTAAGGGCCCCTCAGATAGCCGGTAAAACGCTTGTCAAGGGTTGAGCTAAACTATGCCATGGTAATGCTGCCTCAGCAGTCATTTTGTTTGGCCAAGCAGCCTTGAGGGACCTTGAACTGACACCAACCCCTCCTGCAAGTGCATGCCCTAGACAGCAGCCTGCAGGGTCACAAGCAAATGTAAGGTCCTGACATGACCTAACAGCCCTTGTGATCCACAGGCCCCGCTTCACTCCCAGCACCTATACGCCTTAGATAGACGCCCATGGGGCTTACCCAAATCCTCTTTTTGGTTTGAATTGACCAATCTGGGCCTTGCCTGGGAACCTTAATCAAGGCACGTATTTAGATCCTGCCTCTCTCTTTGTCTGCACTCTGTTTTGACCTCCCCAGGTGGCCCCTCACAGGTCCTCCGGACATGTGAGTAACAGACTTCTCTATTGCACGTCCTCTTGTGCCCTGTTGTTGAACTGAGGCTCACCATACAGCCCTGTGCTCCCCTTAACAAATGTTAGTTTAACAAAACCATAACAACCTTATTTCTGGGTGTGTCTATGAGGGGGTTTCTGGAATAGATTAGCAGTTGAACTGGTAGGCTGAGTAAAGCTGGCCACCCTCGCCAATGTGGGTTGGCATCTTCCCATGCATGGAGGGGCTGAAGAGAACAAAAAGGGGAAAGAAGAGGGAATGGTTTCTCTGGAGGACGCAAACTAATACAGAAAGCATCTTGGATGTGACTTGTCTTAACCACTCACCCCACTCCCCAGACCCCGACTTGATCTGTTATTTGACTGCTCTCCACAGCAGCTCAACTTGGTGGTCACCTCACACATTGCAGCTTTTCCGGGAAGTGCCCCACCCCCATCCCCACCCGACCTGCCACACTGGGAGCCCTCCGGGTGCCCTCTGGGTCTCAGGCATACCTCTGTTGCATCTACTTCAGATAATGATGCCTTCCTCCCCAGACTGGGCTCTCTGGGTGTTCCCTCATCCCCTCCCTGACACGTGGAGGCCCCACTGTCTCTTAAACTGAACTGAAGCCTGCTTCCTTCACCTTCATTCCATTTTCTGAGGTAGTTTTGAGTAGTCGACTGCTATAAGGGAAGGTGTGGGAGGGTCACCACTCAAGGTGTGGCAACAAGTTAAGGACGATTAAGAGGGGGACGTGGTTGTGTTTGGTTTTGCATTGCTTTCTAATTATTCCGAGTATGTTAGCCTTACAAACTTGTTATTTTAAGGTTGAGATTTAGGGGCACCTGGGTGGCTCAGTCGGTTGGGTGTCCGACTTCGGCTCAGGTCATGATCTTGTAGTCTGTGAGTTCAAGCCTCGTGTCAGGCTCTGTGCCAACAGCTCAGAGCCTGGAGCCTGCTTCAGATTCTGTGTCTCCCCATCTCTCTGCCCCTCCCCTGCTCATGTTCTCTCTGTCTCTCTCTGTTTCTCAATAATAAATTAAAATATAAAAAAAAATTAAGGTTGAGATTTAATAAGGCTATTGCCAAGGACTCAGGGAAGTAATTAAGGGTGTGTCTAAGAATGTTCATCTATGCACTATTTCCCATAGTGAAATACTGAAACAATCGAAATGTCCGATATTCAAATACATTCGCACCCATATGTGCGTATTTTAACACATTATGGTATGATTAAAGATGTACTACTATTCAGACATTATAAATAATACAGAAGAACGTCCATTCACATGCTAAAACTGTTTCTAAAATACTAATGGAACAAAAAAGCAGGTTATAAACCAGTAAGTAGAGTTTAACAGTATTTTTTATTAAAGGAAAACACATACATAAAAATCCGAAATGATTTATAAGTTGTTAAAAAAGGCTTTTGTAGCAGATTGTGGGTAGTATAATTCTCTTCGATTTGCTTATCTATATTTTTTTCATTTCTTACCATACACATGTATTGCTTCAGAGCAACACATGTATTGCTTTAGAGTTGTGGGTTTGTTTTTTTTTTTTTTAACTTAAAATTTAAAAAAGGAAAATGGATCATAGGAGCTGGATGGCTGGCCCTGCTGAACTGTCCATGATAGTAATTTGAAAGCTGTGATCTAAATAACCCCTGCCTAATTGTTTTTTATTGTGCCTTATGGCCTCTGCCTCAAATCCTGAGTCCCGGGTACATTGAACCCTCCACGAAGGTCTGAAATCCCCTGGGCTTCCATGCCTCCGTGGGTGCATCTCTCTCAAGCCTTCCTAACCTCAGTCCCTCCAGCCTCACCTCACTTCAAAACTCAGCTCAGACGTCACTCTTCTGGGCAGTCTTCCCCGACACCTTCCCTCTCTCTGCCCTTAAGTGTCCACTCCATGTGTCTCCGCAGCTGCCCTCTATCAAAGACCTTCAGCATATTGTGTGGCATTCATTCAAGTGTCTAGCTTGTAGGAGTTTCCAAGGCATTGACTAGGTCTTTCATCTCTCTATGCTCAGATTCTACCAAAGTGTCTGGGGCAGAATACGGATATGGAGGGATGAAGGCTGGCAGTGAGAACCAGATCAAAGAGTGTGGGACAGAAGCAAACATTTTTCTGAGCCAGAACGGGAAACTCTCTCATAAGATACCCTGGTCGTATTTTACTTCTGAAACCTTGAAAGACAAAACTTTCAGGCACACACCATCACAAAAATAAATTAGAAGGAATTCGGTGTAGTAGGCTTCTAAGAATAATACTGCATAGTCTCAAGATGCGCTAATGATCCAATTGGGGGCATATGACATTGGTTTATAATGTCCTCTTCAACTTCCTCCCCAGCCTCAGTGTTGATTTCGAAATCTGCATTCTGAAGAATCCAGAAAAAAATGTATTTCTTTCTGCCAATCAGCTAGTACCTCATTTTAGAAGTCAAGTGAAATACTCTGAATTCCATAAACACATATAAACTTCTTCTCTCTGGTTAAACAACTCCTTGTCATTTACCCATTTGTACCCTTCACAGTGCTCAATGCAAACTTTCACACAAAGTGGGTATTTAAAAATAGCGAGGGATGGGAAACATGGGAGATGAGTTCCAGGTCCACTCCAGCATTCTGTCTTGGTTCAGTTTCCAGACTTGGGTGAGGGCACTGAAGCCCAGGCAACACACAGCAGCACTGCTGCGCTGAGAAGGCGGAGGTCGGTGATACGGGCTGCTGAAGAAGGCAACATGCCAAAGAGAAGAAGGGACAGAGGAAGGGCCCGGATTTCTGCATGAGGATCTCCTGAGAGTCCTCGGCTCAATATGAAGCAGGTGAGATTCTGCAGGGCTTCACAAAGAGCAGCTGCCACAGGTCTGAGAGCTGAATACAAAAGGCTGTACAGAGACGGCCTCAGTAGAGAAACATGGCTGACCACTTCAGACATTTAACTGAAATCCAGAAAGGTCATACATGAGGAATAAGGGCAAAACTAAGATACACCAGCTCTAAAAAAGACTACATCCATGCCTGCTAGTTTCAGGAGAATCCTTGGTAAAGCAACTGTCCAGCAGAACAAACTACCACATCCTTTAAAGGAATCAACATAAGCCAGACTCCCTATCATGTGTTATTTATATTGTCCAGGTATAAATAAAATTACTAGACATTGAAAAAGCAAGAAAATGAAAATCTTAATTAAAAAAAAATCAAAAGAAACAGAAACCAAAGCCAAAGTGACCCAGAAGAATTTTAAGATAGCTATTACAAGTATGTTCAAAGATTTCAAGGAAAAGATAGACATAAAAAGCAAACAAATGGGGAATAACAACAAATAACAGGGAAATGGAAACTCAAAGAAAGCGTGACAATTCTAGAACTGACAAGTAAAATATACAAAATGAAAATTTTATCAAATGGGATTAACAATGTTAATTCTACATAGACCATATGATTAGGATGAATAATCACTTTAAAAAAAATTTTTTTAATGTCTATTTATTTTTGAGAGAGAGGCAGAGCATAAGCAGAGAGAGAGGGAGACAGAATCTGAAGCAGGCTCCAGGTTCTGAGCTATCAGCACAGAGACTGATGTGGGGCTTGAACTCACCAACTGTGAGATCATGACTTGATCATGACCTAAGCCAAAGTCGGACCTTCAACTGACTGAGCCACCTGGGTGCCCCAGGATGAATAATCTTTAAAGAAACCACAAAAATATATTAAATGTTTACCTTAAAAGCCAGGAGGATAACAAAAATGAAATACTAAAAAATATTTGATTCACCTAAAAGAATGCCTAAAGAAAGATACAAACGAAAACCAATGAAATAAATAGAAAGCAAACGGCAAAACGGTAAACATAAACCCAATCATATCAATAATCACTCAGGTAAAAATAGACCAAATGCTCCAAGTAAAAGACAGATACTGTTAAACTAGATTCTGAAACAGAAAGTTCCAACTCTGTTCTGTGTACAAGAAACACGCTTCAAGCATAATGTCTCAGTTGGATTGAAAGGAAAAGGAGGGGAAGAGATATATCATGCAAATGGCAAGCATAAAAAAGCTGCCATGGATATATTACTAACAAAACAGACTTCAAGACGAGCAGGGTTACAGAGATAAAGATGGATGATACGTGGGTCAATTCATCAAGAAGATATAACTCTAAATGCAATGATATCAGAGCTTTAAAATACATAAAGCAAAAACTCAGAAAATTTTAAAAAAGAAATAAATCAACAATTATTGTTGGAGATTTTAACTCTCCTCTCACTAATTGATAGAAGTAGCAAAAAGCATCGGTAAATATATAGATTGCCTAAAGAATGCTGTGAACCAACCTGACCTAATTGACATTTAGGTCAACACTACACTAAGCAATATTTTCAAGTATACATGGCATGTTTATGAATATAAACCATATCCTGGACCATAAAATAAGTTTCAAGAAATTTCAATACTCTGAAATCTTACAGAGAATGTGCTGCTGCCCAGAATGGAATTAAATTAAAAAATCAAGACCATTTCTAGAAAATCCACCAAGTATTTTCAAAGTAGGTGTATACTTCTAAATAATCTATAAGTCAAAGCATAAATCAAAAGGGGTATTGGAAAATATTCCAAACTGAAAGATAGTAAAAACATCAAATCAAAATTTACAAGATGCAGTTAAAACAGACTTAAGGGGAGATTCATTGTTTTAAATATTAATATTCCAAAAAAAAAAAAAGAGATCTAAAACTCAATGACCTAAACTTCCTCCTTTAGAAGTTAGAAAATAGAAGAGCAAATTAAAACGAGGATAATCAGAAGAAAGGAAATAATAAAGATAAAGCTAAAATCAGCAAAAAAGAAAATCGGTAGACAAAATTAACAAAGGCAAAACTTTCCTTGAGATATTAATAAAATTGTAAAAATCCAACTATGACTTACAAAGAAAAAAATCTAGAAAATATAAATAACAATAAAAAATAAAATAGGAGTTATCACTGCAAATATTCATACATTCACAGGATAAAAAGAAAATATTATCAACAATTTTATGCAAAAATTTTTGAAAATATAGTCATAAAACACAAATTCCTTGAAAAATATAACTACTCAAGTCTGACATAAGAAGATATAGAAGCTTATAATTGATCTGGGGCACCTGCATGGCTCAGTTGATTAAGCGTCCAATTCTTGATTTCGGCTCGGATCCTTACCTCACAGTTCATGGATTGAGCCCCATGTCTGGCTCCGTGCTGACAGCACAGAGCCTGCTTGGGATTCTCTCTCTCTCTCTCTCTCTCTCTCTCTCTCTGTCCCTTCCCTGCTCAAGCTCATGTGCATGTGCCCTCTCTCTCTCTCTCTCTCTCTCTCAAAATAAATAAATAAACTTAAAAAACAAACAAAAACTCTAACACCAGGTAATTTCACTAGCGAGTTCTATCAAAGATTTAAGGAAAAAATATACTAATTCCACAAAAAATCATTTAGAAAATAGAGGAGGGGCCATTTTCAATTCAATTTGTAAAGTTAGTATAAGAACGATGTAAAAATCAGCCAAAAAATATGATAAGAAATTAGAAACCAAATATCCCTGAAATATATATGCAAATTACTTAAAGTAATTGGAGGTCAAACACAACGATATTTTTAAAATGTACCAAAAGAGGGGCACCCAGGTGACTCAGTTGGTTGAGTGTCTGACTTCGGCTCAGGTCCTGAACTCACAGCTCATGAGTTCGAGCCCCGTGTCAGGCTCTGGGCTGCAAGTACAGCCTGTAGCCTGCTTTGGATTCTGTGTCTTCTTCTCTCTGCCTCTCCGCTGCTCACGCTTTGTCTCTTTCTTTCTCAAATATATAAACATTAAAGAAAAAAATTTTTTAATGTACCAAAAGAGAGATGGGATGGCAATACTAATATAAGACAAAATATAGTTTAAGTCAAAAATTGTTGCAAGAGACAAAGAAGAACATTACATATGGGTAAGAGAGTGAATCCTTCAAGAATATGTAACAATTATAAACATTTGCACACCAAGAAAAGAACAAAATTAATGAAGCAAAAATTGATAGAACTGAAGAGAGAAATACATAACTTGATAATAATTGTTGCAGACTTCAATACTCCACTTTCAATAATGGACAGAAAAATCTAGATGGACGGTCAACAAAAAAACAGAGGCCTTAGACATTACTATAAATCGATCCGAGCCAACAGACATAAAAAGACACAAGAACAGATACACATTTTTTTCAAGTGCACATGACACGTTCCCCAGAACTGACCTTATGTGAGGACTCAAAACAATTCTTAATAAATTTTAAAAGATCGAGATCATACAAAGTATCTTCTCTGACCACAGTGAAGTGAAACAAGTAATCAACAGCATTCATAAATATGTGGAAATTAAAGAACACATTTCTAAAAATCAACAGGTCAAAGAAGAAATCACGAGAAACATTAGAAAACATTTAGAGCTGAGTAAAAACAAAGTCACAACATGCCAACACCTATGAGATGCAGCAAAAGCAGTACTCTGAGATGATTTTATACCTGTAAATGACTACTTTAAAAAAAGAAAGACCTAGAATCAATAACTTAACCTTCCACGTTAAGGAAAAAGAAAAAGAAGAGCATCCTAAACCGACCGCTGGCAGAATAAAGGAAATAATAAAGATTAGAGTCGATAGAGAAAAGTAGACAATTATCTGACAAATTATCTAGACTGACTAAGAAAAAAAAAAACAGAGAGAAGACTCAGATTACTAAGATCAGAAACAAAAGTGGGGACACTATGACTGATCTTTCCAGTATATCTATTTCCATAATATGAGGATTATAAGGGAAGATGGCAAACAATTGCATTCCAACAAATGAGGTAACCCAGATGAAATGAACAAATTCCCAGAAGCACACAAAGTAGCAAAAGTGGCTCAAGAAGATACAGAAGAAGGAGAAAGATACCACTTTTTATTATTTTTTTTTATTTAGTTCTGCCTTTCATCGTATGACTTCTTATTGTTTAGGCTAAGATCTCTGGTAAAAGGTCATATGGAGGAGATACCATTCCAATGTTTATGCTGGGAAGATTCAACGCTGAAAGTCATCTATCCTCCCCAAATTGATCTCTAGATTCTGCATAATCCTGTACAAAATCCCAACGCATTTTTTGTAGACATTGATGAGTTGTTTCTAAATGTAGGTGGTTTTTCAAAGGATGTAGGTCCTCTTGCAAAGGTTCTTGCAAGAGGAAGAACAAAGTTAAAGCATTTGCACGGCCTGATTGAAGACTTACTGTAAAGCTATCGTATTCAATATGGTGTGATCCCAACATAAGAATAGACAAAGAGATCAAAGGAGAAGAATAGAGAATTCAAAAATAAACCTAATGCAAACTGATTTCGAACAAATCCTTAGACGGCAAAGGAAAGCCTTTTCAACAAACCCTCTTGCAACTGGGAGACAATATGGGGAAAAGGTGAACCCACCTGACACCTTGCATAAAAATTCGTTTGAGACACACCACAGATCCAAATGTAAAAGGTAAAACTATAAACTCACAGAACAACACATAACCTCTGGATCTCAGGGTAAGAAAGGATTTCTTAGAATGCAGAAAGCTCTAATCATAAAAGAAAAAACTGATGAATTGGACTACATCGAAATTAAAATCTTCTCCTCAAAAAAGTTAACAAAAAAAGACCAAGCACTGAGCAGAAATATGTATATGTGTAGAATATATATATGACAAAAGAATTATACTGAAGATAAATACAAGAATCCTATAAATTCATAACAAAAGAAGAAAGAAAGACAGAAACCCTATCCCCACCACAAACAAAAGATCTGAGCAGACATTTTTCACAAAAGCATCTACACCAATGGTCAGTCACCACACGGAAAGGTACTCAACACCAACATTATCAGGGAAATGCGTATCTGAGCTATCACACGCACTGGAATGCCACAGCTAAAAAGACTGACGACAAATTCTGACAAGGATGAAAAGCAGCTGGAACTTTCATACAGTGCTGCTGGAAGTGTAAACAGTACCACCACTTTGGAAAACAATTTGGCAGTTTCTTATAAAGTTAAACATGGGGTTTCTCTATAACCCAGAAATTCCACACCTAGATATCTACCCAAAAGAAATGACAAAATAAGTCCACGAAAAAGACACGATATCCAGATAAAACCTTACAAAAGTGAATGGTTCAGGGATGCTTACAGTAGTATTATTCACAATAGCAAAAAAACGAAAATACCACGGATGTCCATCAACAGGAGTATGTATAAACACTGGTCTGTTTATATGATGCGAAACTACTCAGCAATCAAAAGAATGAACTGCTGTTTAATGCAACAGTATGGATTAACCTCAAAAATGTTATATATAGCAAAAGAACCAAGACACAAAGAATACATGTGTATGGCTGCAGGATTCCATTCACATAAAATTCAAAATTAGTCTGGTGTGATAGAACTCCAGAACAGTTGCCTATGGTGGGTGAGAACTGATTAGAAAGAGTCACAAAGCCCTGACCCCTGGGGGGCTCAGTCGGTTAAGCATCCAACTTCAGCTCAGGTCATGATCTCATGGTTCGTGGGTTCAAGCCCTGCATCAGGCTCTGTGCTGACAGCTCAGCCTGGAGCCTGCTTTGGATTCTGTGTCTCCCTTTTTCTCTGTCCATTCCTCACTCACACTCTGTCTGTCTGTCTCTCTCTCTCTAAAGAATAAATAAACGTGTAAAACAAAAAAGAAAGAAAGAGTCACAAGAAAACTCTGGGGTGACACGAATGTTCTGATCTTCATCGGAATGTTGGTTACACAAGTGTATGCTGTTGCCAAAATTTATCAAAGTGTATGTTAAAATATGTGCATCAGTTTTAAAGATCTACAGAGAGAGAAAGAAAACCTTAGTCACAAGCAAAGCTATTTCAGGCACAGAAACAGAATTATCTAGGATTTACGTGGCAAGAGAAAACTGATTTTCTCTGAAACACAAATTTATTTCTGAAACTACAGTAGTAATTTGTTGCTTAAAAAAATATTGCAGTTGGGGCACCCAGTGACTCAGTCAGTTAAACGTCCGACTTCGGCTCAGGTCATGATCTCATGGCTTGCGAGTTTGAGCCCTGCATCCGGGTCTGTACGGACAGCTCAGAGCCTGGAGCCCGCTTCAGATGCTGTGTCTCCTTCTCTCTCTGCCCCTCCCCCACTCATGCTCTGTCTCTCTCTGTCTCTCAAAAATAAATAAACATTAAAAAATTTTTTTATTTTGCAGTTATTTAGCTGTTGATTAAAGGCATCAATACTCATTTATTCGCTCATTCATTTATTCATTCAACAAATGTCTGAGGCACTTTTCTAAGTGTCTAGAAATCAATAGAATTCATGATCTCATGCAGCTTACATTCTAGGGAGGAGGGGCGGGTCCTTGGAGTAAGGCTGAGTAAGAGAACAGGAGGTTGTAGGGATCAGGATGGGGGAGTACAGTACGAAAGTCTTCACTGAGCAGGAATGTTTGAGGAGAGGTTATCAATAACAAGACAAATGAAGGGCACTAAAGAAGACCGGGAGGGAAAAAGCATTCTGAGAAGAGGATGGGGCAGGTTAAAGATCTGTCGGTCCTGCGGGAATGTGGCAGGCTGGAGGTAAACCATACAGAAAGCAAAGGGAGAATCTCCTTAAAGAGAAGATCAGACGAGGCATTTAGCCCCCACTCCCACCTCCAAGCCAAGTGGGATGTTGCCAAACACGGAGAGACGTGGGAGTTCTAAGGTCCACCTGAAAGACAACTGCAGGACACAACCCAGAGGTCCCACCAAGGATCAAGCTGAAATGGCAACACAGCTTGTCCTTCCCTCTCCCTGGTTCTGCTCTTATCCCCTCACTGACTTCTCTTGCAAGCGCTTCTGGGCTCAAGATCTGCTTCTCAGGAAGCCAGACCTGCGTCAGGCTGGGACCAGGTTGGCCCAGCCTTAATAGGGCGCAGTAAGGAGTTTTGATTTTATTCTATTTTTTTTTTCTTTTCAAGATTTTATTTACATTCTAGTTAGTTGACATATATGGTAAAATTGGTGTCAGGTGTAGAATTTAGTGATTCATCTTTTACATCTAACACCCAGTGCTCATCACAAGTGCCCATTGCCCTCCCATTTAGCCCATCCCCCACCCACCACCCCGCCAGCACCCCTCAGTCTGTTCTCTATAGTTAAGAGTCTCATAGTTTACCTCCCTCTATCTTTTTTCCCTTCCCCTATGTTCATCTGTTTTTCTTAAATTCTACATATGAGTGAAATCATACAGTATTTGTCTTTCTCTGACAGACTTATTTTCCTTAGCATAATACACTCGAGCTCCATCCATGTCGTTGCAAATGGCAAGGTTTCTTTTTTTCTTTTTTTGATGGCTGAGTTACACTCCATTATATATATACATAATATATATATATTATATATATACATACCACATATATAAGATCATATGTAAGATAATATATATGTGGTATGTGTATATATATACACCACATCTTCTTTATCCATTCTTCAGTTGACAGACATTTGGGCTCTCTCCATTTGGCCACTGTTGACAACACTGCTATAAACATCGGGATGCATGTGCCCCTTTGAATCTATATTTTTGTATCCTTTGGGTAAATACCTAGTAGTGCGGTGAAATTGCTGCGTCATAGGGTAGATTTCATTCTAAATTAGGTGAAATTCACCAGATGTTAAGCATAATGGTTAAGAACATGGGCTAAATCAGACTGTTCTAATTCTGTGCCTTATTACCTGTGTGCCCTTGGACATATAATCTAACTCTCTGTGCCTCTGTTTCCTCATCTGGAAAATAAGGACAGGTATAGCACCTTATATGCACATCCCTATGGGGATTACATAAGTCCATATATGAAAAGACACAATTGTGACCCACTGGATACGTTTATTATTCAAGTGTGGTAGTAATGGAATTAATTTATGATTATTAAATGATCGCTGGCTGCTACATGGCTAACAGACTCCAGGAGGGCAAAACAGGAACTAGGAAACCAGTTAGGCAACTATTGCAGTGGTCCAGGCAAAAGATGATGTTAGTTTGGACCAAAGGGGATAGATAGAAGTGGCCAGATTAGGCAATCACTGAAGATGGAATCAGTAGAACTAGCCAATGAATTACACATGACTTTCGAGGCAGGGAAAGAATCAAGAACAACAGAGACAGCAACACATAAGGGACTTGGGAAGGAAAGTGCTCAAGTTCTGTTTCGGCCATGGGTCTGATACGTAGGTGAAGATGTCTGCTTGGGGGCTGGGTGTGTATGTCGAAAGTTGGAGAAGATGTGGATGGTATTAACAATCATTCAACTACATTTCAGAGGTAACACTGACAGGGTCACTTTTGGCTATCGTTCCTCGGATTTTTGTTTAAAAAATGAAATGGAATAATTCTTAAAGGATTAACTTAATCCTACAAATAATCATAATTAAATTGACTGAGACCAGTGGCTAAAGAACTGAAATGCAGTCCATAAGCAAAAAAATAATTGAACCAGCTACTTTGTCTACTCTCCACCCAAGAAGAGGCCTCAAGGCGTTGTCTAGTTCTAAATTAAAGGTATGTTCTTTAAAGAAAGGTCAAAGGACTAGACACATTTTAGAGAGCCCCAGAGGTTTGCTATTTTCTCCCTTCAGAATTCTTTTACTACGAGAACAGTATCACATGTCTAAGGACTTCCTTAGAAGTCACCGTCACCCCTTGCTGTTACACAAGCATGCCAACTCTCCAGGGTTCGTGTTTGTAGACCAAATTAACCCTCCTGTTTCTATCAGCACAGTTTTGTGGATTATAAACTGCCGTTACTTCAGGTGGGATTTCAAGCAGCCTCCACAAAGCAACTATTTAAGAGAGCACAAAAATAAGTTCCAGAACATAACCTGCTAGAATTTTTAGCCACAAAATACCATGACCGGTAGTCTCTGTGTGTGGTTCCTCAAATGTTGTCCAGGACCTGACTCTACCATCTGTGTCCCAACCCGTGCCCAGGGCCTCGGATCCACCTTCCCCGACACCCAGTCAGACACGTGTATGGAAATAAGCAGCTACCGGACTTTCTTGCCTTCACCTTGGACTTTTGAGCAAACTAAATAAGCAGAATTTCTAGCTCATGGCCTCTCGCAAGTTAAGAAGAAGAACTAGTACAGTTTCATATTCATATGAGTTTCATCTCATCCCTTCCCAACCAGCTCTTTTACTACAGACAAGTCAATGTCTCGATACCCCTCACCCAGGGCTGTACCTTGGCTGACAGCCCATCAATGCTGAAGTGACATTCTACTTTTCCTCTATTATCTATAGCCCTCCCTGCCTCCTGTTTTGGATTTGTTTAGTCTAAGAAGAGTTCATAATTAACTCTGCTTACTCTTGGTGTTATTTCCCCTGGTTATTCTCTGTAAAAGTCCACTCTTCCAAATTTGGCTCAATTCTCCTCTTCTCTGTGAAGACTTGTTTGGCCTCCTGAATGCATTTAGACATTCCTTTCTCACCGCACCCTGAACATATGTAGTTGGAGCAGAACCATGCTTCTTCATGGTTCTTCATAAATTAGTGGCTCTTCAGCAAGACTCTACACTCCTCATCAACAAGAGTTGAATTGAAACAACCTGAACATCTAACGATATGAGATTATTTATTTATCCTTTTAGTCAAATATTTATTGAGTAGCTACTATGTGCCAGACATAGTTCCTAGATTAGGTGAAACAATCTAAAGGGACAACAATAAGGATTTGTTGAAATAATCCAGGACTAAGGGATTAAATGGCATTCATTATTTGTTAGCAAAGAATCAGAAGATCATCAAAAAAAGATGATCATCAATCATTTTAATAAATTATAGTTAGCTATAAAGCATGGGCAGTATTATCTAGCTTATGGACTCATCTGTACATATATTGAATAAATAGACACCGGACAGTATTCAATTTCAACTTCAAGGTGAATGACCCAAGGCAGACCAATGAGGGATTCTCCCTGAGATTTTTCTGCTGTAGTAGAGGCAAGGGTCTCTCCTGCGTCTGGAGTAAATCTGGAGTTGTTGGCATCAGAAAAGACCCTCTGCACTGGGATGTAAAGAAGCCAAGCAAACCCAAGGGCGAGAGAGAGAGAGAGAGAGAGAGAGAGAGAGAGAGAGAGATTGCCTCCCCTCACCCACCCTGTTAATAATTACCTGCAAGTCCAATTCCTAAAGTCCCTGGAGCTTTCCTCCAATTCTGTGAATTATCTCAGTGTCCTTCTAATAAAATCTCTTTTCTTCCTTAATCTCGTTTGAGTTGGGGTTGGTCATTTGCAAATATAGAATCCCTAAATACACATATAACCGAATTTGAGATTCTATAAGCCCTCACTCAGGTAAAGGTATGCTTTTAAACTAGGCAAGACAAACACCCACGTAGATTTTGAAGATCATGGCATGATTTTGGAGTTTCAGTACCTATAATCATTTTGTCTGGATTTTTCCAAAGCAGGCTACATAAAACGCCTTATTCATTTGGTTTTAAACATAAAATTCCCTCAAATGAAGTAAAAGGTATTTCATAACTCACTTTGAGTAAATACATCAATAAATCAGAGATCGAGTTTCTTGCCTCATTTATCGGTACAGAACTAATCAACATCAGTTAATTCATTCTATTTAATACTAAATCATGCTGCTGTAGAAATCCTTCCAAATCACTGATGCTAGGTGGGTAACGAATTATCTGGCTTGTGACCAAAATCCACCTAGTCCATTAATCACCATGTTATTGGAGACACAGAGGAGTTCCAATCCCTGGATTTTATATCTCTGTTTTTCTAATAGCAACAAAATGAGAATGGTGAAGGAACAGGTAGGGAGACATCAGGCTAGATGAGAAAAAGAGACAAGGAGATAAAGAACTCAGATAAGGGATGTTAATCACGCAGTCAGCAAAAACATCCTGTGGTTCATCCATCAGCTAGAATCTTTTCAGTAAACATCTATTACTAAAATCACCAACGTCAATCTATAATACCCTCATGACACAGCTGCTCTCCAATTTCCACAAAACCGAGAAAAGTATTTTTCCCATAATAGTCAGCTTTACTTTCTAAATGTTTTACCTCTGCCTCTTCACCTAATTCTCCTGCTCTGAACTATCAACAGCAGATGTCAACTGAGTGACTCTCTCTGAGACTTTTAAGATCATTTATCAGTTCACAGACTCATTTACGGCTCTTTGCTTTCGAAATAACTCAATTCCCCTCGCGGGCAGAGAACATTAAAGAAAGTGTTCTTTCCACCTAAAGAAAAAGTGACGTGTAAGCGTGCGAGGGTTTCTGCATTGTCACACGGGGTAAGATTACGGAAACATAAGATATGTCTTATGGAGTAGCCAGTAGCAGAAGGTAACTGCCCCTCCATTTCCGCCCTCTTTCCCATTTACCTCATGTGGTGGCGGTTTCTACCACAGTTTGTCTGTTTTTCATGGCAGATTCCAGTCGTGACATCAAGTTATGAGGAGCCAGAGCAATTTGGAAAATCTAGACTAGGACTAACGAGAAATTATCAGAGTGCTGTGTGGAGGAAGGGTAGGTAAGCATGGCTTCACGAAACTTCCGTTTCGGTTGTGAATATGTCAGTTTTCTTACCGTGGGTTAAGCTCCAAGCCCTAGACAATCACTGGTCTAAGTTTAGGGATCTTCTCATTCCGCAAGTATTTATTGAGCTGCCTGTAAATTTATTTATGGTATAATATACATTATATACTAAGTATTTACTTACCTGCCTGGCTCAGTTCTAGCATTTTGGGGAGGCAACAGCGACCAAATTGGACAAAAAGCTCTGCCCTTATGGAGCTTCTATTTTAGCAGAAGAGATAATAAAGGGCAAACATAATGAGCATGACTGTAAAGAATGTTAGAAGGTGGTGGGTGGCACAGAAAATTCAGAACAAAATAAGGGTGGTCTGGGTGCCAAGGAGAGGAGATGCGTTTTCTTGGCAGTGCTCACAATAATCGTTCATTTGCTCCCCCATTAAGCATGTGGTGTCGGTCTCCTTTGACATCTCAATAGGGCAAAACCCATGTGTGTTCTTATTGGGTAACAATCATTTCCATTAATATCTACCCTCACAGAACTGAAAATACCCCAGTCCATAGTAAATACCAAATCGAGCAAAGGCACACCAGAAAATCAGCATCAGAGAATTAACCCAGGGAGGCCAGCTCCGGGCCTCAGCTCAGGAAGAAACCTAATCATTTGGCCCCATTTCCACATCTAGGAAAAAATTTTTCTGATCCTAAGTAATCCTCAAAGATTATTCTTTAAAAAAATTTTTTTAATGTTTTTTATTTATTTTTGAGAGGGAGAAAGAGTGTGAGTGGGGGAAGGGCAGAGAGAGAGGGAGACACAGAATCTGAAGCAGGCTTCAGGCTCTGAGCTGTCAGCACAGAGCCCATCGCAGGGCTCGAACTCATGAGCCATGAAATTGTGACCTGAGCTGAAGTCGGACGTTTAACCAACTGAGCCACCCAGGGGCTCCCCTCAACAATTATTCTTTCTTTATCTGCCACTGCCCTTCCCAATACTGGTCTCCTTGGCCTTTGGTAGGATTCATTTATGATCTGGAGATCTTCAAATGATCTTCAAGGGGTATTAATTAGCATGCATATGGTGCTCGAGCAACTACTAGACACGTAGCTTCTGTCTGAGGATTACATAAGAAATGGAAGATTGCATTTTTCAATAGCCACCATTATGCCAGAGGGATTTTGTTTGTTTCCTGGTTTTGTTTTTTAATTGCTCTTACAGGGTCTTCTATTCTGAAGCTAAAAGCCAAACCCCAGAAATTATTCTTCACACATTTCATTTGCAGGACCTATACATTTGGTGAACGCCTCTCTCCACAAGGCCCCGGGATGTACTTCTTGAGCCAGGAAGTAGGTCTCTCTACTTCCTTCACAGGCCAGGTCTCTGGGAGAAGCAGTTTCGGATAGGGTGATCGGGCTGTGTGTGCCTCACTTGAGAAAGTGGCTTCTGAGCAGAGGCTTAAAACAGGTGCGGAAGCTGGTTCTGTGGATTCAAGGGTCAGGTGGGGTGGGGGGAAAATAATAGCAAGACCTTCAGCAGGACTGGAAGACAGTGAGTGAGGGGCAGGAGTTAGAGTTGAGGCCAAATGTGTTAGTACCTGCAAGAGTGCTTCCAGAATGGGGAACTGCTTGATCTAACCCCCCTCTATGACGAAAGGGGAAATTTAAAGGGGATTAAACATGAAAAGAAAAGGAGCTTTTTAATCAAATTGTAAATGGCTTGGTTTTTACTCCCCCCCTCCCTTGTTCCTCACAGATTAGCAATAAACACAGGGAGGCAGCCATCGGCAGTTTCTGCTGTAACTCCTCCCGAGAGATTGTTTGCTTCCTTCCATTTTTCGGAAATTAGAATTGCAAAGGGAAATCAAACAAGACCTCTGAATTGAAACACACTTTTTTCACAACTATTATCTGTGTTGCCATGTAATCATTATTTCACCAAGCAAATATTTAAGCAGCGGGCAATTTGTGCAGGGCATATAGTGTGGAATCAAAGCCCAGATACGCAGAACGGTTGTGACATTAGACTGGAAATGAAAGGGCCAGGGCGCCTGGGTGGCTTGGTAGGTTAGGTTAAGCATCCGACTCTTGATTTCGGCTCAGGTCACGATCTCACAGTCGTAGGATCGAGCGCCGGGTTGAGCTCCACATTGGATGTGGAGTCTGCTTAAGACTCTCTCTCTCTCCCTTTGCACCGCCCCCACTTGCACTCACTCTCTCTCACTCTCTCTCTCTCTCTTAAGTCTTAAAAAGAAAAGAAAATGAAAGGGCCATAAGGAAGTTTAAAAAAAAATACAATGGAGCTTCAGAGAAAAGAAGACTCCTTCCTGTGGAGAGGTCTTATGTAGGAGGTAATTTCCAAACCGTATATTGAAAGATGCGTAGGTCCTGGGGAGATGGAAAAAGACATTTCAGACAGATCGCTGTGAGCTGGAGAGACTGTGATGTGTTGGCAACTCATATTTTTCAAAGACAGAACATCCCCCGTGATCCAATACAATGTGACCTTGCCACTCCTCCCCCTGAGGGGTCTGTGTTCCCTCCCCTTGACTCCGGGGGGCTGTGACTGATCTGACAGCAGCGAAGCTTCATGACACCACTTCCTTCTAGTTGGTTCTCTTGGGGTGCTTGCTAAGCAGAAGCTAGCTTCCATGTAAGAAATCTGACTTACTGGAGGCTCACAAGCCGTCTGCACCAACTGCCCAGCACACAAGAGCCCAGCCCAGTCAAAGGGACACGACGGCAGAGAAAACTTCCCGAATCCCAAACCCACGACGTGGAGCCCACTAAGTCCTGGGGTATGACGTAGCAATAATAAGTGGAACTGATGTATACCGTTTCGTGTCTTTTAAAAATATTAGTAATGGTGAGTCTCTAGACACTCAATGAAGGTAAAAAACATTGGTGACAATCTAGGGCTCACATTCTCCTCCATTTCAGAGTGCTAACAGGTGGACAAGAAGGGAACTTTCTCTTGGTCTAGACCTTCACCAAGACACCCCCCAAATGAAACCGGGCCCAGGCGGCATGGAGTTACGGGAAGCGTGCTGGGAACCGGTTCAGGAAAGCTGGGTTCTGAGCCCAGTTGGCAGCCACGGGAAAGTCAGCTAGACTCTGAACCTCTCCCCTAATTTACCTCCCCCCGCCCCCAAATATACAAAAAACCTTCAGGTTCTCTAAAGCATTGTTCAGTGGCGTGGGTTCTTAAAAATTATTTTAATTACATAAATCCATTCTTGTAGCTGGAAATCAAACAGCACCAAAGGCTTAGCGTGAACACCAGTGTTGTCCCCACGCCCTCTCAAATCCCTCTCCTACTCCCTGCAGGCAACCACATTTAACTTTTAGCTGGTTTCTTCTGGTAATAACCATCATAGTCCTAAATAACCTGCTTATTCCAAAATGTAACAATGCATCATGATGAGGAAGAGATGGCACTTTTATATTCCCCAGCTTTCTTCCTTCATCCTCCCAAATGTCTGTTGTTATTTAAATCATTAAACGGTATTTATATCAAGGTTCTTCTATAAATATGGCTCATTGCAAGGCCAAATCGGACACCAACCATAGCCCCCCCGCACCCCGCTGCCATTTTTGGACAGTAAAATAATCCCTTCCCTTGTAAAAATAATCACCTCATTATTAAACTTGTTAAACATTCCGTGTGTTTTAATGCTTTCATGATTCTTCATCGTATTCACTGCCATACCACCTGTTCCCCTGAGCACATTCTCACCTGCTCTTCTAGACCCTTCCATCTTCTTGGCTTTATCTGGACTAGGTGCTGCCTGGAGCTGTGCTTGTCCTAGGATTTCTCTCTATTTCGAATGGATTGGAGCCACTCTCTTCTGGATCCAATTTCTTCCTATTTGCCCTGTAATTTTGCTGGTGCATACCTTCCGTTAGCGTCTTAGAACAGATTACATTGACGGTAAGCTTTCTAAATCCCTATGTAACTGTGCACTCATTGTTCTAGGATCTCCGTTTAAAGCTGAAGCTTCACATTCAGTCCTGGGGCATTTTCTTACGTTCTTTCTCTAGTAATTTCCTGCCCTGTACTTCCACATTCTCTTGTTGGGAACTCCTGTTAGTCTGATGTTGGACTTTCGTACTTGATCTTTTCAATCATTTTCCCTTGTCTCTAATATTTCCATTTCTTTGTCATTTTGCAATTCTTTGGGGCCATTTCTTTTACTCTACTCTTCAAACTTTTTACTAAACCAACAATCACATTGTGAACGTCCAAGAATTTCTTTAATATTCTCTGTTCTTTTTTCACTTGGCGTGTATTTAATTTCCTGCACAATTTGCTTTGTTCGGTTTGCTTTTCCATTTATTTATTTCATTCTGTTTCATGTTGAGCTCTTTCTTCAGATATTTTTTGATGCTTGGCTGTCCATTCATATTTGAGAGAAAAGTACTTAAAACTGGTCAAAAATGAATATATATGATAGCCCTGTTGCTTCTTGAATAATCGATGCTTGAAAACTATATTTTCAGAGTATTCAAAATTTACTGCTTCCTTACTGTCTAACACTGACAGATGTTTGGAACACTGATTAATAGGAGATGTCCTGCTGAGGCAAGGTGACGAATAGCATCCCGCAGAGTTTACTCGCGACGCCCTACTTCTTTTCAACATTTTTATCATCAAAAGGATGAAAATTTGCAAAGCATTATTCTGGAAATTTGGAAGTGCTGCAAAGCCCAATGCAAAAAGAGTTCTACAGACTGAAATGTTATAAATAAATGCTATAACTAAGAAAATTAAGGTTTTAAAAAAATTAATTTATATTTAGAGAGAGTGGGGGAGAGGGATTGACAGAGAGATTGAGAGAGAGAGAGGGGGAGAGAGAGAGAGAGAGAATGTTAAGCAGGCTCTGCACTGAGCATGGAGCCCAACGCAAGGCTTGACCTAGGACTCAATGTAGGGCTCAATCTCTCTACCATGAGATCATGACCTCAGCCAAACTCAAGAGTCAGACACTTAACTAATGGAGCCACCCAGGCACCCCACAAAATTAAGTTTTAAAGTGATGATAAAAATGTGTTTTCTTTTTCTTTTGATGCAACTTGTAGCAATAATTGAAGTTCCCTGCCCTACTCTCCCCCCCAGCTATACTCTCCCCAGTTTCCCTTTGCAGAGGTTAACACCTTTGCAAAAAAGGTACAGGAAAGTCTTATGACTTTTGAAATGTACACATTTCCATACTTTCACACTTTAGGCAGTATCCACTGACTTCCTCTTACGGTGGGTGAGGACTTGGCTATACAGTAGGGTTTCGTTTAAAGAAACTGGTGGTCCATACTGGCATTACTCTGCTAACATGTCCATCCCTCACAGCTGGGCTTTATAACATGGCAATTAAGACTATGTTTTCTTTCTTATTTTTGTTTTCCTTAAAGTTAATGATTGCATTGCTTTTTCATTTCCATGGTTTTCTTTGTGCCTGTGCTAATTCTACCCACACTTTCCAATCGCCCATCGGCATAAATTTCTACAAGTTCAGATCAGACTCCAGTATTTTTCTTGGAGATGCACTTCTAGAATCTTCTCCTCTTCTGGACTGGTTGCTCTTAGTTCTGCTGCGCAATTGACTTCCTGGGTCTACCATTCACCATCACGTTCCTGGATTAGACTTACTATTTTGTCCCCTTCCTTCTTCCTTCTTGTCTCCATCATGTTTCTGAGAAAGGATGCATGGAAGGTTTACTTTTTGGGATATGAATATCTTGAAATCTCATTATTTTACCTTTATAAATGATTGATAGTTTACATAAATATCAAAATCTGGTTGGAAATATACATTTAAAAAATTCTGGTTGGAAGTTCCCCTCTCAGGAGTGGCCTTCCTCACTGGTGTTTGTGGTAGCCATGAAAACGCACTGCTCAGTCCTCCTGTCCTGAGGAGACTGACTGACCGATGGCCCCAGATGCTACCTCTTTAGACCCACCACTTCACTGCCCCGGAGGTCATGCTTCTCACAGGCTACTCCCTTATGGCTGAACCCAGCAGGGGTACTAACGTAGACCCATTCCTGCAGGACAGGGACCCCTCTAATAGGCAATGTTGACTGGCCTGGCTGTACCTTTCTTAGACCTGGACTGCCATCTGACACTCTTCCCACCTGAACCCACTTCTTGCCCACTCCCTTTCACAGGTGTCAGACATGTCATGGTCTAAAGGCTCTGCCTTCTGTGGCTCCTTCTTCTTTATCCTTCACAGTTGTTTCCTTCAGTAAATGTTTTGCATATCTAATCCTGTCCTGACATTTGTATCTCAGAAGACCTAAACAAACACAAGTCAGGTTTCACTTTCTGGAAGGCAAAGAAAGTGCCATTCTGAGTCATATTAAGGGGGCAGATAGTTTCCTGGCACAAGATGGTGTTCCGATTGCCAAATATTTCACCAGCGGGACCTGGGGAAACGCCCTGGTGAAGGGGAATGCGTTGCAGGTGCAATGACCCAGGCTTTCCAATGCCCACGAGGAGAGGGGAATTGACCGGTTCCTGCTGTACTGTACTGAGTCTCCACAGAGAGATCATGAGAAACCGAGGGCCTTTAACAAGCAGCCAAAGCCAGAGGGTTTCACTCGTAGCTTACAGAGAGGCCCTTATCTCCTGCAGTGGAAGTATACACACAGCATAGCCTCAGACCTAGGACCTGGTAGAGATGCAGAGCCCCAGAGATGTTTCAATGCTCAGGTAGGTCTGTCATGCCAAGGTCGGAGCCCTGGTTGGGAAAACCTAGGACTCCGAAACACAGGCAGTAGTTTCTGGGATCTTCAGAAGCCTTGGAACCCTTGGGGATTACAGAGGTGGCCTGGCCTTGCCTAGTTAGAGACAGCACTTCCCTATGCTGGAGAGGCCTCACCTTTAAACGGCAGCAGGTGGCTCCCCCAGGAGCTGACAGGCCACTAACTCAGGTTAAATCCTAGGGTTAAAACCTGGAGGCAGCTGGGGCTGACAGAGGAAGTAAGACGTTATATGCCAAAGTAGTTTCAAGATTTAGAATGTAGTGGGGGCACCTGGGTGGCTCAGTTGGTTAAGTACCCAACTTCGGCTCAGGTCACAATCTCTCAGGTGGTGAGTTCGAGCCCTGTGTCAGGGTTCCATGCTGACAGTGCTGAGGCTGCTTGGGGTTCTTTCTCTCTGCCCCCCTCTCTGCCCACTCCCCCACTTACTCTTTCTTTCTCCATCAAATAAATAAACTTAATAAAAAAAGATTTAGAAGATTTAGAAGTGGAGTGGAGTGGCAAGAACCCAGGGAGTACCACAGGGATTGCATTTGGACGGCCCTGGATTCCGGAACTGGAGTGTGAGACAGGGCAACACAGAATTCGTTGACTAGGCAGCACTCTCTGGAGAAATGTGTGTTAATGCCCTGGCCAGGACCCCAGAGGATGGGGCAACCTTGCTGCTCAAATGGCTCTGAGACGCCTAGAAAAAGTGATGGCCAACGTTGAGTAGGCAGAAATGCTTGAGTTTCCCTGACAGCTGAGAGAGACAGGAATACAAGAAGCTGAGAGAAGCAGGCAGGCTGGAATGAGGATAGTATGTAAGTTCAAATAACCCACTAGAGCCTGGTGTTTCATATGAGCGCCAGAGAGAGACACGCCATGCGCCAAGGCCATCGAGATTCTGCCAGTGAGGGGGCACGAGCACCTGCAGGTCAGGGCTGATGGCTGGAGAGGCCATCACAGAGCCGGGCTTGTTACCATCCGCAAAGGCCATGACACCCTGAAGTAACAGACACCAGGCAGTGGACGGTGCTTAAAGCCAGAAGCCAGGAGGCCACAAACACCGTGACATGGTAGTGGCACGGCTGGACAGACTGCCAGGCTTCACAGGGAGCTCTGAAGATGTTTAATAGGACACGGCAAAATGAAAAGCCACGATCCCTTGCTCAATTCCCAGACAATTTTTAGATCTGTCACCGACCGACTGAAGACGCGGCTGAGTCCCTGGGAGGAAGGACCCTGCAGTACCACAGCAGTGTTGTCCGACAGTGACTCCCCAAGGATGTCACATTCAATATGGGAATTCACACCTTCCTGTTCTAGGAAATACCTTGACATTACTTCATTATTTCCCTTCTCTTTGTGTCAGTTATCTCTTGCTGTGAAACAAACCGCCCCAGTCAGGGGATTGAAATAACAAGGATTTATGACTTCTCTGGTCCCTGTGGGCTAACCGGGCCTAACTGGCCGGCTCTTCTGCTCCATGGGATGTAGCAGAGGTCACCGACGTAGCTGCACTCAGCTGGGATCCCACTGGTGGCTAGAACATCCGGGGTGATCTTTGATCTCCCAAAGTCTGTCTTCGCCGTTCAGTAAACCAGCCTACATGCTGACGCCGGCTTTCCAGAAAGACCTCCAGTGTGAATGCACTTTAATGAAACCTTTGGTTGCTTCACACTCGCTACTGTACCATGGAAGAAAACATGACCCACCATCAAGCCCACAGTCTGGGAAGGGGAAGGCACAGAGCACGGATACCGGCCGGCATGGTTCAGTGAGGGCCACGGGCCTAACACCCTACCGCACCCCTGCCTTCTCCTTCTGGAACTCTCATTATTTGAATGTTACACCTCGGACGAGGCCACTAATGTTTTTCTCCCATCTCTTTGCCTTTTTTTCCCTTTCATCTCTCTGTCTTCCTGCTACATTATTAGGCTTCATGCATCACCTTCATGTTCCAACTTTACTTTCATTTCTGTTATAATGTATTTCATTTCCAAGTGTTTCCCCCTCCCCCGACTATATTGTTAGATTATCCTTTTCTTATATCCTGTATTCAGTATCCTCTCTTATCTCAGACCCCCATTGGGATTATTAACATTTGTTTTTCTTTATTGAGCTATAACTGACATATAACATTATGCTAATTTCAGGTGTACAACAGAGTGATTTAATATGTATATATATTATAAGTGATCACCACACTACGTCTCATTAACATTCGTCACCACACCTAGTTGCAGTTCTTTTCCTTCTGATAAGAACTTTTAAGATCTATTCTCTTAGCAATTTTCAAATATGCAGTACAATGTTATGAACTATAGTCAGCATGCTGTATATTATATTCCATGACTTATTTGATAACTGGAAGTTTGTGTCTTTTGACTGAGGGTTTGGTGGGGGGAGTTTTGTTGTTGTTGTTGTTTTTTTAGCTCTTTCTCCCTGCATATTCTCGGTTTCTGCAAGTTTCCTTCAAAATTAGTTGATTTTTTGTTGTTTCTTTATTTGTGTGGGTCTCAATCTTTCATATTAGAGGCTTTCCTCAGATGCCTATTGATCGTTGACTGCCTACCATATTTAAGAAAGACAAAAGCCTGACTGGAAGGTCTGAGCCACAGTCTAGGTGGGGTTTGCTGACTGCCGAGTTTCACTGTAGAGGGATCCGTCTCATCCAATTGTTGTGGAAACCATTAGGACCAGTATCTGAGGTCTTCCCACACGAACCCATCAGATTCCCTGGAGAAGACTTTTCCAATCCCTACCTGGAGAGGAAGCCACACTGTCAGCCTTCTGGGACCTTCATAGGAGAAGATGGGGGTGGGGTGGGGGGAGGCTGGGGTGTCTCCACTTTCAGCTGCATTGTGTTTACTTAATCTGTATTTTCAGTATAGGACTCATGCCCTCGAACATGCCTCATGTTCCTCGGCTCAGACACTTCTATTCTTCACTCTCTAGAAAATTAACCTCCAGTTTTCTCCTGAGTGGAGAAGGGGCGGATGCCCAGCAGTGAGAACGGGGTGATCTAGAAATCTAGTTCTTTCTTAAATAGCTTTCAGCCGGTTCTCCTCATGTGAGCGCTTACTCCCTTCTCCTCTGGATCCAGAGTGTTGGGTCTTGCTACTCTCGGAGCCTCTTGAAGATTCTGCAATCCTAGGACTTGTCCTTGGCCTCTCCTACCGCCAGCAGTCTGCCTTCCCAGGTCTGCTCAGTCAATAACGCTCATCCATCTGCTTCTCACTTCCGAAGCTTTGCTGCTACTCTGCTGTCACCACCATGTGCGTCTTTCTCTCCACCCCTTCCCTCCTTCTCTTCTGCCCTCACTCCTCCCCCTCCTTCCTTCTTTAACAGTTTCTTTACTACCATTTGATGGTGTTTCAAGGGAGAGAAAGAAATTTTAGTGGGTTAATTCAATCTGCCGTCTTTTTCCAGAAATGCTATTTACTATTTCTCTATCACGAAAGTAATACATTTTGCTTATAGAAAAACTAGAAAATCCAGAAAGAAAAAACAATCATCTGGGGCACCTGGGTGGCTCAGTCAGTTAAGCATCCGACTACGGCTCAGGTCATGATCTCACAATTCATGGGTTCGAGCCCCAGGTTGGACTTTGTGCTGACAGCTCAGAGCCCAGAGCCTGATTTGGATTCTGTGTCTTCCTCTCTCTCTGCCCCTCCCGACTCATGCTCTGTCTCTCTCTCTCTCTCTGCATGCTCCCCTCTGGGCCTTGTGAGGCTCTGGGTATAAAACAGCAAGATAAACATGGTTCTTGGCATCTCAAAGCTGAGGTCTGTCGAGGAAAGACAAGCAAACAAATCATTTCTATAAAATGGGTCAAGTGCGATTAGAGAAGTAATACAGGATTTTAGAGGAGCCCCGAGCAGGAATGCCAAAGCTAGGTTTGAGCGTGTCCCGAAGGGTCTAGAGAGAGCCCCACACAGCCCAAGAACTGTAAAGTGTTCATTACTTAGTCACACGTAGTTATCAGCAGAGATATGTAAGAAGCATAATATAACTGGCATTTTTCTCTTAACAACATACCATGTGCAACTTTTTAATCACCATATATCGACTTTTTAATACCCAAATACTATTCCACTGTATGTGTGTCCTGCTATTCCTTTAACTGATCGCCTTAATATACTTAGGTAATTTCCAGTTTTTAAGAATTATCCACCATCTGTGGTAACTGCCTTCTTATCTTTGCACAGTGAAGATGCAATTTACTAAGGTTAAAAATTCAAAAATAAGCAACGAAAGGAGATTTCAGGAGAGGTCTGGCTTAATAGCCACTTACACGGGGAAACACTAAAAAGGCTGAGAGGTTTTAGCTGACTACAAACTGAGCCGGTCCGCGGGGAGGTGACAGCCCAGACAGTTCACGCGGTCTCGGACGGCATTAACATCAGCCAGCATCCAGGGAAAGAAACGTGTCCTAACCATGCAGCATAGTTCAAATCCATTCTGGACATCAACTTCTAACAGAGCTCTTGAAAAATTCTGGGTTTACTTTTCCAGCGTCTTTCCCTCCTGTCCCTCTGATGCTTCAGCCATTCCAACTACGGACCCCGTGGGGCGAATTGCCACATGGGCCCCTCTGCCCCGACCGCACGCTGCCCTCCTGGACGGCCACGAGCCCTTCCTCCGTTGGGCGCCTGCACACCAGCCCCAGCAATAGGAGCCCGCACCGACTTTTGTAAATGAGCTGTGCTCATTCATTTACACGTTGCTCACCGCCGCCCTCCAACTTCGTGGACACAAGTGAGTGCTTGCGACGGACGCTGCATGACCCACGAGGCCTAAAGCCTGGCCTTCTGCAGAAAAGCTTGCCAGCCGCTGATCTCACCAGTAGAGTTTTCCCGACTACCCCCCAAAACTCTTCCCCATCCCCCTTCTTGGCACCCGCGCCACACCTGGTACTTATTTCTACGAAGGCACTTGCGCATTTTAATACAATTATTTGACAACTATCTCTCCCCTGCTAATCCGTAAGGGATGTGAGGGCAGGCGTCTTACCTTATCCTTCTTTTTGTGGAAATGTAAGTGGGAGCCGCCACCCTTAAACCGTCATCACCCCCACAACCCAGCCTCTCCCACAGCTGGAGCGGACCCGCGGACTCGGAGAGACGTTTTTGTCCTCTGTGGGTCCAGGGAGGCTTTGACATGTCACCCTGGCCAGGACGAGTGGAAAAGGCCAAGCGATTGGTTCACAGTAGACACAGCCCACAGCAGGTAAACAGGAGGAAGCCGAACGGCTCACGTAGCCCAAAGAGTACTTTGAAAACATCCATGCTAGGACTTCCATCTGACTTCAGATCATTTCAGGGAGGACGTACCGAATCCCAGAACGAAGAACCCTACCACCATTGCCCCCCACCCCCACCTCTGCCAAGCCCCAGCGGAAAGGCCTGACATTGAGTAAAGAGATGCCAACATGAGGGAAGAAGTAATGTCACTGATAGGGGATGGGGTTGCAGGGAAAAGACCAAGTGACGAGGAATCCAGAGAGAAGGGGGTGTCAGGAAGGAGGAGGGGCACCCCCCAAAGGTTTGCAGGGGCCTGGAGATGTGACACATTCCCTACCCGTGGCTTTGGAGCCATCCTTTGGACCCTCACAGAAAGAACATGTAAATATAGCCAGAGGTCCCTATTCTCGGCAGGGTCCGGAAGCTTCTGGCCCCTTATCCTCAGTCATCAACACCCATCTCCAGCCCCTCGAGGGACACACGCAGGTCCAACAACCAGCCATAGACTGCTCTGCTCCTTGAAGATCGTGACCCACCTCCCACCCCTGGAGAAATAGAAAGGTCAACTTTTCCACCCCCCACTCAACCTTATCCTCAAGTGTGAGAAGATACAGGGGCCTCCCTCGGGTCGTATTTACATTCTCCGAATTCGACAGTATGCCTGCCACATGGCAGGCCCCCAAGAAGCGGGCCTTGGCTAAATGTCCCACTCCCTCTAATTCTTGAGGCCGCCTTCAGCATGAAGAGAAAATACTTAGGAAGAACGAAGTGGCCTTTTCAGATGTTTGAAAGGCTGTCTCGCCAAAAAGCAGTTAGTCCTTTTCTTTGAGATTTGGAAAGGCCAACAGTCAACCAGGGGTGAGTCCTGTACTGGAGTCCTAAAGTGAAGAGGCGGGCTTCCCATTCGATGTAAAAGAGAAAACTGAGTGGACTACTGGAGAGGAACGGAGTTCCTCTTCCTGCAAACGGTCAAGCAGAAGCTAGAGGAGAGTCACCGCGAATGGCTCCTCCCGAGAAGAAGCGTGACTTGAAATTTCCCCGGCCCCTTGTAGCTCTTTCTTTTTTATTTTATTTTATTTTTTTAATATTTATTTATTTTTGAGAGAGAGAGAGAGAGAGAGACCGAGAACAAATGGGGAGGGGCAGAGAGAGAGGAGACACAGAATCCAAAACAGGCTCCGGACTCTGAGCTGTCACCATGGAGCCGGACACAGGGGTCGAACGTGAGAATGGGGAGATCATGACCTGAGCCGAAGTCAGACGCTCAACCAACTGAGTCCCGCCGGATGCCCCTGTATCTCTAACATTCTAATTATCAAGTAAAGATGCACTACGGGCATGGGAATAGTATTTGCTTAACCACCATATTTAACTTCACGTACGTCACTTCTTTCAGTTTATTTTGAGTATTTCGTCAAACCACAAAGATAATGGATCACGGATGATGTTCCGACGTTCGTACTTCAGACAATAATGCTATCAATAAAAAAGCTATTCACACTGAGACCATAGAAGTTCACTAAATACTCATCTTTAGTCAATATATCAAATCATAGCAATCGTAAACTTTAGTATGTTTCTTTCAAACACCAAACTGGGTCCAAGCAAAGGTAGTTGGTATTGTGCTTTATGTAAAATGATTTGAACAATCTTTGGTCAAATGCTATTGAAATAATTGAAAAAATCTCGTTCTATTGAGTGCTACAAGTTGCGTGTGAAGAAGTTAAGTAGGGCAATGATTTCTAAAGTATTTGTCTAATTCCTCTCTTCAAAAGCTCAAGTGTTTTTGCTTTTTTATTGTTATGATTAACAATAAATTCGTACCTCACCTCCGTAGGGTTCTTGACATTTTTCAAAACAGGTTGACATTTACGATTTTGTTTTCCTTCTCACAATATATCTGGGAGAGAGCAG
The DNA here is from genome assembly GCA_030068075.1 of Paguma larvata. Classification (NCBI taxonomy): domain Eukaryota; kingdom Metazoa; phylum Chordata; class Mammalia; order Carnivora; family Viverridae; genus Paguma; species Paguma larvata. The sequence goes on from CM057839.1 coordinate 67,090,737, forward strand.
GGTGGCAGAGATCCCTGGCTGGCCTGAAAGATCCGCTTCCGCCTGGTTCCAACATAACTCGAATTCTCTGCTGAGCTCCTGGCTATGCAGCGGGACAAGAATTCCCAGGCTTCTTCCGCCACGTGACTGAGTTCTGCCAACGGGATGGGAGCGGAAAGGAGGGCACAGCCTGCAGATGGGGCGCTCACAGGGCCACATTCCTCCCCTTCCCTCTTTCTCTGTCACTGGATACAATGCGGATAGTACCTGCCCTGGAAATGCACAAAGGTCATACACCTCTCCGGGCGGGAATTTTTTTCCCTGTTCTTCCTCACTGTTTTCAACTCCTCCCCAGACACTGTGTGAGAAAGCAGATTGTAAGTATTCAATTTAGAAGAAAGAAATCAAGGACAGACTGAAAGAAGTAGAGATTATTTTACATCTCCATGTATTCCTTCATTAAAAATTATAGCGATTATATTCTTCTGTGAGATAAGCACTAGAAATTGGATCCTACAGTGTGTGACCTCAAGGAGTCACGAATGAGGAAACAATCCACTCTTCCTGCTGTTATCACATAACGGAAATATCTGCGTGGAGTCACTGGTAACAGTTTATCCCAAGATAGAGCGGCAAAGGAGTACAGTGATCCTTCAGGTTAAATGTGTACCAAGATAGAGTATACAAAAGGCAGATTATGCTTCTCTGCCTAAGTACGGATGACAGGTACAACGCGGTAGTTTCCTGAGGAGACGCAGATCCTGGAGCATTCAGTAACACTCTGTATTTTTACTCATCCACTCTTTATTTCTTGTCCTCCCAATAAGCGTGTATTCTATTCTCCTCCTACACTGAAACTTTCCCTCATGCCTTGAAAAGATGACATTCATGGAAAGAAAGGCACATTTTGTACAAGTTAATTATAATAAAATTCTGGCTTAGAGCAGCCATATTGTTTGAGAACTTAATAGAACTCAGAAGACTAGTATATGCCAACGCCATGACTAACTACACGGCCAGCTACACAGTTGAACATTCATTCACCTTGTACTTAAGAAGTACACGTGGACATGATTTGAATGCCGAGTAGTTTGTATTTTTCCTCTTTTTTTATTGACATTGTTAAACATCGCTATGATTTTGAAATTATTAGTTCTTTTCCTATTCTTAAAATTCTTGGACTTGACCGTAACCTTTAAAAAACATCGTGTTCTATCAGATATTCAAAGAGGAGTTGAGTCAAGCTCTTTGGGAGGTACTTTTAACTGTTTCTGATTAAACACACTAAGGAATTCTGCAGTATTCTAGAAAATACATTAACTTTCAACCCAGTTGATTATTTCATCTATGCACCAAATATATTTCAGTGAGAAGAAAATTGGTAAAGTGCCTCCCAAAAGCACGCGGCGTATATAATTCGAGCATGTACCTGGAAGATAAATTCCCTCCACTATTACTTGGGAAATGAAAACTCAACCAGATAACAAAGCCACTTCTACGTTGCTGCTACAGCCAGCCAGGAGATTTCCCCCACCTCCGGTTCTGGAAACTTCTTCATAATATTGCGTAGTGACTACAGTTTTTAATTATTTGGTCATTTTCGCAATGAATCATAAATTTGATGATGAAGCCTAAAATTTATTGGAAGTGTCACATTCTGCCCCATTATGCTTGCTGATCTTCTATACAGTTAGGATTCGGTACTCCCTGTCCCACTGGAAAGTGGCTAGAAAGACTGACAAAGAAAGCAAACCCCAGGAGCCTCAGTTTGTAAAGGCAAAGTCAGGCAAGTAAATGGCCAGCAGACACTTACTGAGCACCTACCAAGGACAAGATGGCACTTTGGGAGCGATAAAGTGAGCATGATTTCCTTACTTCAGGACTCGCCCAGCTGGGAAGGCGGCGAGAGGAGGGAAATGGTTACATGAAGGAGGCGTGTGGTAGGAGGCACCAGAAATGAGGCACAGTGAGGTTCCCAAGAAGGAAGAGATGGCAGTCAGGTGTGCAACCAAAGGGAAAACCAGTCCAAACGTGAACTGGTTCTTAAAGGAAAGGGGAGATTTTAATACATGAGAGACTTTGTCTTGCTCACACACGATGCTATCCATGGCACATGACGGGGGGAAAGGGCAGAAGCAAGGACATCAGCTATGAGTCTATTCCAATCATCCAGGCAGAATCTGACAGGGACTTGGATCTGTGGCTGCAGATAGAAGAAGTGGTTGGATTCCAGATACATTTTGAAGGGAGGTAGGGCAGTAGGATTTGTGGATGGATTGAAAGTAAGATGGGGGGGCGCCTGGGTGGCTCAGTCGGTTGAGCGTCCGACTTCGGCTCAGGTCATGATCTCGCGGTCTGTGAGTTCGAGCCCCACGTCGGGCTCTGTGCTGTCAGCTCAGAGCCTGGAGCCTGCTTCACATTCTGTGTCTCCCTGTCTCTCTGCCCCTCCCCCACTCATGCTCTGTCTCTCTCTGTCTCAAAACTAAATAAACATTAAAAAAAAATTAAAAAAAAAAGTAAGATGGGAGAGAAAGGGAGGAGTTAAGGTTAGGGGCCCGACCAACTGAGAGCCGAGTTGCCATAATGGGCATGGGAAGAACAGGAGTGTGCTTTGGCACGTGTTAAAGGTGGCATGCCGGTTGGGCATCTAAGTGGAGAAGGCAGTGCTTGTCCCGGTCTGGAGCTCAGAGCACAGGTTCTGGCTGGAGACTCCAATCTTGGAGTCATCGGGATCTAGAGCATTCAGAGTTCACCTGGAGTGAATCTAGAGAAAAGGCCCTAGGATGGAGCCCTGGGCCCCCCAATATCTAGAGACGATGTGAGCAGGACACAGAAATCTGCAGTGAGCTGAGAGGGGGCACGAGGGAGTCAAGCTGAGGAAGTGTGTCAAGAGAGAGACCAGTGTCTAGACGAACGCTGCAGACGGACGGGCTGAGACGTGAGCTTTAATGTTAACGCCTAGCCTGCCCGGTACCTGTCATGTCTGTCCTACCCGTCGGCGTCCAAAGTGTTCTTGCCTAGTCCCGCCTCCTTAAGTGAAAGAAGGTGTCTTTTTCCACAGGTTCCCTGCACAAACATTTGGAGGACTCCCACGTGGGAGGCCCACGCGAACCTTCAGCTCGGTCCTGGTCCTCTCAGTCACCCAGGGGCAGAATAAACACTCAGAGGCACTGCCGGGGCTGGAACCCCAACGACAGGGCCCAATGCTAGTGTTTCAGGGGACATCGAGAACCATCTTGCAAGAGCTGTGACGGTCTAGCAGTCTCTCTTCAAGTCGCAGAGAAAAGGTGTGTCCTCTTTCTGGGTTATTCAGGTGAGCGAAGCAACCCAGGCTCCTAGAGCTCTCTGGGGAAATCCTTTTAGTTCTGTTTCTCCCTGTCTCTGTCTCTGGCTCTCTTTCTCACACACACACACACACACACACACACACACACACTACATTTTTGAGGTTTATTTCAGTACCAGGAACCCCAAAGAACATGGAGACCTCCATTTTGAGCAGATTCCCCCATTATTCCACCTGCTGTTTGTTTGGCCTGACTCCTGTCCTCCGGGCCATCAGACAAAGATTCTTGAATCTCAGGGTTAACGTGGGGGCGCGGAGGGGGAGGCGGCGGGGGGGACTAGGGGAGAAGGTTGGTTCATCTCCCCAGCCTCCCTAGGGAATCTCCTTAGTCTGTAAATTAGTGGAAGCACAGAATGGGGCAAGGAAGGGGGGCTGGCCTGCTTTATCCTCACCAGCATCAGATCCCCAAGTGCAAACAAATATGCTACCGGCCTTAACAGCAATATCTAAGCCCCCGCTGAAATGTTACCCATTATTGCCATTATTACCCATATATGCACGATATATTTTATCTTTTCAAATAAGGTCCAAACTTCCCTACCTCCCTCTCCCTAACACAGCCACCAAGAAAGAACATTGAAAACACAGTGAAACTATCTCATATGAAAAAATCAAGCTACCGTTTTTGATAATGACAAGTTACCTCTTCACAGTATATAAAAATGACTACATTCCAAGCCAAAGAAATTTGAAAGCAAAATTAATATTTTACAGCAACTAGCATGTTGTTTGCAGCATCAGCAAAACCAAGTGTCCACCTGTTAACTAACTTCTTATGAAAACAAAGTCCACTGTGTTTCTGGGAAGGATGGTTAGTGTTTGTCAAGTGTTTTGTGTGTAAAGACACAAAAATATAACTGAAAAGTTCATCAGAGGGCCAAGAGTGGGAACAAGGATCAAAAGCATATTGACCGTTTCAAATACCAGCGTATCAGAAAGCTCCCGCAGTCCCCACTCCTGATTTTATACATGAAATGATCATGTAAGTCACTGCAATAAAAACTGATGACTTCTCGTACACATACAGAGTTTATTACATGCTCTCTAAAAACAGAATCTGTATGATTCAATCAAAAGTAGTGATTTTGCAGGGATGGCCTACTGGGTCCTCCAGCTGGTCTACAAATTCCTTGTTTCTTTCTGGTATGAACTAAAATGTGCTGATGCTCTCTTCAAAAGAGGGATCAGTTCTTCCCATGCCTCTTCTATCACCAACAATGAACAGGTGGTGTTTAAGGTATTTTGGTTCCTTAAAAGAATTGATAGACTGATAGTTTCTTCCCATTGCTCTAAAGAATGTTAATGAAAAAAAATATGTGTGAATCTGAAATCACAATTTTCTTGTCAAACAAATCCAACATTCTTGTAGGATCTGCAGTAGCAAACGGGAGCTGCATACAATCTTATTTAGCCATTATTACGACGTGAGCAGCAGCGCAGAGTGCTAAGTCACCTCAATAACGCAGCCCTGTTCTGCCTCGATGGCTTCGATTCAAAGTGTGTAGAAGTGGCTTTCACCTTGAATTTGTTCGAGATCTGTGGCTTAATTCTCAATTTAAAATAGGTCTTCAGTAAGCCCACGAGTCACCAAGCTAGGAGTACCAGAAGTTAGACATGTAAACACTTTTACTAAAATGTTTGCACATATACATAAAAAATTACTTCTCTCATGGCATGAAACTCTGTACAAAATGTCCCGACGACTGACATCATTATAAAGGAAGCCTCAAATCACTGGGACCTAATCTTGCGCACCGAGTGAGGAACTAGGAGGAAGAATTGAGAGACAACTTGATCATGGCCTATCAGGAATTCCTGCTGTCAAAATGTACTAAGCCTTTTGCACGAGGGTGTCAAAATCAATTGTGTCAGGCTGATAATAATCTCATTGCCACGGAGTCCTTTGAATTGGAGGAGGGATCTTGGAAATACTGCTGTTGTAGGACACAATCTATATCATCCTGAAGTTGCTTCTGTACTTTTAGGGCTCGCTCTGTTTAAGATTGTCTAGGGGGTATTCGGAGCCCTGATGATTGGTATGGTTGATGGATGCAATTCTGCCTGCCATAGAAAGAACTTCCAAAGAGAGTTGAAGCTCGGAGATTCCATTTTGACACGTTTGCATTTGCTGCAGTGTGAACATGAGTCTCTCTCTCTCTCTCTCTCACACACACACACACACACACACGACAGATCTTATTGGGTTAACGCTGAACCCATGACAACTCCACAAACTCTAGCGGAGACTACTGCTATCTGCATGTCTTCCTAACAAACCTGTTTCTTTCATCCACCCTCCTCACTCTCCCCTTAGCTGCTACCGGGAGATCATCCCCTCCTTACCTCTAAGGATTCCCCTACACCCAGAGAAAGGAACTTTCCTGTCTCTGTCCCCATTCCCAAATCCCTGGCTTCCCGGGGAAGCTCTCGCTGCTCAGCTCCCGCCCGAGATGCGAATCCTAGGTGACTTGACGAATGTCTTCAAATGGAACTTCCTCTGGGCTGGAGGCTCAGGCCCCCCACTCGCCCCTGGCATCTCCAGAGGCCCTCTCCCCGCGTGGCCCTCTGCCTGGCCCCCCCTCGAACTCACCAGGAGCAGGTTGTGCGCCACCAGGTACCCGAGCCGCGCGCTGCCCCGGACGCCAGGGGCCAGGCGCCCGGTGGCATAGCCGTGCCAGGCCACCACATAGGGGTTGTCGATGGTGATCCAGTACTTGACCTGGCCGCCGAAGTGGCGGAAGCAGAGCTCGGCGTAATCCCTGAAGTGGTCGGCCAGGGCGCGGTTGGCCCAGCCGCCGTAGGCGTCCTGCAGGCGCTGGGGCAGGTCCCAGTGGTACAGGGTGACCACGGGCTGCACGCCCAGCTCCCGCAGCCGCTCCAGCAGGCGCCGGTAGTAGCGCAGCCCCTCGCGGTTGGGGGCGCCCGCGCTACCGTTGGGGAGCACCCGCGCCCACGAGATGGAGAAGCGGTAGTGGGTGACCCCGAGCTCGCGCAGCCCCTCCGTGTCGCGGAAGACGTTGTTGTAGCCGTCGCTGGCCACGTCCCCGGTGGCGGGCGGGGACGGCGACGGGGCGCCCGACGGCAGGCGGGCTCCCGGGGGGGCGCCGGGGGGCGCGGGGGGCTGGTGGGTGAACGTGTCCCAGATGGACGCGCCCTTGCCGTGCTGCCGCCAGCCGCCCTCCGTCTGGTAGGCGGCGCTGCCCACGGCCCAGAGGAAGCCGTCGGGGAAGGTGTCGTGGAGCAGGCCGGCGGCCTCGGGGGCCGGCGGCTGCGCGAAGCGGGCCCAGGTCTGCGCCCCGTCGCCGGGCTCGGCGTGCAGGCGGCGGCCGCCCAGGGCGAGCAGCAGCAGCAGCAGCAGCAGCGAAGGCGCCGGAGGCGGCGGGCGGCGCGGCGGGGCGCGGGCGGGCATGCTTCCCGGGAGCCGGGCGCCGGGGCACCGCGCCGCGCCCCTTTATGCCCGCGCCCCGCCGCGCCGCCCGCCCGCCCCTGCCGGCGCGCCCACCCCCGCTTCCCTGCCGGGCCCCGCTGGCAATAATTACCTGCGAGCCGGAGCCTCCCCGCTCCCCGGAATGGGGGGGGGAGCGGGGGCGCAAAGGGCGAGCGCGTGCCGCGGAGCGGGCGCGGCGGCGGGCAAGGTGCAGCGGGCGCCTCTCCGGGACGTCGGGGGGAAAAGCACCTGCGGTTTGCCGCTCCCGGGAGCGCAAAGGAGGTTTGGTGACGCCGGTTCTCTCGGCGCCACCACTGCCTCTCTCCCTTCCGCGCGCACCCCTGGGAGAAGCCATCGAGCCGGGGTTCGTCGAGGAGGGAAGGCGGCCCACCAACTCTCCCCGAGTTCAGCGCAGGTTCTTTGGCCGCCCTCCGGGAACCGGGCAAGGGGAAGTGGGGAAGCAGCTGCTCTCTGGTTGCTTCCACTCGGAGAACAGTTTTAGGTCGACATCGCTAGAGCCGGTTAAGAATTGCCTGAAACCTATGGGGAGGGCAAGGTGGGGAAAGCCAGGTGGGAACTTGAATGCCGTGAGAGAGCGACTCGTGGGGGACTTTCCCTTAGAGTCTTTAGGTAGGATGCTGTCGTGGAGAGCTGCCCCACTCGCGCAGAGACGGAGGGCCGGTCCCCAGGCACCAGTGTGGAAAGCCTTCAAGGAAGACAGAGGAGATTTGTGGTTTGCATTGACACTTTACTTAACTCTCCCTCATACAGTTACCTTGTAACCATTTCGAACCAGCATTTGTTGCTTAGTTAGATGTTGCAGAATTACTTGCCCACGGCCCAGAGGAAGGGGAAGGTGGCGTGTTCCTACCATGACAGTTTTGATCGTTCTTATAAAACATTTTTTTAAGAACAAACGAAGTACCAAGGTTTCAACTTTGAGTAACTGTTATTTACCGATTTTTTTTAAAAATTCTTTTATGGACAATCACGGTTTAGCTTTCAGCTCTGACTTAGCAAGTAACGTATCTGTGCAAAGTTGTGCACGCAGGTGTGCTGGAGCCCCGGGCCCCGGGGTCCCACCAATGCCACCTGAGCGGAGGAGGGAAGGGGGAGGAGGGATTTAGCTCAAGCAACCACTCCCACTCACTACAACAAAAGAGACTCATGACTTGAATCCAGTTGCGAAAGAGCCTTTTTGACAAAAGTTGTGGAGACACAGTATCCATTTGGAGGTGTGTATAGATGATCTAGGAATAACTGACGTCCATCTGGCGGGGAGTAAAATCCTGCAAATATCTACCTCCCCCTCCAGTACTGTGACTCAGATCCCCACCGAGGTACGTCTATTCTTGTGGAATGATCACTCCTGTGCTAGTCCTTACACATTTAAAATTGGTGAGGTTTTGAACATTGCAAATGCAGGTGCTTTTATTAATTTCCTTTCAATGTTAGCGCAATAAATTTATTCCAGTATTTTATTAAATATTCCCAACTACAGCTAGCATATATTATCATGATTAGTAAGATTAAGCCATTGGACTGGAATAAGACATATTGCTACTCTTTTACATGGGACATTTACATTTTTTCAATAAATGCGAAAAAACAGTGACACTTCAGCAATTAAAAACATTATACCACACAACTGCATGGGCACACTCGCTTCCCGCTAAATTAAAAAGCATTTATGTCTGCATGCAGGATCACATTTCCCTTCTAGACCTGAAGACTAGAGCCTTTGCTGGATTGTAGCTTGTTAAGTTTCAATTAGAAACGCATCATGAGTCTCATGGAAAAATAGCTCAAGCTAAGTGTTCACTTATTGATGCATGGTCTGTTTGCTTAGGGCAGATTGTATCTGTTGCTGCTTTTATTTAACCAACAGTTTAAAAAAAGAGAAGTGGGGTTTTTTTTTTTTTTTTGGACCCGTGATTAAAAAGAATGACCAAGTTGATTAAATGCTCACATTTGAAGTTCATCTTAAATTGGACATCAAAGTCTTCAGCATTTGCAGTGATATTCCCAGGTGATAGTTAATTTAACTCAACAATGAAGATTCATGATAAAGTTTATCTCCAGAACTTGCTGTTTATCAAGGTTCTGTCTGTGGTTATTGACTGGCGGGTTCCTGAAGCGTGAATAACTGCTAGTGTCGCTCCTCACTTGTTCAGTTTTATTTTGGTCCTCATCTTTCACAGCCACCTTCGAATTCTAAAATGGGGGTTTCATTAGTGCTTTGTTCTCTGGCAAATAAGAGATTAATTACTTGCTGGGCTTCGAATAGGAAGGTGAAGTTATCCATGCATCAAAGGAAGGGAAATTTGAAAATTCACTTACCAACTTATGTCCATGGTGATGATTTTCAACAACCAAAAGGTGGTCCCCAAGCGACCCATCATCCCCATTCCTTCACCCCGTCCCTTCTTACAAGTCCCTTCTCCTGTGTGCTCCTTCAGCCCATGCCAGGCAAGAGAGCAGAAGGAAGTCCACTGAGCTACATGGGCCCAAACACAACCCCAGCCTCACAAGTTCTCAGCTCACCAGCCACGACATTCAGCCTCCATGGGGAGGGATGGATATCCTCACCAACAATCTCTCTGAGCAACGACCACAGGCAAAGCAACCGGGAGGGGCTGAAGACTTCAAATTATAGGTGATCACCCCCCTTCAAAGACAATACCGGATTAGAGAAACCGGATAAAGAATGCTGATAATATGTTGTTGAGCGTTAACAAATGACACACATGACGGCTGTTCCAGGGATTCCGGGGAAATGGAAATTAGCCTATTTTGAATTGGATAGAAAAGTTTCATAAGAAATGTGACAGTATCTCAAGTTTAAAGAGTAAAATTTGCAAGGAGATCTGGAGGCAAGGATCATAGAGAAGCAAAACATGGAAGAAAAGAGTGTTTACGGTGTATTTGTATTAAAAACACCTATTTGTGCAGGGAAATAGTGGACTGAAAGGGCAGATACAGCCTGGAGACTTGGACCACAAATTCCGATACTGGGATGCTGGAGAAGTTCAGGGTGTTCCAAAAGAGGCGGCCAAAAGCCGAGGGCTGTTGGGAGGGGTCTCCATCTATGAGGAGAGGTGGTGGGGTAAGAAAGGAGAAGAAAAGAAAACAAAACCCACAGGGGAGTGCCGGACGTCCCGGGATCATGTGTGTTTCAAGCTAAGGACAGGAGCGCTTCAAAAAAGAGATGCTCAGACTTGTTGCGAAAAGACAACTGATCTAGAAAGTAGATCATTTACTGACTTGGGAGACAGATTTTGTTTAAGTTGGAAAGAGGGCTCAAGCCAGACTGCAGTGCGAGGCACCCGTGAGTGTGGAGGTGAGGAGATAAAGGCCATCGGTACCCCCTCGCCTGAGGAGGTGGCCAGTGGGAGGAATGCAAGAAGATGGTCCCCTGAGGCGTTGGCAGAGTCCAGAGAACATTTTTCAAGGTGAGGCGCTCTGCGCCTGTTTGTGCACAGAGGGGGAAAGGTCAAGGAGGAGGAGAATTGGGAGTCCAGACCTTAGCACCAGCTGTGAGCTAAAGTAGATGACTGTCGGCTTTTAAGGTCCCAGCAAAATAAACAGGGTGACCATAAAAAGACTACAGGAACAAGAGCATGCAACTGGAGTGCCAGCGTGATGGAGAAGCAGCCTGGGCAAGCACCTCCGGGCAGGGGACCCAAAGCTACTACCGAGGTGACAAAGGGAACTCCGCGAAGGCTCCGAGACACCAGCAGATGGGTTCCTGGGAAGCCGAAGCCCTGCTGAGCTCTCTAGAGCGGAAGTACGTCATGGAGACACTAGATTGGGCTCTGGTCGTTTCTGGTTTCTGTAGCCTGTGGAATCTGAGCATTTCTGGATGGTTCCGTCTCTTCTGAGCAGAGCAGGGAGCCTGAGGGCTTGAGTCTTGCACTTTCTGCCCCTCCCCACCATGTCTTTCTAAGTGACACTGCCGCCCCCATGGTCTGGAACTAATTTATACCCCAACTGAACATGTTCTGACACAAGGCTCATGTCTAGAAGCAGGGAGCATGGCCCCGGGGGTTGAGGGGACCGAGTTGCTGGAGTCAAGATGTCTTTACTTCCTGGTGTGCCTGGGTGGTTTTCAACTCAGGTCATGGTCTCAGGGTTCGTGGGATGGAGCCCCATGTCAGGCTCTGCGCTGACAGTGAGGAGCTTGCTTGGGATTCTCTCTCTTCTTCTCTCTGCCCTTTCCTCACTCACACCATCTCTCTCTCTGTCTCTCTCTGTCTCTCTCAAAATAAATAAATAAACATTAAAAAAAAAAAAAGATGCCTCGCTCCCTTTCTCTCAAAACTACCCTGACGACTGGTATGTGAAATTAGCTGACAGAGATAAGTATGAGAAACAAGATGACTTGCCTGGCATCACTCCAGAAAGTCTCAAGGTCTGAGATACTATGAAAGGAACAGGCAGCTGGGGGCCTGGAAACAGGATCAATTATTCCAATTTTCCACTCTTAACACAGTCCAGCACTACCCATTCTCTCGCTCTACAGGGAACTTATTTTCTCTGAAGCAACGGATCCAAAGAGGCTACAGCTTTGGGGACAGCACATATGGAGAAGAGCATGGGTGGGACAATTAGGAAAGTAGATGAATTCTGCAAAGTCGGAGTGGGGCCCCCGACCCTTTCCCTGGCTAGCTCCAGGACTCCGTCAGGGCACCTGGTAATAAGGCTGTATCTGCTGCGAGCCCTACCTAGGCGCATAGAGCTTCCGGACAGCTTCTTAGTGACTCATGCTTGAATATAAAGGAACAGCCAAGAAACGCCAGATATACAAAGGAAAACTCTTCATGTAAAAGTCAAAACTGTCGTTAATATTTTCAAGTAAGATAAGATTTTGCATCTACGGTACAAGAACAAGGTTAAGAATAAAAATAGGAACAACAGAGATCCAAAACAGAGCTCTTGGCAGTTAAAAATATCATACCAAATAAAAATAAGACTTTAAATTTGGTAAAAGTATTGGAAAATAAGAAAATGTCTTAAAAACTACTACAAAAAATAAAGCATTTGAAAATAGAACTTAAGGACAGTTTAGGAACTCATACATCCAACTTGAAGGAGTTCAAAAGAGAGAACGAACAGGAAATTCAGAACTGAGCATCGGGAAGTGCCAGTGAAATGGGTCTAAGTTGCACGATGATGACGAAAGACCCAAAGTGAGGCACATCATTGCGGAATTTCAGAGTTCCAGCGATAAAGATAAATTCCTAAAGCTTCAGCATGTAAACAAACAAAACAAAACAAACAAAAAACAAGAACCAAAGTAGTACTGGACTTTGGAAGAGCAACACTGGAAACCAGAGAACAACGAGGCCGTGTTTTCAATATTTCAAGGGTTTAAAATCACTTTCAGCCTAGCATCCTGTGCCCCACCAAACCGATAATCAAGTGTGAGAGTAAAGTAGGCATTTTCAGTTATCAAAGATCTTTTTTTTAAATTTTTAATAAATTTTTTAAGTTTATTTAAGAGAGAGAGAGACAAAGAGAGAAAAAGAACAAGCGGGTGAGGTGCGGAGAGGAGAGACAGAATCCCAAGCAGGCTCTGCGCCATCAGCACAGAGCCCAGCGCGGGGCTCGAACTCACCAACTGTGAAATCAAGACCTGAGCTGAGATCTGACCTGAGCCAAGATCAAGAGCTGGGCGCCTGACTGACTGTGCCAGCCAGGTGCCCCTAAAGATCTTTTAAAAGGTGCTTTCAGGGGCGCCTGGGTGGCTCAGTCGGTTGAGCGTCCGACTTCGGCTCAGGTCATGATCTTGCGGTCTGTGAGTTCGAGCCCCGCGTCAGGCTCTGTGCTGACAGCTCAGAGCCTGGAGCCTGCTTCGGATTCTGTGTCTCCCTCTCTCTCTGCCCCTCCCCCACTCGTGCTCTGTCTCTCTCTGTCTCAAAAATAAATAAACGTTAAAAAATTAAAAAATAAATAAATAAAAGGTGCTTTCAATGAATCTTTTTTTCCAAAGCTCTGAAAATATGTGCTCCGGTAACACAAGGAAGTAAACCAAAAAAGGAGAGAACATGATGTCTCCAGGAAACGAACACACATCCAAAAGGTAGATGTCTTATAACCTTTGTTGAGAGAGGTTTTATAGGGTTTTCGGAGTAAATACGAAAGCTTAGCAAGAAATTCAAAATAAAGGATTTCAGGTTTCCAGTCTGACATGTAAAAAGCTTAGACGTCATGACTCCCATCCTCACAACAAGAAAAACCTTGAGCACACTAAAAATCAACAATTCTTCTTGGAAGCATCGAAGACATGAGGTCACAAGGCAAACTGTTGCCCCCCAAACTGGAAAGATAGATGGGGCAATACAGAGAATCCCAGCTTCCCGCAAACAGCTGCCCACAGCTGGGGCCAACACGCTAGGACAACTTTGAACTGTAATTGACAGCTGAAGATTCTGTGTGAACAAGCCTGAGAGTTAAAAACTCTGAAGGAGCCCCCACGCTTCTGTGAAATTTACCCCCAAGGGCCCTCCCAGATTCTCACTGGGAAGACAGGAGCAAAGGCCTCTCCACCATTCTGAAATAACTCATACCTCTCAGTTCTCCTTAATAAGACCTGCTCTCAAACTGCTTTACCAGAGCTAACCAACCAGGGGCTTACCAATGCCTAACCATCCTGGGGGACAGGAAATACCCAACTTCAGCTCCCACTAGCTTTTGACATGGAGGAAGAGAGACATCCAAATCAGGATAGACGGAGACCCAATAGACAGAGACACAGTCACGGGACTGTGGAATGACTCCCCTTCCCCTACACCTTACCGCCACGTCAAAGCACTCCTGTATAACAGGGGATTATATCCAACAGAACGGGGAGCCTCAGGCTCTGTTTAAGAAGTTTCTAGAAAAAATGAAAGATGATGGGAAAGACAAATAACAAGGACACTGGAAGAAATTTTAGCTTCTGATATGACAGCTATAACAAACAGAAAACACAGCCTAACTCCCAGCCAGAGGAACATAAAACCTCACAATCGAACCTCTCAGTTCCTTTGACCACATAGATCATGTCCAGCTTTCAACAAAACATTACAAAATTACATGCTAAAAGGCAAAAACAAACAAACGCAGTCTGAGGAGACAAAGCGAGCATCAGAACCAGACTCAAAGAAGGAAAAATATGAGGTAATCCCTTCCTCAGGAAAACAAGAAACACAAAAAACATTGCATGGTAAAGGAAAAGTGATAGTACTCTACTTGGCTCTGCTGTGAATGACTTTTACTTATATACACTTCATATGATCGTAATAGAGAATTATGATTATAACTGTATTTGGCAATTATGTCACTGCCTCAAGAGAAGGGGTACATACACATCATTTTTAAATGTGTGCTCGAATACCAAGAAAAAATGGTTGGAAGAGTCGAAAGGGCCAAAATCAGGGGGTTTGGTGATTTTGCAATAAGACCTTTCAAACTGACATTTTAATTTGTATGTGAATTAAAGGAAATATCATGTCAATACATTTTGGTCCAAAGTGAGGAAGGACTATATCTTCTTGAGAATAAAAAACAAGAAAGGTGAGTAAAGCTACAGAGAGAGTTGGAGGCAGAAATGAAGGTGTACACACATATTTTGAGGTGACAGGCTGATGGGGGTCGCAGGGGAATGCCATGAAACTTAACACTAGTGGTTTCTGTCTTCCAGTACAGTAGAAGGCTAGGTCGGCTGCCAAGACGGAGCAAGCTGCAGGACTATGAAAAAAAGTAAGAGCCGCCATACTGAACTTCCCGAGGAGCCAACAAAAGATGATTGAAACATCACTGCACAGCAGGCTTAAGGCTCCACGGCATACATTTTTAAAGTAACTAACTAAGCCACACTTATCTCAAATACTTGATCAGTATTTCAGGTTGTCTAAATGCCTGTGTTTAAATTCACAATTTTATGACCTGTTTCTCACTGAGATGTATAGCCATACTTTTCATATGATACAAAACGGAATTTGCTGTTTCTTTGCATATGCCAGTCTCTGTTGTTGATTAGGACCAAGGGCAGTGGTTCAGAGCTTGGACGGGCCCAATTAGCATCCCTTGGTCCACCCAAAGATTGCCTCTCTGCCCCTGGCCACAGGCTTGAAATCGATGTCCCGAGTCGCCAGGGGCATTGGTTGAAGCAGAAAGTGAATTAATTAGTTGGAATGTATCACCAGCATAGAAAAGTGGCAGAAAATGCCTCACTCTCCTACTGTAACTAGTAAAATTTAGATGTAGGGTCCGAGCCCTTGACCTAGTGACAGCTGAGTTGCCTACAAATCCTCAGCCAACAGTGCTGATGTTGAACCCACTCTGTTTGGGCCATCTCCCTCTAAACAGAGAACCTGAAAGTCTTATTTTTTCAGCAAGAACCTCTATGTAGCCTGGGCAATTTTACCTTTATAGTTTGTTTCCTATGGTGTGAATTTTGTGGTCCTAGCTTGGCGCCTCCCCTCTTGTTTACCATCCCCACCGCCTAGTCCTTGGCCCTCCATCCGTCTCCCTCCGGACATCCTTCTTCTGACAGTTCATCTATTCCTTGGTGGCAGTTGTGACGGTGATTCACAAATTGGAATCTCGCTCCATGACCTGCCCACGCTTCCACTCCATGCCCACAGGGCCTGCCCTGCATTTCAACCGGGAACTTTCAAGCTTCCGTCTCAAAGTTAATGTGCTGAAATCGGCAAAGAATCGCGAAGGGAAGAATAAGGAAGAATTTTCACTCCTATAAGGGAAGCAATGTAGCTCTGGGATAAGAATAGTGGAAAAAATTGTAAAACAGGGGTGCCTGGGCGGCTCAGTTAAGAGTCCGACTTCAGCTCAAGTCATGATCCCACAGTGCATGGGTTCAAGCCCTGCGTCGGGCCCTGTGCTGACAGCTCGGAGCTCAGAGCCCAGAGCCTGCTTCAGATTCTGTGTCTCCCTCTCTCTGCCCCTCCCCTGCTTGCACTCTGTGTATCTCTCTCAAAAAATAAACACTTAAAAATTAGTAAAACATACCGGAATATACAAAATAGCTCTGAATGGATGGATAGATCGATAGATACAGTAATTTAACAATAGTTTAACATAAGCTAAAATGAAGGGAGTGATTTTGTTAAACTGGTGAAAATGGCCATTCATTTGAAAAAATAATAATAAAGTTAGATTCCAAATTCACACCGCAATAACAAAATATGCCTAATGGATTAGTTAATAAAGTGAAATAATATATAAAAATACTAGAAAAATGTCAGAGAATATGTTTATAATGTTGCAGTGAAGAAAGTCTTTTCCAACAGGAAGCCAAACCCAGAAAACAGAAAGGAGGAGACTGGCAATGTTAACCGAGTGATCAAAGACACTATCTAGAATTAGGGACAAATGACAGATCTGGAAGAAAATATTTGCAGAGTTAATAGCTGTGCTCCCTAGAGTTCCTGTGAATAAATAAGTAAATAAGGCAATCGCCTCCACGTGGATATCATCAAAAACGTGTGAATAGGCATGTCATAAAGGAAAAAATTAAAATGCCTGGTAAACAGAAGCAAATACGAATGACCAAACAGAGAACAAAAGAGAGATACCATTTTTCACCTAAAAACAGGAAAAAATCCCATTTAGTGTTAGAGTACAGGAAAATGTGAATACTACCGGCAAACATGTAAACGTTGCAGCTTTGGAGGAGGGTAATTTGTCATTATTTATAACAAATACACATGCCCACGCCTTCTAGTTCAGAAATGCCACTTCAAGGACTCTATCCTGCAGCCATAGGGCAACAAATGCATGAAGATACATGTGAACTAACACTGAGTGTGACAGAAGACAATAGGAAAATCCCCCATGCCCTTCAGGGGGAAATTTACATAAATTATGTTACAAATGTAGCGTTCTTTTTTTAACCTCCTGGCTGAAGATGTGCCAAATTCCTTGTACCTTTGAGGCATGGAATTGAAGGAGGGGATTTTTTGTTTTCTTTTATTTTTCCTTTATAAATACTTTCTGCCCATCCTTTACCTCTGAGGAGAAGAAAAAAAAAAAGAGGAAACAAAGAAAAAGGTGGGCTAAATCCTCACCTAAGGATTAACTCAGTCGTGCAGTACCAGTGGGTAAAGTGATGTTGTGTGAATGGAAGCAATCACTAATCTCCCTACCTCTTCTTTTCAATTCTGTTTATGTCCCAGAGAAAAGGTAGGGAATATGAAGAGAAATTCCGAACATGGAACATGATCCTGTTCTTATGAAAGTGATATCAAAAAAAGAGAGAGAGAGAGAGAGAGAGAGAAAGAAAGAAAGAAAGAAAGAAAGAAAGGAGAAAGAAAAAGAGAGATAAAGAGAGAGAGAGAGAGAAAGAAAGAGAGAGAGAGAGAGAGAGAAAGAAAGAAAGAAAGAAAAAAGAAAGAAAGAAAAGAAAGACGGAAGGAAGGAAGGAAAGAAAGAAAGAAAGAAGGAAGGAAAGAAGGAAAGAACAGAGGAATGGATGGAAGCACACAGAAAGGAAGGAAGGAAGGGGAGAGGGGGGAGAGGGGAGGGGGGAGAGGGGAGAGGGGAGAGGGGAGGCAAGTCTCAGTGATCATTTCCAGCGGGCATCCACCCGGTCTTGGTGACCACACTTGGCGACAACAGGAGTGGGAGTGGTTTCCTGTTTCCAAGTCCAGCCTCCATTGTGCTTTGAAATGTATCCTCTCTGTGAGTGACTTAATGTCCTTTAGTGAACAAATCCCTTCTCTGCTTCAACCAGCCAGAGTGGGTTCCACCTTTGCAGCTTAACAGTGACCCATGTACTAACCATGTGGCTTTATCAGCCTGGTACCCCAACCTAATCAGAAAGAGAATCGTAGACTTGGAAGGAAGCCTGGGGTCACAGGACCTCAAGTCCCACCAGGTACGGAGTCTTCTCTGATCCCTTCCCTCCTGCCTCAACATTTCTTCTGACCTGCAAACCATCACCTGCTGAGGACTGCAGTGTCAAACCAAGTATTACTTGTTCCATAGAATCTGCCTCCTTGTACCTTTTACCGGAGAGTCTTGGTTCTGTCCCCAAGAGCCACAGAGAGCCTCTAGCTTCGAGCCACGCGCCTTGTGGTTTGGAGGAAGCACTCACCAATCTCTCACTCATATCCGTGCTCCCGCGACATCTGCTCCACAGTGACGGTCTCAAGGGCCGCGCTCGGTGCCCTCATGCCCTGGAGCCCTCAGTGCACGCTGGCGGGGTCAATAAAATAAATAGCAGTGCACACCTGCGTGGGCGCTGCAGTGCCTCTAATACGATGGAGCTTGGGACCACTCGCTTTTATAAAACCCATTCCTCCAAATTAGGTGGCCAACACCCAGTGCCAACACTCAGCCCTGCTCCCCATAGTCGGGGAGGGAGAGGCCCCCCTGTGCCCTTCAGGAAGCGTGACCTGTGGACGGTGTTGGAGGGAAGGGATGAGAAGTGCTGGGAGGCAACATTGTGGCACAGGCGACAAGATATTCTGAGAATCAAGAGGCCTAAACAGCAGAGGCAGGGAAGGAGGTGAGAGCTGTTACCAGCTCACGCTTCACAGCGAGCTGACTGAGGCCCCGTGGACCGACAGCGGCCAAGGGCCAGTTTCAGAGGGCTGACCTGGAGTCACCTGTGTCACTGGGAGTCACCTGGAGTGACCTGTGTCACCAGCCCAGGGCAAGGGGGGACCTTCCACAGCCAAGGTGCTCAGGGAGAAATTAGCCATTAGAATGCCAGCGGCAAGGACAGTCTGGCCTGAACTAGAATTGAACGTACAGCCAGCAGCCCAAACCCAGAAATGTATTTAATACTCCCAAGGCTGTATTCACTCATTTAACAAATTCTCACCGATCACCTAGTGGGAGAGGCAGTTGCATGATGCCCACAAAAATGCCCACGTTCTAATCCCTAGAAGCCCTGAATACGAACAGGACTTACACAGTAACCAGGACTTTGCCGATGTCTGTAAGGATCCTGAGAGAGAGATTATATTGGATTATCTGGGTGCTATGAACTGAACTGTGTCCCCTCAAAATTCATACATTGAAGCCCTAACCTTTAAGGTGACAGTGTTTGGAGATGAGGCCTGTGGGTGGTAACTAGGTTTAGATGAGGTTGTAAGGGTGGGGATCTCAGGATGAGATTAGTCCCTTCAGGAGAAACACCAAAAAGTGTTCTCTCTCTCTCTCACTGTCTCTCTCTCTCCCTCTCCCTCTCTTTCTACCAATGAGGACACCAAGAAGCAAACCATTTGAAAGCCACAAAGACAGCTCTCACCTGGACTGTACCACGCTGATACCTTAGCCTCAGATTTCCAGCCTCCAGAACTGGGAGAAAATTCAGTTCTGCTGTTTGAGCCACCTAGTCTATGCCCAGTCTATGGCAGTCGGTTATTGGGCATCTCCAGGAAGGAGATGAGGTGATTCCGGCAGAGCTGGTCGTGATGAAGGACCACGAGCCAGACACTCGGCACAGCCTTCAGAGGTGGAAAGAACGAGGAGATACATTTTTCCCTGGAACCTCCAGAAGGAACATAACCCTGCCAACACTCTGATTTCAGAACCGTAAGTTAATGAACTTGTGTTGTTTAAAACTGCTAAGTTTGGGGTAATTTGTTACATCAGCAGTAGGGAACAAATATGCTTACTACGTGCAGGTGTTTTTCTATGCATTTGGCATCGAGCAGTGAACAGAATAAACAAAATCCCTACCCTCGTGTCATTTATATTCTAGTGAAGACGGAAAATGAACAATAAGCATATTAAGTAAACTGCTCAGTACATAGCACATCAGGAGGTGACGTGTGCTACGGGGAGGTGAATATGCAGTCGAGAGAGAGAACAGACTACCCTGCGGATGGGGAGCGGCTGCAGCTGTTAACAGGGTGGGGATGAGCTTCACTGAGGGGTCGGATTTCAGCAGACACCTGACGGAGGTGAGAGAGTGAGCCATGGATCTATCTGGACAAAGAATAAACGACACTGGGAAAAACCAGGGCAAAGAGTTGAGCTCGGGGTGGACCCGGCCCACTCAGGACCAACAAGGAGGCCATTGGGGCAGGAACAGAGAACGCCGGCTCTCACTCTGAGTACATGAGAAGCTGTTCTCGGTGATGGTTCACTGATGCGAACTCGGGTGACTTCTAAAAGATCACTCTACCTGCTCCTTCCGGAAAAGATGGGAAGTAAGGGGGCCAAAGTGAGGTGGTGGCAGGAGACATAGCAGGAAGTAGTCAGATTCTGGATCGATTTGGAAAGTAGAGCCAAGGATTTCCTGGCAGATTAGATGTGGGGTTGAGACAGAGGAGTAAAGGCTAACTCCAAGTTAAATTAGGAGCATACAGTTCAACCAGGAAACAAACTTTGGTACTGCTTCTTAAAATCCCAATTAATAAGTACGACATAATTCCATAACCATTAGCCATGTATATAAAAAAGGTACAATTTTTTGGCCACTAAAGAAACCTTAAAAGGGAGAATACTCTTGGTCTTAAATTTGCAAAGTGTTAGCAAGGGTTTGGGCTAAGAGATACTCTTAAGTTCTGTGTATATGACTATGGGGCCAGCTAAGCCTGTGTAACAACAGTACAGGAGCTTAAACGGTATAGAAGTTTATTTCTCACTCACATGAGAGTCTGGGGGGTGACAATCCAGGGTTTGAGCTGGTTCTGCCATCTTCAGCCGGCATGTCTAAGATGGCCCCCCATTATCGCCATTTCTCAGCTGTCAACGAGGGAACCTCCAGGAGAATGTGCAGAGTAAGCATCTCTATGGGCAGGAACCAGACGCTGCATTCATCCTCTCCTATACCACCCACGTGGCGAAGCAAAGATATATGGCCATACCGAGCTGCAATGGGAAGTGGGAACTTAACCTGCAGCCGGGAAGCTCAGTGCCCAGCTACAGTTTGAGGATGCCTGTTACTCCTAGAAAAGGGCCAGAAAGGGTGCCAGAGGAGGGCCAGCAGGCTCTGCCTCACCTTCCTGGGGGTATCACTGGCGCAGCCTCTGTGAAGGGCAACTGGGAAACACGGATCGAAATCTTAAAATGTTGAATCACGATTTCATTTCTGAAAATTAACCTAAGAAACTCACCATGCCATTCTAGAAAGCACTGAAGATATGAATTTTAAATTAAATTCGAAACAATATACTATTCTCAGAAATCAGAGAATTAGATTGTAACACTTGCCTTGTAAATGTAAGGCCTGCCTCCTTGTCTGTCTCCCTGCCCTGAGCCATATGAACCTTGGAGATAAGACTGGATCAAATTCACTTTTGATCCCGTGGGCTCAGCATTGAATAAGTATTTGGAGGATGCAGGAATGACAGGAAAAAATCATGACTGTGAGCAAATATTTAGCTAAAAGAACAGCTACTGAAAAGAGTTGAATGTAGCAAAAGAATGGAAACGCCCTAAATATCCAACAAGAGAGGGTTGGTATGACAAATTATCCATACAATGGACTACTACCCTGTGGTTATTCAAAATGGCATAGTAGTAGACTATGCAATGACCCAGAAGAAGGTTTACTATATATTAAGTGTTTAGGAAAAAAAAAAAGTTGGTTAGGGGTGCCTGGGTGGCTCAGTCAGTTAAACATCCAACTCTTGATTTTGATTTTGGCTCAGGTCAAGATGTCATGGTTCGTGGGTTCGAGCCCCATCTTGGGCTCCATGCTGAGCATGGAGTCTGCTTAAGATTCTGTGTCCCTCTCTGCCCCTTCCTGGCTTGTACTCTGTTTCTCTCTTTCTCTCTCCCCCAAAATAAATAAATAAACTTTAAATAATAACAAAAAAATTAAAAAGCAGGTTACACAATTTAGGTAAAATGATCTAACATATGGTCTAGGGGCGCCTGGGTGGCTCAGTTGGTTGAGCACCGACTTCGGCTCAGGTCATGATCTCACGGTCTGTGAGTTCGAGCCCCGCGTCAGGCTCTGTGCTGACGGCTCAGAGCCTGGAGCCTGCTTCAGATTCTGTATCTCCCTCTCTCTCTGCCCTTCCCTTGCTCATACTCTGTCTCTATGTCTCTCAAAAATAAATAAACGTTAAAAAAAAATTTAACATATCGTCTAAAATACATGCAACTATCCATACGTAGTTGGAAAAATGTATAATAAAATTTTACCTCTAATTATTTCTTTTTATTTCCTTATACTTTATAATATAAGGACACAGTGACTGTGTGTTGCTTTGGGAAGTCAAAAAAATTTTGTTTTCGAAAATGAAAAAAATTATTTTGCTTCCAAATCTAGCCCACCTGCTTGTTGCTCTGTTTCTCCAGGGTTGACAATAGTCTCCCATCTCCAGATTACAGCCTTGGAGTCTTCTGTCATCCTTCTTTCCCTTTGTCTCCTATGTGCAACGATCAGCTAGATTATTTTGGTTCTTTCCTCAAAATAGCTTCTCTATTTGCCCTTTCCTTCCCTCCTTCTTTCTTTCCACACCTTCCCCATCCCATTCGGGCTCTATAACTTCTGCCAAAGCCTCCCAGCTGGCTTTCCTGTCGACAGTCTCTCCCACTCCAATCTCTGCTAGTTATTATCCCCAAGTCTTGTTTTGAAACTGCTTAGAAAGTCCTTTAAGGGCCTTCTCTACATAAAAGTTGGCCTCAAGGCCCTGACGCCATCTGGCCCAATATACTGCCCCAACTGTGATCAGAGAAGCATCTTCTCAGCCAGCCACACTCCTAACTCCACCAGAAAGTTCTCCTGAGCAGCCTAATGCCCCTCCCTATGCCCAGCCCTCGTCTTGGAAACCTGTACTCAAAAATGACTCTTTTAGTCACTTTTCCAAAGGCATTTGAGTTGGTTTTTTTTTTTTAAGTTTAATTATTTTGAGAGAGAGTAGAAACAGCATGAGTGGGGGAGGGGCAGAGAAAGAGGGAGAGAGAGAATCCCAAGCAGGGTCCACACTGCCAGCACAGAGACTGACTCGGGGCTCAAACTCATGAAACTGCAAGATCATGACCTGATCCCAAACCAAGAGTCCAACGCTTAACCGACTGAGGCACCCAGGCGCCCCCGGGCAGTTGAGTTTCAAAGAATGAATGTATCTCAAATCTCAGTGGGAAACATGAAAGCAGAGGCATCAGCAGGCACTTGAGCCGAGCAACGAGAAGAAAACAGACAAGGAACCCCATGGGAAAGCAGAGCGGGGGGGCAGAGGGCTCCTTCTTCCTCATGCCTCTTCCAGACGATGGTTTCTCTGTCCTCCCGGCAAACCCCACGGCTTGCAAAGCCATCAGACTGCGGCACCTGCGGGTCCTCCACGGCCATGTAAGCTCCTCCTTGTTCACTAAAGCGCTCAGCACCTGACTTGGTCCTTCTCTCTATTGCTACTTTTATCACCCTTAGTGTGATTTGCTTATGTACTCTTGCCACCACTCTGGCCCCTACATTCATTGATCTCCTCCTCTGATGCTCCTGGCCTCCAACCTGCTTTTTCCAGACATCCATGTCATACCCTAGACTTTGTCGTTATCAATAACTACATCACCTCTAACAGGCGCGCCACCTTGTCACCGCCCCCTGCCCCACCTTTCTGTCCTGCTCCCACCAGTACTTGCTGGGCAACGATTCTACGGCCCCATTAAGACTGGGAATCCTCTGACCCTACTACGACTTGCCACAGTCCTACCATCTCAACCTCACCCACAGCCTCGCTCCCCTCCTTCCAGAGCTGAAATTCCTTTGTCCGCCATTCTAATCACACCTTGCTTTCTCAATGCCCCTACCCTTCTCCCTTCAAAGTAGTAGCCTGGCAAAAACCAAACCAAACCAAACCAAAACAAAACAAAACAAAACAAAACCACCAGGTGGATTATCTCAAAATTTGTTACCACAACTCCCACGTGGTCCTGAGCCCAGCCGCCCTGCACATTTCCTGTGTCCTTTCTCTCTGCTTTGTAATTCATAGCTTCTCCTCTTTCTTTAAGCTCTAACACCTCTTCCCCCATGCCCACCCTCAGAGGCTGACCTCGCTTCTCTTTTCATTGAGAAGAGGAAGTGACTGGAAAATAAACTTCACAACCTCTCACAGGTCCCGTGAGACCACGTGCGTCTGTGCTTACACTCTGCCTCCTATCTCATTGTAATGCAGAAATTCCCTGCCCCTATCCAGGGTCAAGCTCTTCTGCTCACTGGCTTCTCACCCCATCCCCTCCTGATTCTTCCAACCTCATTCTTTCCCTTCTTTACTGAGGGATCCTTTCCATCCGCATACGGACATACAAACTCAGGGTGCTGTATCCGAGGACACCACACCCCCCACACACACCTCCCCAACACCACTCTCTTAGCAGCAATTCGTGAAGAATGATCTGCATTCACTGTCTCCAATTCCTTTCTTTCCGTGGTCTTTCTCTATTAAATTTACAATATTTTTAAATGTAACATTTGATTCATAGAAAAGAATATATAAATCATATGTGCAAGATGTAACACGGACTAATTTAATGAATCCACAAATCCATCACCCAACCCAAGAATTGGAAGATTACCAATGACTTTGATTTCTAGCAATGCTTCTTGATTGTCTGCCTCTGGCAACCCTAATCCAATCCATCAGCAAACTCTGTTGGACTCTATGTTCATAAATTATCCCAGATTGGACTGGCCCTTACCATATTCACCACTATCACTGTCATCCCAGCTGACGCTATTTAACCCCGGGTCACTGCAGTCCCCTTCTCTCTGCTTCCAGTCTTGCTCCCTGATTCCTCAAGCAGCAGCCAGACTGAGGCGTAAAAAATGTCAAGTCAATCATTTCCTGTTCAGTATCCCCCAGGGGCTTCCCATTATGCCCAGAGAAATTCTGAACCCTCCAGTGTGGTCCAGACCTTGCCACCCCTCTCTCCTGCTATTCTTTCCTCATCCCATGTGGGACTCCCAACTCGGTTTGGAACAGACCAGACATGCCCTTGACTTCGGTCGTTTGCATTTGCTGATCCCCCTGCTCAGAATGTTTATCCCTATATAATCCGCACAAATTGTTTCCTCGCTGCACTCGAGTCTTTACTTAACTGATATCAGACAAAGTCCTCCCCTGATGAAGCGATATTAAGTAGCAGCCCTCATCTCATCAGTTTTTAGATGTTTTTTTTAATTTATTTATTTATTGGGAGGAGGCAGAGAGAGAGAAAGACAGAAAATCCCACAGGCTCCCTGCAGTCAGTGCAGAGCCAGATGCAAGGCTCAATCGCAGGAACTGCAAGATCATGACCTGAGCCGAAAGCTAGAAGTCAGAAACGTAACTGACGTAACTGATGGAGCCACTCAGGCACCCTTAGGTTTTCTTTATAACATACCAGACATGATAGCAGATTGATTTGTTTCTTTGTATACGGTTTGTCTCATCTTGCTAGAATATAGGTTCTCTGAGAGCAGGGACTTTGAAATGCTGGTGGCTGACGGCCTGACTCTATCTGGTGCCCGGTGTGTAGTAGGCGCCTGAATATTTGTGGCATGAATGAGATGGGAAACCAGAACACGTCTCCGCGTCAGCCTAACCAAAGTTCCCTGGTCCATATCTCCGACAGCGCCACCATATTTCTGCCAGTGGACGGTCACTACTTACGATCTACCGGTTTTGAAGGCAGTACCTACAACGTGAAGATGAGTATCACAGAGTCGTGTGAAATTTTTAGGTAAAAGAGAGTCCCCGTGGGATTAAGGGGACGGCATACAATCAGCTAGAAGTGCGGCAGCGTGAACTGCTGATAGAACACGCACTCGATTTCACTCTGCACCGGGGTTTGTCTCTCTAAGACTTCAGGGCTGTCTTACGAGAAGTTGAGGCAGTAATTGGAAAGGAGTTTGAAGGCATTGAGTGAAGCCCCGAGCATCACTGTGGCTCAGACCAGCGAGGCCAGCTGTGTTCACACTGAGGCCCGGGGTTGGCACTCAGCCTATTAGGCTGTCAGGTGTCCCTGAACAGCCCCCGGAACTTGAGAGCAGCTTCTGGCCCCACCATGGGGTCCGCCCCAGGCTCAGGTTAACCCACAGGTCTGAGAGGCTCTTGGAGGATAGGGCATTCTAAGCCTTTCTCTCTTCAAAGTTCTGTTCAAAGAGTATAAAATGGGGGACAGGAGGGAGATTCCAATACCTTCTTAGATTTATCTTCCAGAACCTCCTAAACATGAGAATTCCTCAAGAAATGTAATGTAGTATTCCTCCTCCAAATGGAATAGTAGGGGGAGTAAGCAGGGCGCTGCGCTGAGAAGACCCTCCCTGCCCTTCCCTCCAGCAGTTACCAGGTCACACTGTTCTCGGTCCCGTTGTCAGGTACGGCTTTTCCTCATGTCGTCCAAGGTCAGGGAGTGGGACCGCTTACTCCAGCTGCCCTCCCACTTCATCTGCAAAACCTCCCTCAGAAAGACTGACCGATGAACCACGATGGGTTTCTCTTCCTTCCACCTACCTGCCGCCGGGAGGGCCAAGCTGGGGGCAACTTCCCGTACTCATCCGGCAAGGGGTCCCTGACAGTGCTCCAGTGTGTCCTCAAAAATAAGAAACAGGGACACCTGGGTGGCTCAGTCGGCTGAGCATCCAATTCTTGATTTCAGCTCAGGTCATATTCTCATGGTTGTGGATTTGAGCCCTTCATCAGGCTCTGTGCTGACAGTGTGGAGCCTGCTTGGGATTCTCCCTCCCTCTCTCTGCCTCTCTCTCTCTCTCTCTCTGCCTCTCCCCTGCTCTCTCTCTCTCTCTTTCTCAAAATAAGTAAATAAACATTAAAAACCTAAGAAAATGCATAGACAACTTACCATTTGGTTAAGGAAGCAAGATATACCCTTGCCAAGACATTCAAAATATACAAGCAAGTGTGGACACACATAAAATGCACTGTGAGAGAGGAGAGAGGAATGTAACTTTGTAAGGGACAATAAAGGAATGGGCTTGGTTTCTTCAGGACACTTTTCCTGTTAGAGGCCAGCCTGTTGTAGGGCAGCCCTAACTAACACAGCTGCATGTCATGGCCTTCCTCCAAAGCCGGTTTGCTCTTCCAGCATCCCTAGTCCATTACTGGGGCCTCTGTTCTCATGGTCACCCAAGTTCAAAATGTCTTCAACATATCACAGAACTTTGCTGATGATATAAATCAAATTAATAATGAAATAATGAAATTAAACCAAAAGATAAAAGAAAAGGTAGTGTTTTAAAACAGGTTTAGAAATAAAGCTAGCAGGGCACCTGGGTGGCTCAGCCAGTTAAGCGTCTGCCTTCGGCTCAGGTCATGATCTCCCAGTTCATGGGTTTGAGCCCTGCATTGGGCTCTGTGTTCACAGCTCGCTCAGAGCCTGGAGCCTGCTTCGGTTCTGTGTCTCCTTCTCTCTCTGCCCTTCTCCCATTCATGCTCTCTCTCTCTCTGTCTCTCAAAAATAAATAAATGTAAAAAAAAACTTTAAAAAAAAGAAAGAAGGCTAGCATATACATGACTATATACTAAGCTTAGAAATATATGCCAGTTAGATTTGTACACTGACCAGAAGGACTCAGAATCGCTCACTAATTTTCCCCAGACAGTACAATCGATACATGATGGATCATGTTTTGAACACGAGAGCTCACGGTCTTCCCTCTTTCCCAAATCACCCGTCGCTGTTTGTTTGTTTCGTCTTCACTCACTGATCACCTATTATTAGAAAACACGGTGGGTGTACAAAGGCGCACCCGACGTGTTCAATTCTATTTTATTCCCGCAGACTTTACTGAGTGCTTGAAATGAGTTTCTCTTCTGTACGAAGAAGCCCTGACCTACAGCAACGGCCCAGACCCAGCCCTTATCCTCAGGGGGCTGGACAGCAGGGCTGCTTCATAGACAGAAGAGGAGACAGATAACCAAACAACCGCCAGGTGTGTGGTGTGCCAGCTCAGTGGGACAAAGGAGGAATCCGGCCGACAGGATCCCGAAGGTTCTTTCCAGCAACGACTATTTCGTGACTCACTCTTCTGTGTATCATTTTCAGCTTTTCCGTGAAATATTTACACTACTATTAAATAGTACTTAACTTCTGTATTATTCAATATTTTCATCTTGTTCAAATCTTGTATCCCAAACTAGATTTTACATTTCTTTTTTTTTTTTTTTAAGTTCATTTATTTATCTTGAGAGACAGAGAGAGGGTGTGTGAAAAGGGGAGGGGCAGAGACAGAGGGAGACAGAGAATCCCAAGCAGGCTCCGCACTGTCAGCACGGAGCCCAGTGTGGGGCTCCAGCTCACGAGCCATGAGATATGACCTGAGCCTAAACTGAGAATCAGATGCTTAACCAACTGAGCCACCCAGGTGCCCCAAAATTTGAAGTTTCTTAAGACGAAGTCTGTCCTTACCCTTTTTGCATTCCTAGCAAAAGTCAGAATTCAGTAACTATAGATTCGTTGATTATGAATCTCAATTACTTGCGAATAAACAGATATCCACACTCTCTCCTCTTCCTGTTTTACCTTCCCCATATACTAAATATTGGTGACGCAGAGCATTTATGTCTGGAGAGGTTTCTGACAGGGAGGGTCTCCCATTGTCTGATACTTGTTTTATAAGCTTAAGCCTTTTTTTTTCCCAAGTATTTAATAGCATGGGGAAATTACACTACTAAGTGAAAAGAAACAGAATACAAAATAGCATACATAGAATATATACCAGTTTTAATAGAGAAGTAGGAAGCAGAAATATGTCACGTAGCCCACAAACGAAGACGTCACTTGCCCACAAACACAAGTGCTGTCACACCAGTATTTATATGCCAGAGTTTCTGTTCCTGTTCCCATCTGCACGTGCAGAACATGGAACTCCCCCGTAAAGTTCCTCCCGAAGGGACCCTCATGTGTGCTCGTATTTGACTGTCTGGTGCGGTCGCCACCTGGCACTGGCATGTGCTCCTGTCCCTGTGCCCCAGACACTGCCGGCTGCTGGTGAAGCCACATGAAGGACTAGGAATGCCCAGCAGGAAATATTAACACTCGCTCCCTCTGTGTGGCAAGGATAGGAGTATTAAAATTACTCGATTATTTTTCTCTGTTCTTTCTCTATTGTCCAGGTTTTCTAGATTATTAGTTTTACAATCAGAAAAAAATGCTGATTAAAAACATCTGCACCAAGTCTGCAAGATAGCCAGGGGGCTGCTGTTGTGAAGAGCCCCAGCAGAAATCAGAGCGGAAAGAGAAAAAAATAAAAATGAAAACAAATAAAAAAAAGAAAAAAACAAAACGAAAAACACAGGTGAATGCGGTGGTGCTAGAACTGCAGGGCCGATCGGCCTAAAACCCCGCCGGACATCCCAGACCTGTTCTGGGAGGTCCCAGCCTCTGTGGAACTATCACCACGGACTCCGTTCACAAAGCCTGAAGAGCAAGCAGTCAAACTCACTCCTGATTGGCATGTTTGCCTGATGAGACTCAAGATTCACAAAGACGAGGAAGTTCATTTTAAGGGGAAAAAAATGGTAAGCCGTTTGTGCACCCGTAGCTTTGTACTTTGCCGAAACCTCCCAGGGAAAGCTCCGAGCGCTGTCGCAGGCGGCCGAATGAAGACATCTGCCAAGCAGAGACAGCCGGCCAGAAACATAATAAGACACCAGACCATGCTGCAAAGAGAATCTAGAGTATTGCTACGGAAAAATTAATAGCATTGTGTGCATTAATGAGCAGGAACCGACCGAAGCATCAAAGGCATAAGGGGGCAATTTGGTTTTTAGAATAATAATAGAATCCACGAAAAAAAATGTTCACCCATGTTCCCAGCTGAGGTCAGACGAGCCAGAGCTCTGCCTTCCTGTTTCAGCTGTCATAAGGAAACAAGTGTCCTTTTTGTGGTCGAGTTAGTGCGGCATTCTTTGCGCATTTGTCCTTTTGGTCGGTGATTTTGTTGTTTAAAACGGCTCCCGAGCAGAGTGCTGAGGCGCTGTCTAGCATTCTAGGAGCGAGAAGGCTGGGGTGTGCCGTGGAGATAATTAATGTGTTGGATAAGCTTCCGTCAGGTGTGGGTTAGAGTGCTGTCGGTTGTGAGCTCAATGTTAACGGGACAACATATGTGAAATAAGGTTGTCTTACACAGAAACACACACACAGCAAAGGTATGTATTGATCAACGGGTGAAAATGTGACCAGAGGCTGTCAGGAGCCCGATCCTGTATTTCCCCAAAGCAATGACTCACTATTTGCTAGCCCACTGTTCACAGCAACTTTACAGAACATAATGACTGTGAATAATGAGAGCTGACTATTTATCATTCAAACAACTTTTTAAACATTTTTTAATGTTTATTTATTTTTGAGAGAGATAGAGAGACAGAGCGTGAGCGGGGGAAGAGAGAGAGACACGCACACAGCATCCGAAGCAGGCTCCAGGCTCTGAGCTGTCAGCACAGAGCCCAAGGAGGGACTCGAAGCCACAAACTGCGAGATCATGACCTGAGCTGAACCGCCGGAGGCACCCAGGTGCCCCATCATTTCAACAATTAATATAAAACATAATGAGATATATTGCATTTTTTTTGTGCTAAGTCTTCAAACTTTAATATGTGTTTTGCATTTAGAGCACTAGACTGGCCACCTTTGAAGGGGCTTGTGGTCACATGTGGCAAGTAGCTACTATGCTGGCCAAAGCCTATGACTCCACAAAGAAATTGAAAGCATCATACAGAAGTCCCAACCATTACCAAGCTCCCTCCGTGGAGCTCTGGACCCCATCCCTCCCTCTCTCCAGGGAACCTGCCCCTTCATCAGGGCCCTTCCTTCCTGTATTTTTTCCTCTCTCCATTGGCTCTTAACCTTCAGCATATATATGTGCTTGTCTTCCCAATTTAAAAAACATAATAAAACGAGGGACCTTACGTGTCCCTCGACTTTTGTATGTACTTCTGAGTTAGAATTCTTCCTCTGCTCGTATTAATTTGTTCATTCATCTGCCTTCTCGCTGGATTAACCTTAGGGCAGTGATCACTTTCTACCACATTCTATTCAGTCAATAAATATTTACTAGATCCAAGATCCTCTAGGGACCCAGCACTTGTGATAAGGGCCCAGGATACGGCGATGAGAAAAAACAGGCATGTCCCAACCCTAAATAAAGCTTACAGACTAATGGGTGAGTCAGATGTTATTCAGATAAACCCTCGAATAAATGTGCAAGCACAAGCTGTGATAAGTACTAGGAAGGAACAAACGGGGGTTTGAGAACTTGTAACAAGAGACCCGATTTACTTTCATCAGACTTCTCTGAAAGAAGGAACACTGAGCTAAGTCGGAAAATGAAATCTTCAAGAGGGCATGGAGTTATTTCATCACTGAGTCTCCAGCATACTAAATCAGCACCTGGCATGTAGTAGGTCCTCAATAAGTATTTGTGAGTGAATGGATGAACTATGCACAAGACGAGAGACAAGGGAGGAAAGAGGGGGACTAAGAGCATTCCAATTCTATGAGAATAGCATATGCAAATATCCTGTGGTAGAGGGAACACGGCGCACTCAAGGGCCTTAAAGGCCAGTATGGAAGGACCAAGAGAATGAGGGAGAGGATGGAATGAGATGAGGATAGAGACAGGAAGGAGCAATCTATAAATGCATCCCTGGCCACCTTAGAGATTTTATTCTTCAACTAAAGAGACACATATTTTTAAAAGAGGAGGAGGGATAGGAAATGACATGACAAGATTTGGCTTCGATGTCCAGTGAGGTGGAGGCCTGGGCATACATGTGTGAGGCCAGGAGTCCTGTCAAGAAATGAAATAATAATAGTTGTTTGGACTGACGGTGACTAAAGATGGGGGAAAGTGCATGGACTTGAGAAATATTTAAATGTTAAAATCAACAGGACTTGAAGTCACTGGATAAGACAAGCGACAGAGAGATGGAGAGAGATATCAAGGACGGTCACTTCGTGTCTGTTCAGTGGAGCCGTTCTCCGAGAGCACAACCTGGAAATAACAACAGTTGCGGGGATGAGTCACAGGTTTTTGGACGGGCTGGGTTTAAAAGACTCTTCAGAGAGTCAAGCAGAAATGAAAAGAAGGTTGTGCTAGGGGGTTTGGAATTCAGAGAAGCCTGGGGTGGAGATATCGACATGAAAGCAATGGTTATTGAGGCCTGGTATCTGGCAGGTAACAGGGTTTAATAAATATTCGTTGAAGTAATGAATGACCGGGATTATTAAGGATTAGTTTTATTAGGACGTGTAGAGATATATCTCTAAACGTCTATTTTTTATAAGAGACGAATATACAAATAATGTAAATAGCGTCTAATCTTCTTCGAGTCTATCCCATTATTTTTGTTGTGGCTTATTTTTTATTATATTTGTTGGCTTTTAATGGTTTAATGGTATCACTTGAGACAAAAGCTACATTGAAGATAGTGTCTCGTTTATTATTATACATCAGTTTTTCAAACCATGTAAGCAAGATAAAGTACCTTAGAAGACACTTTCCTCCAGTGATAATTTTTTACTTCTCTCTCTGTTCTAGTGGCACATACAATTCTCTAACAAAATAAGGAGTCTCATTGTCTCATGTACATAAATCATATTTAGGCTCAGATACCATCGGAAAGAGCGAGTACGAATAAAGCGTCTGGAAAAAGTAGAATCTTAACAAATGTTTGTTAAACTGAATTGAGTTGAGAGATCACAAGTATTTTCCTTTTCCTGTTCCGTTTACTTGTTTATTCCCTTTCATCCTGTAGCCAAACCATTCTCCTCCCCCATTGAATATTCTAGCGTGTTTTACAAATGTCTTGAAATGTGTATGTGATGTTTTGTGCAGATATATCTTTTCTCTCAAAAAATTTTTGAACAAATTAATGAATTTTAAAATTTGCCTAATATTGACCACTTACTTTATTACAGGGTGCTTTGTTTCACATGAGTAAAAACATAAACATAATCTCCCTTCTCCTTTTTTTTTTTAATAGAACAAAAAGCACAAGTGGGAGAGGTGCAGAGAGAGAGGGAGACACAGAATCCGAAGCAGGCTCCAGGCTCTGAGCTGTCAGCACAGAGCCCGATGTGGGGCTCAAACTCGTGAACTGTGAGATCATAAACTGAGCT
The DNA here is from genome assembly GCA_030068075.1 of Paguma larvata. Taxonomy (NCBI): domain Eukaryota; kingdom Metazoa; phylum Chordata; class Mammalia; order Carnivora; family Viverridae; genus Paguma; species Paguma larvata. The sequence goes on from CM057839.1 coordinate 67,123,517, forward strand.
GACATTGGACACTTAACCAACTGAGTCACCCAGGCATTCCCTCCCTCTTACTTTAAAAAAAAAAAAAAGGATTGCATGCCTACTTTAAAACTATAAGAATCACATACTTTTTCTTCTTTTTCTGTCGTTTTAAATTTATTTTTTATTTCTGTAATTGTGGTTAAATAGAAAATGTAAAATTTACCATTTTGGCTCCTTGCTTCGTGTGGAGCCTGCTTAAGTTCCTGCTCTCTCTCCCCCTCTCTGCCCCTCTCCCCTGCTTGTGCACTCTCTCCGTCTTTAAAAAATAAAAACAAAATTAAAAATTACTTTTAAGTACATGGTTGAACAGTATTAAGTACAGTCACATTTTTGTGTGATTACAACCACCACCAACCTCTAGAACATTTTTCATCTCAAACTGTCCCCCATTAGACACTGTCTCCCTGCAAACCCTGTCCACTACCATTCCACTTTCTGTCTTTATGAATAAAAGTTCTTAATTTCGAGGAAGTCCAATTTATTTATTTCATTGAGTTGCTTTTGATGTCATATCCAAGAAATTACTGCCAAACCTAATGTCAGGAAGCTTTTCCCTTCTGTTTTTTGCCTTATGTTTTCTTCTATGAATTTTATAGTTTTAAGATACATTTTAATTCGTATAAACAGAATTATGCTATGTGTCTCATTCTGTTTCTTTTCTCGCTCAGTGTTATATTTTTGAGATTTATCCACGCTCCCACAAGAAAATCGAATCTGTCGCTTCTAACTATGGCACGGTCCTCCATCAGTGTTTACCCTCACCTTTTATCACCTATTCTCCACGAAGGACTTCAGATGCCTCTACAACCTGCTACCAAGGCCCTTAGATGTGCCCTTTAAGGGCCTATAATGAGAATTTCCGGGGGTGACTCCAGGGGGGAATGGCTGGACGCTAGGGTGCCCATACGCTTAGCTGCACTGAGTAGTGTACCACTTCCTGGACGGCTGTTCCAGTCTGCTTTTCCACCAACAGGGCGGAGGGACCCCTCACCTCACACCCTTGCTGCAGGTGGGCACTATCCAGCTCCCTGGTTAATTCCTCATTAACGGGTGCAAAGTGACATTCCATTATTTTATTTGCATTTCTCTTATTCATAATGTTTGAACATCTTTCCCTGTGTTTATTAGCTCAAAGAGTTTCCTCTTCTGAAAACCGCTTCTTCTACATTTTGCGCATTTTTTTTTTTCCACTGGAGTATTTTGTGGTTGGTATGCACAAGTTCCTGGTGTATTCTAGATACTAGTCCCTTGTCAGATTAGACATAATGTCTACAGATTAGGCCTTAGACACACTTTTGTGCCACTCGTGGTCCCTGGGACCACAAATGTTTTATTTTCACCTTATTATATTTAGTAATTCTAAATTTTAAAAATGCATTACCTTGCCAACAATAAAAATTATATGTTCTGTGTTGCCTGTTCTGTCTCTTCAATTAAATTAGTTCATGTAAGTGATGCACTTAGGATCATCTGGTGTATGTTCAGCACTCAGTGCACGTTACTGTTGTCATCACGTGTTTAATTCAAATTTGTTTCTCTAGCGGAATTGGCTTACATGACCTACGTAGCATAATTGCCTTAGGATACATTCAAATGATTGAAAATTTAGGTGACTGTGAATTTTTTTTAACTTTTCTTAAAGTTTATTTATTTATTTTGAGAGAGAGAGAGAGAGAGAGAGAATTCCAAGCGGGCCCCACGCTGTCAGCACAGAGCCCCATGCGGGGCTCAAACTCACCAACTGTGAGATCATGACCTGAGCCGAAATCAAGAGTCAGATGCTTAGCCGAATGAATGACCCAGGAGCCCCACTGAATTCTGTATCAGCAAAGATAATTCAGTTATTTAGTAAAATTATTAGAAGGCAAGAAAAAATAAGACAGACATAGTACACTGTTTCAACTTATGTATCATCTTTAGGGATTTGAGGGTTAGCTATAGCACAAAAACCATAGCATCCTTAAACTTCTAAGAAAGAATGTATACTCTGTGGCGTAAGTTCAGCCTCTCCGTTCCGTTGCACTCATCTCCCTGATTCTCCACTTTCAGCGCACCCCTTACTTCCTTATTCCAGGTGCTGAGAGTCACTTTCTTGTCAAAAAATAAGAAAAAAATAGCTCACAGGTAATACGATCTTTCTCTCACTTTAAATTCCCCATCTCCAGTAAATGCCGTCCCAGTTCATTTCCTAGAAATTCGGACTTCCAAGAAGCACTGACGCGTCCCCAAGAAGAGTTCCCCTATCATCTCCAAAATGTCCCTCAGCCCCTCTGCAGAGCTGCACCCTCGCCTCCTGGTCGTGACTCTGAACTCCCTCAGCACCCTTGCCCATCATGATCAGAACACCCTCTATCGTGTACGTGGGTGGGATGGTGCACCAAGAGAATTATAGACACATGTGTGTGGTGTCTGTGTAATACAGCAAAGTTTCTCACCCAAAGCCTCTGCTCAGAGCATCCTATCGAAGACTTGGATAGGTTTGTGCACAGAATAAAGTTTTTTTAAAATATTTTTTCAAAAACGTGCTTCAGTCGATTAAATGCAATTAGGCGAGTGCATTGATTGTGTTGTCGGGAGGACGTCTTCTAGCTAGGTTTCCCATCTCTGCCATTCCTGAGATATTCTGATGAGCTAGGAAGGTGCTATCTGGAATGACACATACGGTCAGCAGACATGAAAGGGTATCTGTCCCCTTTATATTTGGAGAATGAGGTCATGTGGAAGTGAGAGGTTTTCTTGCACAAGGAGTTGAACAGCTTTCATGTAAACAATAATTATTTCCTAAATCTCTTCCATATTTTTCATTAGCACCATATTGCCTAACAAAGTTTTAGCCACCAAATATTAGGAGGAAGGTGACTGCAGCCCACAGCGAATGTGTAGGGATGCCCCTTAAGGTTGCCACATGTAACCATTTCCCCAGAAGTATTTTACTTGGCGAGTCTTAATCCAAAAAAAGAAACTGTTCTGAGCAGCTAACTGGGGTTTTTGTTGCTTTTAAAAATGATGTCCAGCATTTTCTTTCTTCACGTCAGAACACTGTTACCTTATGAATCAAAACATGAAAGAAAGGGTCCAACTTGAGCAGTGCACTTTGTTTTAATACATTGAGTTTGTTTTCTTAGTGGTTTTGTAAACTGTGGCCATCTGTTGCTGAGCCGCGGGGACCACATAGTTTCTTTGCGAGTGAAGAAGGATGCAATACATTTAACCACCATATGTGTAAGCCCAACTATCTACAGAACTAAAACAATGGATCAGAGTCAAGCTGGAGTCAAAAAGCTAACGTTTCAGCCATTTTCCTAACAGTATTTCTGCAAACATCTTCACAGGATGGTATTTGTACCGTGTCGTTATGGACTGAATGTTCATGACACCCTAAAATTCACATGTTGAAACCCTGACTCCCAGTGTTGATGGTATTTGAAGATGGGTCTTTTGGGTGGTAATTAGATGAGGTCATGAGGGTTGGGCCCCATAGTGGGATTCGTGCCTTTATAAGAAGAGGAAGAGACGCCAGAGCTCTCTTTCTCTCTCTCTGCCGCGTGAGGCCCCAGCAAGACATCTACCATCTACCAGCCAGAAAGCAGGCTCTCACCGGAAGAGAATCTGTAGGCACCTTGATGTTGGTTGGGCTTTCCAAGTTCCAGAACTGTGAGAAATATCTGTTGTTTTAGCCACCCAGACTGTGGGCTTTTGTTCTAGCAGCCCAAGCTGACTAAGACACATGTGATTGCTGATAATCATGGGGACTGAGCAGATACATTCAGCATTTCTTTAATGTAAATTTTTATTCAAGATTTCTTGGGCTCCCTTCCCTCCACTCTGCATATGAAGTCCTATACTGAGGAGAAAACAAAACCAAAAGAATCTGGCCGGCTGATTGGAGCCTCTGGAATCTTGTGCTGACCATAGGAAATACTATTTTGAAGAATATAAAATGTATCTTCATCATTTCCAACCTCCCCTTTTGTGGAAAAATGATCTCGACTCCTCTTTTTTTTTTTTTTAAGCATATTTACTTATTCGGTGGGGGGACAGAGGGAGAGAGAGAGAATCCCAGGCAGGCTCTGCACTGACAGTGCAGAGCACCATGTGGGACTCGAACTCGTGAACCATGAGACCATGACCTGTGCCAAAGTCAGATGCTTAACTGACTGAGCCACTCAGGCACCCCAAAATGTGCTCAACTCTTTTCTTATGTATTTTTTAATGTTTATTTATTTTTGAGAGAGAGACAGAGACAGAGAGACAGAGCACAAGTGGGGGAGGGGCAGAGAGAAGGAGACATAGAGTCCAAAGCAGACTCCAGACTCTGATTTGTCAGCACAGAGCCCGATGTGGAGCTCAAACTCATGAACTGTGAGATCACAACCTGAGCTGAAGTCTAACACTTAACTGATTGAGCCACTTAGGTCCCTAAAATGATCTCAACTCTTAATTCATAAGAGTGTTGGCAACCTAAGTATACCACCCACCCCCTCCCAACTTGAACGAGAGTGCCTTTTCAAAGATGCTTTTACCTGAAGGAATGGATGGATGGTAGAATTCGGGGTACTGGGACATCTCTGTAAGTGACCAGTATCTCCTTACTGTTCACTGACTGCTTGCTTTGTCTGCAGTTAAATGCTTGGAGTCTTAGGATTGGGCTCAACTTTTGAACTCCTCAAGCTCCTCCACCATCTCTGCCAATAGGCTCTGCCCATTCCATCAAGTCTTATCACCTACGGGTGTTCCAGAAAGTTCTTTTTGTGGTTTACAAATTTTCCCCTCACATCCAGGGTGTGAGATCACATTGAAACATCTATAATTTTTTTTTAACATTTATTTATTTTTGAGAGACAGAGAGACAGAGCATGAGCAGGGGAATCCGAAATAGGCTCCAGGCTCTGAGGCATCAGCACAGAGCCCGATGCGGGCTCGAACTCACAGACTGTAAGACCATGGCCTGAGCTGAAGTCGGCCGCTTAACCGACTGAGCCACCCAGGCGCCCCTGAAACATCTATAAAAGGGCAAGTTTCCAGAAAGAATAAGCTGGAGGGCAGCTCTAGGTGGGGCTAGCTTCAGGAGAGAATGAACACCATACGACCCAGAGTGTGAGTACCTCTTACATTCCTCATCCTGTGCACCTCATTCAGGGGACCCCAGCTCTCACAGCCTTGGGTGACACCATCTCTTCTCCTTGCCCCTTCTATCTGCTCTATTCTCTTACAGTTAGGTTTCCAGATGACCTAGTTGCAGACCTACTGGGTAATCCTGATATGAAGAATTTTAAAACACTCTTATGTCTGAACTGGGAGATTCTTTGCCAATATAACAAGAAAACAAGATTAATTGTTTGAACCGGAAGATTTGGAATTTTACATATATGCTTCTTCCAAAAACTTTAGAAAAAGTTGATTGATTTTTATCCATTTTCGTGTCCCTCAAAATAACTTCAGACAGTCTTTTATGCCCACATGGCTATATACGGCACCAATTTGAAGTAAAATGACAGGTTAAAAGATTCCAAACAGTCGGAAGGCCTGAGTGGCTCAGTTGGTTAAGCGTCCAACTTGGGGTCAGGTCGTGATCTCACGGTTCATGATTTTGAGCCCCGGGTGGGGCTCTGTGCTGTTGCAGAGCTTACTTAGGATTCTCTCTCTCTCTCTCTCTCTCTCTCTCTCTCTGCCCCAGCACCACTTGTGCTCGCTCTCCCTCACATCTTCTGTGATGGTGACAAGAGGTACCACTTGGTTCTCAAGGGTGCTGGGGGCTGGCTGGAGCCGGGCTGGGACCTGCAGAGGAGATGCAGAAATCCGCCTCTGGTGCCCAGAGCAGCCCATAGGGACAGAAGGCAGGCCAAAACCAGTCTGGACATCCGGCCACTCTGCTTGGGGTTAGTGAGGATTGGAGCAAGTGGAAGTCTGGTCCAATCTCAGTGGGCAGCGCAGTGTGTGTTCCAGGCTCTGTCTCCACACAGTCACCAAAGCCAGGAGGTCCCCTGGCAGTGAAGGGTGATATTGTCTAGACCTTAGCAAAACCTTTTGGATCTTTTTCAAGGTGTGCTGGCTATTCCATTGGCCTCCCTGGATCCGCTGTCCCTCCCCTGCTGCAGGCCCAGGAATCTGGCCTCTCCGGACTGCCTCTCCCAACTCTGGGCCCTTGAGATCTGCACAGATTTGGCAAGAGGTGCTGGCAGGAGATGAGAGTGGTGGAGGAAAGAAAGAATAGGGCATTTCTTCCACTGTTTCTTGCTCTAGTCATAGTCCGCCTCCTTCCCTTATTACAGCCCGTGTCCCTCCAGGACTCCTGGGCTCCGGAAACACAGTTTCTCCTCCTTTCTCTTCAGGCTGTGGTGTGGTAACCACTTCCTGCTAACCTTAGTTCCCTGCGGGCTCACCACACCTCCTTAGTTTCCTCACCATCTACACTTCTATTAATAGTCACTCTGCGGTTAAATTCTTTCAACTGGAATCCTACTTCTTGCTCGAACCTTGATATCTTCCTATCTCTTTATTCCTCTCTACTCTTACATCTATTTTTTATAGTTTTATAAAAGAAGCTACTTTAATTTCCCACTAAAAGAAAAAAAAGCATAAAACAATGATAAGAGTTCCCCTTACAAAAGATAAGAATTCAGGGAGAAAGGACAAGTAAACACAAGAAAGAAACAGTATTCGTCAGAGCTCTCTACAGAGACAGAACCAATAGGAACTAGGTAGATAGACAAGGGAGAGAGAAGTAGAGATTGAGGGGGGGGGGGGTTTATTATAAGGAATCGGCTCATGCAATTATGAAGGCTGGCAGGTCCAAACTGCAGTGTGGGGCAGCTGACTGGCCCAAAGACCCAAGGAAGCTGACGGTGCAAATAAAGTTTAAAGGCAGTCTGCTGGAGAACTTCCTCTTGTCCAGGGGATATTATTCTTTTCGTTCGACTCATGCCTTCGTCTGGTTGGACAAGGCCAATCCACAATATGGAAGACAGTCTGCTATATTTAAAGTTCACTGATTTAAACGTTAATCTCATTCAAACACACCCTCCAAGTAACACATAAAATTAACCATCACAAGAACCTAGATAATTGAAAAACTGTATAGGATGGGCAGGAAGTAATGATGATCAGGAAGTAATTAGACGAATTAAAAACTATTTTTAGTGTCATTCCTATGTATAGAATCCTAAATTTAGCTAGCAGTTTCCTCTGCTTTTGGACATATGTGGGACACAATTTTTTTCTGATCATTTCATTTATTCGGACACGTAGAAAAGAAGTGTTATTCATCTGAGAACAATGAAACAAAAATAAACATTTATAAAAAAACATATCTAATGTTTTTTATTTGTGCCACTTAAATAGCTCAAGCTCTAGTGCCTCTTGACATTCACTAGGCCTTGGTTCTGGAGTTACCGTCATTGTCCCTGCCACACACGTGCACGCACGCGCACGCGCGCACACACACACACCCTGGAGGGCTCCTGGATGCAGCACCGGGGTGTCAGGGCCCAGTACCTGGAAGGCTCTGTCCCGTGAGATTTTGGGCAAGTGAATGTGTTCTCACAAGCTTGCCACACATCTAGACAAACACACATTTCATTCCCTGAGTTCGTTGTTCAGATAAGGCCCAATATTTTTAATCTTTGTAATCAGAGTGGGCAAGAACATGTTTTTAATCTTCAGAATCAAAAGCTTTTTTGTTTCATAGGCACGAAATGACAATTCCCCCCAAAAAACTGTATAAAGAAATGAATCACTCATGTAGAAAAACTATTTTATGAGATTCGGGTGTGTGTTGGAGGAGGGGTCAGGGGATGAGAATCTTCATTTAAAAGAGATAAAATGACTCCATCTTGAAAGAAGGACCGAAATATGCACAGAAATCTCTTCCTCAATGCTTTTTTCCCAGCATTAGGTCTCATTCAGACAAGTGAAATGGCAGTGTCATTTTTTTTTAACAGGATTCAGAATGCAGCTCAATTCCTTGTGTCATTTTTCAAACCCAATGCGCTGTTCTGCTCAGTGACAAAGCATTTCGTCCATTAATGTGGATCTTGTTGTTGCCATAATATTTTTTATCAAGAAAACATTTTAATTTTGTCTCCTGATAGCTCTTTTGTACCAGAGCCCACAGGCCAGTGGGCAGGAAATTCCACAGTAATTCCCTGAGGTCCTCCAGCCTGAGAGTTTTAACAGTGCAGCACAAGAAATGCCATGGTGTTCTCTTCTCTCTCTAGGACAGAATCCATTTGTGAAAACACAGTGAGTAACACAAACAATAAAAGGACTGTACCACTATGCCCCCTGGACTCTTTATGCCATTAATCCGCCTCTTTCCCCCTGCCCCGAACATCACTGGAAGAGACAATGCTAAGTTCAACAAAAAAGTCCAGTAATACCTTCTCCCCAGAGCAGAGGGCCTGCTTGCCTTGCATTTTTATATCAAAAAGAGGTTGTATCAAGAAAGATGTACTCCAAATGTGAAACAGTGCAGCCACTGTGCAAAATGGCATGGAGGTTCCTCAGAAAAATTAAAAACAGAATTACCACATGATCCAGCGAGTCCACTCTGGGTATGTATCCAGAATAATTGAAAGCAGGGTCTTGAAAAGGTATTTATACACTCACGTTTATAGCAGCAAGATTCTCAACAGATAAAAGGTAAAATCAACACAAATCAACATCCGTCCATTGACGGATGAATGGGTAACAAAAGTGGTCTGTCCATACAGTGGAATATTACTCAGGGTTAAAAAGGAAGGAAATTCTGACACAGGCTACAACACGGATGGATCTTGAGGACAATGTGCTAAGTGAAATAAGCCAAACACAGAAAGACAAGTACTGTATTGATTCCACTCACATGAGCTGCTGAGAGCGGTCAAGTTCACAGGGACAGAAAGTGGAAGGGAGGTTGCCAGGGGCTAGGAGGAGGAGGGGATTGGGAGTTAGTGTCTAATGGGTACAGAATCTCAGCTGAATGTAATGAAAAAGTTCTGGAAATAGATAGTGGTGATGGCTGCACAACATCATGAATGCACTTAGTGCCACTGAATTCTATATTTTAAAATAATTAAAATGGTAATTTTTATGTTACACATATTTTTTTGCCACACACACAAAAAAGATATGCTCCAAGGTGACCCCTACCTATTCCTGCCCATAAGAGAAACTGCTGGTACATTTACCTCAAAAAAAAAAAAAAAAAATATATATATATATATGTATATATATATATATACACACACATACACACACATGCACACACATATATATATGTATACATATATGTATATTTTTTAATGAAAAATTGGACTCGGTAGGTCTCCTATTAAGGGATCTCACTTCATATGACCAAACTTGAGTTATTTGTAAACTGTGTAGAGTTTTCATGCTAATGCATAGTATGATTTTAGTCATCCTTAGTTAGTGCTATCATTGTCCTCAGAAAATGTCTTAAGTAAAGACCCTCCTGGTTTCATAAGGAGAAGAGAGTGGGACAAGGTCATGACTAATTCATTCAAGACTCTGTGCCCAGGTTTGGCAGTCCAGAATTGTACGCTCACACAAAGATGCCCTGGACACATTTCCTTCTGTCTGTGAGTACTATGCATTTCAACAGTAATTAGCAAAAAAACAAAAACAAAAACAAAACACCAAAAACAAACAAACAAACAAACCTGAAGGAGATAGACACTGAACAACAACAAAAATTAAAACGATATAGGTATGCAAACCACCTCATACGGGTATAGCAAACTACCTCATACAGTCTTATTTTGTAAGATTGATTTTATAAGTAGTTCCGTTAAGGATATTGGCAATATTTAGAAATAACAAATATTGTCGTGTTCCAGTTCACTGGCAGCAACGTGCCATACATGCACTGTTAAATAGATGCAAGGAAAAGATTTGATCACTTCATTCCTCTACGGCCTGTTTATACAACTCTGCAAGCACCAAAACCCAAGAAGTAATAGTCCCTCTGTTCCAAATACTATCTTAATGAGCCATGGCAAATTTGAAAACCAAATCTTTCAATTGTGTCCAATTCAACTGCCTGTTTACAGACACACTCTGTTAGCTCCCTAAAACAAACTTCTCTGCTATATGAAGTCATTATCCTTAACACTGGAAGCAACTATTTGTTAGTTATGGTTTGGAACCTTCTATTAATAACTATCATGAAAAGTGTTTTCTAGTAGGTGGGGAAGAAAATCCATCCAATAGAACAAAACACTTGTCAGCTCTCACCAGTAGTTTATCAAGGTAATCCAGAAATTCATTGGCAGATACAATTCTGAGCATTTGTTTTCCATTATCTTTTTAAAAATTTTTGACATATGTGAATTTCTTTTTGACATATGTGAATTTCTTTTAGGCGTAATTAGATTTCTGTCATCCCTAGAATGTGTGTCTTAGGGAAGCTGCTGAATCAAATTCTTTCCCTTCACATATATTTTGATCTGATTTAAAACCAAGAACCACTGATTACACAGACAACACAGTGATTCAAGTCAGTCAGGAAACCAGCTCTGCTGAGTTCACCTGTTGGCCTCCCTATACCCAGGGATTATTCAAATGGCATGGGTATGGCCACTTAACTTGCTAATGCTAAAATCAGAAAGCTATTCCTAGTAAGCAAAGTCAGGGTTTGTGTTGTTTTATTTTCCCCACGTCTCCCCTATAAAATGATTCTCTCCCTGGTCTGAAAACTAAGCCCACTTTCACAACGAATGCTTTGATCATCACGGTAACAACCAGCCTTGGGCCCCTGCCATGAATATCCCTGTAGGAGAGTGGGTGTCATCCTGTCGCTTCTGAGTTCTTCAACCAATTATTACCTCAGAATGGTACTCAAATCAGTGATTTAGAATCTCATTGGTAGAATATTCCTCAGCATCATGTTCTGGTTTGCTGTCTATGTTCTCTTAGAGATTTTTAGTTTGTCACTTAGTCAAGAATCCTGTTTAAGAGTATTTGGGCTATACAAAGCAGCATTTCAGAACGACTTCACACACATATTTATTTTACATTAATAGATGTGTGTTGAGTACTTTGGGGCACTAGGCACCATAGCAGGCTTTGGGGACTTACAGTGACAAAAATAGACACGGTTCTGCCTTTATGGAACTGGCAGACCCAGAGAGGAGATACGGCCCTCATGGAAGCCAAAAGTGATATTCAGGGGTTCACTCTTTGGGCGGCAATAAACAAGGTCCTTTCTTCATTAAAAATGTTCTTAAATGAATAATATACATAATTTCTTTGATCTATGGTCTTGTATAATTAAAATATCTAAATGACTGCAAAGGAAATGACAGCTGAACTCTTCAAGTTGTACTCCCCCTCCCCCAAGAATCCATAACTCCTCATTTCCTTGACTTCAAATATCCCTGTCACCCATCCTGGGTTCAGTGCCTCTCATGAGAGGAATTGCTTTTGTTCCATAACTCAGAATATCAAAACTCCCCTGAAAAAGATTCATGCGTGGATATATATAGCAATGTGTTTGTATGTATCCAGATACTTGAAGCCGTAGCAGGAACATCATGTCCCCCATCTTCAGATTGGCCCGATTGGAAGGGGCTGAGCCTGGGCCCCTGCCCTAACTCCTACAGGCCAATGAGTCGGGACCCCTATGGGTCTCCCTGGGCAGCCTGTCTCCTTAATGGCCGCTCTTTTATTTCCTTGAATAAAGCTGGTGGAGTAAAATATTGCTGAGATTTCGCGGCAGCAGTATGTATAAAATGAATAGGAGACAAACCTGGAGGGAGGGAAGGAGGGAAGAAGGAAGGAAAGAAGTCACAAAGCCATGGAAGCCAAAAAGAGAAACCTAAGCCAAGGTGAGGAGACCAGAAGGCCAAATGCATGATGGTAGGAGAGACGCAGGATTGCATGGTAAACACTTCACCCTTCCCCACTTCTCGTCCACTGAAACCCACCACCACAGGGTGGTTCTCAGCCTCTTTCCAGCAAGTTTCCCAGTGGGCATCAAGCCAGCCAGCCCTCAAACATCTAGAAAAGACCTTCTAGGCCCTCGGGCCCACAATGCTTACCTGCAACAACACCAATTATCCTCACCAAAGCTCCAGGCAGGAAGTAAGGACTAGAGAGCCCTGTGCCAGACACAGAAGGAAATACCCAACGGGTCTTTGTTGAATCAGTAGTTTCAACAAAATGTCACACTAGCTGTGATGGAGTACAGAACTCCATGGACGGTCGCGGATTCAGATCAGAGTATCCTTGAGGCCACGCCCCCTCTCCTCCCTTTTCCTCTGACTAGCACAGATGGCGGGAGCCAGCGATGGCTGAATGAATCCACAAATAGATGAATAAATTCAAACAAACCAACCAAAAAACTCCCCATAGACAAATCAGATTCTGTTTCAAAGCTTTATTTTGCAGTTTCTAATTACGAAAATTCAAACTTCTTTCCCGAAGGCAGGCTTCCACTCTGAGGATGTGGCCATTGCTGAACCTGAATAAAACATGGCAAGCTCTTTCTTTTTAAAAGCAAATTTGAATTTAATCTGTTAAACAAAACCAGCTTTCAGTAGATTTTTCTCATCTCCTCCCCTGCTGCTATATATCCTGTGCCCACAAACAGGATGAAAAGAGGAAAAATTCATTTGAAAGTAAATTCTTTGCACGAAAGAAAAAAATATATAAAGAAGCCTTCATGGTTTTGCCCAACTTGTTTTCGGGAAGAGTTGGTGGAATTGTTTGTTTGTTTTTTAATTTTCTATAAACAGTCTTCTGTTTCTGTATAACTTTATCCCCTGCAATCAGAAGTATCATGAAGTTCTTTACCAATTATACAGCAAAGACATTATATCAGTATATAATGCTGCAGATTGTGACAATTCAAAGTTAAATAGCAGCTTACCATACTGAAAAGTATCACAGGAAGGAAAGGCACTGACAAGTGAGCTCATCTGGCATATTACAGACACCATGGCTTCAAAGTTTCCATTCTAAAGCAACAGCAGGAGCAACGATCAGCTAAGATAATGGGATGCACACACAGCAAACAAGAACCTTAAGAGCTCCAGTGCCTGCGGGCAAACCCAAGTTTCATTTCTTTGTAGCTGAGTCAGTCCAGCATGGACTTGGCCTTCTCCCCAAATGTCCTCTGAGGTCATCATACCCTGTTAATTTCCTTCTAATATTACATTAATGAATCAGAGGCCGGCAAGTAGTCAAATTTCCAAAACTCATTACAAATGTTTGCTGCCGGCGGTAATGGTGCGGGTCCTGCTCGCTGCCGACATGGTTTCTGGCATCTGGAAGCAGGGAAATGCGCTCCTCACAGGGCAATTTTGATTTCCACACATGGCTGATTGGTGGGGAGGGAGTGGGAGTCCAGTTCATTCTATTACTGGCCCGGAGCCTTCAAAATATGTTTATGTGCTTCACAGACTCTTCGCGCTCTGCAGTGTGAGGCTCCCTGATCTGTTAGCTGGTTTCTGTCAACTTCTAGCACATTCTGGAGGATCTCATCTCTTTGGCACTGGATTCGCATGGTTGGATGGAATTTTTTTAATAGAAAATTTCTAGAGGAAAGGAAGCCAAAGCTTCTGAGCACCTGCAATATGCCAGATTCATGGCCAGATGCTGTCCATACGCAAACCATGAAGCGGGTGTCACTGGGCCTCGTATGGGAGAAAGACTGAAACTTCAAGAAACGGAGGCAGCAGGGGCGTCTGGGTGGTTCTGTCAGTTAAACGTCCAACTCTTCGTTTTGGCTCAGGTCATGATCTCACGGTTTTGTGACTTCAAGCCCTGCATTGGGCTCCACGCTGACAATACGGAGCCTGCTTGGGATGCTCTGTCTTCCACTCTTTCTGCCCCTTCCCTACTTGTGTTGTCTCTGTCTCTTTCAAAATAAATAAATAAACTTAAAAAAAAAAATGAGTCGACATTCCACAGAATATGGTCCATGGGGTTCATAGATCAGAATCCCCTGGAAAGTTCTACAGTGCAGATCCTTGGGCCCCACAAAAAAAAAAAAAACCCACTTATTCAAAATATCTGGCAAGGGACCTTTGACTCTGAACTTTAACTAGCCCAGTGATTCTAACATGTTATTGGGCAGGAGGTCACTTGCCCAAGGTCATCCTGCTGGGAGGGAGGAAGCAGAGGTAGGACTCCCACTTAAGTGTGTAGAGACCACACTCTGCATCTTGGCTGTGCTTGAGTCCCCTTCTAGCTCTAACATTCTAACATTTTATTAATATGACCATTTTTATTAGTATGACCAATTTATTATAGTGATAATAATGATATTAACTTTTTATTGAGTGTTTACTATACACCAGGACTGGAGTTCTATATTTAACATGCATTATCTCAGTAATCCTTATAACACTCTGCTGGGGTCAGTATTGTAATAATTATCATTATTATTTCCTTTTTATGTATGTGGAGACTGAGACTTGGAGAAATTATTTTAACCCATACCTATCTGAGGCAGAAGTGGTGCTTATAATTGGGTAGTGATACTTGATCTAGTCAAAACAAGGTGATTTCTGTGCAAATGTAACTTTAGCACACATCCCCCTGTCCTCCCTCCCAAATAGCCAGCCACTCCTAAACCCATCCAGTGTGGAAGTTCTGGAGACTTCACTGGCCTTACTAGAAAGCTTATGCCCTTGATCATTATGTTATACTGCTACAGACCTCGGACAGCCTTTTCCTTTTAGTATAATTCAGTTCAATTTATTTTGTTTCAATTCATTTCCACCAAACGCTTATGGAGCACCTAGTATGTAACGGGCATGTGCTGAGCCATGAAGAAGATGAGAAGGTAAATTAGACAGAATTTTGTGCCTCTGAACCTCACTGTCCAATGAAAAAGGGAGCGACAGATAAGAAGCACACACCTCACCACTGCATTACTAACAGCCAATTCACAAAAGTCTCTTTCACCCTGTACATCATGTCTGGCTTTCAACAAAAAATTACAAGACATACTAAAATGAAGGCAACAGTTTGAAGGGACAAGGCGAGCATCAGAACTAGACTCAGATATGACAGAAATATTGGGATTGTCAGAACAGGAATTTAAAGCAACTATGATAAATATGCTAATGACTCTCATGGAAAAGGTAGACAACATGCAAGAATACATGAATAATATAAGCATAGAGATGGAAATTCTAGGAAAGAATCAAAAAGAAATGTTGGAATCAAAAACACTGTAAGAAATGAAGAATGCCTTTGAGGGGCTCATTAGTAGACTGGGCATGACTGAGGAACAAATCTCTGAGGCTGAAGGTATGTTAATGAAACTTCCAAAATTGAAAAGCAAAAGTGAGAAAAAGACAAGAAAGAGAAAAAAGAGTGAAAAGAAAGGAAGACGACATCCAAGGACTGTGGGAAAATGACATCAAGTATAACATATGTAAAATGGGAATACCAGAAGGAAAAGAAAGAGAGAAACGAGCAGAAGGAACATTTGAAGCAATGATGGTTGAGAATTTCTCTAAACTAATGGCAGGTGCCAAACCACAGGTCCAGGAAGCTCAGAGACCAACACCAAGCAGGATAAATGTCCCAAAACTATACCTAAATATATCATATTCAAACGGCAAAAAATCAAAGATAAAGAAAGTGTCTTTAAAGAACCCAGAGGGAAAAAGTACCTTACCTGTAGAGGAGCAAAAATAAGAATTACATCTAATTTCTCCTAGAAACCATGCAAGACAAAAGAGAATGGGGTGAAATATTTAAAGTGTTGAAGGGGGAAAAACTCACCAATCTGGAATTCTATACCTGGTGAAATTATCCTTCAAGAAACAAAATATGGAGAAGCAAAAAATTGAGAGAATTTGTTACCAGTAGACCTGCCTTACAAGAGATATTCAAAGAAGTTCTTCAGAGAAGGCAAATTATATAGCCCAGAAATTCAGATCTTCATACAAAAAAGAACTTTAGAGAAGAAATAAGTGAAAGTAAAATAGAAACGTTTATTTTTCTTATTCTTAATTCATCTAACAAATAACTATTTGTTTAAAATAATAATAGCAGCAACACATTCAAAGATTATAACCTATATATAAGTGAAATGAATGTCAGTAATGGTAGATGGGACTGGAGGAAAGAATTAGGAATACGTTCTTATTATGAGGTAGTTGCACTACCTCAGAAGCAGTTTAGTGTTATTTGAAAGTGGACTTGGATTAGTTGCAAATGTATATTACAAACTCTAGAAAAACTACTATAAAAGAACAAATAGAGGTATAATTTATATGCTAAGGATGAAGAGAATATGAAATCATATAAATAATTAAAGCCACCAAAGGCATAGGAAGAGTGGAAAACAAGACTAGGAACAAAGGACAAGGACAACAAATAGAAAACAGTAACAAATACAGTAGATATTAATCCGACTATATCAACAATCACTTTAAATGTCAGTGATTTAAATACACAAAACCGTGATTGTCAAAGTGGATCAAAAAACAAGACCCACGGTATGTTGTCTACAATAAATTCACTTTAAACATAAAAACACATATAAACTGAAAGTAAATCATGGTGAAAAACATAGTATCCTAACACTAAGCAAAAGAAAACTTGAGTAGCTATATGAATCTCAAACAAAGCAGACTTCAGAGCAAGGAAATTGATCAGGGCATCAAATAAAGACGGGCATCACATAATGATAAAAGGGTCAACACTCCAAAGAGATGTAACAATCCTTAATGTGTGTTCTCTGACAACTGAGTGTCAAACTACATGAGGCAAAAATTGATAGAACTCGGGGTGCCTGGGTGGCTCAGTCGGTTAAGCATCCGACTTCAGCTCAGGTTATGATCTCACAACTCATGAGTTCAAGCCCCATGTTAGGCTCTGTGTTGACATCTCAAAGCCTGGATCCTGCTTCAGATTCTGTGTCTCCCTCTTTTTTTCTCCCCCTCCCCTGCTTGTTCTCTCTCTCTCTCTCTCTCTCTCTCTCTCTCAAAAATAAGTAAATATTTAAAAAAATTTAATTGATAGTATTCAAGGAGAAATAGATTAAATCACTATCGTATTTGGAGACTTCAACCTCTCTCAGAAATGCACAGATCTAGCAGATGGAAATCAATAAAGACATAGTTGAACTCAACAATACTACAGACCAACTAGATATAGCTGACATCCATAGACTACTTCATGCAACAATAGAATACACATCACTCTCAAACTCATGGAACATTCACCAAGACAGACCACATTCTGGCTTATAAGACCACACTTTAACAAATTTTAAAAATAGAAATCATGCAGTGTCTGCTCTCAGACCAGAATACAATTAAACTAGGAATCAAAAACAGAAAGACAGCTGGAATATTCCAAAATACTTCAAGAAAACAAGCTACAGACTAGAAAATAATTGTGAAAGATATATCTGATAACAGACTGTTATCCAAAATATTTAAAAATCTCTTAAAATTCAATGATAAGAAAACGAACAACCTAATTTAAAAATAGATGAAAGATCTAAACAGACATCTCACCAAAGAAGATGTACAGATGACAAATAAGTGTATTAAAGGACACTCAATATCACATGCCATTAGGGAATTACAAATTAAAACAGCAATAAAATATCACTACACACCTATTAGAACAGCAAAAATCTAAAACACTGACAACCCCAAATTCTGGTGAGGATGTAGAGCAACAGGAAGTCTCCTTCATTGCTGGGAGGACTGCAGAATGCCACTTTGGAAGACAGTTTGGCAGTTTATGATCCAGCAATTCCGCTTCTGGGTATATACCCCCCAAAACTGAAAGCACAATCTTGAAAGTATATGTGTGTGTCCAGGTTCAGAGCAGCATTATTCACAACAGCCAAAATGTGGAACCAACCCAAGTGCCCATTGACGGATGAATGGATTAACAAAATGTGGTATATATATATATATATATATATATATATATATATATCATGTCTTATATATATATATGTGGTATATATATGTGTGTGTGTGTGTATATATATATATATATATATATATATATATATATATCATGTCTTCTTTATCCATTCATCTATCAATGGACACTTGGGTTGCTTCCATATTTGGCTATTGTAAGAAAATGGAAGCAACCCATAAATGGAAGTGTCCATTGACAAGATGTGGCATATATGTTTTGGCATATTACTCACCCATAAAAAGAATGAAATCTTGCCATTTGCAACAGTATGGATGGATCTAGAGGGTATAATGTTAAGTAAGTCAATCAGAAAAAGACAAATACCATATGATTTCACTCATATGTAGCATTTAAGAAAGAAAGAAAAAGAAAGAAACTAAGAAAGAAATGAAATTAAGAAAGAAATAAAGAAAGAAACAAAGAAAGGAACTAAGAAAGAAGTAAAGAAAGAAACTAAGAAACAAAGAAAGAAACTAAGAAAGAAACAAAAAAGAAACAAAGAAAGAAAGAGACTCTTAACTACAGAGAACTAACTGGTGGCTGCCAAAGGGGAGGGAGGTGGGGAGTATGGGTGAAATAAAGAAAGGGAATTAAGAGCACACTTATCTTGATGAGCACTGAGAAATGTATATACAGAATTGTTGAATCATTATATTGTACACCTAATACTAATATAACACTGTATGCTAATTATACTTTAATTTTGTAATGTAGTACATGCATACAATGCAATATTCTTTAGCCTTACAAAGGAAGGAAATTCTGACATATGCTATAGCATGCATGAACCTTAAGGACACGTGCTAAGGGAAATAGGCCAGACACAAGGAACAAATACTGTATGATTCCACGTATAAGAGTTACTTAGAGTCAAATTCATAGAGATAGAAAGCAGACTGGTGGTTGTCAGGTCTTAGAGAAGAGGAATGGGATTCACTATTTAATGGGTTTAGAGTTTCAGCTTTTCAAGATGAAAATAGTTTTAAAGATGGGTGATGGTGACATTTGCACAACAGTATGAATGTACTTAATACCAATAAACTGTGCATTTAAAAATGGTTAAGGTTGGGGTGTCTGGGTGGCTCAGTCAGTTAAGCGTCTAACCTTTGATTTCCACTTGGGTTATGATCTCATGGTTCCTGAGTTGGAGTCCTGCATTGGGCTCCACCCTGGCAGTGCAGAGACTGCTGAGGATTTTCTCTCTGCTCCTCTCCCACTCGCGCTCTCTCTCAAAATAAATTTTATGTTGTGTGGATTTTGCCACGATACAAATCAATCAACCAATCAATCAATCTTATATGCAAACATTTATACCAGCTTTTTTCATAATTGCCAAAATTTTTTTATATTTTATTTATTTTTGAAAGACAGAGAGAGACTGAGCACGAGTTGGGGAGGGGCAGAGAGAGAGGGAGACACAGAATCCAAAGCAGGCTTCAGGCTCTGAGCTGTCAGCACAGAGCCTGACGTAGGGCTCAAACTCATGAGCTGTGAGATCACGACTTGAGACGAAGTCAAACACTTGACCAACGAAGCCACCCAGGTGCCCTGTAATTGCCAAAACTTTTTAAGCAACCAGGATGTCCTTTGGTTGGTAAATGGATTAAGTGTGGTACATCCAGACAATGGAAAATTATTTAGCAGTAAAAAGAAATGAACCATAAAGCCACCATAAAGACACAAAAAGAAATGAACCATAAAGCCACAAAAAGACACAAAGAAATGAACCATAAAGCCACCATAAAGACACAAAAAGAAATGAACCATAAAGCCACAAAAAGACAAAAAGACACAAAGAAATGAACCATAAAGCCACAAAAAGAAGAAACTTTAATGCATATTACTAAGTGAAAATGCCAATCTGAGAAGGCTATATACTCCATGATTCCAAGTATATGAAAAGCAATGGACTATGGAGGCAGTAAAAAAAAAAAAAAAAAAAAAAAAAAAAAAAAAAAAAAATCACTGTTTGCTAAGGACAAGGGGCAAAGGAGAAAGTAGAAAGTGAATAGGTTGAGCACAGAGGATTTTTAGGGCAATATGATTATTTTGTGTGATACTGTAATGGTGAATACATATCATTATACATTCTAAAACCCATAGAATGTGTAACACCAAGAGTGAGTGCTAATTAAATTATGAACTTTGGGTGCTAGTGATGTACTAGTGATGCTTCATCATTTGTAACAAATGTACCACTCTAGTAGGGAATGTTGATAGTGGGGAGGCTGTGCATGGACCGGGGAGGGGGGTTGGGGGTACATGGGAAATCTCTACACTTTGTGCTCAATTTTGCCATGAACCTAACATTGCTCTAAAAAATAAAGTGCATATTAAAAAGTAATGAGGAAATAAAGCAAATTATTTGTAATTGGAAAGTTATGAAATATTTTATCCTAAGTCTCTTGGACCTGTTTATAGCAATTCACAACTTTTTTCACCCATTTCTCCTTGAAACTCTCTCCTACCTTGGCTTTGTAATACACCATACTGTATTATGAAGGTTCTCTACGTCTACAAAGTTTGGGTACCTTCTCTGCCTTCCTTCACTGATGCGTCTGCTTTCTTTGGCAGCCTTGCTGGAAGCATAGCCTTCGAACGCTCTCCTTGGCCACTCTTTTCTCCAAACCTCCTCACTCAGGGAGCACACTCACTCGGTTTCTGGGTACAGTTGACCTGCACGCGGATGACCCCCGAGGCACCATTCAACTCTGATCTCTGGCCAGAATCCACCACCAAAGGCTGCCAGACATTCCTCTTAGAATAGCTCCTGTCATCCCCACTCGCCACATCTCAAACTCCTTTATTTTCAAAACTAGCATCTATTTCCACTGAGAACACTGCTCTGTCTCCCAGGCTTGGAGCTGCCTCTGACAGACTCTTCTCCTGATCTCCACGTCCAGTTGGCCACTAAGTTTCGTGGATTTTTCCGTTGGTTCTTACTCCCCAACCCCACTGTCACCATGAGAAGACAGAGTGCTTTTTGCCTTCCGTCTGGCATTTCGACGTCACCTCCCTTCATTCATGCTTCAATCTGCAGCCAAGTCTGTTTATTTAAAGTATCTTTCTGTTCCTTATGCGTCCGGAAGCCTGTGTGTTTGGATCCCTGCACTGACCTGAGTTGCCCACAAAGACTGCTTCCCACGTCTGAACCCCTGAGACCCCATCACTTAGATCTTTTATCTGGCATCTACCACAAACTGCGTTGAATTTTGGTTATCTTCTTACCTGTGTCTACACCCCCTTAACTAGGGTTTGATGGCAGAATGAGTGTTTGTGGGTGATCTGAAATACACGTGCCTGCAAATACAGTAAGACCCCAGCCCCCACCATGCCCAGGAGCCCTGAAAGCTTTCCTTTACTTCCCAATGACCATAAATAGCTGGTGAGAGAGTCTTATATCCAGCGTTAATGATGATAGAGCCAACATAAGCTCAGAGAAGACTAATTAGGCCAGAGGAGGGTAGTTTGTATCAATGATTGTCTGTTCTCCCTTTCTGTTCGTTGGTTGCTTCATTTCCCATAGTAGCCCTACTATGGGAAATAGTAGCCCATTTTTCTATCCATTCACTATCTGTGTGGTCTTACCATTTCTAACGGGTGCCTGCCTCACAGCCTCCATCGTATTGTTTCATTTGTCAGTGTCTCCTACATCCGGGTGCCCTGCCGTTTGCTGCCACAGGCCTCTACCTCATGTCATTCTCTTCTGTTGGCTTCAGTCTTCCCATCCCCAGACATCCATGCTGTTGACTGTGAAATTTCATTCTCTTTAAAATTACACATATGTACACCTACACACAGAGAGTCGTCCGCCCATTAGTCTAAAGATACGTCCTTTTCTGTTTGTTCGGACAGATAATTTGAGAATGTAGGGTAATTCCGTATTGCAAGTCTAAATTCCAGTTCAAAGGCTTTGTCCTCCAAGCCCTATTCCTGATGGAGGTGCCGGTCTCTGAGGCGGCCTTCACTTTAAGAATCTGTGTGTATATATATATTTCCTTACCATCTTTTTGTTAGTTTGCTTGTATAAAATGCAATTACCATTTTATTTTTTAAATGCATATAATTAGCAAGTCAAAAAAAGGCATGCATTAAAATGGTATGAGTAGCTATCTGTGAAAGGTGACTTTTCACAGATACATAATGTAGAGATACATAAAGAATGTAGAGAAAAAGTCAAAAGTGACTTTTTCCTCTTTATGTATATATACATATATATATAAATATATTTAATGTTTACTTATTTTTGAAAGAGAGAGAGAGAGACAGAGTATGAGCAGGGGAGGGGCAGAGAGAGAGGGAGACACAGAATCTGAAGCAAGCTCCAGGCTCTGAGCTGTCAGCACAGAGCCTGATGCGGGACTCAAGCTCATGAACCAACCGTGAGATCATGACCCAAGCCGAAGTCGGTCGCTTAACCAACTGAGCCACCCAGGCACCCCTCCTCTTTATATTTTTAAACTGTCACTACTCATGTAAGTGTGGCCCCATCAGCTTCATAAAAATGATAAAAATCCAAAACATAGGACTGGAAGGCATAACGCTGCTATGGCCGCTAAGTACAGACTCAGTTTTAACACTATCTCCTTAGGTTCTGACAGAGGATGATTCTTAGAGGCTTATTCCTTGAGGACAGATCCAGGTGAAAAGTCTCATGGTGACGTCACTGTGTACCCCAGTCATCGAGCTCCAGTCTCGCCCAGACTGCAAAGCCATGCATGGTTCACTCGTTGTGTTCTGTCAGCACGGCCCCCGAAACCTCAGCTTCTTCTCTTGGGTTTGGCCGTCACACGGGCCATCCCTACAATTAAGAGGAGTTGCCCATCTCTGCTGGGCGATGAAGTCCCTATTAGAATGCGAAAATACTTTGCCGGGCTTCAGTAAATCTGCTAGCAATACCCAATTTCACACACTTCAACCCGAGGCATTTGGAAACCAGGAAGTCATTGGCCCTTCTCTTAAAGAAGGAAAAGAAGTAAGCAAACACTCACGTGATGCTGACTTGCTCCGAGTTCCGGCAGCAGCACCAGTGAGGCCGGGAGCACAGGGCCTGGCATCGGGGGTGAGATCAGCGATCGCAACTAAACCTTCTCGGCCTGGCTTCATGCTCTGACTCACTTCAGCAGTCTCCCGGCCCTCGGCGCCCACGGTGCAATTATTTGTTAAAAGCGTTTCTGTCACTTCCCTCCCATAGTTATTTGGCACCCACTCAGTCCTGCAGGACTCTATTAGTTGCACTTTTTTTTCTGAGTCCCTGTAGATTCATCCCTAAATGTGATTCTTTTATAGTCAGATATATAAACAGCATACCTAAGCTCTGCCAAAAGGCAATTTCTCTTCAATGCATAACTGTAGCTCACTGACCCACGACGTGCCTTCTTGCACTGTAATTTTTAAGTATCATATTCAACCCTGTCTTTTGCCCAGGAACTCACGGGGCCTCTTTGTCAGAGCTGCATCAAGTGGCCCAGCTTCCTCCTACCAGCATTTGGCTTTCTGATCAGTTACGCCTGGGTCTCCATGGGGCAAGGGGGGAAGTAGCAGTGAGCCAGCTGTTGCTGTCACAGTCCCAACTTCTAGCCCATTTCAGGTTAGACCCTGGTCTGATCTTCTCAGTGCCCCTTTGGCTAAGAGGGCTTCAAAAGTGCCACCTCCTAGGTCACCATCACTATCCTCCCCCCTGCTTAATGTACACACCACACACACACACACACACACACACACACACACACACTCCAAATGTTATTCCATGGGAGATACATAAAATCCTGCTGTCAGAAGGACCTCAAGAGGTTATCTGGAGCATTCCCTAGCCTTTGTCAGTTCACTTATTTATTCGCTTATTCCCTCCCTCAGGTATTCATCCACTTATTTCTTCATTCCTTCACTTACTCATTCATTCAGTCAGTCATTGAACAAACAGTATTTGTTCTACATGGTTTAGACCCCGAGGATTCAAAAACAAAGAAACCGAGAACTCTAAGGCGGTAAATATCCATCGTTTGGTTTCGGGTTTTGTTTGTTTGGATCGGGGATTAGTAAGAACTCCCCCTTTTGCTGGCAATGGCTTGTAGATTTCCTTCGAGTGAGCCACTTGCCCCTCATTTACAGTCCACAGTGTTTCGAGGGGGGCTGACGGACAGCCCCAGCTCCAGCCCATGAGTGGGGGCAGGCCCAAGACCCAGGAGCTCTGACCAATCAGAGACACTACGACTGGTTTACAGCAGTGCCTGTCAAACATTTTGATCTCAAGACCACTTTACACTCTTAAGAATTAGAGGACCCCAAGAGCTTTGGAGTATGTGAGCTGCATTTACACATATTTACCACATTTGACATTTAAACTAAGAAAATTTTTAAATAATTATGTTTTTATTGTACTGACCCAAGAGTCACACGCACAGAGTAGCCATGGGGCAGGGATAGGGGCCATGCACGGGCCCAACAGTACAGCCTCTCTCTTCCCAAGGCTGACCTAGCTACTGCCGCTGCTGAATGAAACCCTACAAGACAAACCAACACTGGGCCCCAAGATGGCACCTTCCCTCAAGGAGACCAACCAGCCCAGCCCCTGGAAGGGGTGTGACTCTTCTTGATAAAATTGACAGTATTCTGATATGGGTTCGCCCTTCTTGTTCACAGGGACTCAACCAGCAGTACTATCTGAAGGAACATTCTAGACTGATCCGCATTCTCGCAACCCATGTAACATTGTAGCCCACGTAACATCAAGAGCCCTGCTTTGCAGCAGGAGGTATGTCAGCCAGCACATGACCACGGGACCCGCTGACCTCTCACATACCACGTCACAGAGAAGTTGCTGGCCCAACAGAAAGAATTATCTGCTGAGGGTACATCTGAGGAGCCTGTTAGGATGTGATACCCTGCATGGATGTGTTGCATCCTGCAGGACGCAGTATATACACGAAACCAGGGACCAGTATAGGGCTTTGTCCCAAGTAGGGAAAATGCATAGGCCCAGGAAACGAGGGATGAGAGCAACATTGGCCTCCCTTCTCACCAAGTGGGAAAGTTTGGCTTCTCATGCCAGCATCTCTGAGCTCTGTACGTTAACAGGCTCTGGCTCTCAAAGGGGGATACAGCTAGTGGTGGACACGGCAAGGACCCCACTGAACTTCCAGCTGCATCTGCCCCCAGGGCACTTTGGACACGTGATGCCAAGGGCAAGCAAGAGGAGGGTCCCCATCGCATCCTCAGTGCAGTAGGGGCTTCAAGGACTTTAAAATGTAGAGGGTGATTGTAGCCATGACCTTGGTAAGAAAACTGTAGGAGAGGTGATAGTCCATTTGTCCTCAAAGTCCATTGGAAAAAGGAATGAGGCACCTTCCTCCCCCAGTGGTCCCCTTCTTTAGAGCGTAAATCCTTCATCATGTTGTATAATGATTTCTTCTCTGCTTCTAACTTATGTAAAGCACTCTGCATTCTTGACGGTATTAACTCCTCCTCAATCTTTTAGGACAAAAAAACCCCTCCAATCCCTTTATTTTTAGCTCAGTAAGATCAAAATTTTATTTTAAGAAGCATACCTAGATAAGTTAAAAATTATTTCCAGGAGGCTACTGCAGCCTTCCAGGAATCAGCGAGGCTCAACAGGCCACATGCACTGCCTGGGTGACCTTTCTTTCTTTTTTTTCCCAGTCAAGGTTCTAGTCAACAACGAAGCACAGATGGTAAACTTGTCCAAGGGCCACACTTCGCAGAATGCATGCATGACTTTATTATTTCAAGCTTGGAAATGAACAAGGATTATGTGTCCCCTTAAAAAACAAAACCAGTGGGCGTCTGGGTGGCTCAGTCAGTTAAGCGCCCGACTTCAGCTCAGGTCATGATCTCGCAGTCCATGAACTTGACAGCTCAGAGCCGGAAGCCTGCTTTGGACTCTGTGTCTCCCCCTCTCTCTGTCCCTCTCCCGCTCATGCTCTATCTCTCTCTGTCTCTCAAAAATAAATAAACGTTGTAAAAAAAAATTAAAAACAAACGAGCCAAGCATCTTATATAGCCCCCTTCTCTCTGCAAGGACCATGTGCTGCGTATCCATCTGAATGTATTCAAGGCGCTGTGGGGGTAGCATGTGAGGGAGACACATATCACCACGGAGCAGACCAAATGCTGAACCAGAGGCCTGAATTCAAATCCCAGCACACCCCCTAAGCAGGCGACCTGGGTCCGTAAGCCTTCTCTGTGTTAGTTGCTCTTTGCAGAATGACAGGATTAGGCTAAATGACAGTGGTGGTCTTTCGAAGTCAAGAAATTCTATGCGATGATTTGTTGCCTTATGACTTCACGTTTCCATGAAGGTTCCCCCTCCTGCCAAATAATAAATCCTCAGGGCAGACACGAGGAATTGATTCTCCCTTTCTGCCCACATAGCATGGTATACATTCATCTCTAACAGTGGGCCTCAAACTTTATTAGGCTGAACAATCCCCTGGAGAACTTTCTGATGGCTTAGCGTTATTGATACTTTCGGTCTTGTCCAGACATCTGGATTTGGGCTGAGATGGGCCCCAATCTGCACTTGGGGTGAGTTTCCCAAGTGATCGTAATGCAGGTGGCCCATCCAGCGTCTCTGGGACCTGCTCTTATACATGGTGCCTACAAAGCAGACATGGTTGAGTGACCAGTGATTCTGGTATCTGCCGTCTCCTCCATTCTAGGCCACAGCTTATTTTCTGGATGTGTTTCAACACTACTACCTTTTAGAGATTTAGGAAGCATCTCCTTATGATGAATATGGGCTGAGGAGTATCGTTACAAACCGGAGACAATTCTGATTCATTCCGATTTGCTGTTCCAAATTTTTATATAATCAAGTACAGAAAAAGAAAATGAGCTTTAAATAGCTAAATAATATCATTTTCTTTCATCTTTCTGTCTCTAAAACACTCACAAATTAGAGAACCATATTTTAAAGGACAGCTAGTATCTGTTCACTCATTTTTATTTCAAGTGACTTTCAGCAAAACAAATTCAGTAATATGAATCATTTTATTTATCCGGTGTTTTCATAACTAAGTCACAAAACTCATTCCCTTTTGTCTTTAGAGGACTGGGGAACTTTTGGCAGGGGTGGGGGTTCTTTTTTAAACTCAAACGTGGAGGTACTGCTTCAATGTAAAATTTTCTAGTGCCTCATCTGACTATTTAAAAAAGTATAGCTTTAGAGCAGTGTTTAGATTTTCACAGCATGAGAATAATTCTGCAGGAAAATGCAATTAAGTCATAACAGGAGGTGGAAACACTGCCGGAATGGGCGTTACATGTCGCGGTGCGTGGCGTAAGCCAAGCCTGGCCTGTCGAGGCAGCTTCAGCTGGGCCTCTTGCTTTCACTCTCCTCCCTTCCAGTCATTCACCACCCAGTAGCCAGAGAAAACTTTTCAGATATAAATCTGCTTATCCTTCTGTTCTGAGCTGAATTCTGTCCCTCTACCCCAAGCTCCTCTGTTGAAGTCCTAACCCCCAGGACCTCAGAATGTGACCTTATATAGAGATAGTGCCTTTAAAGAGGTAATTCATTTGCAACGAAGTCATTAGGTGGGCCCTGATCCAGTATGGCTGGCGTCTTTGTGAGAAGACTGGAGGACACAGACATAACACCAAGGAAAGGTCATGTGAGGACATGAGAAAAGAGCCATCTTTTCTTGAGAGAGGGGCTCAGGAGAAAGCAACCCTACTGACACCTTCATTTCCTGTAGTCCTCAGAACTGTGGGAAATTAATTTCTGTTGATCAAGCCCCTCCATCTGTGATATTTTATGATGGCAGCCCTAGCATAGCCTCTCTCTCTCTCTCTCTCCCCCCCACCTCAACCTCTCCTTCTCTCTTTCACACCCCACCCCTACTGCCACTCTTCCTTAAAAACCTCAAAGGTTTCCCATTTCTCTTAGGAGTAAAGCCCAAACCCTGCAGTCAGCCTGTGAGGCATGCGGGGCCCTGCCAGGCTTCCATGGTAGCCCGTAGCCACCCTCTGTCTCTCCTCTCCAGCCATGCTGGTCTTCCTGAGGTCTATCCCTCACACCTGAGCACTTTTGAACAAATTCTTCCTCCACCCGGAACACTCTTCCTCCTCCCTTCACCTGGTAGTTGCCAATAGCCCTTCAACCCAGCTCAAGTGTCACTTCTTCAGGAATACCGTCACAGACACTGCCGCTACAACACACCTGGCCGTGAACTCTCACGGACCCTAGACATTTTCTTCATGGCATGTTCAGACATTTTTAAATTGGATACGCATTTATTTGATTACTTCATTCACGTCCATCTCTCCCACTTCATCGTGAGCTCTAGAGGGCAAGGACATGTCTGTTTTGCCTTCTGCTGTATTCCCAGGGCTTCACCGCGACCCTGGCAAGTGCTCAACCAGTGACTGTTGACTCAATGATTTACATCCACTCCTGGTTTTGGGGAAATGGCTGGGTCAGAGGGTACAACGAAGAGGGCAACTAATTAACATCTCCAGGTACGGCAACACATTCAGCAGCACAAAAGCTGACCCTACAAATAATGCACCTCCATTTGCAAGATAATCTTCAGTTACCAGAACTAGTAAGTCCTGATTCTGCGTCCTCTCCTGATACAGACACGAATACCCAAAATGGCCCTCAGCTGGGCAATGGGAGGCCCTGCATTCTCCCTGCAAGGCACAGTCGCTGGCCTTGACTTTGACATCATTTCCTATGAGCTCGTCCCTGCCCAGTATCCCCCATCCTTTGATCTCCTTGGCCACTTCCTTGCCTTCTGGCCATTTGTTCCCCCAGCCCTATCCCTTTCTGCTATCCCCTCAAGAAGAAACTTTCCCAAACTTCTCAAACCCGCTGGAACATCACAATCATGTGTACCCTTTTCAATAACGACATTCCTGGGCCGCATGCCCAAAGACTCTGAAGTTCTCCTGGAAAGAAAGCATAGTCTGTTGCCATCTTTCCTAAGTGACGAGCCATCCTACCTTGGACTATCTCAGTATTACAGTACATTTATTTGAGTGGTTAAACTAGCTTAATTGTTTTCCAAAGGGTAGCCTGGGCATGATCCCAAATTTGAGAAACACAGCGTAGGGTTCTAACTGCATGATAACTGACATTTGTGCTGTGCCTCCTGGCTGCCAGGTGTATTTTCAACCCACCTCTCATTTGATTCCCCAGACCCTGTGAAGGCAGGAGAGGGGGCACAGCCACCAGCTCCCATATGGGCAAGGAAACTCTGGTGAGTTTCTTGCCCATGTTACACATCACAAATGGCATTTGTGCCACAGCTCAAACCTATAAGTGCACGGGGCAGAGGTGTGTCCTTACCTGGTATCCAAGGTCCTCCTCCCTGCCATTAAAACCACTGTCTAACACTTTCCAAACTCCAGACTGAAGTGGAGGGGAAACCAACATGGACTAATAGAAATACTTTTATTAATTATTTCTTGGGGCGCCTGGGTGGCTCAGTCGGTTGAATGTGCGACTTCGGCTCAGGTCATGATCTCACGGTTCATGGGTTCAAGCCCCGCATCAGGCTCTGTGCTGAACACTTGCTCAGAGCCTGGAGCCTGCTTTGGATTCTGTGTCTCCTTCTCTCCCTGCTCCTCCTCCACCCACACTGTGTCTCACTCTGTCTCTCAAAAATAAATAAATGCAAAAAAAACCTTCTTAAAAATTATTTCTTGAATGTCTCCTGCAAGCTGAGAATTCTTCTCAGAGCTGGGTGACTGGTCCCCCATTCATGCCCAGTGCTTTCTGTAGGTAGAGATCATGGTGGCCACCCCTTTCATTTTATTTATTTATTTATTTATTTTTAAATTGTTTTAACATTTTTGTTTATTATTGAGAGACAGAGAAAGAGCATGAGCATGGGAAGGGCAGAGAGAGGGAGAGACACAGAATCTGAAGGAGGCTCCAGGCTCTGAGCTGTCAGCATAGAGCCCAATGCAGGGCTTGAACTCACAAACTGCAAGATCATGACCTGAACTGAAGTCAGACGCTTAACCGACTGAACCACCCAGGTACCCCTCATTTTATTTACTTAATTTTTTAAGTTCATTTATTTATTTTGAGAGAGAGAACAAGCAGGGGAAGGGCAGAGAGAGAAGGAGAGGGAGAGAGAGGGAATCTTCGCACTGTCAGCCTAGAACCTGACCTGGGGTTCGAACTCATCAACTGCGAGATCATGACCTGAGCCGAAATCAAGAGTTGGACGCATAACTGACTGAGCCACCCAGATGCCCCTGCCTCTTTCAAAGCAGGCTGAAGGGAGGCCCAAATTCATAACGCTCATGAAATGGATACTATAAACATCTCTTTGTGAAAAAGCATTTTTAAAAATAGGTTATCCTTAGGCTAATACACAGAATATGCGTTTCTTCTAAAACCAGAGCAGCAGAAACATTTTTAAAGCATGGCTTTGCTACTGCCTTGTAACTCTAGAGGAAAAGAAATATAAAATAGAAAGACCCAAGGGGATTTTTCTTTTAAATTTCTAGACCACCTGTCACACGTGTGCCTTGTGCAAGCCGCTTCACCCCTTCCTGCCTCAGCCCCCTCACCTGCACCTACTCTGTCACGTTATTGGAAAGAACAAATAAGCCACACTTCCAAAGCACCCAGGACAGTGTCTGGCGCCCAGCCAGTCTCTGAAAGCCTTATTATTTCCACACAAATCATTTCGAAGGCATTTCTCTTCACGCGCTAATACTGAATTTTCTTCTCTCTCTTGATGCTCTGGTTGCCTTTCTGCCTTCCCTGAGATTCGAGTCACTCCCAATTTAATATCCACCATGAATTTAATTAAAGTTCGGTTAGCATCCACCTCTTCTAGGCCATGAATGAGGCTTCTAGATGACATGTAATAAAGACCCTCGGGCACCCCGGCGGCCATCGCTATTAATCATTGTTTACTCCTCCACAGTCTGCATTCGCATTTCACAGACATTTCCAAACCCCTGTGAACAAACTCACCTAATAGGACTTTGTTTTTCTAAATGCCGTCAAGCGCCTTTCAAAAGCCATGGTGCATGGTGCTGCTGGGGCGGGGGGCTGCCCTCTCCCCTACCTGGGCTGGCACTGCCCGGAGTGGGTTTGAGCCCCTGCAGGCAGCCCTGTTCCCGCCTGAGACTCCTCCATCCCTAACCCCCTTCCACGCACACAGATGAAAAGCTCTCATATTCCACTTTTAGAAATTCTGTCCTTGAAGCCGAACCATCTTTTTTCAAATATCCCCCCACCTACCCCGGAAAGTACAGTAAGTGCATATTGTCATTGATGTCTTCGAATCACTTCTGGAACAAGGAAACAAATAAATACATCTCATTTTGAATGAATTCCAGTCCGTTTGCTCTGGGCTCACCAGGCCAGGCCACCATGGCCAGGCTGCGAGCCCCAGGCCAGTGTGCGCGGCTGTGTACGGAGAGGAAGCAAGGCAAGAAAAGGGAAGCACCAGGAGGAGAGGGTCACACTGAACACAATCCACCTCCTTGGCTTTTCCCTTAGAGATGACTGATTTATGCTTTCCCTGTAGCCCCGCCCCCAGTACAAAAAACCTGTCCCAGCCCCAGCAAATGTACCAATTCCGAGTTTATAAGCACCTGCTACCCACCCCCTCCTCTAGGGTCTGCGAAGTGTTTCTCGGTGGTTTAGAGGCACAATCCGCGACTTGAAGGCACATGATCTGAGTTCCAGCCCTGCCTTCGGCGTTTACGGCCAGTTTCCTCACCTTGACCGTAAAAATAACAAGAGCTACCTCAAACAGCCGTGGCAAAGACTCACGGGGATTCCGTACTGCGGCATCGGGCGACACTTCAAATCTCACTGCTGCTGGGGGAGAAAGTTAGGTTGTATCGACAAGGAGTTTTCCAGACAACCAAAGGCAGTGAAATTCAGTGAGTCTGCTAATTTTGGGGCTTTTGATGGCTTGAGTTTAAACCACATTCTGGTCCCAAGTAAGAGCTAGGAAGGACCTGTGGGGTCTTCTGGCCCAGTTCTTCCTCCAGTTAGGAAGCTGCAACAGCCTTGCTACCCAAAGCATGGTTCTTAGACCATCAGCATCAATATCACCTGGGAGCTTGTCGGAAATGAAGAGCCTTGGGCCCCAGCCTCAATCTACTAACCCCATCCAAGAATCTGAATTTTGACAAGATGATTTACATGCATATTAAAGTTTGAGTCACTGCCTTATATAATACCCTTCATAGGTGGTCTGAGAATCAATAACTTAATGAAGCCACAGTGTGTGTGTGTGTGTGTGTGTGTGTGTGTGTGCGCGCGCGCGCCATGGGGATGGCACTCAGGCCTTAGAACAACCAAATGTCATAAAACTTCTATTCAAAAGCAATGAACTTTTAAGGGGGCTATTTTAAAAATGAAGAGATAGCTTGTATTTTTGTAAATTCTCACCTTACTCACTTTGACCTTGAACCAAGCCTCTTGATTCTTTCCCCCCACCTCTTTCT
Organism: Paguma larvata; assembly: GCA_030068075.1. Classification (NCBI taxonomy): domain Eukaryota; kingdom Metazoa; phylum Chordata; class Mammalia; order Carnivora; family Viverridae; genus Paguma; species Paguma larvata. The sequence continues at coordinate 67,155,893 of CM057839.1, forward strand.
GTTCTCAGTCACTTGATCCCCCCTGTTTGTTTCCAGGTTCCTACTTAAGGAACTGGGCTATGATTCTAGGAAGGAATAATATATATATTTATATATATCGTAATATATATCATATATATTTTTTTCCAACCCAGTTTCTGAAGAGGCACTTAGAGGCACTGATAGTGCAGAGCCTGCTAGGAATTCTATCTCCCTCTCTCTGCCCCTTCCCCACTCATACTTTTTTTTTTCTCTCTCTCTCTCTCAAAATAAATAAACTTAAAAAGTAATAATAGGATTATCAGGAGAACTAAAAAGTAAAAAAAGGATTAACTCATAGAAAGTGCACAAGAAAGACTATTGCTCGGTTGGCCATGAAAATCGGAGACCTGTCCCACCACGTCCTCCTTCTAGTAGGGGAGGAAGAAGCTAGTAGAATGGCTTCTCACACAATAAAAGATGGCTCCTGCTTTCCCTAGCATCCATCAGTGAAGTTTTCTTTGCACATCTAACAACGTGTATGCAGGTGAGAAGCCTTGAAAATGACCACGGAGAGAGCAATCTGACTATACCCAAAGAGACAAATTCTCATTTTCCTGTTCTCGGCAATGCACGAACAGTTTCCTGCAAGGTTTAGGTCCTCTCCTGGGTGAGACGAGCACCTGATCGTCGAGGGCAGGGAGGAATCACTGACACGGGAAACCTGATGCACACAGCGAAGGGAAGGAGACCGAAGGTAATTAGATGCTTTTGAAATACCTACGTGTTTTCTAAAAACCCGGAGAACACGCGGACGGCCTGCAGCTGACAGATTGCGTCTTGTTGCCTAGCGCTGGCCTGAAGTGACTGAGAGCTGCTAGGCAACCCATCCTCCTGGGCTTGGTGATCCTGCGAACATTAGACAGGCGCCGCTCCTCCACGGCACGCCGCCCCTAACAATTTTCTCATCTGCGAGAGGCACTCCTGATTAATGTTTCCTCTGGACTTTCTTCCTGCTTGGACACTGTAGCTGCGACGTGCCGGATCGCCCGTGCTCAAGCGAGCCTGGCCACCAACCTAAAGAATGCCTCCAAGCAAAAAAAAAAAAAAAAAAAAATGGTCCTCTAAAAATTGAACTGTGTGGAGACTGAAGCCTGAACTCTGGAGTGTAGGATGAGAATCTGAACCATTTCTTGGAGAAATTATCAAATCGCCATCTGCATCGAAGGCAGATTGGTCCGGTACTGATTGAAATGCCCTGAGCCAGACTGCAAAGTCGCCCAAGTTTATTCTCATCACTCCGAATTGTTTGGGGGCAAGAGGAGGTACTTTCTGTCAAGCAGGGAGCTTCCTCTAACTACTCACAGAGTTTATACTTTCTGGCAAATCTGCTCCGTCCTACCACAGAGCCAAGCATAAATACAAATGACTGATAAACTGCTTACTCCTACTCACCCCAGGAGTGTTTACATTATTAGGATGCAGGGTAGAATTTCACAAAGGAAATTAACAAAAGAAAAAAAGGAAAAAAAAGTGAAAGGACAACCCATAACATGGGGGGAAAAGTTTGCAAAACAAAAAAGAATTTCTCAAAGGAGGTAGAGAAAACAATCTTTTGTCCTCCTTTCTTCCCTTCCTTCCTTTCTGTTGAACAAAAAACTTTAATACAAAGATGATGACTTACTTAGCTGGGCTCCACACTAGCTCCTGCTCTCCTGAGACTTCTGATGATAGAAGATATTAACATTTTCAAGCTAATATTGTTGATCATACGCTATTAAGGAGTTACTCACTCTAGTTTTTCCTGGTCTCAGGTTTGTTGGAGCTTCCTGGATTAATGAGATGATGGTTTTCTTTCTGAGCAGGGCATGGCTCTTTCTTTCTTTCCATTTATTTGGTGTTTATAACTTTCAAAGCGTTTTGCATTTTTTTAATGCAATGTTCTATAAACCCCTATACTCTGATATGTGTAACTTAATCACAATGCTTTTCATTTAGGAGAGAAAGAGATTGAAGAAAACTGGAGACAATAGTGGAAATGAATTTCAGTCCACAATCTCAGGTGCGAAGGAAATACCACCCTATCTAGGTCATCTTAGTTCTGAATTCAGGTCTATCCCAATGGATTAGAAGAAATCCACGGTCAGAATTCCCGCTCTAGAATCCAGGAGGCTTAAAAACTGCCTGGAAAAATGGAGTGAAGGCCCTTGACCTCCAGTCTATGGTAGGTGCTGTGGTACTCTCAGACTCAAGTTCATGTGGTCTCTTGAAGTTCTTGCCTTCCATCCCACAGGTGAGGCACAGAATCTTCGCCGAGTCCTGGAGGCGTGGAGCCTCCACCAGCCCTGGCCTCTGAGGGGCAGCCAGGCTTCCACCCTCTGATCTCGGTCCCTTCCTGTCCTGAGGGAATAGTCTCTCCTTGGCTCGCCTTTCCGACTGCTCCCACTGTGCCCCACCCCCACCAATCTAGAGCTCTGTCTTTGACGGCTTAGGTTTCCCCAAAATGCAGAAGCAACTATTCTCATAGAACTAGGACAAGGGACTTCATTTTCATCCTGCCGAAGTTATGCTTTTGTCGTATCATTAACACAATGCGTATTGGGGCCACTTAACACCTGCATGTTGCCCAAAGCGTTGGTCACTTCTCTCTGCATTTTTACTCATTGTCTCAGCAGCAGCAAGGCTGACTGCTCCCTTCTTGAACACTGCCTCGTCCGGCTCCCATACACATTCCCCTGGATCCCTTCTACGGCGCGCTCCTCTTGTCCATCTCGGGCTCCTACACCAGACCTCGAATGTTGGAGTCACCCTAGGTCTGTGGTCTCCCAGGTCTATACTCTCCCCCACATCATCTCATCCGGTCCCTCAGCCTGGAAAACTGTCCATTCCATTGACTCTCAAATGTGTGTTTCCAGCACAGAACCCTTCCATCAGATGCACACGTACACAGCCAACTGCCTATTCGCTTCTTGACTTGGATGTCCAATAGGAATCTCAGAACTAACCCAACCAAATCTGCCGTCTCACCCCCATGGGCCTTCTGTTGATTTGGTCTGTCTAAAACCCTAGGACTTATCCTCGTATCCTCTCTTTTTCTCATACTCAATATCTAACCCATTAATAGGTTCTTCAGTTGTACCTATAAAATCGATCCCAAATCCAACCACTTCTCCCCATCTCCATTGGCACAACCCTAACCCAACCCCCGTTACCTCTCACCTAGATTTCTGCAAGAGCGCCTCATCTTCACGAGTCTATTCTTCACACACAGCCCTATGATCTTGATCAACGAGATCCCATCACTCCTCTGCTGAAAATCTTCTAGGGGGTTCCCGTTACGATTATCATAAAACTCAAACTCTCAGACCATGACCTAGGCCCCGAGGGCCTGCATGCCTGCCCCTGTACTTTCAGCTTCCCCCGCTCCTCCGCCCACCTGCCATGCTCCAGCCACCTGGACTGCTTTCAGCCCCTGCACCGGCCAGGCTCATCCTTCCCCAGGGCCTTAGCACTGCCTGGAACCGTCTTCCCTCTGTCCTCGCACAGCTGCCTCCCCTCATCACTCAGGTTTCTCCTTGCTCAGAGCATCTTCCCAGATTCCAGCCGAAGCGCCCTCCAGAGCCCCTCTATCTCACATGACCCTGTCTTATCCCCAGTACTTCTCAGCGCCTGAAATTCACCTACTGAACCAGACTATCATTACCTGACTACAATGCGAGTTTCGTGAGAGCAGGAATTTCTTTTGCTGGACTTATTCCCTCTGTATCTCCTGGAGCAGGGTCGGGTCTGGCTGACTTCCATCTCAGGCCGGTGGTCCCCAAACCTTACCGCTCATCAGAACCACCAGAAGTGCTGCTTAAAATACAATATCCAGGTGAATTATATGTCAACAAGATTGTTTTTAAAGTACACATCCCACCCTGGACTCACTGAATCAAGATCAAGGGTGAAGTCTGGTTTTAACGAGTCCCACGAATGTGACAACTATGGCCATCGGGCCACAGTGGAAGGACCTTCTGAAAAGAAAAGAACCCTGTGTGAGGTGGGAGGCCGCACCATGCTCAGGGAAGAGAGGAGGGGGTTCCTAGTTAAGAGTAATAGAACTGGAAAAAGACGATGCAGAAACTACTGTTGTACCAAAAGCCATGGATTAAAAACAACGACAAGAATAAGTTTATTTCATTTTGGCTGAACTGAGAGCATTTTCTCTTTCAAAGGCAAAGACACGTGTTTTTTGTTTTTTTGTTTTTTTCAAGATTTTGACTCCTTCGCCTGGCTCAAGTCCTGGGATTCAAAACCAGGTCTTCACTCAAAAAGTATGGCCAGCTTAGTGGTCATGAATTCTGGTGGCTCTTCTGGAGCACCGGACATGTCAGCATTCCACGCGGGGCACCGCAGCAGCAGGTGAATCTTCCTGGCCACCAAGGTGTCAGTGAGAAACCGACACCCCACACGAAGCTCTTGTTTTGCAGAGATGCCTGGACCGATAGTCAGTTACCCCGTGAGCTCCTCACAAGGGTGCTGCGCAGCCTTGGCGATAGGAGCGTACGCTCCAGCTAACACAGGACGGCAGAATTTCAGAACCAAAAACACACTGTATGAAACTCTGTCCCTCCCCATGACTATGATTCTTAGGAACTCCAGGAGCCCCAGGCTCTCTCGCACCATAGGCTTAGAGTACGGCCAGGAAATTTGGGAACTTCCTGTATCTCTATAGACACCAGAGACTCTGAGGGCAGACAGAGAAGCGGGCTGTGTTTCAGGCATATCACAGACCCCTGATCCTAAGCTCTTGAAAAATGCCGTTTCTCTCCATTCAGTAAGGTAGAAACGATCTTATCCTTACTAACCTAGATCATTTTGTTTACTTTGTGTTACTGTGGTGCAATGAACGTAATGTAAATTTACCATTTTAACCATCTTCAGGTGTCCAGTTCAATGGCGTTACATACAGTCACACTCTTGTGCAACCATCACTACCTCCCAGACTGAAACACTGTCCTTATTAAACAATAACCCCCTCTTCCTCACTCCTCCAGTCCCTGGTAACATCTATCCTACTTTCTATCTCGATGAATTTGACTACTCTAAGTGCCTCCTAGAGTGGGATTGTGCAATGTTTATCCTTCTGTGTCTGGTTTATTTCATTTAGCATAATGTTTTCAAGGTTCATTTGGACTGAGGCACATACCAGATTTTCCTTCCTTTTTAAGGCTGAAAAATAGTCCATTGCATGTATATACCACATTTTGTTTATCCATTCCTCTGTTGATGGTCATTTAAGTTGTTTCCATCTTTTGCCTGTGTGAATAATGCTGCTACAAGCATTTTGTGTACAAATATCTGGTCAAGTCACTGCTTTGAGTTCTTTTGAGTATGCGCCAGAAGTGAAATTGCTGGATCATACAATTCCGCTTTAATCGTAAGTGATACCCACACTGTTTTCTTTAGCAGTGGCATCATGTTAAAGTCCCACCAACAGTGCACAAAGGTTCCAATTTCTCCACATCCTTGTCAACGTTTGTTATTTGCTGGTTTTTTGATAGTAGACATCTTAACGGTGTGAAGTGCTATCTCACGGTGGTTTCGGTTTGCATTTCCCTGATGATTAGTGATGGTGAGCACTTTTCTTCCTGTTGGCTATTTGCGCATCTTCTTTGGACATGCCTATTCAAGTTCTTTGCCTCTGTTTGTATCAGAATGTGTGCATTTTTGTTGTTGAGTTTCTTATATATTCTAGTTATATAAGGAGTTTCTTATACATTCTAGCTACTAATCCCTTATCAGATATATGACTTTCAAGTGTTTTCTCCCATTTTTATGGATTGTCTTTTCGCTTTCCTTGTGGTGTCCTTTTCTTTTGTAATTTTTAATTGTTTCTAATTTTGGTAAAATCTCATTTATCTATTCTATTTTGGCTTTGGCTTTGGTATCATAGCCAAGACATTATCACCACATCCCAATGTCCTGAAGCATCTTTCCAATGTTTTCTTTGAAGAGTTTTATAGTTTTAGCTCTTACATTTAGGTCTTCAATCCATTTTGAGTTAAATTTTGTGTACGGCATGAGACAAGGTCCAACTTCATTCTTCTGCATATGGACATGCATTTATTTTTTCTCAACAGCATTTGTTGAGAAGACTGTCCTTTCCCTCACTGAATGGTGTTGACATCCCTGTCAAAAATCAATTGATCATATGTCACCGACTACTTCGAACCCTGAAAATAATAGTACATCAGTCCTACAATGTGTCTGCTGCATGTCCAGAAGTTTGTGAAGTAAAGGTGATTAAAATACAGTTGCGAGGAGCTCAGATGCACACAGAGGAGCCCAGACAGAAACCCAAATAACCGCAATGAGGCAGCGTGTGATATGTGCTCACATAGAGGCACAAAGCAAACCCTGAGGGGTCCAGAGGAAAGGACAGTTAATTCTAGCAACGGTTAGCGGGGCGGTTTTCATAGTGAGTGTAGCATGGGGGTTCCACCTTAGCATATGGGTAGGATTTCCTCATGCAGAAGCTGGGTGGGGGAAACAATTTCAGAGGAAAGGTACATGGTGGGAAAATGCTCAGAGGTGGGAAATTGCGGAGGCCTGGCTTTGTCTGGAACACAGATTGAAAGTGGAGGAAGACTGCACGGGAGGAATAGGTTACTGATGTCTCTTTCGTCAGCACCTCAGACACCTGCCCAGACTGGCAGAGCGCTGGGGACAGGGACGGCGAGTCGGACTTAGTATATGGAAGGAGGAAAGAGACAGGGAGCTGGGTTTGTCTCCATCCTAACAGCAGCTTTATTGGGCTGGTGTTCCTCCCAACAGTTCCAAGCGATGTCTCAGACTCAGGACCAAAGTCCTGTCATTACACATGCCCCTTCCTTAGCACTCCCAGAAGTAGGTGAGGCAAGATCTCCAGGCTGCTAACTGGCTAAGGTCCCTGGAGCACAAATGCTGACACTGGTCCGTTTCCTCCGGGGGCAGAGCACAGACAGCTAGACTCAGGGCTCAAACAGCCCCTGGCTGGGATCCGTGTGGTCTGGCCGAGAGCCAGCCAGCAAGAGTCCAGTCCACTACGTGGCTTGGACAAGCCTCAGCACCAAGTACAGGAAGCACCTGAATGAAGACAGCACAGAGTGCTGTTTCCTCAGAGTCAGGAACCAGCTTGTAAGCTGGGCTGCTGAACATGGTGCTTGTGGACGGAAAGAGACAGAATGGGAGGGGGTGGACCAGAACCCTGGTCAGCAGGCAGGGCCCGGAGAACCAGCTTTGCCTCTCGGGGGAGGACAGGGCGTGTGCGCAGAGCCCTGGAGGGCCGGCCGGCCCTTTGGCCAGGCTGGTGTTTTCAAACATTCATGACCACAACGCAGAGTTAGAAAGGCATTTTACATCATGACCCTCTACGTAGATACACACATATAACTGAATTATAAAATATATAATTTTATAAAACGATGCCTTCCAGAACATAAACAATAAAATGCGTAGAGGATGGGTTGATTAATTCAACATTGTAACCTCATGAGCCCTAGGCTTAGACTTTTCTCCACCTTTCCATGCTGCCGTCCCCAGCAAGCTGGCTGGTCCCTGGGTGCTCACAGGCTGCCTCCAGCAGCTCCAGGCAACACACGTGACAGGGCTGATTTAGGAGACAATAAAGGACCTGTTCTCCTCCCATATCTTTTAATAATGTTCCGTGTGCTTAAACTAAGTATTCTGGTGTTATTCCAGAAACTAGCTATTCCTCAAAATGCCCCCACCTCTCTCAGGGCTGGTCTATTAGAAAGACACCAGTTTAAGAAATGTTTAAAATGATTTTCACTGAAACTGGTTAATCTAACAGACCAGAGATTGTCAAATTCTGCTGCCAAGGAATGTGGGTGCCCAACGTGTCCCTAAATCAACGGCTACTGTGTCCCTAAATCAACGGCCAGCTCTTCCTGAGTCACAGAGATCAATAGAGGGAAATACTTATCTTTTTTCCAATATTATGTTTTTAAACAGTTCTCATGGGTTATTCTTCCTCTACAATTATTCCACAGCAAAGTATACATTCAGTATTTTTTTTAACACTTCAAATGTTCATGGTATATTGCAAATAGCCTCCAGATTCCCAGATGCTTCCACACCAGAACACATCTGGGACTCATGCGTGACCATCAGCCAACAAGAGCATCCTCCCCAAGAGAATTATCTAAACACAATCTATTTGCAGTGTGTGGATATGTCACAACAGGTATGAACGTGTGCAAAGCTGTAAACATAGTCATTTTTCACACTAGCAGAATTTTTATTGTTTGGTGGGCTGTATTCCAGTTTCTAAAACTTTTTCTTCCAACAAATGTAGCAACCGAGTTCCAAGTCAGCGCGAGAAGCATACTGTAGGTGGGGATGGGGAATTAATATGGAATGAGATGTCCGTGATTATACTAGTCGTATTACACACATCGGTGTACACAGTCTTCAAAACAACATATGAAGTAGGTATTATGTTTCTCATTTTTCTTATAAGGAAAAGGTTGGAAGGCACCATGCTCAAGGTTATATGACCCAATGAGTGGCGAACCAAGGTTTAAAACAGTTTTTGACTTCACAGTGCCTATTATTATACGCCATCTCACTACTATGAGGTCTATTTTAAAAAGTTATTAGTGTGGGGCACCTGGGTGGCTCGGTAGGTTAAACATCTGACTCTTGGTCAGGACCTCAAGTTTGTGGGTTCAAGTCCTGCATTGGGCTCTGTGCTGACAGCTGGAGCCTGCTTGGGATTCTCTCTCTGCTCCTCCCCAGCTTGTACACGCTCTCTCTCTGCCTCTCAAAATGCATAAACATTAAAAAATATATATTAGTGCAACTTCAGCCCATTGAGCTAAAACGGCAGTCTGAAAGACATTCTCCTAGGTGATGGGTTGCGAAGACAAGACACAGCCCTCTCAGGGCTGGAGGCTGGAGGAGCTTCTAGCCCGCGGCAGGACAGCAGAAAGCCATAAAGCAGCATATGATAAATGCCATACGTGGTGTTCGTCTTGCCAGCAGTGTTCTCCCACGTTTACGCCCTGCTGGGCTCCCAGCTCTTGGAAAGCCCAGGGCTGCCTACGCTAAGAAGCTGCTCAGAAACCCCTCATCGACACTCTCTCCTTGTATCCTCCGTCACCATACCGTATTAACGATATGCAGTACGCGTGTGCTTCTCCTAGACATTAACAAATCCGGTGACTGGCCGCGACATCGGTCACTTTCCGGGATACCAGAGTTGGTCAGCTACTCTGGATCCTGTGGTCCTACCCAAACATAAGGTTCACTAAGAAAAAACATTCCTCCCACAGGGATAGAGAGGGTTCCTAGATCAAGGGCACACTCCAAGCTTACCTGTCCTCCTAGAATGCTAAAAAAGATCTTAGGGTCTATTTATAGAAACACGTATAGCCAGCACCTCCAGGAGATTGTCTCCTTTTTTTTTTTAATCTCTAAATACCCTATAGAACAAGCACTTGGCTTGGCACAAAGCAGGTGCTTGATAGGTATTTATTGAGTAGAGAATGAATGAATGAGTCAATGAATGAATGAATGAATGAATGAATGAATGAAAAAAACCAACATAATCTCCCATTTTAAATACGACCTAGGAGATGGATTATATGGGATATTATAGGGATTACATGAGAGACTTTATTCATTTGAAAAGAAAATTATGTTAATTGGATTTTCGAAGGTATTATTTAAACTGATATTAAAATTAAAAATGAGAATATGTTAACTCGCATTGGAACCTGGAAGCTGGCCCTGATACTATGCTGCCAGGACAATTTCCTCTCTGTTCCAAAGCCTCGTTTCTGGACTTCATTATGCTTTCTACGTTCCTGGCATTCTATAGGGGCACTCACAGGATTCCTGAGGGTTCCCAGCAAGGAATCCAGAATCCAAGAGATCCTTCAGTCCAACTCAGGACTCGGCTCTCAGACCCTCCAGGAGGTACACACTGCTCTTACTACTGGCACTACTGTTTATCCCCTAGAGTTTTTAAAAGACCACAGAGCTCATCTTCTTAGTGATCTAGAAAGCTCCTGAGAAGCAAAAACTGCCTTCTGCTTGTTTTAAGTTCACTATACCAAACATGCACTAATACTGGCCAGAGCAAATAATAGATCCTCAATAAACCTTTGTTGAATGGCTAGTAGTGTTTCACATTTTTATGGCAAATTCTTACTTACCAAAGAACATTCGTTAATTGATGTCATTTGAGCTTTAGATTAATGAGGTACACAAGGTTGATACTCCATTTTATCAAAGAAGTAGGACTACAGAAAAATGTTTTTTCCAGAAAAATAGAAACAGGATAACCAATAAGTTTGAATTTCAGATAAATTAATTTTTAGTATAAATTTGGAACTACACTCCATTGCCAAAATGCATGGGACTTAATAATACTAAAACTTTATTCATTATATTTACCAGAAATTCAAATTGAACTGAGCGTCTTGTGTTTTCCCTGGCAACCCTAGCCCAATATGGTTTGTTAGTGGCAAAGCAAGAGACAATTATTTCATCATGATTAAGTTGTTGATGGGGTGTCTGGGTGGCTCAGTCAATTAAGCATCCGACTTCAGCCTAGGTCATGATCTCACAGTTCATGGGTTCGAGCCCTACATTGGGCTCTGTGCTGACAGCTTGGAGCCTGGAGCCTGCTTCGGATTCTGAGTCTCCCTCTCTCTGTGTCCTCTCCTGCTTGCACTCTGTCTCTCTCCATCTCTCTCTCTCTCTCTCAAATAAATAAAATTTAAAAAAATTTTAATTGTTGAAATACCCACATCACCCTATATTGAAACCAAACACATAATGATGGAAATCAGGAGGTGCCCGAGTCGAAATAGTAACAATATGGGCAATGAAATTGTCGGTTTCCAAGATCTTTAGAAATAAAGCAATTTAGCCCAAAGTAACTATGATATTTTAGGAGACATTGTAGATGCAGTGAGGGTTTTAGCTTGTGCCTAAGACAAAATGTCAGCAACTGACAAACTTGTGGGCCAGCCCCAAGAGAATTCTATTTGTCGAAAGAGTTAAGAGCCCCAGGCAAAGAGACAACAAGCGGTTAGCGTGTGCCTGCTCTGGTGATGCAGAGATGAACGAGAGAGGTATAGCATCTGCCTCCCCAGAGCAGAGACCCTAACTCTGTAGAAACTCCTACCAACTCCTTAAGGGACTAAGTAGCCAGGAACACATCGCTTGGCCAGGTAATCAAAGCTCAGAAATAGGAAAGCAGCTACTTAGAATACAGCGATACTATCCTACAGACAACTCCACGTCCATCTTCCTTAGGTCGTATTCCAGAAAGAGAGAGGAGGGCTGGTTCCCTATAGCCTCTATAACACATGAGGGAGTACAAGTGGTCCCACATTCCACCAAGACTCACAGAGTGTAATGTGGGCTGAAAAGGACATTCCTGCCCTCAACACGCACACATCTGTCAGCCTTTGACATAGAAGAGAGGAAAGATATGGACAATTTATGAGGAGACTCATTCAGGAATGCATGTAAGACACCCCCAGAAAAGAAATGGGGTGTGTGGGTGGCTCAGTCAGTTGAGTGACTACTTCAGCTCAGGTCATGATCTAGCTCATGGGTTGGAGCCCCGCGTCGGGCTCTGTGCTGACAGCTCAGAGCCTGGAGCCTGCTTCACATTCTGTGTCTCCCTCTCTCTTTGCCCCTCCCCTGCTCACGCTCTGTCTCTCAAAAAGTGAATACAACATTAAAAAAAAAAAAAAAAAAACAGAAACACTCAAACATACCTTGGGGAGACTTTGTAAAGGTCTCGGGAGGCCCTCTGTCAGCAGGTGAGGGCAAGAGAAAATGAAATGTAAGATGTTGGGATGACCCTGACAGTGCCACTGGCTGACGAGTCTTGGGTGTCTAGGGCTCCACAAGCAGCTAATTACACTCCGTTGTCAACCACTCCATCCTGGAATGTCACCATGTCCAATTTCGACTGCGACAATACCATGTAGCAGCATTCCGGGCTCCTTTGTTAATATTATCTTCCTGAATTTATCTCCAATGGGAAGTGATGTAAATAGTTGAAAGTTTAGTTAAATAGTTTAATGTTTTAAAACATTAAACATTTTCATCATCCTAATACAGGTAATTTTTACTTGCCTTTTGAATACCTTGGCAGGCACATTAAAGGACAGGATGAAATATTAAAATTTCCCAAGGTAAGACAACCTCCCAGTTCATAAGAACTATATTGCAACAAGCCCTTTAAGAAGAAATATAATGAGAGGGCCTGGGGACTTAAATGTAACCGATCCTACCCTAGGGTTCACCTAATGAGACGCTCAAGGACTTCATGTTTTCTTTTGCCACCGGCACATCTGCCGGTGATTAAAATGCTTTTTTGACTAGAGGAACAGGTGCGATAGTTAAGACTTTTCTCAGGAACAAACATTTAAAAAAAAAAAAAAAAGCCAGGGTGAAGCAGAATTGACTTGCTAGTGTTTTCCCAGTGGAAAAAAAAATTTAGAACAAGAGAAGAATTTGCTAATTCACTCTATAAATTTACACACTATGCAAAAACAAAAAGTTGTTTTTCTCATCCGTAAAACGAGGCTAATAACTAGGTTTGTTAGTCACGGCAACATGGCATCCATTCTTTTTTGTTTATTTATTTCATTTCATTCCATTTCTCTCTATACGTGTCTCCGAGCATTTTCACCATTAGATTTGGCCTCGCTCAGCTTACACTCAGATGTAAATAGTCAAAGTCTCAGGAAAATATACTTTTCCATACTAACACAAATGTTTTGTTAATTTTATCGATTAGTAAAAAAGTGCCTTGGGGCACCTGGGTGGCTCAGTTGGTTAAGCATCAGACTTTGGAGTCCGCTCATGATCTCATGGTTTGTGGATTCGAGCCCTGTATGGCACTCTGAGCTGACAGTACAGGGTCACCTGGGATCCTCTCTCTCTCTCTCTCTCTCTCTCTCTCTCTGCCCCTCTTCCACCTACTCTCTCTCTCTCTCTCAAAATAAACTTAAAAAAAAAAGTGCCTTGACTGAGTTTCTAAATTTTACCCACCCACCCACTCCCCAATTTTCCTTGTCTTTCTGAAGCCATAGCTCATGCACATTTTGACTTGGTCGTTCCGCCTTCTGAAACAACACTCCTCTCTCGCCTTCTCCAACAGCCACAATGCTGGGAGGAGGCTTCTCTGCCTTTTGTGATCTCTACTTACAGAGTCACACCCGCCCCTCCCCTCATTCCAATGACCTCCTCAGACTTTGCTACGTAAGGTCACTTTAAAGAGGTCAACCATTCTCTTCTGCAACAACAGATATCAAAAAAATGTCAACAGCATTTCACCAAATAAAAACCAAAAGAGTATTAAAATAAGAATGTGGGTCCATATACTGAAGCCAGGTTCCTGTAGTAACTTGAAGTAAATTGTCGTATGTCAGAGATGCATATTGTAATCCCTAGAGCAAGCACTGAAAGTTAATGCAAAGAAATATACCTAAAAAGCCAATAGGAATTTAAATGGCACTAAAAACAGTTCATTAACAGAAAAGAAGACAGAAAAGGAAGAACAGAGGAACAACAACAAAAAAATGATGCAAGTGAAAAACAAACAATGGAACGGAAGACCTAAATCCAACTGTACCATTAATTACATCGGATGTGATGGACTAAACACTCTGATCAGAAGATAAGAGATTTTCAGACTACATAAGCAGCAATATCTAGCAGTAAGCTATCATAGAAACACTTAAAATACAAAGACGAAAATAAAATGAAGGAAAAGACATATCACGCAAACAGCAGAAGAAAGATGGAGAAACTCTATTAATATCAGACAAGATAGACTTTAAGGCAGGGAAACTTCCAGAGACAGGAAAAAGTTAAGACAGAACAGTCACAAATATATGACACCTCATAAAAAAGTTGCATAATACAAAAGCAAAAGCTGTCTAAACTTTTAGACAGCTAGATAACAATTAGAACCAAGACTTTCACATTCTTCTCCCAATAAATTGATAGAACAGGTTGACAGAAGGTCAGTAACAATACAGAAAACTTGAACAAAACCAGTAACCAACTTGACCAAATTGAGATTTACTGGTGCTCCACCCAACAAAGGCAGAATTTTCAAGGGCATGGGGAACTTTCACTAAGATAGACCATATATGCCAGGCCGAAAAATACGCTCAATAAATGTAAAAATACGCTCAATAAATGTGTGTTTTCTGACCCATTAAAAGAGTAAAAGTAGACTCAAAAACAGAAGTACATCTGGACTACACCCAAATATGTATAAATTGAGCAATATATTTCTAAACATACAGACCCCAGAGAAAACACACACAAAAATTAGACAGTATTCTGCTCTAACTGAAAATGAACACAAAACATAATAAAGTTTGTGGCATTGAGCTAAAGAAATGCCTATAGGAAAATTTATAGTTTCAAATGAAGGAAGGTCTAAAATCAATTATCTAAGATTCCCCTTTAAGAAGCTAGAAAAAGAACAGGTTAAGCTCACAATAAGTAGAAGAAAGTAATATCAGAAATAAATAAAATAAAAATTAAACAATAGAGAAAATTAATGAAACAAAAAGCAGTTGTTTTTTTTTTAAAGATTGATAAAAGTGACACACACCTAAGTACACTGATCAAGAATGTAATGTCTCTCGGGGCACCTGGGTGGCTCAGTCGGTTACGTGTTAGTTTTTGGCTCAGGTTATTTATGATCTTGCAGTCTGTGAGTTCGAGGCCCGCGTCGGGCTCTGTGTTGACAGCTCAGAGCCTGGAGCCTGTTTCGGATTCTGTGTCTCCCTCTCTGCCCCTTCCCTGCTCACACTCTGACTCTGTCTCTCTCTCAAAAATAAATAAACATTAAAAAACATTTAAAAAATCCAAAAAAAGGAATGTGGTGTCATTCCCAATCAGATGGGTGCCCCCAAATGTGGGGTAACTGGATCAACCACTGTGGACCCCAGTGGCCTGGGCAGTGAAAGAACTCACCTGTGGCAGAACAAAGGAGACAGAAGTTTATTGAATACCCTGCAAAGGAGTGGTAGGCAGGACAGCAAAGGAGAGACAGTCTGCCAGGAAGCAGTGGATGGGGGCTGTATTTAAAGGGGGAAGTGAGGACGTATGGGGATTATGGAATTTTCCCTTTTTTGGTAACCACCTGATTGTAAGCAACCCATTGGTGAGTTAAGGCCTATGGATACTCTGTGGTGGGTCACCTGATGGTCTGTCTGTACTCAGCCAGGTGGTCGCTGTGGCCCTTTTGCCTTGACCAAGTCTGTTGCCTGAACAGTTTTGACCTTTACATCTTTAAGGTTCCTGAAGGTGAAAGGTCTTACCTTCTGTAACTTCTTCCTGCTGAATAGGGGCATAGAGGTGTCCCTACCTGTGGGTCAACGCCGGTCAGTCGAGAATTCATGTATCTGTTATGAAAGGCAGAGGCAGCTGAACCCAAGGTGGACCACAGGCTCGAATCTCCCTGAGTAGAAAAGATCATCTGTGGCCTCGAAGTTCTGGCAGTGAAGGAGTCTTGGCACCTGGTGGAGAGACGTGGGAGGAAAGAGCAAAACATAATTAAAACAATGAAAAGAAAAAGAAGCCCAAATCAGAGTCCTTTGATGGCTGACAAAGATCCTCCTCTAGTCCGGGGGTTTAACCAAGCATTAAAGGAAAGAGAGGGCTTGTTTAAAGCGCCAGTTTGAGTATTCCAGTCTTTGAGTAACCTTGCCAGATTTTTGCAGTAGTCTGCTTGTATACACATAGCACTCTGTTTAAAGAAAGCATAGGTTCCTCCTTGAGCGCAGTCCGGGTATCAAGGGCCATTCGGTTTTGGAAGACCACCTTTTGAATTGGCGGGTGACTACGAGTTGGGTTTCATTAAATGTGGCTGCTGTGTGCTAGGGTAAAGTCTCTATTTCCAATTTTATATCCACAAAGGCAGCACCTGGGACAAAAATGACTAAGGGATAAAACCATCGAGAAGCCTTCTTTGTTTGCTGTCTAGCCTTAACAATATCCCAATTAGGAGAGATCGCTGGCAAGTGGGAGAAGACTCGTCCCAAATGATAAGGCCATCCCCAAGTGTATTATCCAATCCAATTATAAGGAAAGGTGGGCCATCTATTATCTCCATGAGTCCATAATTAACCCTATGGAATGGGGTACACTCGAGCTTTTAAGGAGTGATTTTGTCATCCCAGACACACAGAATTGGTTAAGGCAATAGTCGAGTTATACAATTGCTGGGAAATCCATCCCATTTTCCAGCTGTTCAAATAATCGTATGTCCATGGGGTCCTGTTACTTATTACCCACACAGAACAACAAGTATGAAGATTGTCTATCCACGAGCTATTGTGGTAATTTCTCTGAAGTTTCCCTTAAGCCGTCTAGCTTAGGCAAACAGCAAATCAAAGACAATGAGAACTAGAATTTAACATCCACAAAAGTGTGTTACTGAAACATAATTTTTCTAAAATCACCCTTATTTCCAGAGATAGCCAAATCAAGACTAATTCATTCAAAAAAAATGCAATTTTAACAAATATTTACGTAAGTTCAGCAAGAAAATAGTGATTGATCAGATAGATCTTTTAAAATCTGCTTTGCTGGAATTTTCTGTTGGGAAACTGTAGACAGAACTTTTAGTAGACTTTCAAGGCCAGAAGCCAAGCCAAATACTTGCCACCTGACATGATGCAATACTATAGATCTGGGCGTATTCCTCTTCTCAAGATCCCTAAAATATCCTGAGGTTCTTCTACCTGCTGGGAAGTGACATTTTTTACTCACCTGGTAAGGCGGCTGGGAACTCTGTCATCAAGGTATCAAGGTCAACATTTCCAAGGGGCTTCCGTCCCTGCATAAAGTCAACCTTAATTCCTTGAAGCTGTCTGGTCATATCTGATGTATGGATGTCTTTCTCAAATAGGACATTCCAGTCAAAGATTTGGTAAAATAACATACGTTTCTAATGGGGTCCCGTTACAAGGGTACAAGGAGAACAGATTCTTTCTGAATTTATGCAAATCACTGTACTCGCCATAAAAGAAAGAATATTCACTGAGAGTTTCTGAATTTCAGAGGGTGCAGGTAGGGACAAAAGTTAAATGCTTCAATTTGTTCACAAATGAATACTTTATCCCATTTCTGTAAGTCATTGATATCTTAAGAGAAAATTTCCTTAATCTAGAAGAGCAAACACTAGAGAACCAGTAATGTTTGAAAAAAGTCACCAAAACTATAATCATCTTCCTCAGTTCATTCAGTCCCAAGTTCCTAATTCGTGTTCAGTTCGAACACAACTTTTAGTTTTGGACATTCTTACTCATTTTAGTTTCATGATCTTAAAGATATCAAATTCCTGTATTTGTCCCCAAAAAAGTCTGTTTCATGAATCTTCTTGACGACAAACTCATTTTGCAAGAGCATCAGAAAAATAGCTATAAATGACCCAAAAAAACCCTCAGAAATGGACATTGTTAATGATCTGATATGAAAGTTCATTATGATGCAATTGACAAGGAAATTCAGTTACTGCAATGACACATCAAATCTCAGGGAAGTTTGTCAAAAACCTTAGAAAGTTTTAAAGCACATGCTTAAACAGGATTGAAGATAATCAAAGACCTGATAAAGACAAAACACAGAAACTTTGGTTTTGGGGGCAGATAAAGAGAAAACTTTGTTTACATTTTCTTGTTAAGAGCAGAACAACAATCCAAGAAAACTTTGTCTTTTTAACAAAGGGAAATGCAGAATTTCAATCTTATACCTGTGTACTTTTAAAATCCATTCACTTCAATCTTCGTCCATCCTGACCACACATAAAATTCCTTCCAAAGATTTCCCTTTACAAGCCTACAACTTTCTTTTGCTTTCAGATTTTGCCCCAAGCCATTTCTCTCCAAACAGCCAGTCTCATTTTAGGACAAAATTACTTTCTTTTACCACAACACAATGTCTTCTCATTCCTTATATCTTTCTTACACATCTGTTTCCTACTTTCTTAACATACAGAGTTGTTTTCCTTATTTCCATCAGTTTTAATTACATTTAGCAGAATTTTAACTCTTAGAAACCATAATCTTCAGTGAAAACTAAGTAGTAACCAATCGTGAACTGTTACACAGAAATTCTTTAGATGGCAAATTTATGAATCAGTTGAGCACAAAACATATTTTCCAACAGACTCAAGTATCCTCAGCTTCTCTGCAATAAGAAGCCAAAAGCACAAACCTACATTCAGTAACCAATGCTTTACTATTTGGTCTCACTTGGAAAAGACTTGGATGTCCAATGAATTTGATCCAATCCATCACCCAAGCAAAACTTTAAAGTTTCAGGTTACCAAAGACTTTGAACGCTAGGTTAACAATCACCCATGAGAACTCTGAGACAGACAAAATTAACCATCATTTTAAGTCATCTTTTTGCTGACAAATTGCAACAGAGATCATTAGCTTATTCATCCTTCAGTAAACCTTGGTGGAATAAAAGTTTCATATTTAATGCTGATAACTCTAAAGACAGGTCTATCTTAATTACACCAACAAACTTAAATTTGTTTAAATACCGAATTATGTTCCACCTAGGTCCACTTAGAAACCAATCAATATGTTCCCAATGTCAATTTTTACCTGGGGCACTGGTAGGGAAATCTGAAGTGGGAGGTATAAGTCCAAGGGGGTGCTCTTCACTCCTTGATGGTAAGGGTAGGAGGAGTAGCCAATGACACTGGAGGCAACAGGGATGATAGAGGCGCCAGTTATGTAGGTCACACTCAAGGTGGTACAGAAACAGGGGGAGGGGGAGGCAAAAGAGGTGAGGTCCCGCCAGCAAGGCTGGAGGCAGATAAAAACCCAGGGGGCAGAAAAAGAAGACTCTGTTCTAACGCTCATCAGCTTGGATAAATGAAAAGACAGGTGTTTGTTCCACCAAGTCCTTGTCAGGCTAGAGAAGACAGGGAATTTCCCTGAAACAGAAGGAGTTTGGGCAGCTGCTTGGGAATATTACTTAGACTCCCCATCCCGAGGTAGACTAACCAGAGACAGCTGGCTCCAATTATAGCCATTAACCAGGAAATGAATGAGGGAGAAGCCCCCACATTCAACAAGGGTATCCTGGGTGTATTAGAAGAAGGAACAATAAGAGAGTGAGTGTACCCTTCACCAGGGATGGCCTGTGATCTCTCCAGCAACTTGGTTATACTAGAGTCCTATTTAGATAATTTAGATATTTATCCATTATGTTGGATCCATAATGTATCCATTATTTAGATAATTTAGATAATTATCCATTATGTTGGGAAGACTTTTTTAGCCTGGTTAGTGGTCAAACACATTCTACAAGAGGCCTTTTGTTTGGATCTTGATTTAGGGCCATGAAACCAAGCTAGACAGTTTCTGTGAAGGCCAGGGTTTGGGGACGATGCCATGAAGGCTTGTATTTACAAGATTTCTGACCTTGTGGAGGAGTCCTGGCAAAGCAAGTGTGCTGGAAAAGGGTATTATAAGAGTTCCACGGAAGAGTGGCGAATAGTGGGAAAGACTGGTTGCCAACTCCCAAGGGGGCATTCCACCACAGGGAATGGAGCTCTGACTCCTAATTGAAATCTCACTCAGGGCGACCTGCTGACCCGAAAAAGGACTTGACCTTATACAAGATGACTCTCTGCTGGGGCATCCCACCAAGGAGAGGGTGGGGACAAATGGCAAATAGCCACCCCGCTTCCTGATGGGTCATCCCCTACAAAGGCGAGAGCTGGACAGGAGTTTGGCAGAACGGGTCAGAAAAAGGAGCGGGGAGGACTCACCACTCAGATGCACAGATACAGGTTGGCCTGCAGATCAAGGCGGCAGCTGGACCCACAGGAACAAAGGAGAAGGGACAGGAGCCAAAAGGAACAGGCAGCTGAGAGTCAGCCAGCGTGAGGAAAGGGTCCCAACAAGTCCTGAACACGTGCGGACTTGCCCCAAGCGAGCTTCTGCTGCCAACGGGGCCGGACTTTGGAAACAGATTCAGGAGACGGAATGAGAAAGCAGAGGAAAGGGGGTCCTTCTTCACAGACCGCTCACGCTCAGACCTTGAGACCACAGCAGGGAGCTGCCCTGGCCAGGGGTACTAGGAAGTACTAGGGGTAGGCTGCTGAAAGGCCATAAAGGGAAAGGAGGGGGGAGGGAGGATCCCTCTGAAGGGCAAAAGGGAAAAATCCCTCACCCAAGGGTAGTCTGGCCAGTTCCCCACTGAGCCTTCGGATCCTCCCAGAAGAGCAACCTCTGCCCTCCGCCTGCGGTCGTCAGGCCCCCAAGGATTACCAGAGTCAGCCCACAAAGGGAAAGTACCTGGAAATCCCTGGAGGCTCTGGGAGAGCCCTGGATCAGCAAAGGCTCCTCATGCAGGGTCCCCCAAATGTGTATGTTGTGGGGGGCGGGGGTGGCACAAACTGCCCCTGCATGGGCCACCAAATGTGGTGTCTCTTCTGATCAGATGGGGGCCACCAGACGTGAAGCAACCTGATCGGGGGAAGCCGGTGGCCAGGGCAGTGAAAGAACTCACCTGAGGCAGAACAAAGGGGATAGAAGTTTACTGACTACACCACAAGGGAGCGGTGGGCAGGACAGCAAAGGACACACTGGCTCCAGGCAGTGGGTGGGGGCTGAGTTTAAAGGGGCAAGGTGAGGCATTTGGGGGATTATGGAATATTCTCTTTTTTGGTAACTGTGCCTGATTATAGTAGCCCACTGGTTAGTTAAGGCTTTTGGATACTTTGAGGTGGGTCACCCAATGGGCCTGTCTGTACTCAGCCAGGTGGTCGCTGGGAGCCCTTGTGCCTTGATCAAGTTTCCACTGCTCAAGCCTGTTGCCTAAAAGCTGCCAATACAAAGAACAAAGAGAAGATGTGAATGGTGACAGGAGTGAAAGAAAGGATGTTACCACAGACCCTACAGAAATTAACAGAATGATACAGAAATATAATGGATAACTTTATGCCAATAAATTCAACTATATAAATGAAATGGACAAAATCTTCAACAGACACAATAACCAAAACTAACTCAGGATGAAATAGGAAACTTAAATAGCTCTATGTTAATTTTAAAACCTTGAAATTGTAATTTAAGTCCTTCGCATAAAAACATATATGCCCAGATAGTTTCACAGGTGACTTCTACCATGGGCTTAAAGAAGATATAATACCAGGCCTATACAAAAGCTTTCAAAATATAAGGAAGAAGGAAACAGTTCCCCTATTTGTTTCCTGGGGCTACTTACAAATTACTAGAAACTTCCTATATTAAAACAACAGAAATTTATGCCCTCAGAGTTCTAGAGGCCAGGAGTCCAAAATCAGCATCCTTGGATCAAAACCAAGGTGTCGGCACGATTTCGCTCCCACCAGCGGCTCGAGGGCAGAATCATCTTCCTGACCCTCCCAGCATTCCTCTGCACGTGGTCCCACTGCTCCAGTCTACACCGCCGTGTGTACACGACTCCTCTTCCGTGTACCTTTTCCTGTTCTGACTACGTGAAATGTCTGTCTGCCTCTCACTAGGAAGGACATTTATGATTGCATGTACAGATGTTTAAAAAAGAAAGAAAGAAAGAAAGAAAAAGAAAAAGAAAAGAAAGAACAGGCCCGAGGTGGAGTCACTAACTTCCAGGACAGCAAAAGAAGTCTTAATTGGCAGTTTCAGCCTCTCCCCGGAGTGGAATTCGAAACCCATCGGTCTGGAATTTCCTGGTCAGCACCAGTGAGGTAATCACCCTGATAAGACCCCCTGCCTTCCCCTAAGGGAAGGTAACCTCTCCTGAAATAACCCTTTCTTTTCTTTTGCTAATAACCTACTAGTCCTGATCTCCCTATAAAACCTTTCTGTTTGCTACGGCTCCTCCAACGCCTACTTACTTATAAGGGACGTTCTTTGAAGAAAGCCAATTAGATCTTCAAAGGTATTCTGCTGACTTTTTATTCTTTAATACAAACAATCTTCATAATTCAAGACTGTTTCCCCATGTCAAGAAACTTTGCTTCATTATTTTGGCAAGATCCTTTTTCTATATGAGATAACATTCAGAAATTCTGGGGATTTGGACGTGGGCATATCTTTCAGGGCCATTGTTTTGTTTATTTTTTCACCACACCGCATTTTCCACATTATTTTATGAGCCCAGTATTACTGAATACCGAAAACATTCCAAGACGTCCAAAGAAAACAATATCATATCCCCATAAATATAGATACAAAAGTCCTTAAAATATATTAGCAAATCCAATTTTGCAATAAATAGTAAGAACAATACTTGAAAATCAAGTAGCTTTCTTTTATTTCAGGAATGTGAAGTTGATCTAACATTCGAAAATCAACTATAATTCACTATATTAATTCACTGTATTAATACAGTAAAGTGGGAAAACCCTATGATCATCTCAATAGATGCAGAAAGTGTATTTGACAAAATTAAACACCCATTCATTATAAAAACTCTGAGCTCACTAGAACTTGAAGGAAATTTTCACAACCTGATAAACTGAATTTATGAAATGGCTACAACTGACATCCGTTCTTATGGGTGAAAGACTGTAACTTTTCCACTTGACATCAGTAACAAACAAGGGGGGATGCCCTCCCCCACCCTCTCCACCATCTTTCCCCCACCCCACTTCCTCTCCCCCATCTCCACCCCCACTGCCCCCATCTTCCCCAGTCCTACACCTCCCCACACATTGAAACTGCAGTACATGGTGGATGTCAGCCTCCTGTGACCATCTCAAGTAACCTCAATTAGAAGCCCAAAACAAGAACCAGAAAACCAGTGGAGTGGAGGCATTTTTGAACAATCAGAAATGACAGATAACAGTGTATCAAGATGAACTCATGGTCCTTCCCGTGTCTGGTGGAAATCAGTAAACCTTAATTTTTGTAACTGAACAAATTATACATTGCGATGAGCAACTAGACCCTGGAGAACTGCTTGCAACCACGCACACAACCTCCCCTTTTTGCATATAATCACCTGGTAACTGGGAAGCTTTGGAGCAGTTCTTTGTGAGCAATCTGTTTTCCAGGCGAGTCCTCCATAAGACAACCGAGTAAAGCATTTGCTAACCTATTTTGAGGTTGGTCTTTTGTTTACTTGACACCTCTACTTCTATTATACATATTACGGGAAGTCTTAGTCAATGCAATAAGCAAGAAAAGGAAATAAAGGCATGCAGTTTGCAAAGGAAGAAATAAATCAAACCATGTGTATTTTCAGATAACCAAATCATGTATATATAAAATCCCACAGAATCCACAGAAATGCTCCTAGAACTAGTAAGCAAATTGAGTGAGGCCTCAGGAATCAAGATCAACACACAAAATCTATTCCATTTCTATATACCAGCAACAAGCAGAAAATGAAACTGAGAAAAAAAAAAACAGTTCTCTTTATAGCATCAAAAATAAAATACTTAGGAATAAATTCGATTCAACATATACAATAGATTTCTAGTGAAAACTACAAGACATCACTGAGAGAAATTAAAGAAGACTTAAATAAACAGATAAACGTTTGTGCATCAGAAGATTCAGTCTTGTTAAGATACCATTTCTCAAGTTAACCTATGGGTTCAATGTAATCCCAATCAAAATCCCAGCAGACTTCTTGTAGAAAATCCCAGGCTGATTGGCAAATGTCTTTGGGAATGCAAAAGACCTAGAATAACCAAAATATTTTGAAAAAGAAAATATTCTTTTCTTACACTATCTGTTCCCAAACTTCCTATAACCAAGGCAGTGTGGTATTGGCATAGGATAGGTTTGTGGAAAAATGAAAGTGAATAGATAGTTCTGGAACAGACTCGCACTTACGGTCGGTTGATTTTTTTTTTTTTTTTTTTTTGAGAGAGAGAGAGAGCATCTGAGCAGGTCAGAGGGGCAGAGGGAGAGAGGGAAAATCCCAAGCAGACCCCACACCTAGCTCAGAGCCTAACAAGGGGCTGATCCCATGACCCCCAGAATCTTGACCTGAAATAAATCAAGAGTCAGGCACTCAACGGACTCAGCCCCCCAGGCGCCAATTTTTTTTTTTCTTTTTTAACAAGATGTCAAGGTAATTGAATAGGGAAGGGATTTTAGTATATGGTTAGTATATGGTGCTAGAGCAATTGAATATATATGTGGGAAAAAGACCCTTGACCCTTACTTCACATCATACATAAAAATTAATTTGAACTCAGGGCAGCTAGGCGGCTCAGTCGGTTGAGTGATCAACTTTAGCTCAGGTCATGATCAGAAGTTCGAGCCCCACTCGGGGCTCTGTGCTGGCAGCTCACAGCCTGGAGCCTGCTTCGGATTCTGTGTCTCCCTCTCTCTCTGCCCTTCCCCTGCTTGTGCTCTCTCTCTCTCAAAAATAAATACCCATTTAAAAACATTTAACTTGAACTGGATCATAAGTCTAAATGTAAAAACTAAAGTAGGAGAAAATCTTTGTAAGCTTGAGACAAGCAAAGAGTACTTAAACGGGACATACACTTATTATTTTAGAGCAGTGAATCTAGATTTTTCTGTTACTTGCAGCTAAATGGACACTATCTGGTTTTGTTCTTTATCTCTGTACTTTGAGAAGCACCTAATAAAATTATGCTTTGGACAGTCTGACTTGGCTTTGTTCATTTGTGGAACCCACCTGAGCTGCACAGCGATTCTGGACTCTTGGTTTGTCGTATAATTGACACAGTTTGTACTTTTCCTGGTCTTTCTAACATTCTGGGGTTTTGCCAAACTGCTTAGGGGAGGGAATCAAATGCTGTGAATCTGAGCCAGCCCTTTGGTGGTAATGTCCTTCCTTCTCTCTAAGATTTTGGGGTGCTGTCTTTAGACACCCATCCCCACGTCCTCACATCCCACAATCCATTGTCCTATTGCTTTCAGCACTTATCAACTCATCCCTGTTTGGGTATTAACTGATCAATAATACTGGGTGTTAGATTTTCCAGAGATTCTTTTATTTTAAAAGTAATGTACAGGGGAAACTGGCTGGCTCAGTCAGAGGAGCATTCAGCTCTTCATCTCAGGGTTGTGAGTTCAAGCCCCACATTCGGTGTAAGATAATTTAAAAACAAAATCTTAAAAAAAAAAGTAATATCCAAAATTAGGGAGGGAGAATGACTGAACCCTAAACAATCAAGCCATTCTAGTCGGGGGTCCCCTATGGCTCCCTAAGGCACAACCAAGGAAAACTTCAACACAGCTCAAGCTTCCAATGCCTTGTTTTCATCTTTCATTTTTAAAGACCTCTGGGTAACCCCATGTTGTTCCTCCAGCTTTATTTGGCTTTCTTCTTCTTCTTCTTTTTTTTTAAGTTTATTTATTTTGAGAGAGAGAGAGAGAGAGAGAGAGCATAAGCAAGTGAGCGGCAGAGAGAGGGAGAAAGAATCCCCCAAAAAGCCCTGTAGTCAGCACAGTCTGACTGGGGGCTCAAGCCCACGAACCATGAGATCATGACCTGAGCCAAACCAGGAGTTGGACGCCCAACCGACTGAGCCACCCAGGCACCCCTATTTGGCTTTCTTCTTACCCTATGCTTTCTGACCGCCCTGCCCTGGAAGAGCGTCTTTTTCAATTTTGGATCACATTGGACCCTGACTTCCACATTCATCCAGACTCCAATCTTCCTTCACTTCTGCCAGCACCCACAATCTCCTGCCTTCCACAGTCCTGGTAAAAAAAACAATAGAACTTTGAAGGCCACTTCTGGGGTCACTTCACAATAGGGTTCACAATAGATCTCCTAAGACCTCCTTCTCTAGAAGCAGCTTCACTCGAATTACATACACCAGGCCACCGGGGGGGCTGTCGCTGCAGGCTGCTCTAGACAACCTGGCTCTATTAGCCTCAAAAGAAAAAGATCTCCGCTGGTGCAATTTGTCTCACCTTGATATTGTTCCCCTGGCACAGCCCCAAAGGCATCAGAACCGTTTTGCTAAATGCAGCTGATAGAATTTTTCAATTCTGGCTTTGCCTACTGTTGAAGGAACCAGTCCAGCTGCACACAGAACCCCTGACGTGGCCCTGCTCCCGGTCATTCAATACCATCACTCTGTTTAATGTACTTTATACTTCGGGTCACTGTGGCACAGACTTCTCCCATCCTTCCTCAGCAACAGAAATACGATCTGATTTGACGAGTAAAGATTACCAGCTAAAAGACTACACTGCTGGGGCACGCTGGCTGATGTCACCAAGTTCTGCCCTATCTTAGCTTCGGTTCCCAAGAAAGCAGAGCCTGAGATGAAAGTGTATGTGCCGCTAATTTGTTAGGAAGCCCACTCCCCGGGAAGCAGGGGTGAGGAAAAAGGGACATAAGGCAGGGAAGGAGAGAGTACCAATATGAAGGTGTGTTCCCAAGCTGGACATTGCTGGACATCAAACACAACTGATTGTGCAATTTCATGGGGCCTAGTACCAAAGGCAAATGAACTATGCAACTCAGGATGTCCGTCCTGGGTGGGGGCACGGACAGGAAGGAAAAAGAACCAATCCAACCGCTTTCATTAATCCTTAGCAAAAGTCTCCCCAGGTGAGGCAGGTACCCGCTGGCACTTCCGGATCACGCATGCGTGAGCATCAGGCGGAACCCTGGTGGCGATGGGTCAGCTTCGCAAGGAGAGGCGGCGTCTAAGGGGGAGGCGAGGTCAGACCGTGGCTGCTTCTATGCAGCGCTGATCCAGTGGCTGAGGGCCACGGAGACAGGCAAGATCGGGAGCTTCCTGGAATATGGTTAGTTGCTGGTTGTAATTTCTGGGAAGGTTTCTTGAAAGATTACCCAGACCCTCTTCCCCCTACCTCCTCCCTGGAATGGAGACGGGATGGCTGCTGAGGCTCCTTCCATTTTGCACCATGAGGCAAGTTTGAGGATGAAAGCCACGTACCAAAGATGGAAGAACATGAAGTCGCAAGGAGCCTGGGTCCTTGATGCTGCACAGTGTTGCCGCGCACGTGCCAAGTGGCAGAGAAAAATCGCCTAATTTGCTTAAGTCACTACGGTCAGGTCTCTGTGACTGCCAGCCAAATGCAATTTCTAAGTGATACAATCACTGTCTGAAAGCATCTTGTTATTTGTTTTCCTATGGACAAAGAAAATAATACAAGTCCTTTTCTTAAAAAAAGGCAAATAGGAAATCAGAAACATGAGCCTCTATTTAGGAAGAGAGCTTTAATTAAAGGGAAACTATGAAGCAAATCACTTGGGCTTAAAGTGCTTTTGTTTATTCTGGATGTTGTGCTATAAAACGCCTTGCTCTGTGCTGATAAGGAAGCTGGATTTATGGCTTAGTGAACTAAACAATTAAAAAAACTATTTGCTAACTCATCAGATTGAAGCAAAGTTCTCAAGGAATATAAATTTGACTCTTTCTTATTTTCCTTCACAAGTCACAGATTTCTTCTGTGCTAGCTAATGTGAAGAGATAAGGGTCCTCTTATAAAATTATTTTACCATAAAGCCTATCTTTACCCAATGAAAATGGATACTTTCTGTGTTTATGAAGGGTAAGCTTTGTGAAACATGTTTAATAGTAGGAAGTCATGAGGCATGGCTAACGTGTGTTTGGGGATAATGTATGAATTTAACTTAATGTTACTCGTTTCATATATAACTAGCCTAAAACGAACGCACCAATTTTCTTTTCCATTTCCTGCCTTAAATTGAGTCTCTTGGTTTACGCTCACTACACAAATTCCAGTCGAACTTTTTGATGTTTGGAGGTGACTATTACTATATGCCGAGTGCCCGCTGCAGTTATTTTAACAAGCTTGAATCCAATAGAATTGCACGCGACAGATTGGAAGCCTGAGTCGATGTGATGTTTCATCCTTCCATGCCCCCGACCTTCCCCCTACAAGAACCCTCAACCCCGACGGCCGGCCGCCCCTGCCCCTGCCAGCTGTCTCTAACCAGCAACGATGTGTTTTTCCCTCTACTGCTCTACAGTTCTTCTCAAGACCATGCTCAGGGTGGTCTCCACTGATCAAAAAACATTTCCACGAAGAGTGACATCTATTTGCCATACCTGCCACACATGCGCACATGTGTGTGTGTGCGCATGCGTGCTTGCGTGGGTGTGTATTTTCAAGTCATTCAACTATAAACTTAAAGGAGAGGATGAGGATACCTCTGTCACCTCACTAAAAGTCATTACCCGACCTGTCAAAAGACAGCCCCACTAATCCATCAGCACACAGGAACAGGTTCTGCAGAAGTAGATTCAATATATACTCAACGTGGTCAATCCCAGGGGCCTCTACTGAGCTCTGCAGCCCAACCCATGCACTGTTCTTATTCAGGGAAGAGGTTTTCCCTCTCTCCTGGAAAGGACCAGTCTTACCCTCAGGTTGGGCCAGGTCCCGACGGATTCCGGTCCATTGACTTTAAGATGGAGTCCCAAACTACTACCATTTACACAATTCCTAACACGTTTGTTCCCAGGTCATCCAAAGCATACTGTGCTTCTGCATATAATAGCCACGTCCAGGCATCTCCCTTGTCCTGTGAAATATTAACCTGAGAAGCTCAGATCTGAAGTTTATCAATAAGGAAACCATTATCATTTTGGATAGACTATCGAAGAAGCGAAGAGGCCCATAATTTTGTCAGAGCAAAGAATTGCCCTTTAAAAGATGGGAATAGATTTCATTTGGGGACTGGCTTTCTGGGATCATGACCATAGAATGTAAAAATTCAATAAATCGGCAATGTTGTGAGGTCCCTAAACATTCTGAAGATAGGAAAGGTTTCTGTGGTGATTCATTGAGCCTCACGTCATTGTTGTTGTTGTATCTGTTGTAAGTGTACAATATTTATCAGGGGAGGGGTGGTCTGGACCAGTGTGTTCCGGAATCTGTCATAAAGATGCGATCTACTAACGTACAGGCGTCTAGCCCTGGATTGGGTAGAGTGGGCTGGGGAGTCTCTCAGAGTTAATTAGGCTATGACTTCCCCCAGCCCCCAAACCACTTCCTATGTCAGTAGACACATCCCAGAGTGTACCCACAGTCCCAGACTGTAACACCAAATTCAGGCTCTCCCAATTCAGGATACTGAAAGTGTTTTTCCAAGATGCTTTTCAAGTTTTAGAATGAAATACACATTGAATAAAACTCTCAGGTGGCTTGTTCCAGGCTTAACTTCACGTGTGCTGCTCTAACCTGGAAAGAATTGCTTTTCTCCTATTTAATAATCTTTGAAAGCAGGCACTGAGGGGAGGCTTACGACGTTGGCCAGGGAAAATGTGGTTAGAGAAGGGTTAGGTTAGGTATGTTATTATCTTGAGAATATGAGAATGCATGCACACACATATTACATTACATACATACATACATACATATATACCAACACACCCATATATGCATATTATAAGCAGTTATAACACTATGTATGCATATTTTATATTCATGGCTACATATGAATATCTGAGGTTTTTAGTAATGTCTGAATACAGCTTTTTGGTTTTCTTTTTAGCATTGGGAAGAGGCCTTTGACCCAACCCAAGGGAAAGGCTGGCTCTTTCTCGGAGAGAAGGAAAACCTCTCCCTTGAATACGAACTGCACGCGGTCCAGGTCCCAAACCTGCCGCTGCTGACCATCCAGGCTTCCCCTGGTGGGATGTCTCTCCCTCTGTCCCAGGAAAGCCCTGTGGGATGAACTGTTAGTCCACCCTGCCCAGCCACCTGCGTAGACTCCACCCCGCAGGGCCCTCAGGACACTTGTAAGCAAAGGAGAGCTCTGAACACCTGACAGAGTCCACTATGCACGTCCTTAAAGTCGACAGGGACCAGAGTGACGCTCTCCACCCTGCCATTTTCTCCCTCACAGCAGGAAAGACAAAGGCTTAGCTAAAACCCATAATACTAGGTAGCGTCCACTACATTCTTCTGAAATCACAGGAGACAAGCTGTTGGGAGCCGTTTTAGGCTCACAGGTTGAGAAGTAACCTTAAAGTTGCATCCTGGGGATTGGTTGCACCTCCCCCGTTGTAGTTGGAAGTATAGTCCTCAACAACGCCCTGATTTCTCCTGTTTACAGATAATTAACATTAAGGCCTTAAAGGAAACACCCTGTTCTCTCCCCCCACCCTAAATTTATATGTTAATTATCCTGAAACCAACATACAGGATTAAGGAAGTTGCCGCCTTGTTGGTAAAAACGGATTATTGTTAAAGAGATCAAACTATGGAATGTCACTCATTGTTGTAATGTAACTCGCTACCTTTAAAAATAAAGACACTGAGACCAGCAGGGCAGAGATGCCAGAATAGAGACGCCAGAATGGCGGAGATGCCAGAATTGCCAGGGCTGCCTGCTTGGTCATCAGATTCCATCTCGCTCGTGGCTCTCTCATTTCATTTCGCCTGACCGTCCGTCCTTCGTGGACCCCTAGATTCGCCGGAACAAGGACCCCGGCAACAAGCCAGCATATCAAGGTCCTCACTTTACTCCCCAGACTGCCTGTCACTTTTCAGTCCTTGTATTAACATTAGACCCAACTGCTGGGAGGCCGCCTGTTTATATGCCAGGCTAATTGGATTTTGGTGTTGCCTCAGCTAATTATTTCTCATCTAGAAGGTACCCGTTGTTGGGGAGGCCAGGGGTCCACAGCACGTCCTGCTCACCCTGGGTTGCCTGGAGGAGACAGTGAAGGGCTCCTACACCCTCGGGGATTGCTGAGATGCTAAGACATGACTCAGGAGGCACCCAGCAGCGGACATCAGGGGGTAAACAGTGACCTTTGATTCACTGGGCACCCCTCAAAAGGAAACAGTGCCACAACAGTTATAAATTTTCTTCCTTTCACAGGAACTGCCTTCGGGGACTCATAATTTATGCATCGTTCTCTTTGCAGACGCTTACTTAACTACACCGAAAGTGGGAATTAGAGCAGGAGAGGCGGCCCCAGCCCACCCCGCTCCCACAGCCGCCGAGATCCTGGCTTCCTCGCTTATTTGTTCTTCTTCATAAGAAATGACTCTTGAGGAAGAGCGAATATCAAAACTCTCCCCTTGGGGTGGTTTTAGTACTTTTTAAATTTGATAAATAAAGTAGTTAGCATTCCAGTTTCCATTCACTCACGCACGTTACTGATTCATAACAGCATTTAGCATTTACGCAGTTCATGGGACTCTGAGACTGTTTATAAGCTCTCGGTTGTTATTACCCCTCAAGGGTCACCTTGCTTTATGAACCAGCAAGTGCTGCTGTAGACAGGATATGAGTAATATAAAGGGCTAGTGAGTCAGAAACGGAATTGGGAATGGGGGATTTAAAACTCTTGGGCCAGCCCTGGTGTAGATTTGGAAGAAGGGGGGACAGAGTGGTGACTGGGTGGGGAGTCCATGCGGCTCTTCATCAGAACATCGAATCCCCAGCAAACACTGTGGCTTTTGCCATTCGTATTTCCCCCTGGGAATCAATAAATGCATCCATTTAATCAGCCAACACGAGCTGGGCACCTACTCTGTCCCCAGTACTGTGTTAGAGCTAAGGATGCAAGTCTAATGGAAGAGGCAGACAGTCTAACGGAAGAGACAGACCAGGAGTCACATGAGGACAAAGCCACAGTGACTCTCAGGTAAGCTCTGTACCGCAGTCTGCTTACAGTTATGGGGACAGACACTGGGGAAGACCTAGTTCTTCCTGGGGGTGGGAGGGAATGGCCAAGCGAACATTCTCCAAAGAAGGGACAGCTGAGCCAATTAGAAAGGTAAGTTAGTTGGGCGGAAAAATGAGGGAGCGGGCAAAGGGCACAGCCTAACCAAAGGCAGTGTGAGCACTTGGGGCAGGCATGTTGTGCAGGGAGGGACCCTCCACATAAGGGGTCAGGAGGGGCTCTAGGGACACAAGACAGTCTCCCAGCATGTGGGTGACAAAGGAGTGAGAGTGAATGAAGACAACGAAAGCCAGGAGGAGGAAAGTCGTAATGCAGAGGGCTGGAGAAAGAGCTAGAAGTGAGAAAATAGACAGCAAATGTAGACTACTCTCTTAAGAAGTTTGAGTGGGAAAAGTGTGGATACTTTGCTGGACTCAATCCTGATTCCTTAACAAAGTAAAAAGGGAAGAACATCAGCATCCTATAGCCATTCTTATTATTGAAATAGAATTTAACTTTTAAAAATACAATTCATGGGGTAAATTACCAATTTCCATTTTGCCAGAAAATCTGTTTCAGAGGATGACCTTGGCTCTTACTGATTCAATAAAAGTAAATGTCACTCTGCTATGAAGTCTCCAGGAGGCAAGCCAAGTACATCCCACAGCTCCCTGTTGTCAATGGAGTCTGGACAAAGGATGCATCTGGAAGAGAGAACCGGGGCTGCAGGCCACAGTCTCATCAGAGTGTACTTCCCAGACGCTAGGTGTCTTGAGGAGAAAAAACGTGTCGAATGATGATACCAGTGGCTAAGTTCTGGCATAACTTAGAGAAGCTCTCCACTGACCACCGAACTAACTCAGCCACTGGAACACAGCAGAAATTTCTCCCTCTGGGAGACAGAGTAGCTAGCTCAAAACCAGTATGATTTCATGATAATTGCCACCCAACACTTCAGTCGCATGGGGCCTCTCATATATTCAGAGCAGGGGCAAACAAGCAGAAAACATTCCGTTGTCTGGAGCTTTCCATCTATTTATTTAAATATATATATATATATTTAGAAATAAATTAAATATATATAAAATTTAAATATATTTAAAATTAAATATATTTAAATATATAAAAATTAAATATATATTTATAAATATATATATTATCATCCTATTTATTTCTTTTCCTTTCTCAATTACTTGGCAATTGCAATATATTGGAAAACTGCCAAGAGCAAAAATAACCCTACCACTTAAAGAGCAAGCATATGAAATAAGAAGTGAAAATCTCCCCATATGACTCCACTGAGATAATTTATGAAATGATTTATTGTTTATCCATGCTAATGTTTTCTTAGTAGATATATATCTTTTCTAAGAAACCAAAAAAGGAATCATAGTATAAACTGGACTCCAGCTTACTTTCTGAGTTAATATATCTGGACATCTTTTCAGAAAATGCCGTAGACCTCCCTGACCACAAGGTATTCCATAGAACAGGTGTATTCGTGTGTTGATACACCTGTTCTATGGTGTATGAACCATTAAGTTATCATGCCTATTTATTCCGGTTGGTTTCGATGTGTTGCTGTTACCTACAATGCTGCAAAGAACATCCTTGCAAGTGAGTCTCTATCACACCAGTAATAATAAAATGAAACAGGAAGAACATCAGCCTCCAGATTCCATCCTGGTTGTTTTGACCATCATCAGCATTAGATGTGGACAGACATCAGCATTCTTAAAACACCTTCTCCTGGCTTCTGTTTTCCTCCTACCCCAACCACTACTCAGTTTCTCTTTCATCAATCATTCATTCGCAAATATTTGTCATGCATCTTCCACCAGGCTAGGCGCTCTTCAGGGCACTGAGAATGCAGCATGAATAAACAGAGAGCCCCCACCCTCACAGAGTTTACCATTACGGAGAAGACGTGGTTGATGAACTCGTCATATAATATAGACAGGAATAAGGGCCATGAAG
Organism: Paguma larvata; assembly: GCA_030068075.1. Taxonomy (NCBI): domain Eukaryota; kingdom Metazoa; phylum Chordata; class Mammalia; order Carnivora; family Viverridae; genus Paguma; species Paguma larvata. The sequence continues at coordinate 67,189,479 of CM057839.1, forward strand.
AAAACTAAAGCAGATCTTGGGAAAGAGAACTGGGGACACTCTTTGGACAGGGTGATCAGGAAAACCCCCAACGAGGAGACGGCATTTGAGTAGGAAGCTGAACAAAGCAATGGATGGAGCCCTGGGACTCTCTAGGAAAGGGTATTTGCAGGAAAGGGAACTAGCGAGTGCAGTGGCCCAGAGGCGAACATGCCCACACGTTCAGAACAAGAAGGTTGGTGTGGCAGGAGTTTAGTAAGGAGGGTGGGGTGACCAGAGTGGTCCATCAGAGGGGACTCTAAATTGTAGGGGTGAACCAGATGGGTGCCTTATTTGAAGGCAGTGGAGGCTGGGCAGTGGTAAGGAGCAGTAGAAATCCACAGGTCCCGCTGAGGCTTGGGATGTGGGGTGTGAGAGAAAAGGAGGAGTCGCTTGGGTCCTTCGCCAACCCCGCCTCTTCCTCCCACTCTCAGAATGTGGAGGAACCCATTGGTCTCTCTTCTCTACCTGTACCTTTTCTAGAGGTGACTTCCTCTTATCTTGAGCTTTCTATACCACCTACATGCTGATGATGCCAGGTTGATATCCACACGCCTTCTTGATTGTTCCACTGGGATACCCAATAGTGTACTTAGGTATAACACGCTCGAACAGAACTCTTGATAACACCCCCTTGATAACACCTCACCCCCTCCCTGAAAGCTCCTCCACCCAGCCTTCCCCATCTTAGTTAGAGAGACTCCATATGAATGATAAGAGCACAGGACCCTAGAGCCAGCCTGCCTGGGTACTGGCTTGACCAGCTGCTGGTTATCTCATACTAGACAAGCTGCCTAGTGTTTCTGTGACTTACCTGTAGAATGGAGGGACAATAATGGCACCTACATCATGAAGTTGTTATGAGGATTTATTACCTACAAAGTACTTAGCACAGTATCTGGCACAGGGTAAACCCAGGTGTAAGTGTTTTCTGTTATATTTATGCCACTACTTCTGGTTCCTCACACTCTGAAATCATCCTGACACATCACTGACTCGAAAAAGAACAGGAGCTGGTCTAGGGTCTAGGAGACCATCATATCTCAAGAGAGTGGCACCAGTTAATTAATTATTATTTAGTTAGGTGAGACAGGGCAGTGGAAAATCACATGATCAGAATCAGATAAGAACTGATTCCAAATCTTACTTCTACCATTTACAAGCTGGGTATACTTAGAAAGTTATTTAACATTTCGAAGTCTCCATATCTTCATATTTAAAATAGGAATAATATTTCGTGTCCCTCAGGGTACTTGTAAGCTTTAAATAGAATAATGCATAGAAAGTGTCAGCTCCGTGCCAGATAATAGCTATTATTATTAAGGGATTTAGCTTTCTCAGCCTCAGAGTAGTCATGTGGCCTCAAAGGAAAGAAGCAATTGACAATAAATTCCTCTCTAACGGATCCATCGGTCATTTGGGAAAACAAAAATGCCAAAGGCTTTTGTGAAGCCCCATGCTGTCTGGGAGAAAGCGTGCAGTGCCGGATCACAGATCCTGGCGTGGATGGAAGTGCCTCTGATTACAGGCTCCGTCTCTCAAGGGTCACCTTTGCAATCAGCCCGGACCCCAAGGGTACGGCATGTTGTGAGCCTATTTCCAACTCTGCTTCCAGTTCTCAAGAGCAGAACAAAACCATTAATGTTTAATATTTAAACAAAAACCTTCCATTATTAATCACTTTAAGCCCCAGTGATGATTATTAAAACATAATGGATAGGGGCTTATTTTTAAAGCTTGATTTTTAATGACTGAGCTAGAAATCTGAACTAAAAAAAAAAAAAAAAAAATGAGCCCCCTTGTTTTCTAGAAATTTCTCTTCCTGCAAGCCAGAGAGGAGATGGTCTAGCTCCTCGGAAAATCTAGCGCAGCCTTTCTCCCTCAGTAGATTTCCAGTGGCATACCCAGGGTAATCTCCTGACCCCTCAGCCACAGGGCACCTGGCCCAGCCTGTGGAAACTGACTCCAGGTACAAGGTCCTGGGCACTTAGAAATAAGATCGTATTTTCATTGCCGGCCACTTGTAGGACGTTTCATGAGGTGGGTTGATTCTCCCTCATTTCCTAGGACAACTGGGCCCACACCCACATTCCGGAGCCAAGGAGGAAGGGCCCCAAAGGGGAGGGAGAGTAGGAGAGGGCCTGGCCCAGCCTCCACTCTCCCGCTCCCTGTACATACCCGTGCGCAGGTGAAAGCTGAAATTTCCAGACGATGGCACATTAGGAGCTAAGTGGATTAACCTCCTTGGTCAGATGGCTAGACAGCTATGAGGAGGGTATCCCTTTAATAAGGGCAATAAAAAAACACTATAAAATCTCTAGGAATAAATTTAACAAGAGACGTTCGAGGCCTATGTGAAGAAAACAAAATTCTACTGAGGGACACAGGGTACTTGAATATATGGAAAAATAAATTCTGTATTGTAACAATGTAACAACTCTCCCCAAATCTATACAAATCCCAAGCAAAATAAATTTCAGGGTTTTTTTTGAGAGAAAGAGATAGAGCATGAGCAGAGGAGGGACAGAAGAGAAAGAGAGACACAGAATCTGTAACAGGCTCCAGGCTCTGAGCTGTCAGCACAGAGCCTGACAGGGGCTTGAACTCACGAACTGTGAGGTCATGACCTGACCAAAGTCGGACAATTAACCGACTGAGCCACCCAGGTGCCCCCTTTTTTTCCTTTAATACAGAAAAAAAATTGATATCAAAGTTCTTCTGAAAGAATAAGCATGAACAAATAGCCAGGCAGAATAATGAGCAAGTAATTGTCCTACTAGACATTAAAACATATTCTACAAGTACAAAAATTGAAGCATTAAACAATAATTAGCACAAAGCTCAGTAGTACAAAATGCAGAAACAGACTCATGTAGGAATGAGAATTTGATACAGAGTAAAAGCAAGTAGGGAAAACTGACTTAGTCTTCTGGAAAAAATTGCATCTAGACCACCAAAATAAGTTTCAGATGGAGCAAATATCTGAATGTAAAAATATACATATGAATTAAAATAATGCAAGAAAACATAGGCAGTCGATTTATAACCTTAGTATGCAATTTTCTCGACAGTCACCTGACACTGTATATCAGCACCGTGGAGTCTGAATCAGCGTTTCCATTCGTAAGAATTTTTGCCAAGGGCATCATGGGTCAAATTCACAGACAAATATGTATCAGGGTGTCCTTTACCTACTGTTTATAACAGCGAAACATTGGAAACAACTTAAAATAAATTATGGCAGAGCCATACAATGACACCCTCCACAGCCGGTTAAAATAATGACACATGAGCACATTGTCACTGTATTTCCTGAGGGTCCCAGGGGCGTGCTCGTGTCTAGGGTCCCAGCAGCAGTTTAAGTGTGTGCTTGTTGCTCCATCCTCGCCAACACCAGGGAGTGTCGGCCTCATGCTGGCTCTTCAGGGCTGTGGTGTTTTTCTGCTGAATAGGTACATGTCACTGGCCTCGACTCTGCATAGTTTGCCCTACAACGTCCTCCCCGTGTCCAGCTGAAACAATGGATAGTCTGGGGCAGGGGACCCAAGCACCTGATCTGCAGAGCAGAGACACTTCAGGAGGTCCTTGCCTCCCCCAGAATTGCAGGCACACTTTGGGCGTTCGTGCAAATCATTGGCCAATGACAGGATATTGCATCCATTGCAGAAATGTGTGGCATTGCCAGCCTCACCTCTACAGTGGACGGCGGAAATGGATTGAGTTCAGGCTGTGAAATCTTAAGCGGCTACGTAAATGCTGAAATCGTTAAGCTTCAGCGACTGTAGCCTTTTGCTGGTGACCTTGGGCCGGAAGACCCGATGTTGCACCTGGTAATGACTTCACTTCATCCAACCACAGTAACTCAAGACTGAGCAAATTTTTGGTTTTGATCTTGTTCCTACTGAGAGTCAGCTGAGCCTAATTACCCCCAAAACTCCCTTGAGAGAACAAGGGAATAAGAAGCATCTTCATCACCCGCACAGAGTGCTAAAGTCAAGTCCCTACTGATGCAGAATCGCCGCGGGGCAGCTCATGATGGATATGCACTGTTGCCTTTGGCCGATCAGTGAAGAGGAGAGTTGTTTGTGTAATTTCAAGGGATCGTCAGGAGCTTAGGTAGGCTCACTAGAATACTTCTCAAAAAGATGACTCAGGTTGGGACCTAGTTAAGAGTGGTCATCTCTGGGGATGCCTGGGCGGCTCAGTCAGTTAAGCGTCCGACTTTGGCTCGGTCATGATCCCACGGTTCATGGGTTTAAGCCCTGCGTTGTTGGGCTCTGTGCTGACAGCTCAGAGCCTGGAGCCTGCTTCAGATTCTTTCCCTCTCTCTCTGCTCCTCCCTTGCTTGCTGTGTGTGTGGGTGGGTGTCTCTCTCTCTCTCTCAAAAATGAATAAACATTTTTAAAAAAATAAAGAGTAATCATCTCGGAGTGATTTCTACTTTCTTGTTTATTCTCTGGTTTATCCGAGTTGTCCTGGCCCCAAAAATAAAGATGGCACTTATATAATAAAACTCGTTGAAGTTCCTATTCCAAACCTTCGAGGATTAGTTTTCAAACTGTTAACTATTATAGGTCTACCAGGAAAGTTTCTATAGAAGCCTGGAGTTAGGGCAGTTTATAAGGAAGCGGTTTTGGGTAGCAATGGAAGGAAAGATGTAAGCTACCCGTGTTTCACTAGTCCTGCCAAGAAAAAACTCACAGGTAAATGAGCAGTGGATAAAAAACACAAGTATGATCTCTGTGGCACCTTACCTTTATTTTACATTTTTTCCCATCTGCACGCAGGTGAAACAGAATCACGGTGTGCTGGAAAGGCAAACTAAAGCCATCTCTTTAATTAAGTCCAACAACCTTTTCAGTATTTTAGACATTCCAACAGAAAGCCAATAGTAGTAACTGCTAAGAGAGGAACTCCTCAGAAAGATTAATGGTATTAGATTCAGAATTTAAATATAGGGAAAGTTAAGGATAGATGAGAAAGGTACAATTCTGTGCTATGAGAATCATTTCTTTCTTTCTTTTTTTTTTTTTTATGAGAAAGAAAGAGAGAGACAGAGCTTGAGTTGGGGAGAGGTGGAGAGACAGAAACAGAATCCAAAGCAGGCTCCAGGCTCCTAGCTGTCTGCATAGAGCCCGACGTGGGGCTCAAACCAGAAGCAACGAGGTCATGACCTGAGTCGAAGTCGGTCGCCCGACTGACTGAGCCACCCAGGTGCCCCATGAGAATCATGACTAAAACTCAACTTTAAAAAAATCAGTTAGAATGAGTTAGTTTTTTTTTTTTTTTTAGAATCCATTCCTTTAATAAAGAATAACATGTTTTTTGATTATGTAGAGGAAATTTGAGATTAGAACTCTACGACACTTGAACAAAAGGACCCACATGGCTCTCAGTTAAAGCCACTTCAACTCATCGCTTGGTGACAGACTGCCTGAAATGCAGGCTTATGGAAAGGAAAATGCTCTTTAAAACAAAGACCATAAAATTAAAGTCTTCTTACAGCAGAAAGCATCTCATATGTGTGCTCAAATGTGTGTACATAATCTGGAATGTGTATATATTTTCCTGATAAAATCTTCTGTTTCCTCTCATCTCTTTGGCAATTAAATATTTTCTGCTTTTCCATTTTATGCATTATTCCCTAAATGCCAAACGTCAATAAAATTGTAGGCATCCATCATTATCCTTCACCAAGACATCCCTTTGTTGTCTGTATCCCTAGAAACAAATAACTGAGGACAACCTATTATTTTCTGACACATAGAATTCCATAACTGAAGACAAGGACAAAGATTCTGAGGGAAGCCTGAATCTTCAGTTCTTACATTATCTCCCTCCTTCCTCATCCCCAATCTTCTGCCTCCACTTCCGCTGTAATAGATTGTTAGAATAATGGTTCCCAATGAATCACAACTGCCTGGGTCTATGTCCCTTTGGTACTCCCATTAAAGGGTGGAATATATTTCTCCACCCCTTGAATCTGAATGTCCTTAGGTCCTGCTTGGAACCAATAGAATGTGGCAGAAGTAGCACCGTACATATTCCAGAGCCTAGACATCAAGACCCTGAGACCAAGCACTCTGCCTTGAAAAGAAGAAGTCATGTGAAGGAGAAGAAGCATAAGAAGTCGTGTGAAGGAGAATAGATCTCCCTCAGCCAACAGTCAGCACCAACAGTGAGTGAGGCCATCATAACATCGTCCAGTCCCAAAGTCTTACAACTCTTATTGCAGGACAAGCAACAAAACTGCCTAGATTTTCAACCCTAACAATCATGGGAAATAATAAATCATTGCTGTTTTAATAAAGCCATTGAGTTTTGGGATCATTTGTTACGCAGCAACGGATAGCTGACAGCTTCAAGAAACCATGTCTTATGGGAAGATTTCTACAAAAGGAAGAGAAATAACCTTTATTTTCCCTCTTTCCTTTGATATACTCCCACTACTGATTTGCACTGTCCTCTCTACATTCTGGAAACATGCCATCATACGTTCACTCTTGAGTGGGGCCTTTGCTCTGGCTTGCCTCTTGAATTATCAAAGGATTCCTCTTATGTTCATTCTCCTGCCCATTAACAAATGTTTAAGGGAGGGAGGGAGGAAGACGGTTTAACCTGAGCTCTCAGAAGGCAGAGGGAATATATTCCAACAACATCTTGTATATGCCCAGGGTAAAGCCCTGGGGAGGGGGGTACGCACTGAATAAATATTTACTTAAAGATGACACTAAGGGAGGAACAGAGAAGGTCACCATTAAAGACACTGAGTCCCATCGAATTTAGGACAAGTGAAGCATTGCGTACTTTACATTGCAGACTAAAATCCCTAAAATATAGGAAGAGCCAGAGGCAGAAACATGATGTAGTACTTTAAAGCTACAAGGAATACATTAAAAAGATTCTGCTATATTTTCAATAAATTCCCTTCACTAATATGTGGTATATTACTAATCTGCCATAAGGGGGAAAACAAATCATAATAGCATCTTGATGTAGGAGGAAAGTACACGTATGGGGAAAGTGCCGGATGTTTCCTTCAGTGAGGAATGGTGTACAGGGCTCCAATAATTCCCAGAGTTTGGAAGATGTGCTGCAGAAACCCTGCTTGAAATGAAAAAATCTCCTGACTTCCTTTAATAAGATCACAAAGCAAAATGAACTGAAATTCTGCAAGGATTCTTCAGAGAAAATCCAGATATCACCACATAAGAGGTGAAGATGCATAATTCCTACCTTCACTAACCAAAGACTGCAGCAGGACCCGGTAAATAATTGAAAAAAGTAAAAGGCGGGTAATTTTTGTTAAAATTACAGCCTTTGTTCTTGATCGGCCTGCTAAACTTGGAATTTTAAACAGAACAAAGAAAGCCGCACCGACATGTAAAGCAATATTCAGATCTGGATCTGACCACTGTTGAAATTGGCTTCATTCAGTTGAAACCAGCTCCTGGTTAGAAACAACCTGAGCTGGAAAGTTATGGCGGGTCTCATTTCCTAGCAGGGCCTCGTCTCCTGAGTGAGATTTGCCGTTATGATGTTACTGCTGCTGTTATTGGCTTGTTGTTGGGTTGGGTTCCGTGGTTTTTCTTTTAGTTGTTTTTAATGTTCAGAATTTCTTGTGTGCTGCTGCCAGATGTTAAACATTAGTTGGCTCCCCTACAGCCTATATTCTGAAAACAAATAAAATGAAGACGACCAGAGCTATCAAACAAATAAAATCCACAAAGCCAAGTTTATTGACTTGCCAGGCAAGGAAATACACACGAGTGAGGAAATTCGCTGAATTGTTGGTTGGGTGGGGGTGGGGGGGGGAGTCAGGTTGTTTCATCTAGAAAGAGAGGGTCACTGTGATTAAAGGTTGAAAAACAGCACCCCTGGAAATTAATCTACAACTCTGTATCTAGTTGGCTCAAACAGATTCAATTGTTGATTGTTCAGGAAAGACTCTTTAGTTGGGTCCGATAGGGGGTGGATTTGGGGTCCACTTCAGTTGGGTAGAATCAGTTATGATAAACTACATTTAACCTTGATATCTCCTAAGGTATATGTTGCTAGAAGGGGATTTTTTTCCTTTCCTTTCCTTTTAAATTTTTCCTTTCCTTTAAAGTTCCCACCTGCTCCAGACAAGACATGTTCGTGTATTAGGTAATTTGTCTCCCCGTTTAGTCCTTAGCTCAGTGCTTCCGAATTCCATGGTCGTCTTCAATAAAGGTTTCTAAAATGTGTATATAAACGAATGACATTCACGTGCTCAGGTGGTCTTCACTGCTTCGCCCCAATTTTACCCCAGAATTTTCCCTTCTTCCCCAATTCCACTTTTAGCCAACATTTTGTTTCCAGAGCTAAAAATTAAGCTCCAGAATACCCTATGGAAAACAGAGCAAGACTGTAAGTGTGAAATTCTCTTTGAACCTCAAATAGTAGCTGGCAAAATATTTCTGCATGATTATATCAGATAATCATGACACCCAGAGTTCTGATTACTTTTTAGGGACATCACGAAAGTCAAAGAAGCCTTTCAGAATGCAGCAGTAGATGGAGAAAGAGAGGGTAAGCAAGGGAGATCATGGAAGGTGGAAGGAAACAGAAGGGGTAGAAAGGTAAGCTTATGTATACTACTGCAGAGAAAAGCAAGGAAAAATTAAAGAAAAATCATTGGTGGGGGGGGGGAGGGAATAAGAGAACTGAAGAAATCTGACTGAGCTGGGGGCATGTGTTCGCAGAAGGCCACAGAGAAACAGTGGCAGCTGGAGGAGCCTGCAAAGCTAAGCAAGTCCGTTTTTGCAGAGTCTGGGCAGGAAAATGCTGTTGGCTAAAGCAGAAAATAAAGTGATTTTTTTCCCAGCTGATGCTTCTCTGGGATCCTGCCAAAGCTCTACCCTGCAGAACTAGAAGCTGAATAAATAGACTAATTTATTCAGAAGATGTGTCCCTTAGTTCTCTTCCCAGGATGGTGTCAAACCTGCCCAGGATACCAGAAATTTCTGTGAATTTGGATGACAAGGCATTAGCCAGCATGTTTCTCTTCATCCCACAACACTTGCTCCTGAAAAGGAAACATTTGCTCCTTGCATGCAAATCATTTTTTACAAACAAGCCATCTGATGAGCACTTGATGAAAGTCCCCTACAGCAGGTAAGACTTCTATTAGACACAAACTCAGAAATGAAGAAGAAACTCATTATTTACAAGCCCAGAGCTAAGCATTTGCTAGAACAACTACCCCTGGCCTTTTTTTGGGGCATAATTAATGATTCTTCACAATCCTCTGTGAATCTTTGCCCAGCTGTGGTACTCAGAGACTCGACTGCATGTTCCGAGTCAGCGTGAGCCGTGAAAACCTTAGAGATCCTCTAGTTAAATGCTTTCCTCAGGAGAGGAGATTGCGCCCCCGAGAAGGGAGTGAGTTACTCAAGGTTACATGGCTAATTAGGAAAAGTTCTTCGATTGTCCATGTGCTTCTCACGGCACTATGACATGCACCTCCGTAATCTGCCACCCACGCCCCTCTCCTCCACCTTCCTCTTACCACGCCACAATGCACTGGGCTTCCATTACAGAAGACCTGAGCCACAGTGCTTTGAACCATGAAGACGATCACTGTTTTCTTGGTGAGAGGCCAGAAGTAGGTGGTCCCAGGATTTGTTCTGAAGCTTAACCATGCAGTAGAAAGCCTAGGCTTTTCTCACCCTGTTTGGGCATGTGCAGTCTGTGGATCTCTCATCCTTGAACGTGTGACCTCATGGTGACAAGATGTGACCACAGTCCCAGCTATTACAGCACCCAAACAGGAGAGCAAGGGGTGGACAGAAAAAAGCTTTGTTTTTATCAAGAGGAAAATCTTTCCCAAGAGTAAGATCTCCCGTTATGTCTCCTGGGCCAGAACCAGGTCACCTGGTCACCACCAGGTGCAAGGAAGTCTGGGAAGGAAAGTTATCCAGCAAACAGTAACAGAAGTGGCATGATTGATTTAGACCAATAATGGCACATTGTGGTCTTTAACAAAATTGGGGCTCTACGACAGAGAAGAAAGGGATTGTGGTTGCTGGGTAGGTATATTAGTTAACTATTTTTTTTAATTATTTTTTAATTACATCCAAGTTAGTTAACATAGAGTATAATAAAGATTTCAGGAACAGAATTTATATGTATATGTAGTGATTCATCACTTACATATAATACCCAGTGCTCATCCCAACAAGTGCCTTCCTTAATGTCCCTCACCCCTTTAGCCCTTCCCCCCCCCAACACTCCTCCAGCAACCGTCAGTTTGTTCTCTGTATCTAAGAGTCTCTTATGGTTTGTCTCCATCCCTGTTTTTGTATTATTTTTGCTTCCCTTCGCCTATGTTCATCTGTTTTGTATCTTCAATTCCACATATGAGTGAAGTCATATGGTATCTGTCTTTCTCTGACTGACTTTTTTCACTTAGCATAATACCCTCTAGTTCCATCCACGTTGTTGCAAATGGCAAGATTTCATTCTTTTTGATTGCCAAGTCCTCCTCTAAAACTCAGTGGCTTAAAACAGCAATATTTTGTTATTTCTCATGTGTTTGGAGGTCAGCCGACCCACCGGATAGTCCTGATGATCTCCGCTGAATTTGCTCACATAACCAGCTCTCTGGCACGCCTGGATTGATCCCAGCCGTGCCCCACGTGCCTCTCCTCCTAGGACCAATGGGCCACTGCGGAAAGTTCTTCTCATGGCAATACTGGGGCAGAAGGATGGAAGCAGAGCCTCCTAAGGTTGAGGCTTGGGACAAGGACACTGTCACTTCACTTCCGTCCAATTCTATTGTCCGAAGCTAGTCATTGGGCCAAACCCAAAGTCAGGCGCCTGGCACAGAGTGTGGGTACAAGGAAAAGCAAAGTATTGGGGCAACTTATGTAAACTAACCCAACGAGCAACCCACACCATGTGTCAAACCCCTTTTCTTTCACTCCCTTCCCCCAAACCCACTCTCTTCCCTTATGCTTCCTTCTGTAGCCCCTCTTGCAATAGATTGAACGCGTGTTTCAACATGTTTCCTATGTTGAAACCTAATCCCTGATGTGACCGTATTTGGAGGTGGAGCCCTAGTGGGATTAGTGTCCTTCTAAAAAGACCCCACAGGGTTCTCTCACCCTTTCCGCCATGTGAGGACACAGCCAGAAGACAGACAGGAAGTGCGTTCTCACCAGACACCGAATCTGTCAGCTCCGTGAACTTGGACTTCACAGCCTCTAGAACTGTGAGGAATAAATTAATGTTGTATCTACCCCCCCCCAACTCCCAGAGGTGGTATTATGTCAGAGCAGTCCAGACAGACTAGCAGGCCCTCCCACCACCTCCGTTGACATTTTTTTCTCATATCTGTGTTTGCAACAGGGTGAGGGCGGAAAGCAGACTGGCAGTCAGCAGCGTGTTAGAGCGGACTTGCATCAGAGGCCCCGGCAGCCCGGAGCATCCCTATCGCCCAGCAGTGGGGCTCGGCCTCCTCAGATGTGCAGGAAAGAGTGCCGAGGACAAGAGTCACTCAGTGCTCTGTTCACTCCGGGCTTGGAACTGCTCCGGTTTTTCTGGCGTGGGCACCACAGAACCTGCTGGAGGTCTCAGGAACTTCATGTGGCTGTACCTGACTGCAAAGGGCCCCTGGAGGCTTTTCAGACCCAGTCCTTGTTTATCTGAAGGCACTTAGGCTGCTGCCCCAGCGCTGAGAGGCATTCCCAAAGCTTTGGATTCAGTTCACCCTCCATTCCCTCCGCACTGTGCGCTTGAGCGGAGAAGAGCGCTCAGGAGAAAGACGCCTGTTGCTCGTTGCGTGGGCTTCACTCTCCTAAAAACAAACTGATACAGAATGCAAGCTGCCTGCCACTTGCTTACTTGCGAGTTTGCAAAGGCTTATTCTCTAATGAGTATGTTAGTTGTGCGTGTCTGTGTTTTCAGCGGACCTGGTGAAAATTCACTGAGGCGGACCCTGAGAGGGGGGCCTCGTGCCTCATTGGGCATCTCAGGTGCCAGCTCCTGAATTCCCAGTGGGCCCTACCCCTCAGCTGGCTTGACCATCCTGGTTCAAGTCACTCCTTTCCTCTTCGTTATGATCAGGTTTCTTCGACATAATATCACGTCCACAGCTACCCAAGGGAACAAGGCTCCCTGGGACCTGATCGTGAGCCCCGAACACAGGCCTGCCTCCAGCCAGCAACTCAGTGACGAGTGCATGCACACCCTGGGGACCCGTCTGGAACTTTTTTTCTATCCCGCTTCCTTTTGGTGGCAAGGGGTGGCCTCTGAGGCCAATTGCCTGGAAGTGCATACGAAGGGAGGCTGGCAGGCCTTCCCAAAGAACCTCTTCATCAGAACCAGACCTGGATGCTAAGCCCAGCTCTTTCCATGACAGGCTGTGAGACCTTGAATAGGTCACTTAACCTCTCTGAGCCTCTGTCTCTTCATCGTCATTTGAATTTCCAATCAAGGCAAAAGTCCTCAACACTCATTTTTCACGTGGTTGGCCAGGTGAGCAGCGTCTTCCGACGTCAACCACGCAAAGACCTTCCCTTTATGGGGTTGAACACGGCTCTGAAGAGCAACGCTGTGCTTGAGTGCTTCCAAAATCAGGAGCTCTCAACACCGAACTGTAATCATCAGAATTCCTTTCATTCTTTTGCGGAGAAAGCAAGACAACATCTACAAGTAGTCAAGAGATTCTGAAATAATCTTGTTGGCAAATACGTCAGTAAAATTTGTCACTAGTTTCTTCTCAAAGCTGGGGCTCTTGGGGGACATCTCACGGACGCTCAAAAGAGGGAAGCACTGAGAAACACTGACAGGGTCCCCCCGGGGAGCTTTGTGTTCTTTGGATGGGCTTGTCCCGTGAGCAGCAAAACACTAGATGCTAAGTTCAGCTAGCAACATTCTGTGTTCTCTGAAAACTAGCATGGTGCTGGGAACTGAATTGTGTCCCCCCCAAAATTCTTACAGTGACATCCTAATCCCCAGCAGATGGTGTGTGGAGGTGGGGGCTTTGGGAAGTTACAGGTTTAAATGAGTTCACGAGGGTGGAATCCTCATGATGGATTAGTGCTCTTATAAGAAGAGACCCCAGCGGCGCCTGGGTGGCTCAGTCAGTTAAGCCTCTGACTTTGGTCATGAATTCACAGTTCGGGAGTTCGAGTCCTGCATCTGTCTCTGTACTGACACCTCAGAGTCCGGATTCTGTGTCTCCCTCTCTCTCTGCTCCTCACCCGACACTCACACTCTCTCTCTCAAAAATAAATAAACATTTAAAAAAATTAAAAAAAAAAGAAGAAGAGACCCCAGAATGCTTTCTTTGCTTTTTCTCCTTCTCCACCCTCCTCCCCACTCCCCCGCCAGGTGAAGACACAGTGGACAGGTCTAAAAGCCAGGAAAGGAGCCTTCACTGGGGGAACCGAATAGGCCGGCACCTTGATCGTGGACTTTCCAGCCTCCAGAAAGGTAAGAAAATAAATTCCTGCTGTTTAAGTCACCCAGTCTATAGTATTTTTATGATGGCCACCCAAACTGACTAACACAAACAGGGTTATGTGATAGCAGGGTACATGGGGACCAGAGAAGCTTCACAGGGATTTTTAGCAGGTCCCTAGAAGATGAGATAGAGCTGGTCATGCAGAGAAAAGAGAGAAGACACTCTGAGAAGATAAATGGAAAGTGTAAAGGTCCTGGGGCTTCCAGAATGATCCAGATGTTTTGGAAAAACAAAAAGCAGGCAGAGTGGCTAGAGCACAGAGAGCAAGGGAAGGGTATGACAAGAAGCTACATCTTCCAAGAAGCTAGAGTATTATAGGAGCTAGATCGTGTAGGCCTACAGGTAGAACATTTCTGGAAAGATATGCAAGAAACTATTACTAGTAGTTAGCTGTGGAGGGTAGGACTGGGGTGGATGAGGACACAAGCATGCCTTTATTTTTAACATCTACTTTCCTAACCATTTAAATTTTTATTTTGAGTATATGTTAAATCTCGAATAAAGAAACGTTGGTCCTATATGCCCAAATATAAGGTGACCACAGTATCAGAGGATCTTGCTTTCCAACAAAAACATCTTTAAAAAGTGTTTTGGCCAACTCAAACACATAACCCTTGAAGATAGAGTAGAAACAGTCAGATGTCTGTTTAAAATATTTAGTGCATTACTTATACACATACTTTTTAAGATACCGCCGTTTCTAATCTCTTCTTTATAAAACAGCTTTATTCAAAAACTTTTTAAAAAAAATTTTAACATTTATTTATTTTTGAGAGACAGAGAGAGACAGAGGGGGGGAGCAGAGAGAGAGGGAAACAGAATCTGAAGCAGGCTCCAGGCTCGCGGGGCTCGAACTCACTGACTGCCAGATCACGTCCTGAGCCAAAGTCAGACGCTTAACCGACTGAGCCCCTCTTCAAACTTTTTTATGTCTTGATCATCACAGTTAGCATTAGGTTACTTTTGAGTCATGTAAGAGAATTTTCCAAGTAGATACTATTTACGTTACGCTATTTTACAGGTAATGTCTGCCAAGTTTTAATTAGCCATTCACACTGTTAGGAGAGTTGCACGTTCTGTTTTTTTGTCTCGTAGGTCTCGTTTGTCTCGCATATAATAGGCAAAGTAATGCACACGCACACCCCCAAAAAAGTCCACATCCTATTCCCAGAACTTGTGAAGATGTCGGGTTACATGGCAAAGGGAAAATTAAGGTTGCTAATCAGCTGACCTTAAAATAAGATGATGTAGTCTGTTCTTAGAGAATTTTCAGTCTCAAGAGGGAGTCAGGATTGCTTCTGTATGGCCACACAGGATGTTAACATATAGAAGTACCTTCACATAGCTGGAAAATTGCACTGTCCCAAGGCCCCCCAGAATTCCCTCCTTTCTGCCTCAGCTACTCGGCTTCTCCCTCAAGACCCCCTACACATGCATGCACACGCACATACACACACGTACACACACGCACACACACACACTCCCCTATGATCTAAAGAATTTACCTTATGGCAAAAATCATGCTCTGTCATTCATCCAGATCGACCTGTATTGGTGTCTTTGTTACATATTTTTGAAATGGCCCTTGGAGACACAAAATAATTTGGTACCCTGAGTGTAGAGTTCAAAGGGAGAATACGAAGAATTACTGACTCACCTGCAAGTTGGGGCAAAGCTGGCCTCCCCCAGCTGGCCTTCCGGTAAGTTACATTTGAAGCACTGCCTGAGTGAGATAAGGTCCCCTCCTTAGAGTGGAACAGCTCCTCAGCTGCTCAGAGCTTCTGGGCGCACACGCACGTAACATCACACACACACACACACACACACACACACACACACCCTTTCTTCTGGAAGGCCCTGGCTTAGGCCTGACAGGCATTCACTTCTAATGATTATGCAACACGGTAAATACTCCGGTGTTTGTACTACCTGTTCCTTCTCATCTCGCAGAATTGATTTTTCCCCCACCTCTCCTTGTCCAAACCTCTACCACAGTACACCGTTGCTCCCTCTAGACTTCAGTGTGTACAGTGAGGTCGAGGACTGGACCTTATTCATCTCTGTATTTCCCACACTAGCATAGAGCTCAACAGCAAGGAAAGGTGGAAGGAGTAAAAGAAGGAAGAGCTAAAAGGTTAATCCTCTAGGACGCCAACAATTACAGGATGGAAAGACAAGGGTCGGCGAAGGAGACCAAAAAGAAACAGGGAGAGGAACAGGAGAATTAGGACATGGGCTGACGGACAAACCAAGAGAGAGGAGCCAGGGGACCAAGGCCTATGGAGGAGCAAGCTGCAAGGAGGAGACAGTGTCCCATGCCCAACACAGCAGGATGTCCTTCGGGTGGACGGCTGAAAATAGAACAGGGATTGGCATTTAGGAAGTCACGATAGACCTCAGGAAGAGCGGTTTAGTGATGACTTGGGGAGGAGGGCAAGGATCCAGACTGCAAGGGGATGAAAAGAAAATGTGGGGCCAGACAGCTAGACAACTTAAGCAGCACCAGTCTTTCTAAACGTTTGGTGATAGAGGAGGGAAATCTGTCAACAGAAGGAACACAGTTTCTTCAGAGTAGGGGACACTTGAACATGTGCTGTGCTGTTCATACACCCAGCCCTGGACTGTGTCTTCTAGAAGAAGGTCAGGTCTGGTGTAGAGTCTGCCCAGGGGAACCACACAACCCTGGCCTGTGTTTTGGGGTTCAGAATCACAGATTCTGTCTTGTTGGTCTTTAGATCAGATGAGTATGTTTCTGAGCTCCTGGCCCCCTGTTCCAGCGCCCTTGTGTAAAAAGCAGAAGAAGATGACATAACCCACAGTCTCCTGCAGCCACACTGATGGGTCTCTGGTCAAGGGGTCCCCTTGATTAGGATGGTTATGGGATTTCCATATTTCGGCTCTGCTTGTGTTTCTCCCCTGAGAGAACTAGAGCAATACTGCCTTACTTCTGAATCGTGCTTCATTTATGGTTGTGATAAATGCAATTTTTCAATTCACCAGAGCGAAATATTTCTTTTTAAAAATCATTCTTTCTGGGTCCATTGGCTCTTGGGAACTTTAGAAAGTTCCCTGTGAGTGTGCATTCCATCTGGAGGCACGAGATGCAGTGACAAACCTGTGAAGGGGAGCGGCAGCGAGCGAGGCATAGATCGTGGGCTCTGTCTTATACTCCTTGGCTGATGAACCTCCTGCCTTTGAGGAAATACTTCAGTCGGTTTTCTCCAAACAGCCTAGAATTAGTCATTTCTTACCATTTAGGATGATATACTATTAAAGCAATCTCCTAAGTGATTACAGAAATTATTCAGATGGAACCACTGTGATAACACTTTATAGGCCTGTTACTTAGCAACTGAAGGATACATGCATTCTTAAAAATTAAGATGGAAAAAATCAGGATACATATCTCATTCAAAACTAGTTTTACAATGATCCATGAAAACAACCAGAAAATCGCTATAATGAATCAGGTAATGACGTCAAGATCAACTTCAGTTATGTATTCAGACTTCGTGCCCAAGTGAACCAAGCGAACAAGCACTAGTAGCAAGACGAACCCCAGTCTCATCTTTCAGGGCACATCTGTCCGTGGTGGACCAGAGCCACAGCTGTTCGACGTTTAATCCAAGGTGAAGTCTCCAAGCACCCCCCTGAGCCTTCCCAGCATCCTCATGTCAGGTCCCTCTGTTTCTCAGTTCTGCTCTTTCCACTGTTAAACACCACCATCACTGCCTTCTAGCACCACTGAGGTGGCTGTCTCACCAGAACTCACATGTTCCAGATTCTGTGGGGTGGTGACCAGATAGCATCTTTGGTGGGGGACCAAGGTTATGAGTTTCATTCCCACTTGCTGTTTTATCAGTGGTGCCCTGGGCCAAAAGGGAAATGAGAGTACAAAGTGAGGCATACATATTACATTTGATGGATAAACAACTCAAAGCCTGTATTTCACTCATAGGAGACTAGGAATGTCATAAATGCAGGTGTGTCTACATGTTTACGTCTGTGTGGATATCATTGCTTTAAAACCTCCCCTGTGCTAAACGTTGTACTAAATGCGTTTTACTCTGATCCTCTCAACATTCTAGCAAAGCAAGCAATTCTACAACTGTATTTTAAAATTTTTGTTTTGAAATAATTGTAGATTCACAGGAAGTTACAGAGAAATGTACAGGGAAGTTCCAAATACCCTCCCCCTTGCCCATTGTTAACATATTACACAACTTCAGCACAATTCAAAGTCAAGAAACTGGTATTGGTACAATCCATAAGCCTCATTCAGATTTCCTAATTACACATCCACTAACCATACAGAAACCCAAAATTCCACTGTGGGCCACCAGTTAGAGTAGGGCCTTATGGAGGTCAGAGTTAGAAGGAGCTGAACCCACCTAACATTAGGATCAATGGAACGGCGGACCCATTTGGTAGCTATATCTCTAACTCCAAATGTACTGTACAGTGGAAACAGATACACAGAGAAAGTAGCAAAAGCTGTCCTCTAGCTTCCTAATCTGTGAAGTGAAGGCTATTTGGGTAGGAAGAACCAAGTGGAAACCCCAGGAACTATCATCTCCCCTCTAAAACTCTCTCCGTCAAGAGACTAAAGCAGAAGCAAGAGATCTCCAGGGGATGACCAAGGTCAGTGTTACCATCAAAAATGTGAGAGACAAAGAGATGGTGATTCTTGTCACATCCCTAAGTGCTCACACTTCCGGCTACAGCAAAGGTCAGATAGGTCATAAAGAATTACTGTACGTCATGGCAAACTTCTTCAGATGAGGTCATGATGAGCACAGCTTACTTCCACTTTGTGTCTCTGCTGTCAGGTCCAGTACTTACCTTTACTCCATCCCTTACCCCCAGGACCGTATCTATCTACCCATCTATTATCTATCTATGTATCTATCTATCTATCATCTATCTATATATCTAATGTACATGCATGTATATAGTTTAGAGGGGTCATGATCATCTTAATAGCTCATAAAACATCATGCTCGTCCATTATACTGATGATAATTTACTAATTGGTCTTGTGAGCAGGTTATATTAAACACCCTTGATGTCTGAGTAAGACACTCCCATGCCGGAGGTGGAGACAGTCCCCGTGAAAGTTTATGTGGACGTGCAGTGTTGAAGTTTCCAGGGGTTCGATGGAGTAGAGTGTGTGGGGATTTCCCTCTAAAGTGAGAACCAAAGTCGCCTCCCCTCATATCATGTACCGTAAAGAAAGAAACATGATATTTGGGGGCCTTCTTTTGTTTTTGAAGTAATATATACCATCCATGGGTATATGCTGCAATAGTTCACTTACCAAGGATCTCACAGGCTTCTAGTTTTGAGTGGGGGGGGGGGACAAGACAGGGTTCTTCAGCATGTTCAGGCCGTGGCGCAAGCTGCCCCTGCCACTTCGCTCTCATTATCAATAGACCCAAAGGTATGAAAGGGCTAATGGAGCCTATCAGCGTGACTGGCAAGCCTCAGTGCCCTCCTCTGCTGACTAACTATGTGCCATTCTTAAAAGAAGACCATGGCTGGCTCCTGGACCCTGGCAGAGGCTTTACGCCTCACCCGACTGTTCCTCATGTATTGAGTATCCATCATGAATTAAATCCACAGAACTACCAAACTGGACATGCATAGCAACATCCCATTATACACTGGAAGTGGCATATTTGAGAGCAACACCAAGAAGGTGTGGAAAGTTCAGACAAACTGTATCAACAGCTGGCTCTAGTTCCCATGGTTCCTTCCCTCCTGAAGCCACACCGACCTCTGAGTTTATTATGTCCGGTTATCAGAAAAAGGTAAAACACAGACCTTGTCTACAGATGAATCAGCGTGATATGCTGGCCCCAGCCAGAAGTGGGTGCCTACCTCACTACCTCACACTCAGGGACGGTCCTAAAAGGCAATGATGAAGGAAATGACCCTGGCGGGCAGAACTTCAAGTGGTACATCTGGCCCTCCACTTCCTGTGAAATGAGAAACGGCCTGGGAGACAAAACTACAATGACTCACAAGCAATGGCTCATGGTTTGGCTACTTGCTCAGAGACTTGGAGAACTGGTGACAAGTCTCGGGTAGAGATGCATGGGCGGATCTTTCAGAGGGATTATAGGGCGTGAAGATGTTTATGCCCCATAAACGTGTCTGCCAGAGACATCTGTGACAGAGGAGTTTCTCGACGATCAGGTGAAAAAGAGTGCCGATTCTCTGCATGTCAGTAAGTTGCCCCAGGGCTTCCTCCATAGAGGCTACATAACAGTGTTCCTTTCCACGGGTCTTACCTGGCTACCACAAACCCTGGGTACCCAACTTGCTAAAAACAGAGGCCAACACTGAGCCCCCAGGATGGTGTCATTGCCTGGAGTGACCAGTCAGTGGTGCCCTAAAGGGATAGCATATGTCCTTACACCAAGAGACACTCATTAATGACATGTAGATTTGCCTCCCCCTTGCTCAGCACTTCCGCCAGCACCCAGTTTTAGACATGCAGAGCACTTCGTCCATTCTCTAATCTTGTTTATCTCAAAAGGTATAAATATTGTAGCCCAAGTATTTTTCAAAGAATTGCCTTTTGCCTCTATTTTTTTAACTATTATTGCTGCAAGACAAAATGCCCTAAATGCATTGTCTTTATTATTATTTTCAAGGCTTTGCCAAATGAAGGTGCTCCAACATCAGACCTTCTGAATTCATTCCATTCCGGTACAGAATATAAGTTGTTTTTTTTTAATTTATTTTATTATTTTTTTTTAGCGTTTTTATTTTAATTTTGAGAGACATAGAGACAGAGAGTGAGCAAGGGAAGGGCAGAGAGAGAGGGAGATACAGAATGTGAAGCAGGCCTCAGGCTCTGAGCCGTCAGCACAGAGCCCGACGCGGGGCTCAAACTCACAGACCGTGAGATCATGACCTGAGCTGAAGTCGGCCGCTTAACCGACTGAGCCACCCAGGCACCCCAGAATATAAGTTTTTAATAAAGTAAGAGTTTCATCAAGAAATTCTTCCCACAATTTAATGTACCCGAGGTGCAATTACAATAATTCAAAATTAAATTTTAAATTTAGTTTGTTCTAATATGCTTTATTTTTTCTGCTTTTCCCTTGCTTTTTATAGAGATAGTTTTTAATGCTTTCCTCTTCACAAGCGCTTTTCTCAATTATTAAAATTCACCAAAAGCTTCAAATCTGAAGTTTTTGACGTTTCACCCTTTGAATATACTAATTTTTAAAAAATCCCAACTGATTTTGAACAAAATACAACCAAAATTTATCAAAATCTTTTATAGAAAGTTCAAGGCCATACGTTGATTTACAAAGTCCTTCTTCAAAGGCGCATGCATACCTAAACTATGGCTCATGGTTGGCAGCAAAGAGAGAAAGCAGCTTCTACCATCTAAAATATGTTTTGGTATTCATCAAATTCATTAGCTTTGATAAATACAAAAAATGCTTCATCATAAAAATTTTGTCACTCAGTTATAACAACTGTGATGATGTGTAAATATTTGTAAATTTGGACAAGTACAGTTTCTGTTTTGATTAGTAAAATATTGCAGCTTGGTTGGATGGAATTATAAATTATACGTGCATCACAATCAACCACGAGTACATTTATGCCCCTTAAGTTTCTTAACTTACTAAAAAGCATTGTTTTTATGATACGTGGCCCCACCAAAATTTATATATGTCATTATCAGCATAAAAATTTTATCTCTAATGTTAACCTCATATCTGAATTTATAATAGCATTTACAATACTGTTCCCTTCCACAGAATGAACTTCTGAAAGTTGATTCTATGAAGCAGATGAAAAAACACAAACACTATTGGAATTAAATGGCTTCTGCTCGAAGGCTCTCTTGACGTTAATACAAATCAGCCTTCACATATCAACAAAGCTCTTCTGGTAATGGCATGAAGACATTAGTAAATGTCGTTTAATATATAAGCAAAAACTTTGGGATTGAAAATGAGCAAAATTAACCTAGAATGACCATTTTTTGATCTAAATGAAAAGTCATCATTGCCAGAGTGATGTGTTAAAGCACCTTCTGCCTCTGCAGGTGTGACATTGTATCCTGAGGCTTGGTCTTCTGAAAATGACTACCTATTCGTGAAGCAGATGCGGATGCTTCTTCATGAAGTAAAGAACTAACTTCTGACTTTCACGTGGTCATTAATACATGGGCCTCATGGTGGGTGGTGAATATTGACAAACATTTTAGGGCAAGTTATACATTCACCACCAACTTACTTAAGAAGCAGAATTTGATTACTTCATTTTCCATTAAACACAGACTGCCATTTTTTAAGATTTCTGCTAGCAGGAGTATTCATCAAAGACAAATAAGTAGTTGTTGCCACATAACCACAGAGTAAACGACAACGCAAGAGCATTCAGCCTACTTCCTACATTCCCCATGGCAGGGCAGCTCAACCTCTTCTTCCCACGTACACTTTTGAATTCCTATCCCATAATTTCCTATATTTCCCAATATGGCCTGCAAGATGCCTGTGGCTTCACGCGTCTTGCAGGCCATAGCACTGTACAAGCGTCCAGTACACCAAGTGCCCGATGAGGGCAGCGACATTGAATAATTGTCCCACCTCCCTCTGCACTGGACAGAGTTAGCTGTCCCTGGCCAATCGTATCTGAGTAAACTTGGTTTTATCAACAAACACCCTGTGCGCTGTCCTTGAAAGAGAGCTGCTAGTTAGATGGCATCGGAAATGGTTGTTGCTAGTCATCTTTCAGATTAACCGCTTGTTCGAGTGTAAATTGCATTGACTGCATGCATGCATCACAGACTCCCAGATGAGATAAGGCAGAAGCTGGAAGCATAAAGTCTTTAATAGATGTTGGCACATATTACAGGTATACCTTGTTTTATTGTGCCCCACAGAGAGGAGTGTTTTATAAACGAAAGGTCTGTGACAACCCTGCCTTGAGACATTCTATCCGCGCCATTTTTCCAACAGCATTTGCTTACTTCATGTCTTTGTGTCACATTTTGGTAAGTCTCACGATATTTTAAACTCTTTCATTATTATTACATTTGTTATTGTGATCTGCGATTACTGTGGTCAAGATCAATGATCATCGATGTTACTACTGTAATTATTTGGGGGCGCCATGACCTACAGCCATGTAAGATGGCAAACTTAATTGATAAATGTTGTGTATGTTCTGACTGCTTTGCCAACAAGCCATTCCTCCCTCCATCTCTCTCCATCTCCTCAGGCCTCCTTATACCCTGCACAACAACGTCGATATTAGGACAATAAATAACCCCACAATGGCCTCAAAGTGTTCACGTGAAAGGAAGAGTCAACCGATGGGGTAAACTTCATTGTTGTTTTATGTTAAGAAGTTGCCACAGCCACCCATGACACCGTGAGCAGTCAGCAGATCAATATCAAGGCAAGACCCTCCTCCAGCACCAAGATTATGACTCACTGAAAGCTCAGATGACGATTAGCATTTCTTAGCAATAAAATATTTTTTAATTAAGGTACGTATGTTGGTTTTTTTAGACATAATGCTATTGAGCACTTAATAGACTACAGGATACGTACACATAACTTTCATATACACCAAGAAACTAAAATTTTCATTTGCCTCCCTTTCCTGTGATATTCACCTCCATGCCATCATTGGGAACAGAGCCTGCATGGTCTCCGAAGTATGCCTGTCTTGTTACCTAAGTCACTAATCTGTTACTGTTCTGACACCTACTTGTTTTCGTCTTGCACTGACATGGGTTCTTTTTTTTAATAGCAAAGAGGTGTTGAGGTAACGGGGGACAGAAGACCCAAATCCAGATGATGAATGCAGCATTAGTGAATTCCAGGAGACCTGCCAACCGACCAGCAGGCAGAACTAGCATTTTATCCCTATTAAAAGACTGCTAATCTACACAGTGATTGGTGTGAGCAGCCTCCAGAAGCAGCCAGAAGTTGGTCCTCTACGTTTAAAGGTTATTTGGCTACTGGACACTCTGCCCACTAAATAGTTAGGAAAAGGTATAAAGAGAAAAATATTGGGAAGAACAGAAAAAAAAACATTTTTTAACTTGTCTAAAGTAAAAAATTAAATCATCCCCTTCACTGAATGTTATTTTCCAAGATAAGGCTTGTCTGAAAGTGCTGTTGTGCCAAAAACCCTGTGCCAAGGATGAAAAGTTTTGTTACACATGTAAGAAAAATGTGTAGAAAGGTTAGCCTTCCAGAAATGTGGCTAAAAATACTCAGAATCATGGACTATTAGAACTGAGGCAGATTTTGGAAGTCCTCTTATTCATTCCCTTTGCTGTACAGAGGAGGAAACTGAGTCCCAAAGAGGTCAATAGTTATCCCGTGTTCCAGATCTGGATCCGGGCCGTCCGTTTTCCCACACCGGTCAGCCAATGATGCTACGGTTAGATCAAAAGCACACATTCAAGTCACTCAGCTTCCCAAGTAGAAGAGGCGGATACCCCCTTAAACACTAATGAGCAATAAACGTCCTTCAGAGCTTCTGGAGAAATAGAATATAAAGATGTGAATCAACATTTGGAACATAATGAAAACACGCAAGTTTTGCCCTGAGTGTTTTCCAATAAGAATGCCACAAAACTGAGAATTTTTAATACATATTGCAAATCACATAATTTTCCTTCAATCCCTATCTTGATTTCTCCAGAATAAACTCCGTGGACTCCAAATTACTGTCATCATTTCTAGTGTTCGTTATTGCTTTTAAAATCCTAGACAGAGATTTTGTTCACGGTGGGTGTCCTCTACCAAGACTGACAGCCAAAAAGGGGCTTGGGGAGAGGAGCAAAGTAGATTTAACATTTCTTAAAAACATAGTCTTTATATATAAGCTATTGATTCCAAAAGGGACTTACATTTTTGATGGATGGGTGAGTGGGTGTGTGGGTGCATGTGTGGGAGAGTGTGTGGAGGGGTGGAAGGGTGTGGGAGTTGTGGTTGTAGTGTGGGGGGGTGGAGGTACATGTTCAAAAGTTGCTAAACAGCACTGTAGTGTCCCGCCTAAGAGCAGTGTCTGGAGCCAGAATGTCTGAGTTTAAATCCCAGCTCCATAACTTCTAGCTGCGTGATCCTCAGCAAGGTACTTAAGGCCTGTTATGTGCTGAAGTTTCCTCGTCCATAACACGGGCATAATAAGAGATCTTAGCTCAACCAGTTGCTGTGAGGATTAGATGAGTTAATGTACATACAGCCTGCAGAACATTCTCTGGCATACAGCAAACATGTAATTAAACGTTAACTGTTGCTAGCCAGAGGTCACCCATCTGGCAACCACAGTTGTCTGGGATAACACCCAAGGAAACCTTCTGCAAAACCTGGGCACTACAGCCTGGCCGCTTAAGTCACAGACGGCTGTCGGCTGATTTTACACTAAATTCTAGCAAATCTATCTGCTCCCTTGTACAGGAATGACAAGTCTTTCTCCCGATGCCGGCTGCCAGTCCTTGAAGCAGCTCCGTAGGCACGCGTACAAGCAATGTTTGCGGAGCACCCAGCATCTCCATAGCATGGTGGGAAGGCCAGACAGCTACCTGCACCAGGAGCTCGCCATCTGGTAGGGGAGACAAGCCATACACAGATACTTTGGTGGCAACACAAGAGTTTGAGAATTGTGTGCAAGAGAAGCACCAGGCTGGGTGTGACCCAATTTAACCAGCCCCTTCTGGCGTGGGGGAGATCCAGGGGAACACAGTAGACAGCGAGCTCTGCCTACGCACAGAGAGGGGGCACCCTGCCCTCACCAAGATTCATTGCCACCAGGCTGCCAAAAATGAAAAAACAATGATTTTTAAAGGAAGGCTTAAATACACAAATCTCTGTGCAAAACCCAAATAATTACATAAGCCCACAGACCATAAAACCCGGTATCACAGACAAGGCTACATTGATTCACCACTGGGTTCCTTTATGGCTGCCTCCTGGCGGGGCTGTGCTGGGCCTCCCGGAGCCCTGGGATTTCTTCCCACTGTTGGAGCTCCGAGGCCCTGGCTCGGTGACTCACCAAGTCACTCTGCCCTGCCCCGGCTCTTCCAGAAGACCGCCGACGCCTGCCGTGGATGCACATTTTCTAAACTCTCGACTCGTTCCTTTAGTAACTCTTAATGTCAATTTATCCAGCACAGTCTGTGCAGCAATTTATGACTGAGTAGGAGGCAGAGCAAAGTTGAGCAAAGCAGGATGAGTCAGCTTTCCCAAGGCTCACTTCTATTAGCTCCCTCTAGACTGAGAGAGGGACTCTGAGAAGGTCTTCAAACTCACGTTGAAAGTGAGGACTTCCACCTAGTTGTCCTCACATGGTCCAGCCACTTTCTAGGGGACATTATGTCTGGCAGCAGGAGAGTGTGTGACGGTCATTTTCCCATCGAATGGTTGGTGAGAGCTACCAGACCCAGCCTCCACGGGGCCCCTGCAAGGAGCGGCCCTGCCATCCGCAAAATCTCGCCTTCATTTCTAAGGGGCATCAGGCAACAGGCTTGCACTTGGAGCCGGGAGGACCATTTCTCAGTAGCCTGGGCCCAGAGGCTAATCTGAGACTGAGCTTAAAAACTGACTATGAGTTGGCATGAATGTGATAAAAAAGGCCCCAGACCCGTGGCTCTGGTTAGTCAGCACTCATGCTCATGTATGTCCAGGAAGTCTCCAGGGCTTTTCACTGTCACCACTAAAGGGGAGACATTGCAGGTACCACTGCTCCCATGAAACTTGGTCCTAAGATCTCTGAAAACACGACAGGAATGAAGGAAGCCCGTGTGGGGTGGGGTAAGTGCTGTAGGACAAGTGCTGTCATTTCAAAGGAATTTGGGGTGTAAAGAGAGGAAGACGTGGGCCCACCTTCAGAAGCCCCTTTGTTTCAGGAAACCCACTCAAGGGGCCATTTGCCCACGTAAGCATGAAACTGAGACATAAACATAGTTGGAGAAGAAAGAGGCTTTTGAGACACTGCTGTGCCTGAAACGCTCTGTATGATCATGAAAAGTATTGTCTATATACTTTTTTTCTATATACACACATCCACTGTATGTATTTAGTTGCCTTTGGAGAAATTTTATTTCATTTTACCTTTTAAGAACAGATGGAGGCATCTTTGTGCAGGAAAACTGCTGTTTGTTCTCGGGAGGATGTGTATGTTTTTGTCGGATCAGGGCTGCTGGGGAATTTGGGCACAAGGGTCTGAAGCTGGAGGAGATGCTTTCAAGAGAGAGAAGATGAAAACCCGATACCAACAACGCAGCTCCAGAGACCTCGAAGAGGCTCCGTGCTCTGTGTGTGGGGCTGACGGGTCCTGTGTCCTGGGAGTGGTACCTCTGAGAGCCTCAGAGATGACCCTCGGGGAAGACATAGATATTCTCACCAGGGACATCATCGTGATGGCTGGCCGGGAGCTGTGGAAGATTCCTGAGCTGTATGCATCGACCAGGGAAGCCAGAGCATCGGGAGACAACGCCCTGGGCAAAGACACGGAACACATCGTCCAGGGCTGTGCACCTTGACCTCAGGAACCTGAGAGGGAGAAAAAGAACCTGAGAGGTGATTTCTGAGCAAATTCTGGAATGCCAGCTTGGAGCACTCAGAAATCATCACACTCTTTAAGGGATGTGGAGTTTCTGCCGGCAACATGAAGGCCAAAGATTAACATATGTGCTCCCAGGCTGGTGAGACTTTCACCAACCCTCTTCTCTGTGATAAGACACAACATATTTAGAAAACCGTTCTATTCCCAGTTCTACTACTAATACCACATGGCTTTGGTTAAGCTGCCTTAGTTACTTGAGGTTTGTTTTCTTAGTTATCACCGGATGACGTTTGCCCACTTGCCCTGGAGCCTAAAGACGACACGGACGGGATTGCGTTTAGGTAAGAAGGATCTGCCGATGAGGCGCCCCTGGAAACGGTCCCAGTGGAGACACAGGGGCCCAAATGAGAGGTATAAGAGATCCGTGTGAAAGGAAAATAAAGGTAGAAACAGCAACTGAAGCCATCTTAGCTTGAATTCTCCCAGAGGCAGACTCTGCCAAAGGGTTTGAACAGAAGTAGTTTATGTAGAAGTTTCAAGCAGCAACTGCAGAGAAGTAGGGAAGTGAGACAGAGAAAGTTGCTCATAAAGTGTGCATATTGAACCACCTGAAACAGTGGGCAGCCAGGTTTTCTCACACGAAAAGGCTAAGAAACTGTGCAAAATACATGTCTCAAAGCTGTTCCCCCCCCATCAAATGACAGAGCTGGAGTAGTTATACATCAACTTCTGTCTGTCATTGCTGAGGGCAGCTCCCCCGGTGGGGGCTGTTAATTCTCTAGGCCTTTGGTTTGCTGGGCAAGCAGGCAGCCTTCTGCATTTGAAGAAATAAAATAATAAAATAAAATAAAATAAAATAAAATAAAATAAAATAAAATAAAATAAAATAAAATAAAGTAAAACAATAAAATTAAAAATTAAAAGGTCTGTGGTGCCGAGCAGATACTGAGAGTTAAAAGTCATCCTGCAGAACACTATCGAAATGGTAGGGTCCCAGGTGTGTGAGCAAGGCTCTGACAGTCTGTTGTGCCACCTGGCCTTGTGTTTCTTCAAGGTGGTGTGACTGGTCACAACTTTCTAAAGAAACGCTTACAATGGGAAGTCACAGCCCCTTCTGCTACCGTCGGTTCCAAAGCTGAGATTGACATTTCGTCATCTCCATGTCTAGACTCCATTCTAGATTCTCCTTATCTTCAGGCAGCTCACCGGGCTAAGTTGCTCAGCCAGCCAGTGTGCCCAGTTAGGTTGTTTACCTAACCAGGTAACCCAGCCCTTTCTTTCTAGTATGTCTAAGTCCCTGGCCATCAAGCTCTTGTCAGGCTATGGTTGCTTCCGTTGCCCATTTATAATTATTTTTTGGTAATAAAAACACCAAGAAACAACCCAGGGAATTCCAGACATACATTTTTCTTCCCCTGTTATGGAGCAGCAACTGTCCTCAAGATAAGCAGGGTCATTACCACTGTCAGTATGACAACTTCTTTCTTTGCCTACTGGTCTATTTACATGAGGAACTCGAAGTGAACCAGTAGCAGCCAGAACCTTGGATTTAGGAGATCCCTTACTGCATCCACTGGCAGAACATCCCTCCCTTGGACCAGGACCTCTAATCCAGCTGAGCCCAAAGTTACAGGGGATGGAAGCACCACTTCCCCCAAGTGGGTTGCTGAAAGTAATGGCAAAAAGTAATGGTTCCTACTTCAACCGCTTGGTTCCTAGACCCATCTAGTTTAAGTACGAGAAAAATATCACTGTCATTGGCTTCATGTTTTTATTCTACCTTGAAGGACAATGTATAAACCTCTCTGGTACCATCTCCAAGCTAGCAACAGATCTGCACCTTTAAGAGACCATCCCAGTGCGCTACTGAATGATGTGAAGCACAATAGAACCAGTGGCTCTCAAGGTCATGTGTCCATTTTCACTTTCCTTCACTGGTCCGAAGTGACATAATAAATAAGAAAGACTGGGAACCAGTGGTGCTGGCAGTAGCACTAAAGGCAAGAAAGGAAAACACAGACTTGGAATATGTACTAATTCCAATAGGATGACTCAGTATTCCTTCCAGGATGGAAGAGTTCTAAGGCAATGAACTTGCAGTTGTTGGCTGGTTGGTCTTCTTGTAGGTGATTCCTTATCAGCCTCAGCTGCTGACAGCTCTGACATTCACCAGTGACAGTAGGTAGATCACCTTGTGATGATGTCCGTGTTCTTGGACCTATGTGCAGCCTCAGTTTCCACCTCCATGAATACTAAGTTCGCAGCACTGTAATGCAAGAATGGAGGTGACCAAGGAGAGAGGCTGGCTTATTTTCACTGGATGAATCATCCTATGCACTCAGTTGTTCTGGGCTTCCCGTGTGGAGGATGCTTCTTGAATTGGTCACTGGGGTGAACACAAAGATCCTCACACTCCCCTAGGTGTATCCACACTTCTTCTCTAGACCTCCTTGTCTCTGAGCTTCCAATCTTTCTTACCCTAAGCCCCTGACCAAAAAGCTAAATCATTCACCACTGCTCATTAATCCAAGTATGTCCTTACCTCAAACTACTTCACCCCCCATATAAAGTTGAATGCCAGGTGCGATGTTCTAAGCTCTGCTCACTGGGAAAACTTTCTCATCCCCCCACCCTGTCTTCCAGAGGCATCTGTGAGTGGAGCTGGAATACAGCAGCATATCAAATGTAACCACATATCGAGCTGACCCATTTATGAACGAGACCCAAGATTTTTCTCTATTGATCATCTGGTCACAGGGGAGCATCAACAAAGCCATTGGGGAGGCATTGGTGCAAGAGAGATAGGTGCACAAGAAACTGGACCATTCATTCTGATAACTTATTTGTGTTTTCCAGACGTACTCATATCCCGTATGTAATATTCCCATGGTATGATGAATTGCTGCTGCACCTGCCTGATTTGGCAAGTCCAAAAAGATCCAGGACATGATGGAAATCTCCAATCACTTGCTGTCCCGTGTTAAATGTTCAGGCTCTACCAAGGCCCAGTAGCACACCAAGAGCTACTTTTCGAATGATGAATAACTCTCTGCCGCAGATGGTATGGTCTCACTTTAGAAGCCAAGGATTCTGTTCTTCAACTCTCCTATCAGAGCTTGCCAGAAACACTGTAGAACATTCTGGTCTACCATAGCAACACTATAAAGCATCATATATGTTTCCAGACAACTGGACCTCACAAATCTTCCCAGTATTCCAGATCTTGGATTTTTTGAGGTTTACTTCCCATGTTATGATGCACACATGTCTTAACAGAGCATCCAAAGTATTTATCATCTATTTTTCCAGATCTAAATCAACATGATATTGGCAAAATAGTGGACCTATCTGATGTCCTGAAGAGTGCTTAGATAATCAAGGCACATTTGGATCATATTATAACAAAGAATGTAAGATAGAACACAGGGCTGAGGCATGGCCATGAATGTACATTGCTATCTATTCCAAGTAAATGTAAACTGCTTCAGCACTTCCTTCTTGCTATGGATTGAAAAACATGCAATTTCCATACGAGTGACTTCATACTAAGTGCCAGAAGCTGCACTGGTTTCTTCAAGTAAAGATACAACAAACACACAACAACTATAATTGGAGCTCCTTCTTGATTAAATTTGCTGCAGTCCATTGTTGGAGAGGGTTGGATTAAACAAAGAGATGATCCGGACAGCCATCCCTATATATCTCTAAGGATGGCACCGATTTCTTCCAAGTCACCAGGATGAGATTTTTCTTCTGAGTTATTATCTGGGCTAGAGACGGGGAAATTAGGAAGGGGTGGCAATGTCAGAGTTCTGCACTTGGCCTTTCCTATGGGTCAGAGAACCACAGGTAAGAGAGAAAATCTGAAGCCTCTGTTTGCTTTTTAGGCAACCATTTAGGGGACTTGGGGACCAGAGAAATGACCACAGTTGGGCAGTGAACTCTAGACCAACTACAACATGGACTTGGACCAGGACTCCATTTGTCACCAGATCTCCAAATGCTTCAAATCTAACATCTAATATAAAGACAGATCGGATCTCCTAGTGTTGTGAGTTACATTACCTAGAAATGAAACCGGAGAAAGATACATGTGTATAAGAAGCATATCAGGGAGTGACTTTGGAGACAATACCCATGAGGGAATGAGGACGCAGACTTGGGCAGAGGAAGAAGGTAGACAGTAATTCAGTTGCAAGGGACCCCATCTGATGCTGTGGAGGGCTCTGAAGCTGGGATAGCCTTTCACAGATATCTCAAATTAAGGCCAGGTAGCCTAGCCTTTGACCTAGCACTTGGACCAGTCATTAAATGCAGGCTTTTCCCAAGGAGCGGCTTAGCTATCAACCATCAGCAGCCAACTCGCCTAGCAGCTACAAAGATGACCCTTCTTCAGTCCTGAAGGAAATTCTGGGACACACGCTACAGCATCCACTTTTGTCCAACCCTCGCACTGCTTGGATCCATTTGATTCGTATAGTCAGTTTACCCCTTCCAAGAATATCTCCTTTAGGAGTCTGAATGTAATAGGACAAATTATAGCCCCAACTGCTGCAGCTGATCTCAGGCCCTAAAATGATACTCACCCTCTCCTTCTTCTAGCAACCACGCTCCATTTCCCTCACTGTATACTAGCATGTCTGCTCTTCCCGTGACTCACCTGATGGAGTGAACCAGAACCTATCTGAATCCCTGATCACCAAGCCTTCTTAGGCAATGGCGGCAGCCTTTATTCACTTACTATTAAACTTGGGCAAGGTCTGCCAAGCCTATGGCCCTGCTTGGACCTGCTTTAGAGCCCTTTCTGCTCTGGACCCCACTCAAAGCTGGAAACTCTCCATGTCCTTCAGCAAATGGGCCCAAGTATTATGTCAAGTACGGAATATGCTGTCTCCAAAAACCCAAAAGGCCAACCCAACATTGTGCTACATTTTTACCAGGGGAGGGAACAAGAAGAAATAATATTTTCTTTACTTTGGAAAGAAACCTCAACCTGCCTCAGACCAATAGCCTCTAAAGCTACATTGACAAGGTGGCCCTCTGATTGGGTTTATCTTTCACCATCTGGAGGGCATGTGTTCTACCAAGGCCTCCAACATACTTGTCACTTCTTGGTCATTAGTTCAATTAACATGATGCCATCAGTATAGGAGACCACTGTAATGTTTTACAGAATTTCCAGATGGTCTGGGCCCCTTTGACTATAATAAGGCAGAGGCCGTGAGTTAACACAAAAGCTAGAGAAAGACTAAATGTATACTGCTATTTGTCCCACATGAACGCGAACTGCTTCTAGCACTCTTTCTTAATAGAATAGAAGACACGTGCCAGATGAATGAGCATATGCCCTGAGCCGGAGGCCATATTAATCTACTCTAGTAATGATGTCAGCAAGGCAACTGCAATTAGATCTTCTCCTTAGCTGAACTGGTAGAAATCCACTCCTCGGATGCATGTGGTTTCATAGGAGGCCAACTAGTGAAATAAACGTGCATATGAAAGGGACAACTACCCATGCGTCCCATAAATCTTTAAGAGTGGCACTGATCTGCACCATTTTCTCCAAGATACAATGTGATTTTTGTTTTACTACCTTTGAGGCAAGGATGCAGATTCAGAGGTTTCCACTGGGCCCTCCCACTGTATTAGCTCCTACCACACACTCCTAGGCTCAGATGTGGGAATTTTTCCATCTACCAAGTATGTCCAGTTCAAATATGTAGTCAAGAATCGGAAAAATGACCACAAGGTAGGTCCTTGGCCCTCGTGGGACTACTGTGAAATAAAGCCTGGCCAGGACTCCATTTACTATCTGGCCTCCATATGTCCCTGCTCTAACAAGGTGGCCCTGATAATAATGCTTCAGTTGCTAGATTACTGGATTATAATTACTGGGACCTTACGGCCAACAGTCCTTGAAATGCCTGGTTATTCCCCTTGTCCCAGCGTATAATTACCCAAGTAAATGCCCAGAGGTTCCTTTGGGGAAGGACTGGGAAACCCACGACCATATACATTTGCTGTAGTGTTGCAGGACTGTTCCTCTGAGGATCTGCCTCTCCTTCGTGAATGGGTTCTCGTCCTGAAAACTGGTTCAGATGAGGCAATGGAGCAAGGAATTACGATGTTTTAAGGCAGGTGCGTTTAGCCTTCTGATAATCTATACGTGATTTCTTTCACTTGCTTCAACTGAACAATACTCTTGTTGGCAGCGCACCTATCTTGCTCCAGGACACTATGTTCCATGACTCATTTCATGGCCCTCTAAGCACCAGAACCCCAAGGCAGCTATTCCAATCTTTTGCTCATAAAGAACGTTGCACCACCTGGAGTCTATTATTCAGGATTTTAGGATCCCCATTACTTTCTAGGGTCCCAGGTTTTTCACGGAATCACCCAGCAACCTGGCTGGGTGGCTCTCACCAGTGTGTTCCTTACCTTTTTGGGTGTCCTCTGGGCCTTCCTGTGGACTAAAGTGGGCTGGTAGGCTTTCTACCCTTGCATAGTGTTTCAACTTTATCATGCCCACTACTCTTAAGTCTTCCGGTCTTAGAGAGTAGAAGAGGTTCACTGTCTGCAGTGGCAATTCTGGAATTTCTATTTTACTTTGTGTGGGCCATCACTTTTTTCAAGAGTAGCATGTTAATATATTAAATTCTGTATCCTACCATATGGATAAATTCTCAGAAATCAGAATGCTACCCATCAGTAAATTCTTCATTTCCAAGTTTTGCTCTGCCACCCTTGATCCATTGCCCTCAGGATCTAGTCCCAGATAGTCTCCCTTGGCTCTGGCCAGTGAATGTTGGCTAAGACCTGCAGCTCCTTCCATCAGTACCTTTCCTCTTTAAACAGAACCAATGGTTGTGCAGCCAGTTAGGATGTAACTGATTATTTGGCTTGGTGGAGAGGTAGGAGCAGACCCTGAGGGAGGTGTATGTTGTATTGTAAGACAGAGGCCTTTTCATTTTCTTTAAGTAAAAGCTGGGGGTGGGCTAATAGACTTTAACAGAGAGGATCGGGGTACTTCTGTAGGACCAGTAGGTTCAGAGATATCTAAGAATTGAAGAATCTTAAGTGCGTCAACCCAGATGTCCTTATTCTAAGTTTGAGGGTCCCACTCACTCCAGCCTGGACCTTGACCCTGATGTGCCAGAATTGCCAGATTCCAAATTCAACTTTATATAAAGCTCCAAAACCCCTATAATTAATGCCTGGGCCTGCTCCTTAGCTTTTTCTACCTTCCTGCTGCAGGAGATAAGAGTCCAGCATATCTCTACATGCCGGAAGAAAGCCTTCGAGCTTTGCCACATCACGTTAAATTAATGGTTACCCTCAGCCTTTGATTTTCTTTCTTTAATTGACAGCACCTAATAAAAGTTATCCAATTTCATTGGCCTGATAGTCACGACTTCTCCAGGACCTCTCAAATGCCCACGATGTGGCTCCCACCAGTGCGTTCCCTTCTGTCAACATTCCAGTATCCTATCCCAATTCGTGAGTGAAAGTTTCAGCAATTTTCCTGCGACAACCCCCAGGAACTCTCTAAACCCCTTAACACCAGTGATGGGCCCCTCCCCGCCAGTCACCCTGTAGGAAATCCAGCTCTAAAGCCCCACTTCTAGTTCTAATTGTCTTGGGTTGAGTTGCTTATGAAATGACTCTGAGATGAGGATTTTTGTGCAGGAAGTTCCGTGGGGAATGTTGTAGAACAGCTAAAAGAGAGAGTCGGATCAGGCACTATGATGCAATTGCAATGAAAGCCTCAGCTCTGGCCCTTCAGAACCGACTTCACATGAGTCAAGGAGGCTAGGCCTTTGTACCCCACCCTGACCAGTCAGCGGTTGTGGGAGGCCCAGAGAGAGGTATAACTTTGGGTGAGATGCTTCCTTTACACTGAAGACAAGTCCCAGAGAGCCATCAGCAGCTGACGCTCCCAACAGCTAGGAGAATGGGTGTCTCGACCCTGAATGGGGCATGTGGGTGACAAACAGCATCCTCTACAGACCAGGGTAAGTGGTCTAAAAGCCAACTGGATCAGAACTGACCATAAACAATGCTAATGAAGGGAATCTTGAAACGTTATGTTTTGTAAGCAGTTCAAAAAACATACAAGGGCCTATTACTTGTCCCCAATCAGAAAAGTCTACAACTGTTCAAAATTGTCTTCCTTGGATTACTAAACAGTGACAAAATAGACCTTCCAAATATTAGCGACCTGGGTTTCCAAATCTCACTCAATAGATTCATGCCTTAATAAATATCACAAACCAATAATTACATCAATTGCATAGTATGTCCAAAGGAAGTAAGTGCTATGAAAAGGAAAGAACAAAAAGAACAGAACAGGATACGGGCATTCAGGAGTTAGAGGAAAGGAGTACAGTGCAGTCTGCAGAACAAAGAGAATGGTCATGATAGACCTCATTGTGAACATGAGTTTGGAAAAAGGACTAGAGGTGAAGTCAGGGAGTGAGCAGTGCTGGTATCTGAGGAAAGAACACTGCAGGCTGAGCGAGCAGCCAGTGCAAAGGCCCTATGGCAGGAGTATGTCTCATTGATTGAGGAGCAGTAAGAATGCCAGTATGGCCAGAGGGGAAAAAGTAACAAGAAAAGTGGTAGGATAGAGGCTTGGAGGGGTCACTGGAGGGCAAAAAGAGGTGGAGGGGGGAGGGTTGGTAGTCTCTGGCAAAGGACCTGAGGCAAGAGACTTGAGTAAAGGCATTCATTGCCTTCAACCAGACTCTATTAATAAATAACTCTGGGGAAGAATTTACCACTCTACTTACACCAACTTTACAAGATCAGTGATCTGACAGCTTTCTAATACATTTCCCATTTGGATAAACAATCTCATGCCCTACTTTAATATATCATTTTAAATTCAAAAGAAATTAAGTATCATGACTGAAAGCAAATCAAAGCAATGAAATAAAACACACCTTTGTTTCCAAACTACATATACCTCCTGGATGTTCTGATATGGCCTCTCTCGACCCGATCCCATTTCTTTCCCCAGAGCAATATTACTTTTCCAGCGCATCCCCTTAGAGACCACCTGATGAGTCTCAATGGGATCCAAACGTGAAAACCCTATCCTCCATACTTTGTAGGCTATCCCTCAGACTGTCACTTAACCACAAGTTAGGGCTACTTAGTAGTAATCTACTAAATGAGTTATGGATACAAACTGAAAAATGGAATTCATAAACCAAAATTAACATGTGACTGCAATTTACTGGGGCCACTCATTCAATATTCTCCTAAGAAGTCTGGCAGCCACACAGTGTTTGGCAACAAAAGTACATGGGTAAAGATTTGTAATTTCCACAATTTTCTGAAAGAACTCTCTGCTACTAGTGCATGGTAAGGGTTGTCTTCAGTTGGTTAGAGCTACTACTATTTTTTTTTTACTATTTTTATTTTAGAGAGAAAGAGCATGTGAGTGGGAGGGAGAGAGAGAGAGAAAAAGAGAGAGAGAGGGAGTTGAAAGAGAGAGACAATCCTAAGACTCAGTGCAGAGCCTGATGCGGGGCTGATCCCATGACCTTGGGATCATGACCTGAGCTGAAATCAACAGCCAGATGCTCAACTGACTGAGCCACCCAGGCTCCCCTACTATTCTTGATTTACAATTATTATAAATTATAGTTAGTCTACCTGCATCATTATCAATGTACTTTGTCATGAATGATTTGGTGTATTTGCAAAAAAAAAAAATCTATAATTTTCCAAAACCTAGAGTCAATAGCATGAATACATTGCAAATTAAACTCAGGCTACATCAAACTGAAAACTTTTGCACAGTGAGAGAAACTATCAGCAAAACGAAAAGGCTCCCTAGCGAATGGGAGAAGAGTTTGCAAATGATATATCTGATCGGAGTTGATATCCAAAATATATAAAGAACTCCTACAACTTAACACCAAAAAATAAACAATCCAATTAAAAGGTGGGCAGAGGATCTGAACAGACATTTTTCCAAAGAAGACATGCAGATGGCCAAGAGACACACGAAAAGATGCTCTACGTTACTAATCATCAGGGAAATGCAAATCAAAGCCACAACGAGATACCACCTCACTCCTATTAGAACGGCTACCATCAAAAAGACAAGAGTTAAAAAAAAAAAAAAAGACAAGAGCTGATAAGCGCTGAGGGGGATGTGGAGAAAAGGGAACCCTTGCGCACTGTGGTGGAAATGCAGCCACTAAGGAACACGATATTAAAGTTCTTCAAAAAATGAAAAATAGAACTACCATATGATCCAGCAATCCCACTTTGGGGTATGTCTCCAAAGGAAATGAAAACAGGAACTCGAAGAAATATCTGCACATTTATGTTCATTGCAGCATTATTCACAAGAGCCAAGATACGGAAACGACCATTTATCCTCGACAGATGA
Source organism: Paguma larvata (assembly GCA_030068075.1). NCBI lineage: Eukaryota > Metazoa > Chordata > Mammalia > Carnivora > Viverridae > Paguma > Paguma larvata. The sequence goes on from CM057839.1 coordinate 67,226,951, forward strand.
GTGGATAAAAAAGATTCTTGGGGCATCTGGGTGGCTCAGTCGGTTAAGCGTCCTACTTCGGCTCAGGTCATGATCTCAAAATTTGTGATTTCAAGCCCTGCATCCGGCTCTCTGTGCTGACAGCTCGGAGACTGGAGACTGCTTCGGATTCTGTGCCTACCTCTCTCTCTGCACCTCCCCTACTTGCTTTCTCTCTCTGTCTGTCAAAAACGAATAAACTTTAAAATAATTTTTAAAAAAGATTCTCTCTCGCTGTGTAATATATACAATGCCCTCATGTTCATCCAAGTTGTCACAGCAGAGTTTCCTTCTTTCTCATGGCTGACAAATATTCCAAAATACATACCGAGAGAGTGTGCTATTATTCAGCCATGAGAAAGAAGGAACCCCTGCCATCTGAGACAGCTTGGACGAATGCGAGGGCATTGTGCTAAGTGAAGCAAATCAGACAGAGAAAGATGGACACTATACGATGCCACCTATATGTGGAATCTAAGAAGGCCAGACGCAGAGAGAAACAGTCTAATGGTGGCTGCCAGGGGCTGGAGGATGGAGGAAATGGGGAGATGTTGGTCAAAGGGTACAGACTTTCAGTTATAAGATTAACAAGTTCTTGGGATCTAAAGTACAACATGGGGATTACAGCTAATAAAACCACATTATATATTTGAAGTTGCTAAGAAGTAGATTTTAAATGTTCTCACCACAGAGAAGAAACGGTAATTATGTAAAGTGATGGAGGTGTTAGCTAACGCTAGGGTGGTAATTAATCATTTTGCAATAATATAGAAGTATATCAAATCAACATACTGCACGCCTTAAACTTACGTAACGTTGCATGCCAGTTATATCCCAATAAAGCTGGAAAACAAAATAGAGCAGAAACGGCAAACACTTTTCTGCTCCATGCCCTGAGGTGCCAGAAGGGCCCTCCTGAGGCCCTCAGGTTCCCAGGGAGAGCTGGGTGGCACACGCCCAGGGCCAGCTGACTCTTTCAGAACTGCTTTTTAAAGAGCCATGGGGCAGAGGAGGATGGCAAGCAGCCAGCTTTCCAGGCCTAGGACCCCTGCGGGGGGCTTCTGGCATGAGCGAGATGAGAAGCCACCCTCCCACTTGCTCTACTCCTGTGAAAATGACACCCTGCCACGGGAAAACAGGAGAAAGGTAACAAGTCATGGGTGTGGGCTCTTTCTATCAAAAGAAGCAAAGAAAAACTCAATAGGCCCAACGCCCTCCGTAAATAATTCCTTACAGAAATCCTCACTTCCACACCAGCTCCCACAGGGCCCTCTGCCCCACTGGATGTCCAACAGACCCCTCTCCCAGGCTTGGCCCACACCAGTCCAGCCTCCTGATCGGGAAGTAGGTTTCACTAAAGAAGTCGAATGGAGCTCAGTTTCATTCCTCTCTCAGGCTGAGTCACCCACTTTTTTTGAGGCTATTTATAGGTTGATTAATAGATAATAATAATAATAATAATCCTGCCATTTGTAATTCTTGGCAACGACTTGCACCCAAATTTTCATCACGAACTGTTTTCCTGGAGCTTTGGAGAAAGGCCCGTGTGAAGAATAGGTTACTCATTTTTGTGAGCACGGAAACTGCTCTTACCGCAGCTCCTGAAGGAGCCTTGACTGCTGGTGGAGGGAAAGGTATATTAAGATGACACGGGGTTGGGGCCTGGGGAGGCACGCTTGACTTTGACCACTGCTAGAGAGCCTGAGCCCAGCGTCTTCACAAGCAGGCACCAAGGAGGAGGTGTCTCCACAGAAGAAGCCTGACCCAAGGGCAGCAATGTGAAAGAGAATCTCATTTAGAATTTCCAAGGCCACTGACATCAACAAATAACTCTCAGCTGCCTCCTACTCTTTTCAAAAACTAATCTAGTTTTTCTTAAGCTCTGATGAAAAAGTTGTTTTCCTAGCGGCCCTACATGACTGATGGGCAAGCCTCATCCTTTATACCTGCAGTGGAACACAACTGGCTCTCCTCAGACTAGAGAGGGCCCGGCAGTTAGGACAGACTGTCTTGCATGGTCTCCCCTCCTCCTGGAGGAGCTGTCACTGGCCCTCCTAGGGCTACCCTACAGGTTTGCATCTACAAAGTGCTCCAGGTAGTTGCTAAATTGAACTCTAATAAGTTTCCCCATCTTTCTCTGAAATTACTAAAGATCTTTCAATTCAAAAGCAAGCCTCGGGACTCTGAGACCCTAAGGCATTCCAAAGTTGGCTACCCAGGGTGGTCCTTGGACCTGCTGCTTCTCTTGGTAGCTTGTCAGATGTGCAAAATGCCAGGCCCCATTCTTGAGATGAAGGCTTCAACATTTGAATCTGAAGGGAGGATACAATTCAGCCCATACCACATGTTACCATGTCTAGCCATTGTGCTAAACCTGGGTTACAACCATGAAGGGGACAAACTTGGTCCTCAAGCAGTTTATAACTCCTCACTGGCCATATTCCCCTGATGTTTTGGTCACCCAGACCATGGTGTTTTCCCAGACCATGGCCTCTTACCCACCGTTAGGTCCTGCAGGTCTGAGAGTCTGTGCTGCCTGCACTGGCCACTTGCCCAGCCCACCCCTTGGCTGAGGAGAGTGGGTACACCCTGTGTAGATGCCCGCTAAAAAAAAGACCCCCTTCTGTTAAAACAAAAATTATCTATAGATGCTAAAATTTCTGGCTAAAAGTACGATGAAAAATAGTATACTTACATAGTCTAAATGTATCTCCCCATAAGATATTTATTAATCACAAGCAGAAAAGTGTAACCCGACAATGGGAAACTTGGCAGATGCGACACTAAACAAGTGACTAAGTTAACATCAGCCACAAAAGGACATGTCAACAACGTGCACCTCCTGATACGATGCATTAAGATATGATACAGTATCATTTCTGTAGTATTCCTGTCAAAAAATCATAGCCTCAATCTAATCGTGAGAAAGATACGAAAATTTCAAATTGAAGAGCATTCTAAAAAATAACTGGCCAGTATTCTTCAAAAGAGTCAAGGTCATGAAACACAAAGGAAGGCTGAGAAATTGTCAAAAATAAAAGAAGACAAGAGGCTTCCAGGGAAGATGGAAAAGCAGGAGCACCCTAATCTCATCTCATCCCACAAATACACCTAGATAACACCCACATTAGTGTAAATAACCCAGAAAACGACCTGAAGACTGGAGAACAGACGTCCCACAGCTGAATGTAAAGAGGAGGCCACATCAAGGATGGTAGGAGGGTGAGCCATGGTTGGGAGGTAAATGACCCCTCTGGACTGTCAACGGGAGGGAGCAACATGGCGGTGTGGAGAGGGGAGGGACTAGGCACTCTAGGCATGGGGAACCTACACGGGGGAAAATGAATCTCCATAACATTTGGCTGTGAGAGCCAGAGGGGTTTAACCTCATGAGTTCTTACAGATCATCAGGACTCAACACCTGGAACTTTAAAAACCAGTAGGCTCAGCTCTGGGAGAGGTGGAGGGCAAGAGTAAACTGAGCCCCCAACCTTAAAGAGACAGCACAATAAACAACCCCTCTGAAAGACAGCACAAAAGCAGCAGCTTGAAAAACATCTAGGGTATTAGAGAAGGAGATTTGTTTACTAATCTCAGAGCCTGTGCTGGAGGGGCAGGGATCACTGGGAGACTTCTACAAGAACGAAGGATCTGGTGGGTGCCATTTACCCCCTCTTATCCCCCAGTGTAGACACACAGACACTGTGGGAACCAGCACCAACACTCTCCACCTAACTTGCTTATACCACAGCCTCACCCCCAACGCACTTCTGCAGATCATCCCCCTCCAACCTGCCTAGCCTCAGGAGGAGTTTTCCCAGGCAGTTGCAGGACCTTGCTAGTACTAAGTGTCCTGCCCCCACATTCTCCTGTGCACCTGCCCCCTCCAGACCCCTCCAAAGTGATGCTACAAACCTGATAGTGTGTAAGAAGCCCTGAGAGAGGCCAGCACCTCTCCTAAGTAAGTGACTCTCTAGGGAGAGGGGAAGGTAACTACACACACCAGTAGGACTGCAGTTCCAGCAGTGGGCTGGGAGCAGACGTCTGGTCTGACTGCAGTCTCCACCAACAAAAGCTCCTCTGGGGACAACACAGGGGAAGTTCACTGCAGCTTGGTGCTACTGCATCTCTGGCAAATACCTGATCTGACTCAACTCAAGCCCAAAGTGGCCCTCGATTGGCCCACTAATGACACAGGGACCAAACCTTGCCTACAACAGGCAAAGAGAGCCATTGCAGATGATTGGACTAAAGGCAAAAGTGGCTCAACCACAACAGCAGAGCACACACAACACACATAGGAGACACTCCTGAAGGGCCAGTTTCTGGCGAACAGGAGACAGACACTGCACTGCAGAACACTACAGAAACTCTTCTTCTTCATAAGGCTACTACTTTCAGGAACAGGAGACATTCCTAACATATAGAAACAGATATAGAGAGTTAGACAAAATGAGGAGACAGAGGAGTGTGTCCAAAATGAAAGAATAGGACAAAATCACAGCAAGAGAGTTAAACAAAATGGAGACAAGAATTTAAATGATGATATATAATTTAAATTAATGGCCATAAAAATATTTACTGGACTTTAGAAAAGACCAGGGGACCTCAGTGGGACCCTCAACAAAAAGATTAAAAAATAACCAATCAGAGATGAAGAACTCAATAACTGAAATTAGAAATATACTAGATGAAATAAATAGTAGACCAGAGGAAGCGGAAGAAGAGATCAGTGACCTGGAGTACAGAGTAGAGAAAGCAATCAAGATGAACAGGAGAAAGAAAAGAAAAAACAAAACAAAACGAAAGACTTAGGGAACTCAGTAACACCACCAAGCATAATAACATTTGCATTACAGGGATCCCAGAAATAGAAAAGACAGAAATATTATTTGAAGAAATAATAGCTGAAAACTTCCCAAAACTGGGAAAGGAAACAGAAATTCATATCCAGGAGGCACAGAGAGTCCCCCCCAAAATCAACCCTAGGAGGTCCACACCAAGACACATAGTAATTAAAATGGCAAAAGCAGTGATAAAGAGAGAATTTTAAAAGTAGAAAGAGAAAAGAAAATAGTTACATACACAGGAAATCGCCATAAGACTAGCAGGTGGTTTTTTAGCAGAAATTTGCAGACTAGAAGGGAGTGGCATGATATAGTCAAAGGACTGAAAGAAAAAAAACCTGCAGCCAACAATACTTTGTCCAGCAGGGCTATCTGTCATTCAGAATAGAGGGAGAGATAAAGCGTTTTTAACTTTTCAAACAAAAGTTAAAGGAATCCGTGACCACAAAGCCAGCCCTACAAGGAATGTTCAAGGGGACTATGAGTAAAAAGCAAAGACCATAAATAGGAGTAAGAAAAATAGGACGCACAAAAGCAGTAAAATTAAAACCCAATGAAGGGATTCACAAAATAAAATTATATACAGTATGACACCCTATACCTAAAATGTGGGGAAGAGAGATTATTAGGGGAGTGTGGGGTGAAATCCAGCTATAGCCTAATTCTGTGACACACGTCTAAAACATAATAATTAACTACACAGAGCAAAAATGAAGAGATGGAAAACAGCTGTCAAGCAAATACAAACTACAAAGAGAAAAGAATATATGGCCGTAGAAATATCAGACGAAACCAAGTTAAAGCCAAAAACCTCATTGTTAATAATGAATATGTCACAATATAATGCTAAAAGAGTTGGGGTGCAGGTGAATGGGATGAATTGGACAGGCGAAATACATGAAGGGGAATTAAGAATACACTTATGATGAGTGCCTAGTAACATATAGTGTTGAATCATTATATTGTACACCCGAAACTAATTTAACACTGAATGTTAACTATACTGGAATTAAAATTTGAAAAAAAAAAAAAGAAAAAAGAAGACAGTTAGTGCAATCTGGGATTGAATCTGGAGCAGAAAAAGGATATTAGTGGAAAAACAGGAGAATTTCTTATAAGGTCTACAGATTCATTAATAGTGTTGTATCAATGTTAATTTCCTAATTTCCATAATTGTATTATAGATTATAAAATTGTTAATGTTAGGGGAACCTGCGAGAAGGGCATGTGGAAACTTGGTGCTATTATTTACCTTCTCAGTAAATCTAAAATTATTTTAAAATTAAAAAAGAACATTTGATAGAACTTCGGTTTATTAGGGTAGAATGCTAAACTGTTGTAATAGACATCCCAAAGAGTACAGTGGCTTAAAGAATAAGGTAGTCTTCTCTCACATGGGAGTCCTGAGCTTCGGGGCCACACTGGCAAAAGAACTGTCCTCCACGCAGTCACTCTTGCCCTAAGTTCTCTCCACTGTACACACCACCATCCTCTGAGACTTTGTTCTCTTCAGAATGGGTAAGGCTGAATTCTCATCGGCTCTTTAATGCTGGGTACACAGAGTTCTGTACATGTATGTTATATCAATCTTGCTAATTATGTTGTTAACATATTGCATCACTTTTAAATCTACGGTCTACTTGATAAGTTCCTGAGGAAAGTTTATATTATGATATATTTCACCATGGTTGTGGATTTCTCCTTGTAATTCTGTCAATTTTTGCTTTCTGTATTTTTTTTTTTTTTTTAAATTTTTTTAACCTTTACTCATTTTTGAGACAGAGAGAGACAGAGCATGAGTGGGGGAGGGACAGAGAGAGAGGGAAACAGAGAATCCGAAGCAGGCTCCAGGCTCTGAGCTGTCAGCACAGAGCCTGACGTGGGGCTCAAACTCACGGACTGGGAGATCGTGACCTGAGCTGAAGTCGGACGCTCAACCGACTGAGCCACCCAGGTGCCCCTGCTTTCTGTATTTTTGAGGTCATAGCACTAAATGCCGGGGTAGATGGTATCTTTTCACACCATTTTCTGTACCCATCTAAGAATGTTTGTATCTTCCCACTGAATTGTTCCTTCAGCATTATCCTGTGACATATTTGTTATTAACAATGAGGTTCTTGCCTTTAACTTGGTTTCATCTGATATTTCTATGGTCATATATTCTTTTCTCTTTGTAGTTTGTATTTGTTTGACAGCTGTTTTCCATCTCTTCATTTTTGCTCTGTGTAATTAATTGTGTTTTAGATGCGTGTCACGGAATTAGGCTATAGCTGGATTTTACCCCCTCACTCTCCTAATAATCTATCCTTTTTAATTCACATACAACAATTCAGATCACATATATTGATTTATTTCTATCACCTTACTTTATATTTTCTATATACCCTGATCTTTCGTGGCTTATTTCTTCTTCTTTCTTGCCTTCTATTTGATTAACTATATTTTCCTTATATTGTTTTTTTCTCTCTCTACCAGTTTAAAACTTAAACATTCTATTTATATTCTTTCAGTAGTAACTATTAAATTTTTAATACACACTGTTGACCTAACAAAGTTTAAAATAATCAACTTCTCTTCCTTTCTCTCCAAACTACGAACACCTTAAAACAGTTTAACTCTAATTACTCTGCTCTCATCTTCCATGCTGATATTATTGGTGTCGTTTTGTTTTGTTTTGTTTTTAGCACCTGAATTGGTCACTATCATTCACCAATACTCATTTAAATTTACCTGTGCTCACAATTACTTCATGATTTTACTGTGTTCTTTCAGATTGCATTGTCTTTTTTTTTTTTTTAATTTTTTAACATAATTTATTGTCAACTTGGCTAACATACAGGGTATACAGTGTGCTCTTGGTTTGGGGGATAGATTCTCTTGATTCACCGCTTACATACAACTTAAATGTATTGCCTTCTCAAAGTACATCCTTCAGCATTTCATTCCCTAAAAGTAGTAAATCCTTTGACTTTTGAACTTAAAAATGTCTCTATTTCATCCTCACTCTTAAAGGAGAATTTAATTAGGAAGAGAATTCTAGGTTGATACTCAGATTTTGAAAATATCATTCCATTATCCTTTGGTTTATATTGTTGTTGTGAAGTCTATGAAAATTCTAGTTTTATTCCTTTTTAAACAATCCATCTTTTTTCTCTGGTTTCTTTGAATCTTTTCTTGGGTTTGAAATCCTGAATCTTCAAAAAACATCTGTCCAGAAGTGGCATTATATGTCTTTTCCTTCAGGAATGATCGTGCTCCTTGAACCTAAGGATTCATATCTTTTGTCAGTTCAAGGAACTTCAAAGTCATTAGCTCTTTAAATATTGCTTATCCTTTTACTCTATTTTTTCCTGTGACAACTCTTGATAGACATAGTTTGTAGGTTCTCATTTATCCTCCACATTTCTTAACATCACTTACATGTTTTTCTCTTTATCTCTCACTGTGCTGCATCCTTGGAAATCTCTTCGGGTATATCTTCCACTTGACTCTTTCTCTCTTCAATGGTATCTACTCTGCTGTTTAAACTACTCACTAAGTTTTTCTGATGACACTTTTTCTAGAAGTTCTATGTGAGTCTTTCAAATCTGCCAATTATTTACTCGTATTATCTTATTGTTAAGACTTTAAACCCTTCTTTGTATTCAATCACTTTGTATTTAATCATGTAAATATATTTATTTTATATTATCCTTAATATATTGTCATTCAATTATCTAAAGTTCTTAGAGGTCTAACTTGATTTTTGCTGTCTCCGCTATACACACTTTTAGGTCCTGTGTGGGAGTACATGTCCCCTTCAGAATACTTTTACATTCATTCCTGCAAAGAGTCCTTGCTGTATCCCTAATCTGGAAACCACTTTTATGAAAAATGTTTGGTTTGGCTGCTGCTGGGCCATATGGGTAGTATAAACTTACTACCCAAAACTCAGAAGCAGCACAGCCCTGTGATTATGAATTTGGAGGAAGAGGGAAGGACGATCTCTTTTTTCCAACCAAAGACAAACAAGCTTTCTGTTGTCTTTCTGTGCCGGAGCACAAGTTTTCCTCGTCCCCTCTCGCTGAGGGTCTATAGCCTCCTGAGCATGTGGATCGAAGGAGGGGTTTGGTTCAGTTCCGGTTTTGTCTTTCTTTATCAGCTTATGGTCACATGTCCTGTTGCCATGTGGGCCTTCGAATGCAAGTTCCTAGACTACAGAGGCTGACCACCTCTAACCCATGGAATAAACAAGAGCTTACCATTCTGGTTTTCAGTTCCTTCTGTTTCTAGAACCAGAGAATTTTCTCAAAGCTCCTCAGTCATTCAGAGGAATCTTTGGTATATTTTGTCCAGAATTTCTGGGTATTGGCAGAAGGATTTGAGATTATCCTGTTTTACATATTTCTAGAAGCAGCATGGTCATTAAAACAAGCTTGTTCCCTCCCTGCCTCTATTTCCTCTGGTTCCTCAGTTCCCGGCTATAAGAATTGGACTTTTGCTCCCCTCTCTCTGGAGCATCCTGCTCTCATAACACCACCCCGTACACACCAAACCGATCCCTCTACCTGAACTGCTCCTGCACACACCCCTAGACCTGTTTACTTAACTCTTGGCCATGCATTAACCCACGGGGCTTGTCGCATCTTCTCGAAGAGGACTTTCCTTTGACCCTGTGTAATCCCACAGATCCTGGTGCTTCTTTCTTTCTTTCTTTTTTTTTTTTTTTTAATGTTTTTTATTTATTTTGGAGAGAAAGAGAGACAGAGTACGAGTGGGAAAGGGGCAGAGACAGAGGCAGACACAGAATCCAAAGCAGGCTCCAGGCGCTGAGCTGTCAGCCCAGAGCCCAATGCGGGGCCTGAACTCGTGAACCATGAGATCATGACCTGAGCTGAAGTGGGATGCTTAACCAACTGATCCACCCAGATGCCCCATTCCTGGTGCTTATTTCTATCTCATTTACTACATTATAACGAACGTATCTTTTAGGATCTCCCTCCCCAGTTAAGATCCTTGAGGTCTGGAACTATGATTTACTCGTTGTATCCCTAGAACCTAGAATATCATTGGACATATAGCAGGTGTTCAATATATCCTTCACTGAATAAATGAACACAGACAAGTTTCATAATTACTGCCTTCAAACCCAGAAAACTTCCAGTTTCCTGGAAAACATTTATGCAAGCCCATCATCTGAGGAAGAAAAGGGAAGCATGTAGAGCTCAGAACAATACACGCCAGACATAGATGGTACATTGCACTCCGTCCCCTCAAAGGGGTGCAGCCTGAGATAAGAAAGATGTGAAGTCCAACTAAACCGAATGTTCAGACCCTTCCGATGATTTGCCACAAAATTTAGTACAAAGGCTCGACCTGTCATACAAAGTCATCAAAGACCTGACACCTAGTCTGCCTTTCCAGTGTTATTTTCTGCTCTGCAAACCTTCACTCATTTCCTTAAAATGACTATGAATCTTATTTTCCTCTTATCACCCTTTGACGCAAAACCCTTATTCATGCTATGTTCAAGGGATCAAAAAGGGATGAGTTTGTCCTAGGCACTTTTATTTTATTTTATTTTATTTTTTTACCACCGGCTTAACTTCAGACCTTATAGGTAGATATCGAAGGACATGGAATATACGTAATCGTGTTACTCTTGGCTGTACAAAAGTCCTCTGTTCCTTTACCTCTGTTACCATGAACTTTATGTAAGAGTTGGCTCACCGTCTGTGAGCAGCCCTCCCACAGCTCAGTTCCAAGGGAGAGAAGAGCAGGGAGAGAAAAGGGGCTGATATTTTAGGTCTAGCACGACTCCAAACGGCAGTCATCTCTGCCTCTCCCCGCCAGCCCCAAAGACAAGGGCGCCGGCGAGCTCCCTGATTTGTGGTCCCCAGGAGGAACTCTGTCCCTGAGATGTCACTTTTCCCAGTGAAATCTCCTATCTTGTTGAAAGGAATTTCAATGAACTGATTACTTCAGAATAAGTATGTAATTATTTTTGTGGTCAACTGGGACAACATCACATGGGAAATAAGAACAGATGTTGCCCAAAAAAGAATTCGGCTTGGCAGATGCGGAAACATGGCGGGGAGAGACCATCCTCGGGCTGCCTGGCTGAGTAATTGCGAACAGCTGCTGGTCTGCACAGCGCTCAGACTAAGAAAACGTCTCAGCAGGAAGGAGCATTCCTGCTCCACCGGCACCCCCCTCCTGGTATGGATGAGGAAACTGAGGCCAGAGAGAAAGTAGAGTCAGAAACCTCATCTGCTTCTTTCACCCTAAGATTTCTCTTTCTGGAAAATGCAGAAAGCCTACCCCGAAATCATTTTCTTTGGATTTTCCTATACAAAGAGTATAAGTCATAATGAAGCATTGTCGAATATTTTTTAGCTGTAGAGAGGCCGGTGAACCCCATCGCCTGATGGGCATCCCAGAGCGGCTTCTGTCCTCAGCATGGTCTCTGTTCGGCCACACAGCCATGAGGATGCGGAGCCCTGAGTACTGAGCTCTGAGAGAGACGCGCTGGGCTCTCAGGCTCCTCAGCCTCCCCGTGAAAGGCAAGCCGTCACCCAATGGATCCTGCCCTGCCTCAGCTCTAACAGAACAGCCTCGATGCTGGGAACATTTATGAATTTCCTCCACATTCAGAAGATATTCTGGATATTTTTCTACTCTCTATTTATAGTTCATGGCAGTCTCCAAATGCCAATAGTATCCTGAGTTTATTTCGGGCCTCTGGTAAATTCCAAAAGAGTTCTGTTCCTCTTGGCTTCCCCTGATTTCACCCTCTCCGAGGAGAGAGCAGGCTTGGGTGACCACTCCTGCAAAAACTCGCCTTCCTCCCCACTTCTGTCCTCCTTCTGCTGCTTCTCTTCCTCCATGAAGACTTCCCCGCTGGCCCCAGGTACTGTTACTCTCGTCTTCCTCTGGTTTCCCAGAGCACTTTGGGAAACTTCCATAATAACACAGCATTCCGTGTATTCCAAGAGCTGGTGTTTTCATTCTGCTCCTCAGCCAGATTCTGAGATCAGGTGGAAAGGACTGAGTCACTGGAACCTCACGGAGCCCAGCACATCACCCGGACTCGTTCAGGCTGCTCAGTAATAAGGTCTGACCATGAAGATGTAGGTGAACGCATGAGTCACAGTCCTTCTCCTCCCCCTTCCTCCTGAGTCCCAGGCTGCCTCCCCAACCCCACACCTTCCTCCTTTGACTCTGAAAACAGGAGTTTCATGAGCACGGCACTCCTATGAGGTAATCTAAGCCCTCGTTCCTATTCACACCCTGTCCAACCTTGGCCGTGCCCTTGACCCACAGCAGATTTTAGAAGTTATTTGCACAGTTAACAATACTATATTATATGCTTGTCGTTTACTAAGAGAGTAGATCTTAATGGTTTCACACACGCACAAAAGGTAAGGTGGGAGGTGACGGATGTGTTAGTTTGGTTGTGGTAAACGTTTTACCAGTATGTGTGTATCAACACATCATACTGTACCCCTTAAACGTATACAATTTTTATTTGTCAGTGATATCTTAATAGAGCTGAGAAAAGGACTTTTTTGTACAGATCTTGAGAAAAATAATTATCCCCATGCGTTTTTCTGTTCCGAATGTCTCTACATGTAAAGATACAGTTCCGGACCCTTCAGAAAGCTCTTTGAAATTCAAATCTAGAGCTTCTGGAAGGTTCATCAGAAAGCAGACTCTGGGGGGAATGTGTTCTCCCTGCAGAGGAGAGCAACTGCTTTGCATAAGGGCATATTCGAGGAAAACTAAATACTTAAGGGCTGTATTTTTCTCCCTTGGGGGGAACTGCATATTTATAGGATTTAGATTCACCTGCTTTATTGATTAGAAGAATGTCCGGGAAGGAATTGCTCCTGCTTTTCTGCTTCCTCCACCGACCAAATGTCACCATCTGGGCTGAGTTGAAGAGTGACACTATAGACACCGAGGCTTTACGACTTGCTGCCAGTTCTTCCTGAACCCCAAGAGCAGGCAGCGCGGCCCCGGCGTCGGGGTGCACGGCCCTGCTAGCCAGCCTCCGCGGGCCTCTGAAGACGCGTCGTCCCTGTGCTCTGCACGCCACTGCGGCCTCCTCTTTAGATCCCAGGGTTCGAGACTCCGGGACTCTGCTCACAGCAAAATCCTGCAGTCATTCGGCGGTTTTACAAGAGCGTCATTGAAGAGACGTTCACAGATGGGAGAGAAGCTGGTACAGCCATTTCAGTCGTGTCCTTCTCCGCCAGCGTCTGTGTCCTTTGGCAGTAGCCTCTCCTCTGCCGTCGTGAGGCCTGTTGCGCGGTGGGGGCAGAGGGCGGGAGCCGGAGAGGTGAGGACACTTGATAAACCCTCTGGTTTTGGTTTGCAAAGAAAGAGGCCACACTTGGGGCGCTTAGCTCGACCATTAGTTTTGGGGACAATCAAGTCATAAATATCGCCAAACCAACTCAGTGTGCATCGCTCCCTCACGTGCACACACTCATGCACACACACACACACACACAACTAGTCTCTTAACTGGAAGGAAGTCATACCAAGGGAACTTTCAAAGGTCTCCGCTCTTATTTGTATTTCCGGAAGGTTTTTTATAAAAAGTAGGTAGAAGAGGCACGGTTGAGAAGCAAATCATCCGTGGAGACAGCCCCTGAAGTGAGGCAATGATCACGGTGTGCACACGGGGCACGCGGACACGCCCCGGGCTGCTGCCCCAGCACCGGAGAGCCCTCCCACCGAGGAAGGCTTTGTGGTGAGGAGAAGAGGCGGAGAGAAGAGAAAAAAGAAGGTTGCTCCATCACTAGGAGGAACAGTATTGAAAGCCTCTGCGGGCTACTGAGTTGGAACTGTGGGCCCCCGAGTGCTTTTTGCTTAGTGCCTGGTGTTCCTCTCGAAGTACTAGTGGGCAGGGCTAAGTACCAGGCTGATCCCTGACCACCATCCGCTCCTAATGGTCACACTCATTTGCATGATAAAATCTGAGCTAAAAACAACCATGAAATCTGCCATTCTCCTTCTGTTTCCCTGCTGGTTCCATTACCTTAGGATTGTCTAGAAGGCTTGGGCTTTTCCTCCTGCCTCTGCTTCTGTCCTCAGAGGCCCCACTGAGCTCTAGTCTGCCCCAGAAATGGCCAGAAGCATAGAAGAGAGCAGCGCTGACCTGGCCGCCCGTGGGATCGGAAGTTAACAGGTGTCTCCTGCTCCCCAGAGACCAGCCTGTCAGGCCAGGGAAGTAAGTTTAAAGCCTCCGCTTCTTTTCCCTTCATTGTGATTCTTGGCCCTCATAGTCCTCTGTCTGGGGTAAGTGCTCAATAAATATTTCGGTCAAGCTGCTCACACAGGAGCTGAGCTCTTGCTCCATACACGGTCAGGTTCAAAAGATTCTTGAAAGAGAAAATAAATCAAGCCGTTCCCACAGCTCGCCCTTCTTTAGCCGCAAATGTGACCAATTAGTTCACGAGTCAGCTCCAGGCAAAGGCGACAGCACTTGAGTTTGACTCTGAAATGTTCTCACAAACAAGCGGGATGGGCACCGGCTGCCACTCGGATGCCAGGGTGCACTGGCCCCCGAGGTGTGAGCTTCCGGCCATTGGGCCAAAGTCACAGATGATTGGAGTCAGGCTCGGCAAAAAGGCTGTGAGGAAACTGTGAATCAACGGCTGAGCAAAGGAATGACAGAAAGAGTCAGGTTGCCAGTAAAATCATATCCTGGGATACCAAGTGACAAAGGAAAACGGGAGGAATCTGTGGCGTGTTTGTCCACAAGCACAGTTACGTGAAGGGGAGTAACCACGCTCCGTGGGGAGGTCTGATGGGAGTTTGGGAGGAAGGGAGGCACCGTATAAACGTAGATGAGGGTTAAAATGATCAAAGAGAAGAGCATAGCTATAGACAGATGACACTGATACAGAGAGACACACACAGCCAGGTCAGTCACATTTAAAATGAGAACAGGGGGCACCTGGGTGGCTCAACTGGTTAAGCATCGACTCTCAATTTCAGCTCTGGTCATGACTCATGGTTTGTGAGCTGGAGCCCCACATCAGCCTCTGTGCCGACGGCATGGAGCCTGCTTAGGATTCTCTCTCTTCCTTTCTCTCTCCTAGCCCCCCACCCCCAGCTGCTTGCTTTCTTTCTCTCAAAAATAAATATACTTGGGGCACCTGGGTGGCTCAGTTGGTTAAGCTCTGACTTGACTCAGGTCATGATCTCACGGTTCGTGAGTTCGAGCCCCATGTCAGGCTCTATGCTGACAGCTCAGAGCCTGGAGCCTGCTTCAGATTCTGTGTCTTCCTCTCTCTCTGCCCCTGCCCCGCTCGCACTCTGTCTCTCTCTCTCTCTCCTTTAAAAATAAATAAACATTTAAAAAAACTTTAAATAAACTTAAAAAAATAAAATGAAATGAAAAATAAAATAAAATAAGAACAGGACATAGAGAAGCCTACGAAACAGAGAAAAGGAAAATCAAGGGGATATTTCCACCAAACCCAAGATCATCACTTTCTTCAAAAGCTAGGAGGAAAGTCATCTCCTCCAGGAAGACTTCTTCTGTTGATTTGTCTCTACATGTTCCTCCACTTGTCATTGGCTTGTAAGAGATGGAGAGTCTAGTCGGTTAAGTGTCTAACTTCAGCTCAGGTCATGATCTCATGGTCTGTGGGTTTGAGCCCTGCATCGGGCTCTGTGCTGACAGCTCAGAGCCTGGAGCCTGCTTCATATTCTTTGTCTCCCTCTCTGCCCCTCCCCTGCTCACACTCTGTCTCTTTCTCTCAAAAATAAACAAATATTAAAAAAAAAAAAGAGAGAGAGAGAGAGAGAGAGATGGAGAGTCCATTATGCACGAAGGCTACCAAGTCAACCCAGACCTAACATTCTCCAGGATGCTTACGAGATGGGGAGTTAAGACAAATTCACAAATAACTTTTTTTTAATTTTTTTTAACGTTTATTCATTTTTTTTGACAGACAGAGAGACAGCATGTGAGCAGGGGAAGGGCAGAGAGAGAGGGAGACACAGAATCTGAAGCAGGCTCCAGGCTCTGAGCCGTCAGCACAGAGCCCGACGCGGGGCTCGAACTCACAGACCGTGAGATCATGACCTGAGCCAAAGTCGGCCGCTTAACCAACTGAGCCACCCAGGCGCCCCCCCAAATAACTTTTTATAAGATCAGAAGCAGTAGAGGCATGAGAGTGGTCCACACAAGAGACCAGAGTCCCAGAACTGCAGACCCTCAGGGAGAAGCCGCTCCCCCTGGGAAATCAGCTTCCATACATATCAGGCTCGTCTGCGTTCGCTCGGTCTTTTAACGTGCACTTCCATGGCTTGGGTCCCGGACATTTTGCACGCCTCTGGTTGGTCTCCTTAGCTGGGTCAGGTGGCCTAGGGAAAACAGGTCCCATGTTTGCGAGAACTCTGTGGCACTTGGTTGGGGCCCGTAGTCAGTTGTCCGAAACCGCCTGCTGGAAACGACATTTTCTCTCACGTGACCGAACCAGCAGAAACACGGGACGTAGCAGATGGCCTGCAAACCTGGGACATAGAACAACTGTGGTATTTGCAATGTGTTCTCAGGGTTTTCTCGGCGCTCAGCTCTCAGCGGACAAGGGCCTTTACGCAAAGAATGATTTCTTTTCCCTTGCCGGCTAAATGATGCTTTTGGTGAATCATTTCTTTGTTTCGGTTTTAGATTGCATCTCACAAAATCACCTCGGGGGCAAATCTCTCCAAATGAAACCATTAATAAGAACTGATAAAACCACAGCAGCTTTTCCGAACTCTCCCTGGAGGTCAACCTCTTCGCCAGCCGGAGCTCGCACTCCATCTGTAAATCTGCAAGGGAGGTTCTTGGGGGCTCGCGACCCTCCCCACTGCCCGCCCTTCTCTGGCTGGCCCCCTAGGACTGCTAGCAGAGAAGAGTCCCGGAAATAAACATGAGAAGGAGTAAACCCAGACGGAAGGAAAACAGGTATCTTGGGGCAAGTTTCTTCGGAGGAAAGGGTTCCTGCTGACCCAGGGCTGAGTCAAGGCAAGTGTCCCTCAAGACTCCCACCGCGGAGACAGGAAGGAAGGAGCCGTTTGGGCTCAGCCCCAGGCAGGGGTCGGCAGATGGCGGCGTGACTGTCCCCAGCAAGCTAGCCCGAGCTGACCCCCGCAATCACCTGTTCCCGTGTGGGATGCTCCTAAGAACTGGCAGGTTGCCAGCAGCGTGTCTATCAGCTCATTTGTAATTTTCTGGGTTCTCAGTGTACCCACTTGGTTCCAAACAGACCACAAAACTCACCACTCATACATCTTTACTCTTTCTCATATTTCATGAAGGGAGGGCACAAATTCACCTGGACAGTCTGGGGACTGACTTTGGAGACTAAGGGTCACTTTCCTCTTTTCTCCGAATACCCGGGCCTTGGTCCACTGGACCCTACTCCCTGGAGGTGAGCGGCCCCACCTGCTTCTCTAGAGCCTCGAGTGACAAGGTGTGGTCCCTGGACCGGCAGCGTCAGCAGGACCTGAAGCTTCCTAAAAATGCAGACTCTCAGGTCCCACCCCAGACACATAGAACCAGATCCTGCCTTGTAACAAGACCCCCAAATGATGCGTGCGTGCCTTGAGAAGCCCAGCTCCAAACCAGTGATTTCGTTCCTAAGAATTTATCCAGAGGAAATGATGAGATAATACAGAGCTTGTTAGGGAGCCCTGTTCGCGGCAGCACCGCCTGGAAAGACAAAACCTGAAAACAAACCAAATGCATCAAGGCAATAGTTACTGAGTGCCTACTATGTGACACTGAGGAAGCAGAAGTGACAAAACAGGTAATTTCCTAAAACTATGGTTTGTTTTGTCAGACAGAACATTACGGGGCCATTGTACAAACACCCTTTCAAACACAACAGCCTATGTTCGAGCCTTATTTCCTGCCTTCCAGTTTTGCTCACTCATCATGATTCCCTCCAGGCAAACAGTTCGTGAAGTCTGCTAGACCGGGACATTTCCCTTTGCTAAACAAGTAAGCAAACACAGAAGGGTCTCGGCTGCTGGGGCACCTTGGAGCTGCGTGTGACAGGAATCGGAATCCACTTCCAGGACCGGGGCTGTACAAATGCCACTGTTTGCTTTCACTTTTTCTCCCAACGTGTCCGCCCCCCGGGCATCCTCCACTCCCTCCCATGGCACGTGGCCCCGTCAGTCTCATCGCCATGGTGCCCTACAGATTTATGTCCCTGTATCCGTTCTTTGTTCCTAAAAGGAAGACAGCTCAGATAAGCACATTCGGTTTAAGCAAACATAACTTTATTTGACTACAGCCCCGAGAAGGGTAATAAACTCTGAAGAGGAGGTCTTCCAGAGAATATAGCAATATTATCTTGCCAACCCAGGGCTGGGGTTTATGGCTGCTCTCAATAGTTGCCCACAAATCATTGCTTTACTTAGTATTATCCAAACATAGCAAAGTCACTCAAGAAACTTTTTTTTTTTAAGGTTTATTTATTTATTTTGAGAGAGAGAAAAAGAGAGAGAGTATGTGAGCAAGGGAGGGGCAGAGAGAGAGGGAGAGAAAGTCCCAAACAGGCTTCACACTGCCAGCGTGGAGCCCAACACAGGGCTTGATTTTGTGAACCATGAGATCATGACTTGAGGCGAAATCAAGAGTCCGAACGCCTAACCGACGGAGCCACCCAGGCGCCTCAAGCACTTCTTATAAAGGTAAATTGTCAGTGGCGGCCCTTAGAACAAACGCCTGACAATACGGTCCCCGGCCAGGGGAAGGGCCCTTTGTCTGCCGCACAGCCCAGCTGGCTGGACCTTCAGTGCTTGGGCCCACTACTCCTCTCAGGGAACACGGCTGCTAGAAATCCAAGTCCTGCTGAATCTCTTCTTGTTGAGTCCTTATCAAACCCTCTTCCTTGATCACTCAACCCTGTTTGGCCTGCCCGGCACTCCCAGCCTCTTAATTCCCTCCCCAGTCTCTTCCATTCTGAGTCATGTCCCGCTCATGGATTATTTCAACAACCAAATCCCACGCTATGTTGTAGGTGATGTTCTCAGATGAACCGAAGGACTCACTTCCATGGGGGGGGCCAAAGAGACATGGACAAAGCCAGACTACCTAGGTGACCATGACATTACAAGTGTTGGGAAGTCACATTTATTTCATCATGCTTAAATAAAATTGGCCTTGATCCTCTCTCTTCTCCAAGCTTCTGTTTTGCCTAATACTCTTCTTTGGCTCTACATTTCAGCACCTGCTGAATTTTCTCCCTCCATCGCTGGACCTGGTCCTGTCACTTGTATGAGGCAGCTTTATCTGCATCTTGTGCCCCACCTTGGATACCACCCTGATATGTCGGCCCCCCTGAGTCCCTCTGCCTGGCTTGCCCTCTGTCTGGCAGAAAAACTTGACTCTCCCACTTTATCATGATGAGTCCTTTCCCTGTCTATGTCTCTCTCCAGATCTTTCCTTATAAATCTGAAAACTCAGTCAGTTAACTACAAACCAAGAGCCATCCAGGAGAGAACTCCAGATTTGGGCAGCACAAATAGGATCGGATTCTCAGGCACTTGCCTTCCCTGAAAGCTTCTCTACGGTATTATGGTTGTATTGTAGATGTATAACTATATTAAGAGAGAAGAAAACTTTCAAATCAATTACCTAACCTTCTACCTTAAAACACTGGGGGAAAAAAAAAACTAAATCAAAAGCAAGCAAAAAGAAAGAAATAATAAAGATCAGATCGGAAATTAATGAACTAGAGAATAGAAAAATAATAAACAAATCCATGAAACCAAAGCCTGGTTCTTTGGAAAGATCAACAAATCTTTAGCCAGACTGACCAAGAAAAAATTGCTACCGTCAGAAGTACAAGACGGGATATTACTACTAATCTTACAGAAATAAAAAGGAATGTGTAAGAGAATACTAAGAACAATTGTGTGCCAATAAGTTAGGTAATGTAGATTAAATTGACAAATTCCTAGAAAGACACAAACTACTGAAATGGATTCAAAAACAAATGGAAATTATGAGTAGACCTTTAACAAGTGAAGAGGTTGAATTAGTAATCAATAAACACCCACAACAGGACTAGATGGCATCACCATTGAATTCTACCAAACATTTAAAGGATTAATACCAATTCTTTACCACTCTTCCAAAAAATAGAAGGGGAGAGAACACTTCCCAACTCACATATACAGCCTGTATTACTCTGACACCAAAACCAAGGACGGCACAAGAAAACTATACAAACTAATATCTCTTATGAATATGGACACAAAATCCACAATTAAATATCAGTAAATCAAATCTAGCAACATATAAATGTAGTTATACAGCATTAACCAAGTGAGATTTGTCCTAGGAAGATTGATTTGATATCTAAAAATCAATTAATAGATCACATTAATAGAATAAAAAAGAAATGCTATATGATCATCTCAATAAATGCAGTAATAGCATCTGACAAAATCCAACACACTTTCATGTCAAAAATACTCTACAAATTAAGATTAGGAAGAATTAGGAACCTCCTCAACCCAAATGAAGAGTGGCTACAAAAACCCTACTACTAACATTGTGCTTTAATGGTGAAAACTGGATGGCTTTCACCTAAGACCAAGAATAAGACGAAGACATCCATTTTTGTCTCTCACCATTTCTATTCACCACTTTCTCTCTCTTCCAAAGGCTTATCAAGCATCACCTGCTGTTATATTACTTGTTTCCTGCCCCTGGTGTAATATGACCTCCATGAGGTAACACCAGCGTGGTGTCACCAGTGCCTAGAATAGGGTTTTGTTGAATAAATGACTGAATGAAACTCAAGGGTGAGGATAGTTTCTTACTTTACATCTTTGCATCTGCTATGTGCAGCATAAAGCTTAGTCCATAATAGATGCTCAATAAATGTTTAATTGTTTCGGAGTTGGATTAAGAAACTACATTGCCAATCAACCTTTCTGTGGAAGACTACAAGGTCTTTTGCGAACAGTATTTGTATGCTGCCGTTTCCATGCTGTGCTCTGAAAAACAATCTTAGGCTTTGCAGTCAGGCCATAGATCCCATTCGCACTTAAAAGACACAAAACCAACCATGAAAAGACAGATCAATACAATGATTCGAAATACTGCTGAAACCTAAGGGAGTAAGAAAGCGAGGCTTTTGTTTGGTTGAAGACTTCCTGCAGAGATGAATCTTGAGTGACTGGGCGTGAGAACACACTAGAATACCTATTTGCCAGAAAACAAAGGCTCCCGCACCTTAGATGCTATATTAACTCTCGGAGTCTTCAGGAGAAGCGAAAGAAAGCCAGTTTTTCTCGGGCGCTCCAGTGACTCACCACCTTTCTTTAGGTACCGTATCGCCAGGCATGAATGAGACTTTGTGGAGCTTGAGGAAAGATGGCAACAGTAGTGACTCACCCAAACCCAGCAAGTTGTGTGGCAAAGGTCGGAGTGTTCAGATCACAAGTGTAGGCTGCAGTGGCCGACCCACCCAGCGCCCTCCAGAGGGCGGATGCTGGAGGTGGATCCCAGCTTCTCAGGGGCCCCTGAGTCACCGGCAGGCAGAGGTGGCTCTTGCTTACAGGAAGACCAGAGTAGACCTTGTCTCCGCCTCTTCCTCCAGGGCAGTCTCAGGGACACAGTGGGAAGGAGTCCCCTGCCCTGCCGCTCTTTCCTCCCTCAGCAGCACCCCTCTCCTCCCTGGGGGCTCAGTGTTCCCCCACACCCACTGTTCTAAAATCTGCCCTATGGAAATGCTCCCAGACTCGTTCACGCTAAGGTGCACGCACTGATAATAGCTTAGAGGGTTTCTTCAACTAAAAGTATGTCAGTGCAGATTTCTTTGGAGACCAAACTCAACTCATTTACTCTCTGAATCTCTTCTATCATATTTATCTACTTTTACTGTAGTCTTTTCCTTCTGTTCCTCAGACTCAAACCTTTGTTTGTTTCTCACTACTTTCACCTAGGGCATGGAAAATGCCCTACACACTTGAGTACACACTCTGGAAAGCCCAGTGCCAGCCATCCGTCATCCACAAGCCATCCTCCGCCCGGCACACAGCAGAAGCTCTTTAAGTGTTTGCCGGGGGGATGCGGAAGGCCCTTGGGGCCAGTCCCTACTTCCCACTTGGAGTCACCACAGTGTCCCGGTCCTCTAAGCTGAGACGGGAAAAATTGCTTACTGCTTCCCTCATTTCAGAACTCTCTGAAAGAGCTCCTGCTAGTCAAGCGGAGTTAAATCCAGGTTTCCACCCTGGCATTTAAGGCAAACATCCCCCAGCCTCCCCACCATAATTTGGGCTCATTAGCTAGCCTGCTTTCTCCCCAGGGATCAAAATGGCAAAAGGCCTACGGGTGAGAGAGGGGAGATGAAAAATTCACAAACGCCTCTATTTTTCTCTTTTCCTTGGATTTTTTTTAAATTTGAAAAAATACGAAATTTTTAGGAAAAATAGTAGACATTTAAAGTATTCTTAAGTATGACTGTTTTCATGTCCTTTCATTGATCCTTACAGAAAAAATCTCCCATAAAATTAATAGCAGATATCGTACCTGAATCAGAGTTTTGCCAAACCTTCCTTGCCAAATTGCCCATGGAAAAGCAACCGTTCGAGGGTTTAAATGTATCTTTTGCTTACATATACCCAGGAAAATCTGAAGAAGAATTAATTAGGAAAGAAAAATAATTTGATGAACAGTTTTCAGAAAGGCTCCGAATACCACAAGGAGGCACAAACCCAACTCTGTACAGATTTTAGGGAAGAAAGGGATCACTTCTGGATGGGGATAATCGGGGAAGCCTCCACAAATGCCCGAGTCCTTGAGCTGGACCGATTTCCACAGGCAGAGCCGCCAAAGCCTCGAAGGCAGAAGACACACGAGGACAGAGACGGCCTGGCAGGAAAACACGGCGTGTGTTCAGGGCCACGGGCTGTTCACAGCACGTCCTTCAGGACAGAGTTGGTAGGAAATGGGAGCGGATGACAAGGCTGGAAAGGGGGACAGTTTTGCAAAGCCCGTGGACCCACTATGACTGATGTCGCTGCAGACCTAAGTCATCATAGATTGCAGTGCACGCCACTGTTTCACGTCCCTATGCTGCCAATTAGGCCATGACAACTACTGTCAGATGCACCCTATTTCAAAGATGCTCACGAACACCCCAAAACAACATGCCTTTAGAACTGATCAAATGTCGTCGTGAGTGAGGAGATTGGAGCAGAGCAGTAGGACGAAGGACGCACAAGGCGTAATCTTGATGACACAAGTTTGCCCGGCCTCGGGACAAGAATTTACCCTGATGTTACAGGTACGAGGCAGGCTCTGGATGCCTAAGGCAGAATGGCTCTGCAGCTTTACCCCACCTAGGCAGCCCTGCCCCCAGCCTAGCTGGCTTCTCACAAACACCCCTGCAGAGGAGGGAGAGGAGGGCCGCAAGGAAGCATCTCCTGTTTTCCCCCAGAGCAGACAGCCCTGGCCCTGCAGAGAAAGTGCGGGTGTTCAGCTCTCTTGTGCTGCTGTCCACAGCGTATGGAAATGGAGGCGGGCAAAGGGATAATTTGTAAGGATGTGCTTTCTAAGGGAACCTGGGGAGCTTTTTATTCATTTGCATCCTTATGATAAAAAAAGAACCGGGGCACCTGGGTGGCTCAGTCGGTTAAGCCTCCGACTTCGGCTCAGGTTATGATCTTGTGGTGGTCCATGGGTTCAAGCCCCACCCGCATCAGGCTCTGTGCTGACAGCTCAGAGCCTGGAGCCTGCTTTGGATTCTGCGTCTCCCTCTCTCTGCCACTCCCCTGCTCGTGATTGGTCTCTCTCTCTCTCTCAAAAATAAATACACATAAAAAATTTTTTTATAAGAAAAAAGAAAAAGAACCTTAGAGTTCTGGCTTTGAAACTCAGAGAAACCCATAGATTGAATCTTTGATAATCATCAGTAGACAGAAAGGGGACGTTGTGAACTTTAATTTCCGATGAGAAAACATTCCTTCTGAGCCATCCCTCACTCCAACACACACACGCACACACTCACACATACATACACGTACACACACTCACATGGCGAGATGCTGAGACACTTGCTGGAGAAAAACTAGATATTATTTTTGATTCTGAGATATTGGCTGTCACAAGATTTTCAGACGTAATCTCGAAAAGGTTGGCTTTCAATTTACTTTATGCAAGTTTCTGCTAGCTACACATTTGTCTATGGCGACAGAAGCAGCAGCAACCAAGGACTTACATGCATATTTTATTAGTAGATAATTATGTTCCTTATAATTGGTTTCTAAGTTGGACCATTTCACACAATTACGGTGTTTTCTTTCCCTGTTCTGTCAATCGGAGAGATAGTAAGAAAGTTCTTTATTATAGAAAAGCTGTATTCTTAACCTCTATTATGGAACAAATCAAATAAACGAAAATAAATATATAGCTATTTTGCATATGGAGAATACCCTTTGTTAAAATGCATCATAGATTCAAAAGAAAGAAGTTAAAGACTACGAAGACAGATGTTTTTAAACATATTAGGAGAGACAAAATACCAAAAGGGGAATTTGATGGTGGAGACAGATTAAAAAACCAACAATGAAGTGATGCTGTTTAAATGCCAAAATTATTTTTCACCCAAATGACAAAAGAAAACTGGGTCATAATGAAGGCCACGAAATAACTGCTAACAAAAGAGCTACCTGAGCCCTGTGCTCAGAAAAATCTAGGTTTATTCCGTCATTGAGTCAACAAACATTTCCTGAGCACTGTGTGGGAAGGAAGGACACAGTACTGAGGGAAACAGAGTCTCAGCACTGCTGGAGCTTAGCACTGACCCCTGGGCTCACAGGCATGCTCACTCTCTCTCCCTACGCCCCCCCCACCCCGCCCCCACACAGGAAGGCTACACGCTGGTGGGGAGCAGGGAACCCTGCAGGGCGGGTTCTCAGCAAGACTGGGTAAGGCAGTAGTTAAAAACACAAGACTCCACAAAGCCCATGTCTACTAACTAACTCTAGGCAACTAACTCTCTAACTAACTCTCTGTGCCTCGGTTTTCCCACTTGTAAAATGGTGATAACACAAGCACCCCTAAAACAGTGCTGGAATGAATGAATGAAATGGATGAATGAATGGAGAAATAGGTAGGAGGAAACTTTTGGAGATGATGGACATGTCCATGACATTGATTATCGTGATTGTTTCATGAGTGTTTACTTACCTACAAACTCACCAAGTTATATACGTTAATTGCATACAGCTTTTTGTTTATTAATCATATCTCAATGAAGTGGTTTAAAAAAAAAACTGTGCTGGGCAAGGCGTAGGCGTTATTAGAAGTGTTAGCTGTTATTATCACTCCTCCAGGGTAAAAATGCTGTCAGAGAGCAGCCTAGGGACCCCTTGGCTACTTTTAACCCTCTCCAGCCCTACGGGTCCCCCTTCAATGACACTTAAACTTCACTGTAAAGCCCCCAGCATCAATCCTACTACGGTAGGTGTGCGATGCATGTGACTCCTTCCCCCGTCACTCCGCCCTTCAAATGCTGCCTCGTCCCCACCGCTCACCGAGGGGGCTCTATCACCAGAGTCTCATCATCGCCAGGTCTTCATTTGGAGGAGGGGAACCATGTTTATGGGCAGAATTTTCTTAATTTATAACTCCCCCCAATATACTCTTCCTGTATTGCTGGTACTTCTCGACCGCTAGTCCCTACACTAGAGACTGGCATAGATAGCGTCTGCTTGCTGCCAAAATTAAACAAATGAAATGTCATGTTTTCCAGTCAGGCTGGAGGACACCACTTCCAGGCGTGGTAATGGGTATTAGTGGCATCATTCCCATGAGCGTTCAGTGAGGCCGAGGGAAGGAGAAGAGGAGGGCGAGCTAACACTGACTCTCGGACGATGCAACAGGTACCTTTGAGGGCTGCTGGAGGAAGCGGGTGAAATTTTAGCAAGCAACAGGGGGCAAGTGTTTGGAGTGAGGTGATCTCCCAGAGCAGGTCGTTTCACCAGAGCATATCGGTACCTTGACCTGACAGGGAGGCGGAGGTCCAAGCGTCTGTGGCCAGAGATGGAGAGACCAAGCGGACAGGTGGGATAAGGGAGGGACAGAGACGCTGGGCAGGGATGGGTGGGGCTACAGGGTCTCACACCAACTTCCAAATGCCATTCGCATCCAGGGCAGCAGCCAGTGCTCAGAAAATGCCACAAATGCCCGGCATCCCTAACTCGTGTAGTGGCTGAGGATGTGGGGCAGGGAGGCTGTTGCTTGAGCACGGGAGAGACGGCCTGTCCTGTTCAGGACTCCCTCTGGGTCCCCAGGAGACTCGGTCTCAGGTTCTCAGCGACCTGCACCCGCCATCCACGAGGAGCCCCTACTGAAAGAATGAATCAGTGAAGAATGAAGGTGGCAACTTCACGCCATTTTTCTCCCAGAATCCAATTTAGACTGTAGTTCAGCTTCTTCGAGGCGAAAATGTGATGCAGAGAGAGGGTAAAGGAGCCCACCGGCAACGCACACAAGCCGTGGAGAGAAGGCGCACTTCAGAGTTCTGTGCTCAGGGCGCCATGCGAACTTGGGTAAGATCTGGCCTTGGCTCGGGGCATCCACTTCGTTCCCCTCCTGGCAGAGGCACGCCCGGCCACCCCTCGCCACCGACCGTCCATCATCCCCTTGAGATCCCCACACAGCTCCAAGCCGTCCGTAGTCCCACGGTCGCCACACCGTGGGCACCTTTGCTCAACCCGGCACGGCCCTATTCACCAACCCTTCCTGCCTCCCGCCTCATCCTGACCCCTCATATGCCCACCTTTATTTGCTTCTCAGCTCCTGTTCTAGACAAGAATGACAGCCGGACTCTTGTTTTTTAAAAATTCACACGAGGCTTTGTACACCCAGATGGGTCCTATCCATCATAGCCGTTTCGAGATTGTACCCTTGTTCCAGTGATGCTACATTGGCCTAAGGGAAGGCAAGCGCGCCTCTGTGGATTTACCCTCCAACATTCATCATCTGTGAAAGAACACTTGTCTATTGTGCCGTATTAGACACACACTCACCCCGGTTTAATGCAAAAAGCACTGCGCTTGGAATCAAATGGATTTTTGTCTTCAATTCACTCCCTTAGACTTTGTATGTAAACTCACAAGGCTTCTGTGTCTTCATTTCGAAATGGGAATGGTAGCACCTGGTCCAGTTCCTAGGGCTTTGGGAGGATCAAACGAAGGACCGCATAGGGGTGCACATTTAGCACCACACGGCCGAAGAGTAGGTTTTGAAAATATTTTTCTCTCCTAAGAAAAGCTCCCAAGTTTACTCACTGGGTATTTTCCTCTCACCTCGGCTCTCCAGAGAAAACATCCATTCACTCATTCGAGAAAGATTTATGGCATCCCCACGACGAGCTGGGGACACAAGACAAATAGCATTAACTCTGTCCGCAAGGAGCCCACGGCAGAGAGGATTAAGCAAGTACAATCGTGAATGGATGGATGAACAACAGAGTAAGCAGACAAAAGTCCTAAGGAAGGTGTCGCCGTGTGCTAGGAAGTGGCTCTGTGCAAACGTGTGGATGGGGCAGTGAGTCAGTCGGTGAAGATTTTTAAAACTTAACAGATGATGGGAATTGAACTCATTTATTCCTCTAATAAATACTTATTGAGCCCGGACCGTGTGTCAGGACCGTGCGAGGCAGTGGACACATGGTAGAAAACAAGGCAGGTGAGATCCCGGCCTCGCGGAGCATATGGTAAACAGGTAAAGAAAAGGCTGAGAGAATTTCTGACTGTGACAAGAACTAAGATGAAAATTAAATAAGGTGTGATGGACAGGGGTGCAGGGCCACTCAAAATGGGGTGGCCGAGAATCACCTCAGTCAGGGTTACATCTGAGCTGATATATGAAGGATGGGAAAGAGCCAGGTACGTGAGAACTGAAGCCCTAGGCAGGGGAGAGCTCTAAGAAAAGAGAATGGCAGGTGAAAAGGCCCTGAGGCAGAACAAACTTGGTTGTACCAGAACACAGACAAGGGGGGTTAAGAGAGGTAGAAATTAAGATCTGAGAGGAAGACAAGGGCCAGGTCAGGTGCAGCCTCAAAGCTACAGCAGGAGTTTGGGTTTTATTCCCAGCGCAGTGGGAAGCCACTGAGGAATCAGGGTGGGGATGGAAGTGACATAATCAGAGGTGCATTTTAAAATATTATTATTTTCTATAGAAAGAATTGTTAGAGCAGCAAAACCGGGTCAAAAAGCTACAGTCGTGCTTGCTTTGGCAGCACATAAACTACACCTGAAACAATACAGAGATTCGTGTGGCCCCTGTGCAATGGTGACAGACAAATTAAGAAATCAGTCCATACCTTTAAAGCAAAGGCCTGGGGCGCCTGGGTGGCTCCATTGGTTAAGTGTTTGACTTCGGCTTCAGGTCATGAACTCACAGATCATGAGTTCAAGCCCTGCATCAAACTCTGTGCTGACAGCTGGGAGCCCGGAGCCTGTATCGGATTCTGTGTCTCCCTCTCTCTCTGCCCCTCCTCTACTTGTACTCTGTCTCTCTCTCTCTCTAAAAAATAAACATTAAAAAAATTCAAAAAAGAAAAACGCAGGTTTTGTTTCATTTTTCTTTTCTTTCTTTTCTCTTTTCTTCCCTTCTTCTCCCTTCCACTGCCTTCCCTCCCCCTCCCTCCCCTCCCTTCCCTTCCCTTTCTTTCCCTTCTCTTCTCTTCCCTTTCTTCCTTCCTCCCTACCTTCCCTCCCTCCTTGCCTTTATGCATTTATTTGCTCAAACATATTAATTACAGAGCCCCCAGCTTTGGTGCCTATGCTATGAGGGACAGGAAAGACTGAAGACATGTTCCCTGCCTGCTGAAGTATATGAGGGAGGAGGAGACAAGACCCCAAAACCAGATTCCAGCAAAGCACTACCACCTAACAGGTATGGTACAACCTGCGTGGATTAAGATGATCTGAAACAATTCCTGGCAAAGTTGAGTATTCACCCAGTCTCAAAGGAGGAGGCAGACCTGACCTAGAAGATACAGGGGAGAGACCACTGGAGTCTGGACGTATACACTGGGGGAGAGAAGGATGAGGGCGGAGGGGAGCAGGCGGGGTCCTAAGACGAGGCTGGAGAGAATGCAGGGGAAGAGACAGGAGAAGGAGCCCATGTGTACTAGGGGCTATGAAAACCACATCTCATTTAACCTTCCCAGCAATCTTCTAGAATAAACTGTATAATCTCTAATACGCAGAGAAGAAAACTAAAGTACACGGAGCTTAAGTACAGCCGGGCCTCATTCTTCATGGATTCCATATTGAGGAATTCACCTACTCATTAAAATTTACTTGTACCTCGACATCAAAACTCATGGTACTTTGCACGGTCGTTTGTGGCCACGGGCAGAGCAATGAGAACATCGAGCTGCCCGCGTGCTCGTTCCGGCTGAGGTCCCACAAGGCAGTGCTCTGCCCTATGGCTTCAGCTGTCACAGTGTAAGTGTCCTTCCTGCGTCTACGGAGTGCCGCATTTCTTTGCATTTCTATGCGTTTTGTCGGTGATTTCCCTGTTTAAAAAGGTTCCCAAACGTAGCGCGGAGGTGTTGTCTAGTGTTCCTACATTTCTACAGAAGCCTAGACTCTGCTTTACAGAGAAAACGTGTGTCCGATAAGTTCTGTCCAGGCCTGATTTCGGGTGCTGTTTGCCAGGACTGCAATGCTAACGAGTCAACAATCTGTATTAAGTCAATGCGTTTCAACAGAGACACACATAAAACAAGGGTATGTATCGATCGGTTGACGAAAATGTTCACCTAACCCTGAATTTCAGCTGTTAGGTCAGTGTTACGTCAGTGTTCATAAAACAGAACTACCGTGAAAAATCAGAATCTATTGGAATGTGCTCAAGAGCACAGAGCTGAGATTAGAACCTGCTCTCTCTGATCTCGGGGCCGGCGCCCCTTACCCCTGCTGGAGGAGCTCCTCGCACGTCATCTCAAAGGGAGTATGCTGCCGTCCGTGCAGACATAGGCCAGAGAACCATTTCCTACCGAGGGCTATTTCCAAACTACTGGCCCCCAAAATTGTTACTCCTATTTAAGATCAAATAGGGGCGCCTGGGCGGCTCAGTCGGTTAAGCATCCGACTTCAGCTCGGGTCATGATCTTATGGTTCGTGAGTTCAAGCCCCGCGTGGGGCTCTGTGCTGACAGCTCGGAGCCTGGAGCCTGCTTCGGATTCTGTGCCTCCTGCTCTCTCTCTGCCCCTGCCCAGCTTGTGCTCTGTCTCTCAAAAACAAATAAACATTAAAAAAAATAAAAGATAAAATATAATAAAATAAAATAAAAAGAGTAAAAAACTGTATGTAGGCAGGAGCTAGTTCTTTCTCCCTCCGTCCTTTCACACCATTCGGCCCAACTTGCGCAGAACCCGCAGGTCTCCGAAGTGCCTTCTCTGGGGCTCAGAGACGGTTTCCTCTGCTTCACGCAGCAGCACTGGCACGCAGCACCAGAGAGTCCCTTTGCAAACATACTGACATTGCAGTTGAGTAGAGGTGGCAGTGACGTGTTTGTAGTCGTGGCGTCGGGCCATCTGTCGTGGCCTCAATCCTCTGGATGTAGGAGCGTGAGTGTCACACAGGACCAGGAGACCAAAAGAGGCAAGCCCCACAAATCCACAGGGGTCGTCGGGCCGCAAGAAATGGCTCTACTACCACTTGGGGCAGAACACGAGAGTGGAGTTCCAGAGAAAGGCAATCTTTCAAGCATCCTTCCCTCATGGACCCACCCAGACTATTCTGGGTATTTCATTTATTTTCCTTTCTTCTTTTTTCTTCGGCAGACAATACAGCTTTGCAATGCAGTCCTCAGTGGTGCAAAAGCCTGAGTGCGATTGAGCGCAGATATATATGGAAAAATCTCCAGCATGACGAGAATATTAATTCATGTGCACCCTGAGATGCAATTTCATGCTTTTACAAGTTTAATGTTTTTACAATTAGGTCGAAGTTTTGCTGCAATTCTTTTCTCAGAAGGGGCATTATAGTATGCTATCTAGGAGACCGTTTTCTCCCTTTAGCCATTATAAGCTCATTTAACTACATTAAGGTCCTGCTGAGAATGTATCTGGAAGTATAAAAGAAAATCAAGACCAGTCGCCGAAAATGTTGTCTGCTCTGGAGGCTGAGGATACTGTTAGCTGCGTTGCCACCTTCCCCAGTGTGCACACACGTTCACACAAACACCCATTGCGAAGAACTTTTTTTTAATCACTTGATTGAATAATAAATTAAAAATTTTCAATAAATGGAAAGGAGAATTATAGTGAAGGTGGGTAGGTGTTCCTGAAAGGGTTGTGAGTACTAATTTCATTACAATTAATATTTAATTCAACTCTACATTAGAAAGATATGTTTAATTTAATATCTCGGCCTTAACTTAATGGGTTATAGCTACTCACACGCTGGAACGAAGCACTCCTAATATGGCATTTTGTCACAAATGAACTGCCAACATTCAAAAGAAAAAAAGAGAAAAAAGTCCTCTGAGACATCTTGTAAGATATAAATTAAAAGCTACCGTGTCAGGGCGCCTGGGGGGCTCAGTTGGTTAAGCGGCAGACCTCGGCTCAGGTCATCATGGTTCATGAGTTTGAGTCTCGCATCGGGCTCTGTACTGATGGCTCAGAGCCTGGAGCCTGCTTCAGATTCTGTGTCTCCCTCTCTCTCTGCCCTTACCCCTCTCACAGTCTCTCTCTGCCTCTCAAAAAATGAATAAAAACATTAGAAAATTTTTTTAATTAAAAAAAGAAGATACTATATCAAAATGATTTTAAAATAACCATGTTTTTGATTATATGGACAGTACTGATTGGCCTTGTCTACAAAACAAGGAAAACAAAGATGAAATAATAAGGAAAGTAACTTTACTAAGCTTATTTTTTGTGACCAAATATTTTATAATTAAAAAAAAATTTTAACCAAACAAATTGATATAGTTATCCACCTCTAGAAGAAATTACTCCTTATGACCATGTCCTTTTATTACTAGAATATAACTGGATACTGCCTGTGCCAAAAATTCCATTCAATTCGATGTGATAAGCCCACCATTTGGGAATAAGGATACATTTTACACACAAAAATAACACCTACAAAGTCTTCCTAGGAAAACCCGTTTGCTGTATGACTATGACATTCTAGCCTCACAGATAGTAAAGAATTAATCTTAGGGAAAATAATGCTGATAGCAATGGTAAAAATCCTGTCTCATAAAAATAATTTATAACTCTAGAGGCTTTAGAACTCCTCCAGACAGAAGTTAATTCTAAAGTTTTAATATCATGTGTTTCTGGCTTTGTTACCTACGGAAAGAAAGTTGTATATATTATTCAACATTTCTTGTTATGTTTATATAAATAAACTGGGCAGGTAAAATAAGGTATCAATTAAGAGTCAGATAGTTTTATTCCTCTTACCAAGTAATTGGTTAAGGCACAGGCCATTGAACTCTCAGCAGCTGGTGGGAAGGCAATATGGAAAAGATACCTTCACTAATAAAAAGAGACACACAGAAGGTGTCTGGGTGGCTCAGTTGGTTGAGCGTCCGACTGCAGCTCAGGTCATGATCTTGCGGTCTGTGAGTTCGAGCCCTGCCTCGGGCTCTGTGCTGACGGCTCAGAGCCTGGAGCCTGCTTCGCATTCCGTGTCTCCCTCTCTCACTGCCCCTCCCCCACTCATGCTCTGTCTCTCTCTGTCTCAAAAATAAACAAACATTAAAAAAAAATTAAAAAAAAAGAGACACACAGAGAATGCCTATTCTTCTGCTGACTAACCACAGCTGAATGTGATGACTGCAACTCCTGCAACCATTTTGCAACCATCAGGAGAAGCCAGGAAGCTGAGCAATATAAACCTGAGTCCACCCTTTACCCTGACTTGGGTTCGTGAGCCAGACTTCTTGTTCCATGTGATACATTTTCATTTTTGTTTAAGTCCATTGAATTGAATAGCTTCTTTTTCTTGCACTCCAAACCAGACTTATGATTAAAGACCCCAATTAACTCTCCTATTACCATCAGGTGCTTACAGTAATCAAACCAGGTAAACAGTACCAACAATATAAAGTGCTTGTGGAGATTTTACAATAGGAGATATGTATATAAACACAAGGACTATTGCGGGACACACATTTGGAATAGTGGGGGGCAAGGGCTGGATCTAGATAGAGAAGATACTAACATCCCCCAATAGCAGAGGTGAGGTGAGTGTACACATGATTCCAAGAGTTATGGTTGGAGGAAAGTTCTTCTGATGAGAAAAGCCATGAAACAGAGAGGCATCTTCATAAATATATAGTGCTTTAACCTGTGCCAAGGTCATGTGTGCTATGAAACTGCATCTTTGTAACCCACCAGAGTACAGTCCAAAGCCAAAGTTTCCTGCATAGTATAAAACTAGTGGTAGTCTTCAAGATGGCCGACTGCACACTGGGTACCCGATGGCAAGAATGTGAATTCCACAAGTGTACAGCAATGTTTGGAGACATTCACGCACATCATTCTTCATCCATTAGACTCAGGAGCAGTGAGTGAGGAAGGACAAGAGTGGCCGTCTCATTAAGAAGACTGCCCTAGGGCTTACATCTCAACACATGGTGTTGTTTTATAGGACGTGTCACTTCGTGTACGAGTAGGAACAGCAATTCTTCTGTATTTAGGTATAACAAACCCTTTCTCATTTTTTGTTAGAGAAATGATGTTTCCTACAGAAAGATACATTAAAGACTACTGAGTCTAATCATCCATTTCTCACATGAGGAAACCAAGGCTGGGAAAGGTCTAGTAACTTTTTCAACATCTCGAGCCAACACTAGAACCTAGATCTCGCTCACCCAAAATACGCTCTTGTTCCCAATAAGCATAACTGTACTTACTCTGCCAACAATTCATCTTGTCAATATTATTTTGAATTTGAATTTTATATTCCAAATTCTTTCTCTTTTTTTTTAGTGTTTATTTATTTTTGAAAGAGAGAGAGAGAGAGAGAGAGAGAGAGAGAGAGAGAGAGAGAGAGCGCAAGCTGGGGAGAGGCAGAGAGAGGGAGACAGAGGATCCAAAGCAGTTTCCACGCTGTCAGGGCAGAGCCCAATGCAAGGCTTGAACTCACAAACTGTGAGATCATGACCTGAGCTGAAGTCGGATGCTTACCTGACTGAGCCGCACAGGCACCCCGGATTTTATATTTTAAGATGTTAACATTCTGCTTCCAACCCACTGGGAGCTGACTTGGTTTCTTCCAGATTCTTTTTTTTTTTTTTTTTTTTTTTATTGGATTAGTAGTGGAGCAAAGAATAAGCCCTGTCAAATAACCAGTCAAGAAAGCTAAACCTAACAAAAGGTATAACTGTAATGAAATGTATATTCTCCTTACTAACCTCTTATAGTACCAGAATCATCAAAACAGATTGTAGAAAGTTCAAAAAGCTTCAATATTAGAAATATTCACAGCAATTATGCTTATTAACATCAGAGTTCTTACCCCACATGTATTATTTATGATCAGAGCATTAATTTTCTAGATCCGCAGAGATTAGACAGCAATCAGTGTTCATATAATGTAGACAAAACCTAATCGTATTCTAAGTAGCCCAACAGAACTCATGTAATTAATGAAGCCGCAACCTTCTGCTAAAATCTAAGGATGTCTACAGACTTCCAGTGTAAAAATCTGACCTTACAAAATGCAAGGTTTAAACACCCTGAGGTAACTGTCTGAACGGTGAGACTGCAATTTCAATGCTTTAATGAGCTGACCTGGCACTCTCATTTCCAGTCTCTCTAAGGAAAATTAACCAAAAAGCCATGTTGCCTGTTGGAGACCGTAGAGAATCTTTACATTATAGGATAACCCAACAGCAACAATTGCTAAGAAAGGTTAAAAGCTTCATATTTAGACTTTCACTTGACATAACTGACTGTTGTTAAGGCTTGATGACCATTAGCTATGCAGCGATTTGCATTGCTGAATGAGATTGGATTGGCGTAATTTGAATGGAACGATACACTTAAGCTTTTGCTGGAAGAATCACTTAATATGTGCTCATATCTCTTGAGTTGCGGCATCATATTACATTCTCTTTATGTGTAAATATATTTAGGAGGAAATAAAATGTCACTTCTCAATTTCCAAATAAGCCTACTCGGATTTTAATTAAATCTCTCAGAGCAGTTTGCCAACCTTGGCATTTACACATAAAACACTGATAATTATGTAAAGATTCTAAAGTGATTTGTTTAGAAGGGGTGGAGTTAAGAAGCACAATGCCAGAGAAAGGGCGCGATTAAAACACTAACGTTGTCTTATTCATATCACGGCTCTGGAAACAAAAGAGCATATCGCACAGAAGTGAATCACGCTCCACAGACCGATGGGGACTGAGGGAGCCACGGGGGACAGAGGTCATGTTCAAACCAACGCCATGCACATTTGCACTTTTCCTGGGAAAGTTTACCCTTTGTTCTTGGGGAAATATTTAGGGGCCCCTATGAGAGCAAATGATAACAAATAGGGAGCTGTAGCACAATACGTCTATCAGGATCTGGGGAGATGGGAGGGATGGAAGCAGAGACAAAGAGAGACAGAGAGGGAGGGAGACAAACAGAGAGATATGACTACTGCTGATACTATGTTCCAATAAACAACCAAAAAATTATTTTATAAATCCCATTCTTTTTTTTTTTTTTTTTTTTTTTTTTTGAGAGAGAGAAGGTGGGGGGGCAGAGGGAGAAGGAATCTGAAGCACGCTCCACACTCAGCAAGGAGCCCAATGCAGGGCTTGATCTCAGCAACTCAAGATCATGCAACTGAACCACCCAGGTGCTCCATAAAACCAATTCTTGTAAACAGAAATATCTGGTGAGCTGTGGTTACAGGCATTTCCAAGGTCTCCTACTTGCTCTCGTGGACACACAGCCCTACTCACTGGCAGTGTTCCCTGGGCACCGAGCCTCCACCCGACAAGTTCCGATGGCACTTGATGTATCCCAAGAGCACTACCTCGCGGAAGAGTCACATCGGCCACCTCCTAGGCCCTGCACCCTCCTGTCCTCCATCTCCTCCTCCTTCTCCTCCCCGGAGCCCTCACAGTGCACTCAGACCCCTGCAAGCAAGGGGAAATGCCTCCCTTCCCTCCTCAGGTGATATTCAATTACAGGTGTTCCAAATCAGAGCAACTTCCCCCCCAGTGACTTGTAGAGTTTTCGCTGTGTCCTCTCAGGAGGAAACTCAGACATTAGCACACAGACTTGGGCCAAGAGTCAGTCAAGTAAGAGAAACTACAAGCCCTACTCAGAATACATCATTCCTCTGGAAACCACAGTCTGGTAGAGGTGCTGGCTGCTTCTTCCTTGGGTTGAAGCTATAGCCCTGGTGCTCTGGGCTCTTGTACGCTGCCCCTCACAACACACACACAGAAAGTCAATCGATATACATGGATACATCTGAGCCTGGAATTCTGACATGTGTTTGCCATGGCTTTCTTCTCTATGTCTAATTTTTATGCACTTAATACACAAAAAGACTATATGCAATGTGTTCCACAGCATAATAATAACTGCCTACTATTAAACCACTTACGAGATAGAACAGAAACACAATCATATCTGTGTTCCTTTCCTATCCCCACCTTGCACCCTCAACAGGTATAACTCCTTTCTCAAATGTCAGATTTATCATTTCCTTGCTTTTTTTTTTTTTTTACGTACACATGGTTTTATCCTGTATCACTAACAATATAGGGGTTAGTTTTGCTTGTTGAGTTTCATAAAAATGTCTCATCACCTATGTAGTCTTCTGAGACCAGTCTTTCTCACTCAACATTCTATTACTAACATTCATCCATGCTCATTCATTTTCATTGTTTTGTGAGCATGGCTGTATTGAGCACTTTATTACATTTCATGATGCCCACATGCAAGAATTTCTCCAGGGTATATATTGGTGGAATTGCTCTGTCATAGTATATGCAAAACATTTCATTTACATTCTTAATGGCAACATGCAACTTTCTTTGATTCACATTCTTTCCAAAACTCAGCATTAGCAAAGTTTTTAAGGTTTCCGACCTAGCAGATGTGAAATGGTTTCTAGCTGAGGTCCTAATTTGCATTGCCTTGAGGAGTCAAGCAAGTTTATTCATCATTTGTTTCATCTTGCATGAAATGCCTGTTCAAGTTTTTGCCCATGCTTCTATTGGGTTGTCTTTTTCTTCCTGATAAGCAGGAATTCTTTGTACATTCCAGATGCTAAGCTTTTGCCACTTATGGGTGTGCAGTTACCATATCCCAGACTCTGGCCTGACTCCTATTCTTCATGACGACCTTTAACGAACAGAAGTTCTTCACATCAATGTAGCCAAACAGTCTTTTCCTTTGCACTTAGAGCATACCCTTAGTTACGAACCTCTTATCTATCCCAATGTCATAGAGGTATCATCCTACGTTGTTTTCTAAAAGTTTTTAAGTCCTGAGCATCAGGGATTTATATTATCATTGCTTTGTAAGTCTGGCTATCTAGAGCAAATTTTCCCATCTTATCTTTTTCCAGAGTATCTTCGTGCTTTTGCTTAAGGCTTAGAATTGATTTGTCAAGTTTTCTGAAAAACCAGATGAGATTAGGATTATAATTATTTTGAATTTGGTGACAACTGACATTTATTATGTTGATTCTCTATGAATTTGCCTCTCCTGGACATCTCGTATAAGTGGAATCATATGATACATGGTTCCTCTGTGACTCTTTTTTCATTTAAATAGCATGAATGTTTTCAAGATTTGTCCATGTTATAGCATGTAATAGTACTTTTTTATTTGCCAATTCACATTCCTTTGTATGGATACAACACATTTATCCATCCATCAGTTAATGGACATTTGGCTTGTTTCTGCTTTTTGTATAGAATGAATAATGCTGCTATGATCATGCATGTAGAAGTTTTTGTGTGGACACGTGTTTATATTTCCTTTGCGTACATGCCTACAAGTTGGAATCGCTGGGTCATATGGTTAAATACAGACAAGTGGTTGAAGTGAGAAACTGCCACACTGTTTTCAAAGCGGCTGTACCATTTTACACTCCCACCAGCAATGCGTGAGGATCCAATTTTCCACATCTTCATCAACAGGTATTACTGTCTGTCTTTCTGATCACAGCCTACCTACTGGGTATGCACTGGTAGCTGCTTGTGGTTTTGATGAGGGAGACAGGCAGACCTGAATTTAGATCCAGCCTTGCCATTTTCTGTGTGGCCCTTACAAGGATAATGGGTTGTTACATGCATGTGCCCTGGAGTTTTGTCTAAGGCTCCATGGGAGAATATAATATTCATGCTACCGGTGCTAAGTGACAGCCAAAGGCACCCTCTCAGGATGCATGGAGACCATGAAGCCTGCATTCTTGTGCTCACTCCTGGCTGCTCAGGAAGGGCACACTGCCTTCCACTCTGCTCGGCAAGCCAATTGGAGAGAGGGAAGAGGGCAAGTCAGGGGGCCACGATGGAACTTGGCAGTGTCCCAAAGTTTGGGCCACCTAGCGACTGGGCTCTGAAGGTGAGGGGCCTGTCCTTGGTCACCACCCCAAGGAGATCCTTCCCAAAGAGCCTTGGGGGTGAGGAGTGAAGGCTAGAACTGAGGGTGTCAGTTCATCTTCCTCTGTGGCCAGGACTCTGTGTCCCAGGGCACCAATGCCAAGGTTTGTCAGACCAGGCTATAAACCTATCATATTTGTTACTCAGAATCCCCGAGCCTATAAAATGGAGACAATAACAATAACTATTTCAAAGGGTTTCTGGGAGGATTCTAACAGACAATAATAAAATACTAATCACATAGAAGAATCTCAATACGTATTTCTATTTAGCTTCCTTTCCCCTAAATTGGGATCATCCTGTATAAACAATTTTTATTTTGCAATTTTTTTTCATTCGTTTCTAGATAAACCATATGAAATTACTAACACCAAACCACCTTTGGGTATAGAAACAGCAATTTTAAGTGCTTCAACATAATGTATCAGGGATTTTTTTCATGTTATCAAATATTCTTTGAAAACATGATTTAAGAAAAACATTTTAAAATATTTATTCCTTTTTGAGAGACAGAGAGTGCAAGTGGGGGAGGGGCAGAGAGAGAGGGAGACACAGAATCTGAAGCAGGCTCCAGGCTCTGAGCTGTCTGCACAGAGCCTGACCCGGGGCTCAAACTCACAAACTGTGAGATCGTGACCTGAGCTGAAGTTGGATGCTTAACCGACTGAGCCACCCGGGCACCCTGAAAACATCATTTTTAGTGACTGCATATTATTCTCTCATGAATAAACTGATTTACTCAGCTCTGCTCCTTATTCTATTTAGGCTGTTTTAAATTTTTTATTATTTTCTATTGGTTTCTAACTAGACTATAAGCCATTTAAAATCTATCAAATTTAAATAAATTCATATTGTAATAATAGTTTTTGCATCATAAACTTTTCCACAAACACTAACGAACCTTCTGTTTGTAACCCACACAACCTGGGACTCGCCCGCCATCGCCGCATCCCTCTCCCCCGTCTGGCCAGGCTGCCGCTACCTGGAGCATTGGATTGGCCCCTTCTCTCGGCTTCTTTCCCACTTCGTTATTTCTCTACTCAGAATCATAGTGGAGGGAAAAGTCACGTACTCTGGGTTTAGGCATAGAATAGTCCTCCCCAAGCACTAACTACCAGGGCACTGGCCCTAGTGAGACGCGTTCCAAATGCAACTTTCTATTGTTGTTTTCTCTCCCGCTCTACTTTTTGACTTAGACAACGGGGAGGCTGCTGCCTTTGCCTCTGGATGAAAATGAGAGCAAGCCCAAAGCCTTTTGACCACCGTTAAATAAACAAAACCCTTTAAGTCATACATCTCATATTCCAACCCCGATATATCAATTAACGCTTCGATCGCTCCCCCGCCCCCATCTCCCACAGGTGGGGGCCATGCTTCGAGGAGCGCATGTGCCCAGTTACTTCTTCCCTCCCCGCTGCCTCCGCTGGCTGGCTGGGGACTGTTTCTGATGGCTCCGTGGTGAATCCTGAAGGGGAGGGTTAGGAGCGCAGAGAGACCAGGGAAAAAAGGCTCTCAGGACATGCAGCAGGCACGGTCTCCAGGCTTGGCAGATGCTTCTAGCAGACTCTTTCCTT
Organism: Paguma larvata; assembly: GCA_030068075.1. Taxonomy (NCBI): domain Eukaryota; kingdom Metazoa; phylum Chordata; class Mammalia; order Carnivora; family Viverridae; genus Paguma; species Paguma larvata. The sequence goes on from CM057839.1 coordinate 67,267,009, forward strand.
CATGGGAGCTTGAGTGGGTTCGTCAGTCCCCCCGCTGAGCTTCCCCGCTTCAGGGCACCTCTCCTGCACCCAGCCACACTGGGCTCCCTCCTCGTTGGCTCTTGGGAACCCCCACGCCTCTTAATGTTGAGCAATCCTGACTCTGGAGGCCGCTTTCTAGACATGGTCTCTTTCAAATGACCCCACGTCATCCCCTTACCCAGGCCCCACATGTGGCACCAGGCTTCTGCGCTGTGGAGCAGCCAGGCCCACAGAGGGGAGGCATTGCTTCCCAGGCATCGCTGGGTGCAGCCCCCCTCCCTCCCTCGGCCTTGGGCCTCCGGCCGGCACCAGCTCTGGGAGGGCTCACGAGCCCCACACTATTTGTGTGTGTGTGTGTGTGTGTCTTCCCTTACATATAAGATCGCTTGTATCTTTTCTAACCAGTGTTCAAGCCACACGTTCCCACTCACAGGAATACCGCGTCTGGGCGGTGTTTCATTCAGTCCTCTACTGGTTGTGGCTTCGCATCCCTGAGCTGTGAACAGCTCTGCCCCTTATTCACTCATCTCTAAACACGCCAATCTGCGAAAGAAGCCCTTTGAAATCTTTCTCTGTCAAAACAAAACAAAACAAAAACAAAAAAGAAATTTCTCAAATGCAAATCATTTTGTTTTAAATTATTTGCTTTCTGTGTCCAAATGCTCTAATTTTTGTTTGTTTTCTGTTTGTGTTTTTTGGGGTTTTTTTCTTCAGGAAAAACTATAGACTAGAGTAGGGGAAAGGGGAAACACAAAGGTTTACAGGCCCATGGGGATTGATGGCCTCTGTTGCACTTGTCTTTTGAATTGGATTACTGTAATTGCAAGCACTATTTCTCCTTCGTAAGGTCTGCAGACAAATTAATCAAAGTGTCAATGACACGTGAGCTGAGGGTAGCAGGGAAATACAAACAGAAAGCCAAGAGGGAGAAAGCTAAGGCTGGCCTAGGAGGCAGCCTACAGTCAGGGGTCGGAAAGCTCAATGTTTCCAAAGACTAGGGAGGAACTCGCAGGAAAAACAGAGCTAGGGGTCAGGGGCCAGGCAAGGAAGGAGGAGATAGAAACTAAAAGAGGAAGTACACCTGTTGCCAACTCACTCACTAAGGCAGACTGAATTTTCCAGAGAGCCACACCAATATAAATATCCCTTTCCTTGACATTTGCCTTATAACTGACACTTTCCCATGGAGAAGTAGGGCTCTGTGTTCTAGGCAATGACAATCAAGTGTGAATGTAGTATAAATACATTTTCAGACATTCAAGTACTTACAAAGTTTACTTTCCATAACCCTTTCTTAAGAATTTACTGAAAAAGGAGTTCTGGCAAAATAAGGAAATAATCTAAGAAGAAGACATGAGAGCTAGGAAACTGATTTCACCCAAGAGAAGGAAAAGTCACAGAAGGAGCGGCACACAGAAAGACACAAAGGTCAGAGAGTGCGGGAGAGTGGAGGTGGGTGGCACTCGAGAGAGAGCTTATCCTGAGAGTTTGGGACATTTTATCACAGTCCTTTCATTGTATTTGATTTTTCCAACCATGTCTATATATTACTTTATAAAAATTAAAATTATCTTTTTAAAAAATATTTATTTGTGAGAGAGAGAGAGAGGAAGGGACAGAGAGAGAAAGAGAGAAAGAATCTCAAGCAGTCTCCATGCTGTCAGCACATAGCCCAGCACAGGGCTCGATCTCATGAACCATGAGATCATGATCTGAGCCTAAATCAAGAGTCAGACGCTTACCCAGCTGAACCATCCAGACACCACAAAATAATCTTAATATAAATTAATATTGGTATCATCAGTGGCTCAGATGCAGCCAGCAAATCAATTGAGAGGGTTCGTGTTTGGGAGCCTGGCTAATGGTACTTGCTGTACAGGTTAGGGTTTGCAACAATTAGACTGACAAGGCAGTGATCTAACTTGGCTGTTAAGATAGAAACAAGCTTGCCGAGCAGAAGACAGGCTTTAAAATGAAAAATGAAGCTTTAATTCGCATATATATTGATGTCATTATGAGGAAGAAAATATTTATGGTCTGGTTACGGTACAAAGAGCTTTGAACCAGGAGGCCTTCTAGGTTCTAATCCAAGCTCTACCATCTTAGTGTGTAACCTTGAAAAATGCATAACTTCTCTCTAGTTTCAGCACTTAGAAAATGGGGATTCCTTTATTCCTACTCTACATATGTATTGACTGCCCGCAAGTAGACATTGTTTTAGACCCTGGGAAGGCAGGAGAGAACAAACTTCACTGAGCCGCATTCAAATGGAGGGAGACATACAATAAACAAAATATAAAAGTGGACTATGTAGTATACCAGAAAGCCATGAGTGCTATGGAGAAAAACAAAGCATGAAAAGGCCATAAGGAGCGCTGGGCTAAGAGACTAGACTTTACACAAGGAATTCAGGGAAGGCCTCACTGACTCAGAAACATCTGAACACTTGAAGCAGATGAGGCCAACACATGCCAATATCTGGGAGAAGAATATTCCGGGCAGAGGAAATACTATATAAAACCAGTATAATATGGAAACTTGTCTGGCATGGCAAGGACTTGGAGGAAGCCTCTGGGGCCGAAGCACAGTGTGTGAGAACAGAGAGAGAGGAAGGCGGAGCTGTAATGGGAGGCTGATCACAGGACTGTGCGCCTAGGCCACAGTGAGGACTTTGGCTTTTACTCCAATGACGATGCGTTCAGGATCTTAAGCAAAAGAGAAATATAATCTCACTTCCATTTACAAAACGGAGCTCTGGCTGCTGTGTGGAGAACGGGGTCTAGGGACAAGAGAAGTAGAGAAACCAGGGAAGGAGCTTCCGCAAGAATCCAGGCGTCAGGTGTTGAACTGTGTCCTTCAGCCCTGTAAGTTGAAGCTATAATCCCCAGTACTTCAAAATGTGGCTGCGTTTGGAGGTGGAGTCTTTACGGAGGTACTTAAATTAAGGTGAGGTTATTGGGGTGAGCCCTGATTCAATACGACTGGCACCTTAATACACGGGAAATTTGGACCCGGAGACACACATGCAGGGAAAGACAACGTGGGGAGACACGTGAAGAAGTTGGCCATTCACTAGCCAGAGAGGAAGGCCCAGGACACGTTCTTCCCTCACAGCCTCCAGAAGGAAGCAATCCCACTGAGGCCAGACAGGTAGCCTTCAGAAGCGTGAGACAGTACATTTCTGTTGTTTAATCCACTTTGTCACTGCGGCCCTCGCACACCAACACACTGGCTACGATGTAATTGTGGCCCGGACCACAGAACAGCCATGGAAGTGGTTAAAATTCTGGATATATTTTAAGTCAACAGGACTTCCTGGCAGGGAACGAGTGTGAGAGAGAATCAGAGAGTCCAAGGTGACTTTAGGGTTTGGGCCTGAATAACCAGAAGGATAAAACTGGTACAGAGATGAGGAGATCCGGGGTGGGGCAGGCTTAGAGGTATATGTGGAGGAAAGACCAGACATGGTATTAGGGACCCCGGTAGGGATGACTGCGACACAATTATTGTGAGAATCGAATGAGTTCAACACGTATTCATTATGTGGTTAGTGTGTATAAAGCCCTGAGGCATTTCTAAGTAGGAGATATCTTAAAATTTAAAGTTTTTGTTTTATAGAAGCTTTACTACAAATTATGTGGATAAGATGTTCGATCTTAAGAAGGTGAAAATATCAAGTAGAAGAGAAGTGACACAAGCCATGCATGGTGCGTCTTACAAAGTAATCAGAATAATTGAAATTGTCAACTTCCTCTATAGACAGTTTCATAGCTGTAGTTGGCAAAACGATGATGACACGTCATCACAGTTAATACTCTGAAGTATTCATTTGGATTTGTGTGCTCCGGTGTGTCCGGTTTTAGTCAGTCTTATTGCTGTAAGGGTATATGAAAGGTTTCATGGGCTCGAGAATCAGAAAGATCTAAATTTGAATGTTGTTTCTGACGCTAGGCTGTTTGAACATAGTGAGTTAATTCTGTGTCTAGGTTCCTTTACCTAGAAGATGGGGGTAATAATACCTCATAAAATTGTCCAGAGGAATAAAGTAGGTGACACATTCATAAAGTGCTCACTCTAGAGTTCACAAGAAGCACTCAGGAAAGCTGTTGGTTTCTGCCCCTGCTGCGGGCGTTCAGGTTGAGGTGGACGATCACGATAGGGTCAGGAAAAGACAGAGCGGTGCAGGCGGCCCAGAGGCCGGGACCTGAAGCAGGAGGGAGACTTACACAGCCAGCGTAGACCAATGCTTCTCAAATCTTAATGTGCATTCCAACCACTCAGGCCTGTTGGGTTGAGTCAGGAGGTCTGGAGCGGGGCCCTGGTGCCCCCACCTGTGCTGTAGTGAGGCCACACTTTGAATAGAAGGGGCACAGAGCACAGGCAAGTAGGATGGGGTGAACTAGGCACAAGGGTGCTGACAAGCTGGGGGAAGGGGGTGACAGGTGTAACAGTTTGGCTGGAGTAGTTACCATTAGAGAATAGCCAGACGAGGTTTGGAAAGGCGGGATGGGCCATGTCCCGGCAGGCTCTGAAGGGCTCACAGAGTTGCTACTCTATTGTGCAGGGCATGGTCAATAGCACAGTGAAGACAGCACTCAGATAGTCGCCCGGCTCTTTATCTGCACAACACGGCAGGACAGAGAGGGGCCGAAAACAAGGAGAGCCAAGAAGACTGCTCCAGTCAGGGTCCTTTCATCTGGCAGCTGAAATCCCTTCAAACAGGTTTGAGTAGAGGAAATGGAAGGAGGGTTATGGTAAGGCCATAGAGCTCAAAAGGTGCAGGAACTGATTCGCTTCCGGAGGCAAGCCTCTCTCATCCACGTCTTTCTCTGACATGTGGCCCAAGGGTTTCGTTATTAACTATCCACAGCTCACTAGAAACTGTTGTCTGTGTCTTTAAAATAAAAAATAGTTTTTACTTTGAGAGAGAGAGAAAGAGCCTAAGCAGGGGAGGGACAGACAGAGAGGAGAGAGAGACTCCCAAGCCAACTCTGTGCTGTCAGCACAGAACGGGATGAGGTGCCTGATCTCAGCAACTGCGAGATCATGACCTGAGCTGAAATCAAGAGTCAGACGCTTAACCGACTGAGCCATGCTGGGGCCTCATGTTGTCTGTGTCTTTTAATTCAGATTCCTAGAGGAAAATTCGAATGGGTGTGGCTTATCTTCTAAGACAGATCACATAACGAGCACATAGGTCACTCGTGAACAGGTACGCATTCCCAGTCACGTGGAGTCAGAGGAAAAACAATCTCATGTGACTCAGTGGAGGCTGTGGACCAGACCAGACTCCTTATAAAGGCTGTAGGCAGGAACCCCAAAATAAATATATTTAATGGAGAAAAGATGTTCAAGTGTAACCTAGGCTTAAAAAAAAAAACCCTCTCCTCTTGGACATATCATCCAAATGTCCCCAAATCGGTCTCCACGGTCACCATTTCCCAACTTCCCATCCACTCAACCCAGTCTGGCTTCAGCCTCCCTCCCCTCCACCCCCACAGTGCCCTGACACTGCCCTATGAAAAGGCACTTGTGACATTCCCAGTTATCAAACCCCAAAACAGTAACCCAGTGCCTCTGTGGCTCTGGTTCTGCCGGAATCAGTTAATGCGGAGAACCCTGCTTCTTCACAGCACGCCCAAGAACACCCAATCTCACTGATGCATTGTAAATTTTAGCGTAAATAAGGTGAGATCACACAGTAAGCATGATTTTATCTGATAAATTTCTCCCTCACACACTTTCCATTCCTCTCTCCTCTCACCAAGGATAGCTTAGGGTCCCTCTTTTAAAGCTTGGGGCCGACTGACTCCCAGTCTGGAAGCTCAGTGCTCTCCAAACCTGGGTGAGTATCTCACAAGAGGGATTTCTCATCCTACACCTCTACAACGGAGAAGATGCCACATCTTGGTTTCTTGCAGCAACTTCCACCAAATGTCTGTCACTGTTATCTGTCCAGTCACCACGGGCTCCTGAGGGAGAGGGCCTCTAACTCGTGAACAGGGTGAATACAGGTCCCCGGTATCAGCTCACACTGCCCTGCATGGGAATCTGGGGGCAGACTCATTCCCCTAAAGGTCAGCTATGAATTCCACACAGCTCATAGCTCCCTGGAGAATTCAGAGTCCAATCCCATGTTTAGAAAAGAATATTTATTCTCTAATTATTGTTTAGCCTAGTTCTTTAGTAATAATAGACGTCGCTCAGTTAATGGCAACTTCATCTCGCCAGCATTTGGGTCAGGTTCATTTCGGCAAATTGTGGTGGGTCTACCTTCAATATACATCGAGACACTTCTCACTACATCCATAACTACCACCCCGGTCCATCATGGCCTCTCCAGTCATGTATCATCCAGATTAATGCAACAGTCTCCTCCACTAGTCTTAACATCTCAGGCTCCTCTGCCTGTCCTCATCACGTTAGCCAGAGGATCTTTTTACAGTGGAAGTCAGGGAGCGCCTTAGCTGACTCAGTTGGAAGAGCGTGTGACTCTCTCTTGATCTCAGGGTCGTGAGGTCAAGACCTATGTGGGATATAGAGATTACTTAAATCTTTAAAATGGAAGTCAGAGTGTAAGACTCCTCTGGTGAAAACCTCAAATGGCTTCCCATCACACTCAAGAGTAAAAGACACAGTCCTTACGTTAGCCTATATAGGGCCCTGTGTGTGTTCCCTACATTTCTGCCTTCCCCTAGTACATGGCTCCCCCTTCTTTACTCCACTCTAGCCACACTGGCCATCTTAGAAAATGGGAATAGCGAATATTTTTTGAGCACTTACCATGTTTTAGGTTCTTCTTTACATTCGTCTGATCCATTGAAACTGAGAACTTGAGGTTTTACAGCCTGCTCAAGTTGCGTATCTTATGTGCAGCATACATAACCCGATCAGCTTCTGGCTGTGGAGTTCACATTCTCAACCATACGGTAGAGATAAACTGCCTCTGGTTCGTGGTATTTTTGAGTTACCTTCTAGAAACCCACCTATTTTTCCCCTTGATCTGAGAATACACACACACACACACACACACACACGCACCCACATATAAACTTCAATTAAGTCTTTCTTTGGTTTTAACTTTTAGAGTTCGAGAGTCTTTGCGGCACGATAGAATACTCAATTTCTGTAAATGGCCCAGGGTTGCTTGAAAAGGTAGATTCTGGGGCACCTGGATGGCTCAGCTGGTTAAGCACCTGACTCGATTTCGGCTCAGGTCATCATCTCAGGGTCATGGGGTGGAGCCCCACATCAGGCTCCATGCTGAGTGTGGAGCCTGCTTAAGATTCTCTCTCTCTCCCATTGCTCCTCTCCTCTGCTTGCACTCTCTCTCTAAAAACAAATTTTTTAAAAGTATATTCTATTCCAAGGACCGAGAGTTTAACATGTGTCTGTTAGATCTATCTTATTTTGATCCCTGATATACTTTTATCTGTATTTGCAGGCTAAGCTTTTGTCTTCTCAATCTCATCACTTCTTTGGGCTCTTTTTCTGAGTTCTCTCATTTAAATGAGAGTAAGGAGAATGTCTGATATTTGCTTTCCTGAATATTCTTTGCACACATATTTTTCATTGTGTTTTACTTATTTTGTCCCTTTGGGAGGGGGTGGTTGTGGGGGTAGGAAGGGTATGGTTGAGTTGGGGTGACTATCCAATTCCTCTGCTGGTTCTTTTCTGCCCATTCGTTATCTTCTGATGATGGCAATTCTATCCAGGCCCTCTATTTACAATACCCAGGACATTGAAAGACAAATTGGTCCTGAAACAGCGGCCAGCTTTAATTTGGGTTTCAGAATACACTCTCACCGAGGGGTGCGTGGGGGAGGGAGCACATCCACACTCTGCTTTTGAGCCACCTCCTGCAGAGAAGAGGCCAGCAGGCTCACAGTGAAGCCTTTGTCATAGATTTTTCTGGAGATCCAGCTGGTGTTTCTCTCGGCTGAATTCAGTCACCAACTGCAAGGGGGTTGTGCAGCTGTGTTTCCCCTTGGCCGTCTCTCACTGTCACATAAATTCTCCCTCCATCTGGAGACTGAAAGGCAGAAAAGGTACTGATTCCATGAAATTTCTCATTTCCAGCACTTGTCAAGGTCTAACTAAGCCCCACGATCATCTTGACACTCCTACTGGATGGTCTTTAAGCGGACTCTTCAGAGTGGTGACTATTTTGGAGAATGCTTTCTTGAGGCCTGTCTTCATGATGCTCTTCGAATTTATCTTTGGTCCAAAAATATCTGACAGATATTAATAATTTGTGGTATAGATTTATGGCTGTTTCTTTACCTGACTATGAAATTTTCTATTTGTCTCGATTCTTTTGTGTTCAACAGCTGCATTGGCACAGAAAGAATAGAGTCTCCGGGTTTTAAACGGTAGGAAAAGATTCCATGAAGGTCTATGTCCTCAGTATTCAGAAAAACAATGGCATTTCTACAGTGTAATCAAGTTGGGCCACTTAAAAGGGTAAGCTAAAGTTTAACAGGTCATAAGCAGAAGGTAAAGCAGGGAGGGACAGGGCTTAGTCTCGGATTCAGAGTTGGTAGGATTACAGACCAAGACATAATAAACGAATCAAAACAGGTTCTGGGGTGTGGAGAAACTGGAGCTCTTCTGTACTGCTGGTGGGAGTGTAAAAGGGCACAGCCGCTGTGGGAAACAGTATGAGGGTTCTTCAAAAAATTCTGAATGGAATTACCACCTGATCCAGCAATTCCACTTCTGGGTCTATATCCAAGGGAACTGAAAGCAGAGTTTCAAATAGGTATCTGCAACCCCCATGTTCTCAGCAGCATCACTCACAGTAAGTGTGGAGGTACCCCAAGTGTCCAGTGACGGGTGGACTAGCAAAATGTGGTATACACATACAGTGGAGTATCATTTGGTCTCAAAAGAAAAAAAAAAAAAAAGGAAATTCTGACATGTGCTACAACATGGATAAATCTTGAGGACATTATGTCAAGTAAAAGAAGTCAACACAAAAAGACGAATACTGCAGGATTCCACTTAATATGAGTGTAGTCAAATCACAGAGGCAAAGGAGAATGGTAGTTCCCAGGGCTGGAAGGAAGGGGAGATGGGGAATTACTGTTTAATGGGTATAGATTCACTTCTGCAAGAAGAGTTATGATGGTTGTGCATTATGAATATATTTAATACCACTAAACTATGCACTTAAAAATGCTGAAGATGGCAAATTTTGTGATGCGTCTTTTGTCACAATAAAACAAAACAAAACAAAACAAAAAAAACTAGAGGGGTGCCTGGATGGCTCAGTCAGTTAAGCGTCTGACTTCAGCTCAGGTCATGATCTCACCGTTTGTGAGTTCCAGTCCCACATCGGGCTCTGTGCCAACAGGTCAGAGCCTAGAGCCTGCTTCAGATTCTATGTCTCCCTCTCTCTCTGCCCCTCCCCTGCTCGAGCTCTTCTGCAAGAATAAATAAAACATTAAGAAAAAAAAACTAGAAAAAACACAACAGGATCAGTGGGCAAGATGAAGTATAATTTGGACAATAAGTAGAGGTCAGGGATTTAAGAAAAAAACCAAAGGTAGTTACTGTAAAGGATGGAAATATAGTTTGCCCTACCTTTGCCCTAAAACAGTAATAATATATATACCTTAGTACACACACACACACACACACACATTAAATCCCAGTTCCCCGTGTATCTAGCTTTTTTAGTTATACACATTTTAAGAACTACTACTTTCTTGTCTAAAAGTGGGTAATTATCCTGATAACTAAGGGCTTTTTCATTTACAAATTTTTTTTTTTTACGCACTGTATTTTGTTTTACTATACCTTGAGGTTAAAAAAAAGGCTACTTCCTCCCATTTTACAGATGAGAGAACTATAACACAGACATGTAAAAGGTCTTGCATAAGATCACACATCTGTTGCACCTGCGGAGCCAGGAGCACGAGGCTCTATTAGCTATTTGTCTACACTTTCCTTTATACCTGGAGTTAACACAAGGAACGAACGGATCTACATTTACAGTTTTAATACATGTCTTTTCCATAGAAATGGTAATATCATTCAAATACATGTGGAGAAGAATAAAAATTCATGAAGTGTGGCAAATCTAAAGTTGCCATATAAATTTAGGGATAGTCAAAAGTGCCCTTGAAAATCCTATACATCTCCCATGGTTCTAGATGCATCTCTCAAGTAGTGCACACTAAAATTTGAGAATTCGGTGCCTTAAACCTATGAAAGACATAAAAGGATGTACATTTAGGTGTCAAGGTATTCAAACAACTGAAAACACCGGTAAATGGAGAATCTTGCTTCTTACAAGATTTACTTCATTTTGTTTAAATATTTGCCTGTTATATACTTTTTCAATCATATATCATGTGTTGTGGAGATTAAAGGAGACAGGAGAATTATATCTTTCAAAGGGAATAGGTTCTAAAATCAGTAGAAGTTAAATGTATTTATGATAGGGCTCTCCTTAACTGTTAGCACTATGTAAATTTTCTCGATCAATAAATACTAAGAGTGCAGAAGTCAGCAGAACTGTTTTTTGCTTTTAGAAAGAGGGCAAAATGTTGACATTTTCACATTAACTTACAATGCCAATTAAGAAGTGGTAAAGGAAGAAAAACCACTAGTAAAAATGACATTCGGAAAAGTAGAAAGAAAACCGTATTCTAACACTGTCCAAAAGTGATATATACAGAAATCATGGAAAAGAGCACTGAAAAGAAAGGATTGGATATAGTCATGGGTGATCTCCAATAACAATTCTGTAAAATGAGTTGCTCTGAATTGGGCTGGATAGAAAAAGCTCTGAAAAACTGAAGTGGTTACAATTTACTGGGATAAGTAATAGTAGCAAAGACACACTAACGGTAATTAGGCTTTTGTGTTTTTTAAGCAGCTCGGGAAGGCTCAAAGATGATGGATTCAGTCAAGCTTATGAAACTTTAGTCTCCCAAACAAATTGAAAGAAAAAGGAATAGGAATACAAATAAGTGCTGCAATCATGGGATTCTATTGGATCCAGGCAGAACATGGAGTATTCGCAATGACTTTATGAAATTATTTTACGAAAGCAGGTAAGAACACGCACACTGCAGTTAAATCCACAATAAGATAAGAAAATAAAAACATAGAAATTTTGACAAATTCTAGAAAGAAAAAAATCTTTAGGAGGAGGCATAGCCCAAGACACATGCTAGAGATAAGTATTGCAAGGATAAAGTTGAGATGGGGAAGACAATTTGTAAAGCTCTAGAAATCAAAAAAGAACTACAGAAAGAGCACAGAGAAAGTGGAGGAAAATAATGAAATAATGAAGACAATTATATGGGGTTTTAAAGTCAGATGTAAAACAAAATGACACAGGGGAGTTGGAAAAAGGGGTATCGAATAAAAAATGTAACAAGATCAAATAGAATTCAAGCAAAGCAGTAAAGGGGGAAAACATATTTTATACTGTTGAAATGGTACAATCCATCAAGAATGTGTATCCGTCATGGAATTTCTAACAACACAACTTTGAAATAAATAAAATAAAAACATACAAACAATAAGGGACACATTCACAATATTCATGTGGGACATTAACAGAACTCTCTTAAACCAACAGATCTGACAGACAATAAAACAAGATATAAAAACTTAAATAATCCAATGAACAAGCTCAATGTAAAACATACACACATATACAGAATTTGGTCACAGAATTTGGCCCTAAAATACTATGGATAACCCTTCTTTCCAGACACGTATAGGAACACACACACACACACACACACACACACACACACACACCACACACCTCTCAATACAGACCATGAAGCAAAATCAGAGAAATGATACTCTTGGTCCACATTTAAATTAAAAAATTCATCACAAATAGATAAAGTAAAAGCGCTCCCCCCACATCAAACCTATCCAGAATTGTTTAAAAGTCCTTTGGGAGAAAAAGAAAACCAAACACCCCACCAGGTTTAAGAATCAAAACCAAAATTATAAGCTATTTCGAAATGAGTCAAAAGAAGAACACTATGAAAAACAAAAACAAAACAGAAAACCCTTGGAATGTAATCAGGTAGTACTTAGAAGAGAAACGTATATATTAGAAAACACAGAGACTAAAGTACATGAACAAAGTATACAGTCCAAGAGCCTAAAAGAAGAACCAATAAATTCAAGTACAGCTGAAAGAAAAAAAATGAAGATTACTGTAGAAATTACAAAGATAACAAGCAACAACAAAAAATGCTCAATCAATAAAACCAAAAGCTGGTTCTTAAGTAAATTTCAATGAAATCCAGGGACAGAGGAAAAACGACAGGTGCCAAGTATTTTTGAGTCAAGAAAAAATACACAAAGATGCTGCAGAGATTTATGAAATAAAACAGCCTGTCTAAAACTTTTACCAACAAATTTTAAAATCCAGACGTCCACAATTTCCAAAGAAAATATGGGTTACCAAAATTCCACTTCAGGAAGAAGTACGAAACTTGTATTAACCAGAAAAGAGGCTAAAAAGATAATAAGAGCTTCAGCTCCTAGAAAAGCTTTTGGGCCCCAAAGGACTCAGAGTAAAGGAGGAAGGGTAGGCTAAGCTAGTGTTCCTATCCACCAGCAATAAACAATTAGAAAAAGCAAGAAGGAAAGATACAATTCGCATGACTCTTAGCAAGGACACTGTAAAACTTACTGATATAAAAGACAGACACCAGCCACCTGACTGTATATATGGGTGGGAAGATAATCTCGTCTCCAAAACAATTTGAACATGATTTGGATAAAAATCTAAAGCACTTTTTCCCAGAATCTGCCAACCTGATTTTAAAATTCATGTGCACGTGTGAAAAGACAATGGCCAAGACATTTTTGAAGGGTATTAATAAGGGAGGTGCCTTCCTACAAAATGATAGCACGAAAATATATTGGAAAAAAAAACACCGGTTGTTGGGAGTACATATATAAACTAATGGAGCACAAAAGAGAGCCTAGGAATATTACAAATGTCATAAAAGGAAATATAGCTCTTAATACATTGTCACTGTATAAAGGCACTTGGTATATGATAGATGTAGCATTTAAATAAAAGTAGAAAAATAAACTATTTAATAAGGAATAGTGCTTAGGTGAATGGCTCTGCATCTGCAAAAAAAATAAGACCCCTAATTCACAGCGTACACAGAGTTAATTTCAAATGGATACGAGTCTAAAAACGAAAAGCAAACAAAAGCTCTTATACATTGCTGGTGAGAATATAAAATACTACAACTACTGCGGAATGCAATTTGGCAATACCTAAAAGCAGCATATCCACATCCATTAAATTCAACATTTCTATTCCGGATGATTGTTTTTGTGAGAGAGGAAGGATGTTTGTTCACTTGGGCACTGGTTTGCAATAGTGAAGGTGCAAAATACCTGATTACCCATCAAAAGAAAAATGGTTAACAATGTTTTACAATGGATTTTTATAATGGGTTAACTGTGGTATATTCAAACAATAGAATGCAATTAAGAGGAATTAACCACAGGATTTAATCAAATCTTAGATGCCATCAATTCTAAAGTACACCATTATTTGGTCATTAAGAAAAGAATGCTGCCAATTTTAGGACATTACTGATTTAAGAAGCGTACCGATTTCAGAGACGTTATATTGTGAAAAAATGGAAAGATAGTTAGGTGTCGACATATCTATATCTCGAAGACACAGTACTGGGTGAAAAATAGGTTTCAAAAGTATGGACATGATAGGCTTTCTTCCATGTTTAAAAACACATAAAAGAGTTCTATGTGTTTTTTTTAAATATACATGTGTAAAATGATGAAAACATTCGTGGGAAAAATACACGTTAATATCAGGATAGTTATCTCTTAGTAAAAACAAGAGGAGGAAAGAGATACAAGCTTTAGTCACAACTCTTGATATCTCATTTCTTATTAAAGACAAAGGAAGGATGCAGCTTTTGCTTCGCACACAGACTAAGAGGGAGCATACCCTCCTCATGAAGGGACAAACGTAAATTCAGTCATTCCACAGCATCTGTGGCACAGTTATGGAATGTTTATTCTTACAATAAAGAAACACTGAAACATTGATTTGGTAAACATTCCTGAGAGATTCTGCTGCTCACTGATAGGAGAGGAGAGAAAGAACACGTGTGTGTATTGGGGGAGAGAGAGGATTAGAACTGAAAAAAATATGTAAAGTGTTAATACTCTTTAAACTTGGAGAATGAGATCATGATGGTCTATTGTAGTATTTCCTGGATCTCTGAAGTATTTTTAACTTTGAAATTTTTAAAAATGAAATTTAAAAAGGCACCATGTACAATTTAAGTGTAAGCTCTATCAAGATTTCAGGAAGTAAATAACTCCTACATTACATAAACTGTTTCATAGAAAAATATCGTCAGCTTTTCAACTAATTCTAGAAGGTCAGCAAAACCCCTGATACCAATATTCAAAACACTGACACAACAAAGAAAATTATAAACTAAGGTTATTACTTAGCATGAATATAAGAATATTAAGTAAAATGTTAGCACCCTGAATCTAACTAGTATGACCAAAGTGAGCTGGGTTAATCCCACCAAAGCAAGGGTGACTATACATATAATTCATTTATTAGTAATTACATTAAAAAACATAAACTGTTATGCAAACATGGAATTCAACACATACTCCAAATTTTATTTTTTAATAACCCTGATGAAACAGAAATAGACACTTTCTTAAACTGGAAAAAGGCAAGAGGCTTTCTATTTAACAATACTCTAGAGGTGCCGACCAACACGATTAGACCAGAAAAACATGACATATAAGTAGCAGAACAATTCGAAGTAATACTGACAAAACTATGTGGAGAGAGTGTTATCTATCTAATAAATCCAAGAGAATTAACTGGAAAGCTATTACAGCCAACAGAGAAGTTCAGTAAAGTGACTGAAAACATAACTTAGCAGGCATAACCAATTAGAAAATAAAGGAATGATAACAATAACAATGTTTACAACGATACTAAAATCCACAAAATATTTTTTTTTTTAAAGATGCAAAGCCTATTCTTACGGAGAAAATAATGAAACCACTTGAAGAAAATTAAAAAATCTATCTCGGTGAGCAGACTCAGTATTATTTTAAGATGTTGGTATCTTGAGTAACAGAAAACAATAAGAATAGCCAGGAATAGTTAGGACATGTTAAAATTAAAGCTTAGGGAAAAATTTCAGACCAAATATAAAAACATACAGGTATAGCAATTGCATTAGATGTTGGTTATAGGCATAGACAGAAATCAACCAAATATGACTCTAAAAACAGATCCGGGTAGGCGGAGATTTAGTTCATGATACCTGCGGCATTTCAAACTAGTAGAGGTAAGAGAAACTATACAATAAGCTGTGTTAAGAGAAGTAACTACACTTAAGAGAAAATTAAGTTATACCACAATCATACACAAGATACAAAAATAGTCCCCAGGTGGATTAAATAATGTAAAAACAACAAACAACCCTGTAAGTATTAGAAGGAAACAGGAAAATATTTTCAAAATCTTGTAGTAAGCACGAAACCAAGAAGACATAATGAAAAATACTGACAGAGCTGAGCTCGCAATAAGGAACCACCCCCGTATTATACGGCCAAAAATACCATTTTAAAAAGTTTAAAGACAGATGACTCACTAGAAGTATCTTCCACGTATTTAATAAGCGAGAGAATAATGCGAGGACATGTAGAGACAGATGGCACCCCACTTTCAGCACACATGGCAGTCCTCCCGTATGCACGGGGGGAGGGGGTGGGGCGGAGGTACATTCGAAGACCCCAGTGGAGGCCCGAAGCCGAGGAGAGGACCGAACCCTAGAAAACACATTATGTATTTTCCCTATACATACATACCTACGATAAAGTTTAATTTATAAATTAGGCACAAAAGTAAGAGATTAACAATAACTACTGATAAAACAGAACAATTATAATAATATACTGTGATAAAAACTATGTGAATGTGGTCTTTCAAAAGTTCTTTTTGTACTGCATTCACTGTTCCTGTTGGGATGGTGTGAGATAATAAAATGCATCTGTGATGAGAACGAAGGAAGGTGAATGACGCAGGCATTGTGACAGCTCTAGGCTACTACTGACTGACCATCTGAACCTCAGGAGGAGGATCACCCGCTTCCTGGACTGCAGCTGACCGTAGGTAGCTGAAACCGCAGAAAGCGAAACCTACTGTATGCTAGCCCAAGACAGAAGTACCTTTTTGTAAGGAAATGTAACACAGTGTGGCTAGGATCCTTAACCCTCCCATATCTCCTCCCTTTTTACCCAGAGATAACGATTTTAAAAAAAAAGGTAAAAAAAGGCAAAGAATATCAATAAGTAATTCACAGGACAGAAATAACTGAAATGAAAACCTGTGCAACAATGCAGTTCCATTTGTAATCAGAGAAATGAAAAAGACAACAAAATAATTCTGTAACTGCTGGAATGAGAAAACTTTAAAAAGCATTAATTAGTACACTTTTAAGAAAGTAGGTGGGCAGAATTTATCATTTAAAGGAACAACATAGGGGCGCTTGGTTAAGCGTCTGATGAGACGCTTAAGTCGGTTAAGTGTCTGACTTTTCATTTCAGCTGAGGTCATGATCTCATGGTTCCTGAGTTCAAGCTCCCACGTTGGGCTCTGTGCTGTCGGCACAGAGCCTGCTTCAGATCCTCTGTCTCCCTCTCTCTGCCCCTTCACCGCTTCCTTGCTCACTCTCTCAAAAATAATAAATTTTTAAAAACAAAAAAATAAAGGAACACCACAATTCTCGGCATAGGAATCTATTTCTTACAGGACATCTAGCACCGTGGCACAAAGACATACAGTGGTAATCATTTACTGCATTATCTGTAATTGGAAAAGGTGTAAGTAACTCAAAAGCCCAAAAGAACAGTAAATAAATAAATCACGGCATACCCATACAATGGGTATTATGCAGTTGTTCAAAGGGTGAGATAAACCCATATGTGCTGATAGCCTTACAACATTAAGTGGAGAAAAAGTTGTAGAAAGGTATAGTATGATCCCACTCAAGTAAAAACAAAATAGGTATATGTAAGTGAGAAAGTGTGACAGACTGAAATCCTGACCTAGCGAACTAAAGAGTGATTTTCACATTTTGCAGTGAATGTCCGTGTTGTTTCTACCTCCTTTCTATGGGAAGGTATTTTGGAAGTCTTTGTGTGAATTTTTTTTTTTTTTTTTTAATGAGTACAGGGTTTGTTTTTTTTGGTTTTTTTAATGTTTGTTTGAGAGAGAGAGAACACACGCGAGTGTGCTCTATCAGCACAGAGCCTGAAGAGGAGCTTCACAAACCATGGGATCATGACCTGAGCCAAAATCGTAAGTCAGATGCTTAACCAACGGAGCCACTCAGTGGCGCCCCCTATACGAATCTTTAAATCGAAACAAAAATATTTAACTTAATTAATGTTGAACATCAGACACCTATCTGAATAATGGAACTATAGAACTCTTCTAACAATTTCTAGTCATGAATGGCTTGAGTGTTGAAGACAAGATAATTGCTTCTTCAGAGCAAACTAAGCTTATGTTTTCCTACCTCACAGTTAACTAACCGGACCCTCTTTTTATAGTACCTTAACTGTATTACACACTCTTTTAAAGCTGTCATGTTAAGTCTTAATATGTTTATATGCTTCATTCTCTTGCTCTAAAGTCATCAGTAGCTTCCTTAGCTGCCTTTAGAATTCAAAGCCCTCCATAATGTTCTCTCAAACTTAACTACTTGTTCAAAGAAAGCATCTCCCCACTACCCAACCACAACTCAAAACGTTCTCCATCTCAGCCAAATGGGTCTCTCGGTTCCTAAATGAATGGATCTGCTAGGCACCCAGCTCACAAACATTCACACAGCATCTATAACGTGTTAACAGTTAACAGTATTACCATTTCTCCAGGAATTCGTCTCCCAAGATTTTTATACAAAACAACATTAGGGCACTCAAGGGCCCTAATGCAGAAGATTATTTAGTGAACCCAGTTAAACTCATTAGCTCAAGAATGTAGATTAAGAACAATAAATGAAATTGACAGTTTTATCCATCACTATTCAATAAATAGAAAGCTGTTTTCGTTTAAGTAAGTGGTTTGAATTCTAGTCCAAACCTATAGTGTAAGTACTAAGACCATCGACTCTGAACAGCTCTACTCTGGGAACTCTGAGCAAGTCTGGGGTTTATTTGTAAAATGTTGATAATATACGTTTCCTCTAGTGGGAGATAATATAGGCAAACGGGTAGCAGAGTATCCAGTCAAATGTGGCCAATATTACATTCACCCTCTTGACTAGAAAATCCCAACACAACTGAAGAATTACATTATTACTACTTTAAAATTTATTAATATTATTCAATGTTCATTTGATGACTAATATTTGATGTTGTACAAAAAAGGTGGCTACGGAGTAAAACAGATGTGATCGAATCTTCAGTCACTAATTTAGAGATGAGAAATCTTGGGTAAACCACAATTTCTGATCCTCAGTTCCCTCACCGGTTAAAGGGCATACCGTCGACTAACACCCAGAGCTGCAGTGAGGACTACGTGGGATGATAATTCATGAAAAGCTTTTAATAAGGTATCTGGCACAAAAAAATACCAAATTCCCTGATCTTAAACAGATGTTCTAATTTACCTGAATTTTACTAAAGTTAATTTGTTCAACCAACTTTTTTTTAAGTGCTTACGATGTGTACTAGGCACAGTGCTGAGCACTAGAGATAAACTAGTCAACAAAAACATCATCTCTGTCTCCATATAGTGGAGCATTCTGGAGGCAGTGGGCGTTAATCAAATAATTAACAATAATTAGCAGGAATTAATCAAATGATCCAGATGTCAACTGAGCGAAGTGGTATGGAGAAGTAAGCTAAGGGGGCACATGACAGCAGGGTTTGCTCCGATTACAGAAATCGAGAAAGACTGCCTTAGGGAAAATTCTCACTTGTATCGTGAGTAGGAAACTAGATACTGCAGAAGAAGGAAAAGCACTCCAGGCAGACAACAGAATCGGCTTTGTCTCTTGAATGTCTATATAGCTTTACATACACCCTAATAGCCTGAACTTCTGGCAACTAAGAGCAAGGGACTGAAAGAATAGTGTAGCTGGCACAGGCTATAAGGACTTGCTAGAGAGGAGTGACAGAGCTTCGTGGGGGATAGTATCCTACAGGCAGTGGTAAATTGTTAAAGGGTTGCAGACTTTCTCTTGTTTATGACAGGTGCTGCTGTTGCCACTGAGGTGGATGGGGTCACTGTATTTCTACAGTCTGGCTACACTGTGAAAATGAATCTGAGGTCAGGCAAGAGGAAGTGTGAGCACACCAGTCTGGAGGCGAAGAAATGATAAGCACTTAAAAGAGGCTGCCTTGGTGAAAAAAAGGCAGAAAAATTCCAGGGATAATCAAGAGATAAATTCAACAGGATTAGATGACAGGAGAGGGAGAGGAAAAGCCAGGGAGCAATTTTTAGATTTCTGATTCGTATTACTAGTTGAATGCTAGTTCTATTTTCAAATATATGAAGATGACCAGCCTTGGGAAGGGAAGGCTAGGTGCTCAGTTCTTTGGACATGTTGAATTGAAAGTACGGTTAACCTTTGAATGACACAGGTTTCAACTGTGCAGGTCCACTTATACATGGATTTTTTTCCTATGCATTCAGTACTATAAATGTATTTTCTCTTCATGATTTTCTTAATCATATTTTTTTCCTACTTACTTTATTGTAAGAATACAGTATATAATATAAATAACATACAAAATATGTGTTAATTGACTGTTAACAGTAAGGTTTTCAGTCAACAGTAAGGCTTTCAGTGAATTCAGGGGGACTCAGGAGTTACACAAAACTTTTCAACTTTCTCCGGGGAAGGGGGGTGTCAACACTCCTCACCTTGCATTGTTCAGGGGTTAAATGTATTTTTTTAATTAACGACAACAAAAAAGCCCCGCTCTTGCCACTCTCCTCCTCGAAGCCCCACAATGGACTCCCTTCAAACTTTAAACACAATTCCTGAGAGACATACAGTCATGCTCTGCCTCTTCGCTATCCTCTGAGTTTCCCTCCTATCTTATACCCCTTGGTCACTTTCACTCCAGAAACACTGGCCTTCTGGAAATCACTGATACACTCAAAGGTCATTCTTCCCTAAGGACTTCTGTACTCAGTCTTCCTTCGGCTCCTAATATTTTTTTCCTAGGTGTTCACAGGGCTTGATCTCTCACTTAACAGAAGTCCACGCTCATCCTCTCAAAGAATCTTGACTATCCTATATAAAACAGCCATCCTACTTCTCAGCTGGGCTGGAAAGGCTGAATGAAACCTATAATCTTGCTGTGCTAAGGGGAAAAAAGGCCTGTCACATAATACAAGTCTTACCCTCAAGACTTCTGAAACAAATGGACTAGTCTAATTAAAGCTGTACCCCAAGACCAACTCCATGGATTGAAGGGATCAATCCCTACAATCCTAACAGAAAATAAGGAGAAGTAAATCTTCTCCTGGGGTGGGGTGGGGTGGGGCAGAGAGGGAATCGTATCAACTTCAATCCTTCAGTTCGTTTATACACATCGTCCTGCAAAAAAGAAAAACATTATAAGCCCTAGATAGATAAAAAAATATGATCGGGAAAACTGTGACTGATAATTAAGAAAGAATAATTAGGTAACAGACTAAGATCCACGGATGATTCACTTGTTGGAGTTAGTTACGTAATTCAAATCTCTGCCAGCAATGTTAAAATGAAAAAAAAATAAGAGACTTTCAGAAGAGAAATTAAATCCATAAAATATAATTAATCAAATGTTCTAAAACATAAGGATACAGTGTTTGAAATTGACTAATAAGATAGGTTAAATGGAAGACTGCACAGGGCAGAAGACGATAAATATGAGGATGCATCAACAGAAAATTTCCAAACTGAAGCACGAAGAGAAAACAAGAATAGAAGGAACACAAAGAAAATAAGGAGCACACATGACACAAACAGTACAACATATTTATAAGTGAAGTGTCAGAAAGAGAAAATGACCAAGGATTTTTCACAACTGAAAGAATACATCAACCTGCAGCTTCCACAGCTCAGTAAACCCTAAGAAGAAAGAAAGGAAAAAAAGGAAAGAAAGGAAAGGAAGGAAGGAAGGAAGGAAGGGAGGAAGAAAGAAAGAAAACCATTAAGTAGGTGCACCATAGCCAGTCTGCTGAGAACAGAGATAAAGAGGAAATTCTAAAAGCCAGAAAAAAAAGACACATAACCTACAAGGAATGAAAAGGTTTTCAAGCTGCCTTCGCAACAGGAAATAGGAAAACTAGAAGAAAATGGAATGCAAAGTTTTAAACTGCCAAACAAATAAAACCGCCAATCTAGAATTCTGCAACCAAAGAAAATGCTCTTCAAAAAAGAAGATGTGAGAGCATGGAAGTCTTTTTTCTGCCTTGCATACACGAAATACAGCCAGATCAACACTAAACCATCCTGCACACCTAGAAAACTGATTTGAGGAATAACACAACTATCTGCACAACCTGAACCACAGAACTTAGCAGATACACGGTGTGGAGAGGCGAACTGGGGGAGAGAGGAGCTGCTGAGGGCAGGGAGCTGTTTCTGCTTTGGAGAGAGGACGGAAGTGGGGAGAGGGGAGAGTACAGGAAAAGCATCCCACCAAAAGCAGCTGGAGAGAAAGTGGAAAAGTGGAAACAGCTGCAGACTGAACTAAAAAGGGAGAAGAGAGAAAGGAGAGGGTTTAAATTCCATTAAGACTCTATAAACAGGGGGAATGCAGAGTCTGAAACTCCTCAGCTCCGTACCTGGTGGTTCTCTGGTAGGAAGGGCGAATTCCCAGCAGAAGAGTGGGTCCAAGAGATCCTCCGGCCACGCGTGATCTTCTATAATCCCGGAAACGCTGCTGCTACACATGAAATTTTTCTGGGGTGGGCTTGCACCCAGCCGCAAGTCTCTGGACTTCGGCAGCAGCAAGGTCCCGCAAACACTCCTGGGTGTGGCCAGCACCCCGCCATTGCTCGGTGAGACCCTCACCCAGAGGATCTGAGTGGGTCAAAGCCACAGTCCTCAGAAGTGAGGAATAAGTAAACAGCCGCATCTCAGATAAAACTCAGGAGGGAGGCACAGCCAGGCAACCTGACAGCATGGTCAGGTACACTATAAAAGCGGGGAGTGACAAAAACCGAGACAAAAGACTAGTGCATGATTCCTGGTTGGAGAGAGCACGGAATTCCGATACTAGACCGGGTAGCTGGGTGTCGCCATTTTCACCCCTCCCGCGCATGTGCGTAGACGCCTACAGGCGCCACAACGATCCACCCCAGTAAGCTAAGCAGCGCCCTCTCGTGGAGAACTGAGCTGTTACACTAAATCCCGCCCAAGTGGCCAACCTCGCTCTTCAGGAACACAAGTTTCTCTGCCTGCCTAGATTACGTACTATAAAGTGCTTCATTGTTTGACCTCTAGGGGAAAACTATGTAATATCAATTCTATTTCAGTCTGTTCACTGGTCCAGCTCTTCAATTTTCTTTTTTCTTTCTTTTTCGTTTTATTTTTACTTGAATGCAGAAAGAGAAAAAATTTATTTTTATTTTCATTAAAAATATTTTCCTTTATTTTTCCTACTAAATTTTTTACTTTTTTGTAAATTTTTCAAATTCTATTATACTTCCATCATTTCAAGTTATTCTATTTCATCACACTCATTTTCTCAAATTTTCAAGCATTTTTTTTGTTTCTCTTTTTCCTTTTTTTCTCTAATCTATAAAGCTCCTTTCAATAACCAGACCAAAACAAGCCTAGTATCTAGCTACACTTATTTGATTTTGTGTGTCTGTCTGTTGTTTTTAAATTTTAATTTTCCCCCCTTTTTTCTCTAATCAATCAAGCTCTTTTCAATAACCAGAACAAAACACACCTATGATCTAGCATCATTTACTTGATTTTGTGTGTGTATGTGTGTGTTGTTTTCAATTTTTTAATTTAAAATTTTTTAACGTTATTAATTCCTTTTCTTCCTTCAAAATGAAGAAACAAAGGAATTCACCCCATAAGAAAAAGCAGGAAGAAATGACAGCCAGGGACATAACCAAGACAGATACAACCAAGACAGAACCAAAATTTATAAACACAATAATAAGAATACTAGCTGGGGTCAAAAATAGATTAGAACCCTTCTCTACGGAGACAAAAGAAGTATAAGCTAGTCAAGATGAAATAAAAAAAATGCTATAACTGAGCTGCAATCTCAAATGGATGCCACGGGCAAGGATGGATGAGGCAGAGCAGTGAATCAGCGAGACAGAGGACAAACTTACGGAAAATAGTGAAGTAGAAAAAAAAGAGGGAGAGTAAAGCAAAAGAGCATGATTTAAGAGTAAGAGAAATCAGTGACTCATTAAAGAACGACAACATCAGAATAATAAGGGCCCCAGAAGATGAAGAGAGAGAAAAAAGGGGTAGAAGGGTTATGTGAGCAAATCATAATAGAAAACTTTCCTAACCTGGGGAAAGGCACAGACATCAAAATCCAGGAAGCACAGGGGACTACTACAAGATTCAACAAAAACAGACCATCAACAAGGCGTATCGTAGTCAAATTCACAAAATACTCAGGTGAGGAAAAAATCATGAAAGCAGCAAGGGAAAAAAAGTCCTTAACCTACAAAGGAAGACAGATAAGGTTTGCAGCAGACCTATCCATAAAAAGTTGGCAGGCCAGAAAGGAGTGGCAGGATATATTCAATGTGCTCAATCGGAAAAATATGCAGCCAAGAATTTTTTATCCAGCAAGGCTGTCATTCAAAATAGGAGAGATAAAAAGTTTCCCAGACGAACAAAAATTAAAGGAGTTTGTGATCACTAAACCAGCCTTGCAAGAAATTTTAAGGGAGACTCTCTAAGGGGAGAAAAGATGAAAAAAAAAAAAAAGACCAAAAACAACAAAGACTAGAAAGGACCAGACAACACTACCAGAAACTCCAACTCTACAAGAAACATAATGGCAATAAACTCATATCTTTCAGTACTCACGCTAAACGTCAATGGACTAAATGCTCCAATCAAAAGACAAGAGACCCACTTTAGATCTAAAGACACCTTCAGATTGAAAGTAAGGGGATGGAGAACCATATATCATGCTAATGGTTACCAAAAAAAAGCTGGAGTAGCCATACTTATACCAGACAATCTAGACTTTAAAATAAAAACTGTAACAAGAGATGAAGAAGGGCATTATATCATAGTTAAGGGGTCTGTTCACCAAGAAGACCTAACAATTGTAAACATTTATGCTCCAAATATGAAAGCACCCAAATATACAAATCAATTAATCACAAATTAATCAATAGTTCACAAATCAGAAAGTCATTGATATTAAAACCATAATAGCAAGGGACTTCAACACAATGGACAGATCATCTAAACAGAAAATCAACAAGGAAACAATGGCTTTGAATGACACACTGGACCAGATGGACTTAACAGATATATTTAGAACATTTCATCCTAAAGCAGCAGAATATACTTTCTTCTCCAGAGGATGTGGAACGTTCTCCAGAATAGATCACAAACTGGGATACAAATGAGTCCTCAACAAGTACAAAAAGATAGAGATCATACCAGGCATATTTTAAGACCACAACGCTATAAAACTCAAAATCAACCACAAGAAAAAATTTGGAAAGATAACAAATACTTGAAGACTCCTAAAGAATGAATGGGCTAACCAAGAAGTTAAGGAGGAAATTAAAAAGTACATGGAAGCCAATGAAAATGGTAATACCACAGTCCCAAACCTCTGGGATGCAGCAAAGGGAGTCATAAGAGGGAGATATATAGCAATCCAGGACTTCCTAAAGAAGGAAGAAAGGTCTCAGATACACAACCTAACCCTACAAAGAGCTGGAAAAAGAACAGCAAAGAAAACCCAAAACCAGCAGAAGGCAGGAAATAATAAAGATTAGAACAGAAATCAATGCTATCAAAACCAATAAACAACAGAACAGATCAATGAAACCAGAAGCTGGTTCTTTGAAAGAATTAACAAAATTGATAAACCACTAGCCAGTTTGATCAAAAAGAAAAAGGAAAGGACTCAAATAAATAAAATCAAGAATGAAAGAGGAGAGGTCACAACCAACACAGCAGAAATTAAAACAATAATAAGAGAATATTATGAGCAATTATATGCCATTATAATGGGCAATCTGGAAGAAATGGACAAATTCCTAGAAACATATAAACTACTACCAAAACTGAAATAGGAAGAAATAGAAAATTTGAACAGACCCATAGCCAGTAAAGAAATCAAATTAGTAATCAAAATCTCCCAAAAAACAAGAGTCCAGGGCCAGATGGCTTTCCCGGGGAATTCTACCAAACATTTAACACCTATTTTCTTGAAGCTGTTCCAAAAAATAGAAATGGAAGAAAAACTTCCAAACTCTTTCCATGAAGCCAGCATTCCCTTGATTCCAAAACCAGACAAAGACCCCACTAAAAAAGAGACCTATAGACCAATCTCCCTGATGAACATGGATGCAAAAATCCTCAACAAGATATTAGCCAACCGAATCCAACAATACATTAAAAAAATTATTCACCACAACCAAGTGGGATTTATACCTGGGATGCAGGGCTGGTTCAATATCTATAAAACAATCAATCACATCAATAAAAGAAAAGTCAAGAACCACATGATCCTCTCAATAGATGCAGAGAAAGCACTTGACAAAATACAGCGTCCTTTCTTGATAAAAACCCTTAAGAAAGTAGGGATAGAAGGACCATACTTCAAGATCATAAAAGCCATATATGAAAGACTCAATGCTAACATCATCCTCAATGGGGAAAATCTGAGAGCTTTCCCACTAAGGTCAGGAACAAGACAGGATGTCCACTCTCGCCACTGTTATTCAACATAGTATTGGAAGTCTTAGCCTCAGCAATAAGACAACACAAAGAAATAAAAGGCATCCAAATTGGCCAGGAGGTGGTCAAACTTTCACTCTTGGCCGATGACATGATAGTCTATATGGAAAACACAAAAGATTCCACCAAAAAACTGCTAGAACCTATCCATGAATTCAGCAAGGTGGCAGGATAGAAAATCAATGCACAGAAATCGGCTGCATTCCTATACACCAATAATGAAGCAACAGGAAGAGAAATCAAGGAATCGATCCCATTTACGATTGCACCTAAAACCATAAAATACCTAGGAATAAATCTAACCAAAGAGGTGAGAAATCTAAACACTGAAAACTATAGAATGCTTATGAAAGAAATTGAAGATGACACACAGAAAAAAATGGAAAAATATTCCATGCTCTGGATAGGAAGAACAAATACTGTTAAAATGTCAATACTGCCCAAAGCAATCTATATATTCAATGCAATCCCTATCAAAATAACACCAGCATTCTTCACAGAGCTAGAACAAACAATCCTAAAATTTGTATGGAACCAGAAAAGACCCCAAATAGCCAAAGCAATCTTGAAAAAGAAAACCAAAGCAGGAGGCATCACAATCCCAGACTTCGAGCTCTATTACAAAGCTGTACTCACCTAGACAGTATGGTACTGGCACAAGAACAGACACTCAGATCAATGGAACAGAATAGAAAACCCAGAAATAGACCCCCAAACATACGGCCAACCCATCTTTGACAATGCAGGAAAGAATATCCAATGGAAAAGAGACTGTCTCTTCAGCAAGTGGTGCTGGGAAAACTGGACAGCGACATGCAGAAAAATGTACCTGGACCACTTTCGTACACCATACACAAAAATAAACTCAAAATGGATAAAGACCTAAATTAAGACAGGAGGCCATCAAAATCCTCGAGGAGAAAGCAGGCAAGAACCTCTTTGACCTTGGCAGCAGCAACTTCTTAGTCAACACGTGTCTGGAGACAAGGGATACAAAAGCAAAAATGAACTCTTCGGACCTCATCAAAATAAAAAGCTTCTGCGCAGCAAAGGAAATAATCAGCAAAACTAAAAGGCAACTGACGGAATGGGAGAAGGTATTTGCAAATGACATATCAGATAAAGGGTTAGTATCCAAAATCTATAAAGAACTTATCAAACTCAACAGCCAAAAAACAAATAATCCAGTGAAGAAATGGGCCAAAGACATGAACAGACACTTCTCCAAAGAAGACATCCAGATGGCCAATGGACACATGAAACGATGCTCAAGATCACTCATTATCAGGGAAATACAAACCAAAACCACAATGAGATACCACCTCACACGTGTCAGAATGGCTAACATTAATAACTCAGGCAACAACAGATGCTGGCGAGGATGCGGAGTAAGAGGATTTCTTTTGCCCTGCTGGTGGGAATGCAAACTGGTGCAACCACTCTGGAAAACAGTATGGAGGTTCCTCAAAAACTTAAAAATAGAGCTACCCCACGACCCAGCAACTGCACTACTAGGTATTTATCCAAGGGATACAGGTGTGCT
This sequence comes from Paguma larvata, assembly GCA_030068075.1. Classification (NCBI taxonomy): domain Eukaryota; kingdom Metazoa; phylum Chordata; class Mammalia; order Carnivora; family Viverridae; genus Paguma; species Paguma larvata. Next base: position 67,294,567 of record CM057839.1, read on the forward strand.
GTTTCAAAGAGACACATGCACCCCAATGTTGATAGCAGCACTATCAACAATAGCCAAAGTATGGAAAGAGCCCAAATGTCCAACAACGGATGAATTGAGAAAGAAGATGTGGGGTGTGTGTGTGTGTGTATGTTACTTGGCAATCAAAAAGAATGAAATCTTGCCATTTACAACTACGTGGATGGAACTAGAGGGTATCATGCTAGGTGAAATTAGTCAGAGAAAGACAAATATCATATGACTTCATTCATATGAGGACTTTAAGATACAAAGCACATGAACATAAAGGAAGGGAAGCAAAAATAATATAAAAACAGGGAGGGGGACAAAAACGGAAGAGACTCTTCAATATGGAGAACAAACAGAGGGTTATGGGAGGGATTGTGGGAAGGGGGAATGGGCTAAATGGGTAAGGGGCATTAAGGAATCTACTTTTGAAGTCATTGTTGCACTATATATGCTAATTGACTTGGATGTAACTTTTTAAGAAAATTATTACAAAAAATAAAGATGTGACAAAGACCTTTCAAACAAATGCTGCCTGAATTAACCGCCACAAGACCTGCATTACAAGCAATATTAAAAGAAGCTTCTCAGGCTGAAGGAAAAGGAATTAACACGAAAGCACAAAACTATACAAAAAATAGCAAAGATGAGAGAAAATGTATATTTAAACAAGAAAGAAGACTGACACAAGAAAGAACACTGACTACCTAAAGTAATGATACTTTGGCATTTATAACCACAAAACGTGAAAGCTACCACAAAGAGTAGGAAGGCAGCAAATGGAGTTGCAGCATTTTAAAGTTCTTTAATTGTCCAGAAGATAGTAAAAGCATTAATATAACACAGACTATAATAAGCCAAACACAGATACTGCAATTTGTAGGGTAACCACAGAAAAACGCTATAATCAGGTAGAACTAAGAAGCCAACAGAAGACACAGAACAGTATTAAGTACAGTTGACCTTTGAACAACGTGAGTTTGAACTGGATTCTGTTTTGATACAGTACAGTACTGTAAAAGTATCTTCTCTTCCTTATGATTTTAATAATAATTTCTCTACCTTACTTTATTGTAAGAATATAGTACGTAATACATACAACATACAAAATCTGTGTTAGTCAACTATGTTACTGGTAAGGCTTTTTGATCAACAGTAGGCTATCAGCAGTTAAGTTCTGGGGGACTCAAAAGTTTTTTGTGGATTTCCAACCATGTAGGGGTTGGCAATCATAATCCCCACTTGCTCAAAGGTCAACATACTTTACTGAGCCAAAAGAAGGTCGGAAAAGGAGCAAATAAATAAGGAAAGCTTTGGCAAAAAAGACAGTGAGATGATAAACTTAAAACCTACTCCGTATCAGTAATTATACCAAAAGTATAGTCTAAACACTCTAAAGAACAAAGATTCTATAACTGAATATAAGAACAGGGCCAAAGATTAAAATGTTTACACAACACACATTTTAAACTTAAAGATATAATAAGAAGGTTGAAAAGAAAAGGACAGAAAAGGCTTTGTCATGCAAAAAGAACTGGTGTGGCTCTATTCATATCAGACAAAGTAGGCATGGAGTAGCTGTACAGATCTTGAGTGACATTTTACAATTATAAAAGTATAACTTCATCATAAAGTCCTAATAACCCTACATTTCATGTACTGAATAACATAGCTCCAAATATAAAATAGCTTCACCTCCAATCATTTCTACTGTCCATCTACTTTTTCCTTTTCTATTCACCACACTTTTCACAATCTGACATTGTATTATTTAATTATTGTTTCCTGATCTCCCTTCCCCTCCCTCTGCGGGGAGAATCACATTTTATCCTCTGTAACTAACCTATCAGATAGTAAGCACTCAATAAATATTTGCTGAACAAATGAATAAAACTGCCACTAGCAACCTACAATCTCAGCGCTTACTTTTAAAGTTTATATGACACATTTATTTTCTTCAGTTATGCAATCCTTTCACTTAAATGGTATTTAATAGTCTCTGTTAGCCAAAATTTTACATGAGAAGTTTAAACAAAAAGCTTGGAAAAATGTTACTGGAAAATAGATTTCCTTTCCATGCAACAAAAGTCTCCAAAATAAAAAACCATCAAAATGTGCCTTTCTGCGTTTAGTAAACAGATTTAAATATATATACTGATTCACATAAATAAAATAATACAATTACATATTAGCTTTCATGTTTATTCAACTTCACAGAAAATCCAAAAAATGTGTTTGAAATTGGTTATCTACCTAAATACCAATTGTTCATGATGGTGACATAATACTATGTGGTAGGGGAGATATGCCCAAGTTAAACAAATTCTTAAATTCCTGACATTCTTCACGTGGGCAAAAGGAAATCTTAAAAATCAAACTTACAAGTTGTAAGAAGATACAGAAAGAAATTTAACCTTTAATACCTGGAACAAGTTTTACAGCCACATTTGTAATTTACATATACAGTGGAGATCACTGAAAACAAAACCTTCCTGTTGCACTGCAGCAAGAAATATTATAACGTAGATTAGATGAACTTGCTACAGAGTGCAGCAAGATAACCTCACCGAAAAAAATCATAAGATTTTCATAATGGAAATTGTTACAGTGAGTTAAATATTTTCTCAATTTTATACAGTACATATTTTCAAAATGAACATTACGACTGAAGAGTTGGCTAACTATTGTTAGCAATTAATGTTGTATACATACTTAATTTTACTTTAGTTATAGTATGTGGCTCTCCAGATGTCAGTACGTGAAATGTTAAGTTCAAACATAGTAAGATAAGCCCCTAAGATGAAGACTCAGGACATCAAAATTTTGATCATTATTGCACCTATTTTTCTACAGAAAAATGGAAAATTTACATCATAATCCTCCCAAAAAGTGAACAGACAAGTTGTAAAATCACAGACTTATTGGCATTAAACAAAATCTACAATGAACATTTTCTGTGAACTGATGTACAGAATTAGTGTGCAATGAAATTTGGTTAACGATGATCATGCAAATAAAAATTTTCCACAATTATTTTTTCATTATGTTTTATAAAATGGTCTTAAAGATATACTTCCATAAACATTTCCGGTGCAATTTAGTCAATGACAAAAATACAAAGCTATCCCTTATTCTTTATTTTATAGATTTAAAAACATGCCTTTGTACTGCTGAGATACAAATAGCGTGTTTGGGAGAACTGAGTTCATGAAACGGTTAAAAACCAATGTATCTTGGTCCGACATTAGCTGCCTTGTACACAGCAGCCTCCCATAATCACTGGTGTCAGTACTGTTGGAAACGAAGAATAGTTAAATATTGAGAGATTAAGACACAATTCAAAACACTTTTTAAAAAATAAAAGGCCGTTTCATAACCATGAAGAAATCTTTAAAAGAAAAATAATCACATCAATTGTGATATACACTGGAAAATAGTAAAATGTCATTTTCCAAAATAGTAGTTTCTTTATTATATCCCCCCTCTATTATAACCAGTCTTGGAAATATACCTTCAACATAATGGTGTATTATATGAAAATGTTCCATTATTCAATGTGATAAATTTAATAAGTTAGGATATGATTTTCTTTTCTGATGTTAACTGTGAAAAAACAAGAGAACAGCACCTGAAATACTAAAATGAATTTAGGCAAGCATTAAGTAGTAACTTTTATGTTTTGGTTCAAAATACAGTTTATAAAACTGTATAAAGGATACTGATTTAAGTAATTTGTTTCTCTATTTTGCAGATTACAATGAAGAAAAAAAAAAGATCTGCTCTAAATCCAAATAAATTTCCACTTCTCCCAGTCTAGACAAAGTGGAATTTCATTCAAAATTTGTAAGATTGTGATACCTACAGTAGCTCATATAATTGGATATATCATTCCCACCCTGCCCCCCCCAAAAACAACTTTTTTGGCTCCAAAATAAAGTACAATAATAAACTCTTGATGAAAAACTATGTTATGGGGCAATCTATCATATACTATGGCTAAATATGAATTTACAGAAAAGAGCACATCCCATTTTCAGCACTTTTTCATAAACATGCAACTCACTATAAAATACAAAACACTTGCTTTCAAGAACAGCTTTATAAAGACACACTGCATCAATAAAATTTTTTCTTTCGGATTAACTTTACACTGTTATGGAGAACTGGAACTTTCTATGTGTATATATCGGATTTTATATTATAGTGTAATAATCTGCATTTCTGAACGTAATGTTCAAGAGGAAATATCTATACACAATAACATTCTAGACTATTAAAAACTAATTCAAATTACAGAATTTTATTGATACAGTAGATTAATAAAAACTGAAAAGGGATGATGATAAAATGGGATAAAGAATTCAGTACATTATTTTATAACACACTCTTTAAAATTAAAATATTTTAAATCTCTCTTTTCTTAAAATTTTCATTGCCATGAAAGGCCAGAAAATTCTGAGACCAATACTGAGGCGTGAAATAATCAAACTTCAGGGCTATTTCACAATCTGCGTGGTGTCCTCTCGCTGGAGGCATCATGCAGGTGTAATGGCAGACCAGTTAGCACCTCTGAAGATTAAGGGTGCCTACGAGTAAACACTAGGTAAGATACACAAGGGGAAGAGACCATTTAACTCTCCAACAAACAATGACATCAAGAAAATGACACCATTTGTTGAAAAAATTTTTTTCACAGTAAAATTGCAGAGAATACAAATACAAACACTGACAGATCACTGCTTAAGATCTATCCTAACGAACTCTTTCCAAATCAATAGATCCAATAAACAGTTGGGACTGTCAGTTTAAAGCCGCAGATAAAAGCTATACAAGCACTTTAGAAGTCAGAAACATTAAAAAAAAAAAAAAAAAAAAAAAAGGAAAGAAAAAGAAAAAAGAAAAGTAAAAGAAAAAATATATTTACAAGTTTCTTCTTTAGTTTATGTCTACATAGCCATCGCACATCACACTGTCACAGGACTCCAGAGTCAATGTTATCACCAAGCGTATGGCTAAAGCGCTGCGACCACACACACACGAGGTCATCAAAGTAAGGTCCACTGTCCGCTCTCCAGCAGTCCCGCTTTGTGCATCAAAGGCTTTACTTAGCCTCAAGCTTGACCAAAAAAAATGCTTCTTTTCAAAGCTTTCAGACAGAAAGTTATTAATTACATTTGTTCATCGCCTTTCTCTTTTAGAGCTTCGCCGCCGTACCTTAAAAGAAAAATTACCAGATGCTTAATTAAGATATCAGACTTAGAAGTAATTAATATTACTTTTTTAACAAATCAGTATTCTTTTTTTTTTTAACGTTTATTAATTTTTGAGACATAGAGACAAGTGTGAGCAGGAGAAGGGCAGAGAGAGAGGGAGACACAGAACCCGAAGCAGGCTCCAGGCTCGGGCTCGAACTCACAGACTGTGAGATCATGACCTGAGCTGAAGTCGGCCGCTTAACCAACTGAGCCACCCAGGTACCCCAACAAATCACTATTCTTAATTGTTCCTAATTTTCTTTGCTTTTCTTCACTTCAAACCTTTCGCCTATTTTGAAACTTTCTGCCTCAGCATCACATATTTAGACCTTATGGAATATCTGAATAAATAAATAGCCTTTCCCATAATAGCAAAAGAGAAAACTATTTTACTTTTCTACTTAATAATTTTAAAGAGAAATGAACAGAAAGCAATGTCAACAGCAAGAAAAACAATTGCAAATATCTTTTCACTTATGTTTCCATGGTAAAAGAAAACATTTTAAACTTAGGCTTACAGCTGTCTTTCTGGGAAAACGGTTACTGAGTGTAGAGCCTAACAATGATCAAATACGTAGGAATATCTGGAATTCAGACATATTACCATTTATTGGCAAGTACTAATGAAAGCACAGAACTTCAGTTCTAAAAAGATCTGTGTTAAGAGGAATATAAACAGAATGGGATTTTAATTCAAATAATTTATGGTGTGGTTTTTTTGATGTAGGCATTAACCACTATGGACTCTTCAGCCTTATTTTTACATCTAAAACAATAAAAAAAATGGTGTAAGAAACAAGCCCAACAAATTTGAGAGCACAGTTCAGATATTTTTCTGTGAATATCTGGTGCATAAATGAACCCTGGTGCAGACACAGCGCTGATTATGTTAAAAAGGACAGAGGAGCAGGTATCAACTCCGGGACTTGCCCTCAGAACACAGGTTTCCCGACCACAGCGGACTGTGCTGGTCCAAAGACTGATTAAGAACTGTTTACTTAAATGTGCTAACTATGTTTCTTCCTAAATGCAATACTGAAGATGTGTTAACTGACAAAGCCAATCTTTACTTAAGAAAAAATTATCTGAGGAAGAATCCTCATTTTGACTTTCATAAAAAAAGTATCTGTTACCAATTTTATAAATTTCAAAGACATGATTTTATTCTAGATGACTAACTCGTGAAACTACTATGAAACTCAAAGAAAAAATCATGAAACATTAACCATAGTCTAATTAACATATAACATTGTTCTAAAATCATGGCATAGCTTAAATGCCTCAAGCATCAATTTATCAGAATGCTACTTATTCTTCTCCAAATTCAGTTATAAACTTGACATTTACACTTTCACTAGGCTACGTCTATTATTCCTGCTTAGTTTCAGGATTCCATAAAGGATGTTCTCATTACCCAAGCTGATAGGTACAACAACACTACAAGCAAATGAAGAAAAGTAAATAAATACTTAGAACTGTAAGTCCAGCAAGTGCTACATGGCGCTGACCAAGTATTTACCAACTCTATTCCTATATTCTATGCTATCACACATGGTACTTTAATAAACACATACATTTACTGTAGAAACTTCCTCTTCCTCTGTTTCTTCTTGTGGAACATCATCATTGACAGGAGAGCTACCCTGAAACACATCTACTTCTTCACTTGAATCATTTTCTTTAGTAGCTGCTTGTTTGGAGCGTCCTACACGGCTAAAGTAAAACAGAGGTAAAATAAAATGAACATTCTGATCTTTAAGTAGTAGATTACCTCAGAGGAAATGCTTTAAATATTTCATAAATTCTCATTTATCATTTTTATCCTACATTACCTTATAAAACAATAAATATTATTCTTATTCTAAACTCCAACCCAGTATTTAATCCTAGAATCTCATAAACATTGAGCAAGTAACAAAAAACATTTGTGACTGAGACTGAGACAATAAAAGATTTTAAAACATAACCCAAAGTCTGCTCTTCCTTTTACCTTTCTCAATTCAGTAAAAGGCATCTGTATCTACTAAGCTGTTCAAACCAGAAAATTTAGAGTCCTTCTTAACAGTGTACCAGTCTTCATCTGTCCCTATAATTCTTATAAAGAAATCTTAAATCTATTCACTTCTCTCCACCTCTACTGCTACTACGCATTTCCACATCATTTTCATCTCTTACCTCTTCTCTAAAAATGTAAAAACAGCTGATGTCACTCACTCTCCCTAGACAGCAACCTGCTGTACTGAGAGAAATTCTGTAAACCTTCTTAACATAACATAAAAGGCCCTGCGGACAGTTGTTGGCTACCTGTCCATTCTCCTCTCTTTCCACTCCCCAATTCCTTACAACTACAACAGCAAAGTCTTGCCTTCCTTCAACTCTCTGAATTGGTCAAGACTTTTCCTACTTTGGAACCTTCAACACAATGTTCCCTCCAAATGTGTTCTCTCTGTTCTCTATCAGCCTAACTTCTACTATTCTCAAGAAATCAATTCTCACTTTCCAAAGAGAAAATTTTCCCAAGTCCCTAGCCCTACCATTACGTTCTCTTATAGTACCCTAAATTTTTCCTCGGGGCACAGATCACAATTTACAATTCCATATTTATGTGTGATTATGTAATGACTACATTTAGATGTTAATCCCAAGAGGACAAGAATAACATCTATTCCATGCCACTGTAAGCCACTCTAAACCCTAGCACCTAGCACTCTCTGAAACATACGAGGCAATCAAATATACGTAAGAGATACCATCATTTAATCAAACGTATCCCTCTTGATATTTACTTAAATGTATATTCTTTAAATTAAAGTATTTTCTTTTTATTTGAGTATAGTGGACATACAATGTTACATCAGTTTCAGGTATACAACATCATGGTTGAACTTTTCTATAGATTATGCTGTGCTCACCATAAGTGTAGCTACCATCTGTCACCAGACAACACTACTACAACACCACTCACCTTATTCCCTATGCCCCTTTGTTCCCGAGACTTACTCATTCCCAAACTGCAAGGCCGTGTCTCCCACCCCCCTTCACCCATTTTGCCCATGCTCTCACCCCTGGTTCCTTCTGGCAACCATCAGTTTATTCTCTGTATGGTAACTTTTTAAAAATTTATTTCTGAGAGAGCGCACATGCACACACGAGTGGGGGAGGGGCATAAGAGAGGAGAGAGAGAATCCCAAGCATGCCCCCACACTGTCAGCATGGATCTGATGCGGGTCTTGAGCCCACAAACCATGAATCATGACCTGAACCGAAACGAAGAGTCGAATGCTTAACTGACAGAGCCACCTAGGTGCCCCTGATTAACTTTTCTTTTTTTTTTAATTAAGAATATAGCTTATCATTTCTCTTGGGTAATCCAAAATACATATTCTTTAATCCACACTCAAACTGAGTAATTGTTTTACTTGGTTCAGTTCTTCAGAGTTAATGGAAGAAAATACAGGAATTACACGGAAAATAATATAATCTTTCTTAGTTCCGCTGAGGTTGGAACCAGAAAAACAGGCAGATCATAACATATGTTATTCTACTAGTTCTAAAAAAAGAGCTTCCCCATGAAGGGACAGTATGCTATTAAGACAGGATGCAGAGTCTTTTTCTGCACTGATTTTTAAAAGAAATACTTGTTTGGTTTAGAACATTTGTATGAGAACGTGTATAATTTTAGATGACATGATAATTATCTAAGCCCTTAATTTTTTGAATCCCAAATATAAACTAATTAAAGTTATGAGCCTGAAGGCTATTTCTGTTATTTCCTCATTGTAAAATTAATCATGGGAATGAAATATTCCTTAAGAATATTAATGAAATATTCCTTAAAAATTTGTTTTTTAAAAATAGCTATTTTTTGTAATTGAATCCAAACACATGTACAAAGCTGCCATAAAAAATATACTTACCTTTATTTTTTACCTGAGGAAAAAATTAAATGGAAGAAGGCAGGAAGTAGCTAGACACTCAAGCAACTTTTCCTCTTCCTGGGGAATACACAGGAATAGGAAAAATTTCCGCGATAACTTAAGTATTTAGCCAAGGTATGCTGGCAACCCTCCAAAGCCGAGGCGCTGATGGGACTGTGCCATGGAATTACTTTCAGGATTACAGGCAGAATTTCTGACTACTGGAAGACAAGCTATTCTATTTCCACTTAAGTAACTGAGAAAAAAGTGCAAAATATACAAATAACAGCACTGACACTCCTGCTACTTTAACAATTTTAGATACAGCTAGCCCCAGTAGCCTAATGGATAAGGCACTGGCCTCCTAACAATTTTAGATGCAGATCTGTTATTGTTATTTTCTTATAAACATATGCTTGTGTGAACTTCCAAAACTATTTATATGTAGATACGGATGTGTTCATTTGATTAGAAAAGAAACAAAATCAAAACCCCAAAAACTTCAGATCTACATGTGATAATCTCTATGGATATAATTTAAAGAAAAATAATGCCTGTCACTTTCCTACACAATTCAAAGAATAAAAGCAAAAATATAAAAAATATTTTTGTTAAAGTTGCTGAGGAGAGATATTAAGAAAAACTGTAGTGTAGAATGATGTGGTCACTATGATGTGATTATTTAAAAATACTTTCTCATCTCTTTAGGTACCGTAAAATCTGTATTGGAAATACGCTATTTGGTATTCATTTAAACAGATTTGCCTAAAACCTATAAAAATATTATCAGAGGCTTGACTGGGATATCAATTACCTAGGTAAGTTTATAGAAATATTATCTTACCTAGTATAATGGGACTAAATACATGGGATTTTACATACAGCCCTATATATATTTAAAAATTTATGAACTTTTGCAAAATAATTTGAAACTGGTTTGAAATTTAATATTATTTACAACTTACACATTTTTTTTTGGTTGTGATGGTGATGGCGTTTTTGATGGTCTTCCTCGTCCTTTCTGTGGTGTGGATTGTGTGGATTCAACTGCACTAGTTTCAGGAGATTCTGCTCTGCTTTGGGGAAGACCCAAATGTGGATAGCATCAAATTATGATTTAGATCACAGTTACTAAATACATGCAGTTCAGAGTAACATGCACGTACCTCTGTTGTGCTCTCCGTGACGTTCGGTGCTGTTTGCTCTTTGATTTCTGTTCTGTGTTTCCACTTTGTCTTTCTTCTTCCTCCTCCTCTTCTGGGGCTGAAGGTCCAGATTTTTTTTTGGTTCCTTTTTTAGATGTTTTCATTGTTGGCTCTTCTTTTGGTGTACCTCCACCAAGAGGTTTAGGTGGTCGGCCTCTTTTACCTTTTTTTGGCGGACTATTCTGTTCATCCTCATTTTCTAACATATCTTCTTTGAGCCTCTTTTCCTCAGGCCACTGCTGTTCATCTGATTCTGAAGCCGTATGGCCTCTCTTCCGTCCACGCTGACTGCCTTTAGGTTTCTGTTCCTGTACCAACTTAGTGAGGTCGTCCATACCTAATTTCTCTTCTGAATCCGTGACAGGTGTTTTTTTCCGGCTTCTAGGTTTCTCCAATTCAGACTAGGAATAAAAATCACAGTTTCAAATATAAATTTCTTAGTATGCATATTTTGAAAACTGAAACAAAAAAAATGTTATCCACTTTTGTCACAAAACTGTACCTAAATAAAATACAGAGTTTTTAAATATATCTGAACCATAACTACTTTCTTATTTTTTAACTAAAAAAATTATCTGGGTTAAGAGGGCAAATACTCATTTTTACTTAAGCTAGAGAGTCTCAAATTGAAACCTTTCAAGATCAGTATTTTATTAAACTATAAATTTTAATGAGTTATTTCATTAAAAAATTCTAAATTCTAAATTCCATGCTACAATAATGGATAACTATATCAAAGTATAATGAATCTGCTTTAATAGTCAAATTAAGTAATTCTAATTTTATTCCACAGTGTATAAGATATAAAATATCAACTATGTTATATATCATGCTTAGACACCATAAAAGAGCTATTTTTATTTTATAAATTGAGGTTGTAAGACATAAAAGTTAAACATTCATTTATTGAAAATTTTGAAAACACGTCCGAATCAAAGATACTGTCTCTTCCCAGCTACAACTAATTAAAAACAAAAACAATTTAAATTATTTAATCAGAAACTCAAATTTAAAATAAAAGCCTAGTCTACATTCAGAGAATATATGCACTGACCAGCAGATGGAGACTGAGGAAATTCTCCAAAAAAACCAAGAACAGTACAAACCCTTATAGCTCCCCATACACATACATGTATAAAACCCACAAACACAAGTGTTTTATCTCCAAAAAAGTATATGTCAATCTACGACCTTAAAATTAGTGAAAAGAAAACAACAAAAATTATCTGGTTTAAGTAGTCATTTTATTTCCTGTCTATGAATTCCCTAATTATGTCATTGGTATTATGCTCTTTGTCCATTTGTATACTGGAGTCTTAGTATTTTAAATCTACATTCTTCTATATTTTTGTGTATATTTAAATTTTATTTCCTATTTGTTACGGACTGAATTGTGTCCACACAAAACTTGCATGTTAAAACTATAACCCCTAACATGATGATATCTGAAGATGGGGCCTTTGGGAGATATTTCAGTTGAGATAAGATCATGAGGGTAGCGCCCTCATAACAGAATCAGCCCCTTATGAAAAGAGACACCAGAGAGATCTTTTTGTCTCTCTCTCTCCACATGAGGCATAGTGACAAGGTGGCCATCTGCAAACCAGGAAAAAAAACTCTCACCAGGCAGCAAATCGGCCAGCACTGTGATCTTGGAATTCCCAACCTTCGGAAAGGTGAGAAAATTAATTTCTGTTGTTTAAGCCATCTAGTCTGTGATATTTCGTTATGGCAGCCTGAGCGGACGAAGACATTATAGTATCTTGATAGGATTTGACATGGAATTCAAAACTATCTTTCCTATCCACCAATGATTTCAAAAAACACTGACTTGTAATGTTCCCTTTATTTTGTATTATGTTTTAAAAATTAATAATGTTTCTGGGCTATTGTAACAGCAGCATCATGTTTAACTAATCATAAAGAAATACATTTGTGTTTGGTTGGGCTGATCTTATTATTACTCTTCTTTTGTATCCATTTATTCTTCCACATAGACTTAAAATCACACTGGAATTTTATAATTACATATAGATTCATTTAGAAACAACTGCCATTTGTTTTTATTCATTTCTCCCATTAAAGAACATGGCATGTCTTCTTTCTCTTCAAGTCTTCTGTTTCTCAATTTGGATATTTTCCCCACATGGATTTCCCTACTTCTTTTTTAAGACTATATTCAGGTCGGTCTGTCTGTGTGTCTATCTATCTATCTACCTACCTACCTACCTATCTATCTTTGTTGTTGAAGAGGTAATTGTGGTAAAGCAAATCTCCTTTCCCAAGTGTATACTTGATATAAAGCAAACTTACCAGACTAAAGTTATACACATACATATATCAACCATATGTAGAAGTTTAATTGTTTACCCTACTAAATTCTTAGTTTTTCAATTGTTTCTCCTATGTTTCTAAGAGTACAAAATGAAAATGAATTTGTCTCTTCTTTTTCATTATCATACCTTTGACTCCTATTTCATGTCTTCCTGAATTTGTCAAACATTCTGGAAGAATCTTAAATAATAGTGATGACAACAGATTACTTATTTTGCTTCTGATATTTAATGAAAATGTCTCCAGTATTTTGCACTTAGGAACAGTAACTTAAGAAGAATAACTGAATCAATGACTACTGATTTAAACAGATAAAATTTTTAGTATGTTAAGGAAGTATCCTTCTGGTATTAGTTTATTAAGAGTTCGTATGTATCAAGAATGGTTTTTAAATTGTATTTATATCTTCCTGACATGACCTGAGGTCATCTTGTTAGTATTCTTCTTACTTGGTATACTGATTCGATATATTGCAATAAAAGATTTCTTAGCATTAAATTATCCTTACATTCTAGGAAAAACAGACCTATAAATGACTGGTTTTAATTTGTTAGCATTTATTTGCAATTTTGTACGAATAATTATTGTTACTCAGAGATGCAAAGAGAAGAGAAATACTGAATTAAAATTAAATTTACAATTATCACCTTCAGTTTTAAACTCTACAATTCTAAAGGTGGCCAAATTCCTTTATACTCTGGAAAAGGTTGGTGGTAAACAAGAAATTCAATGTCTGCTTTCTTGAGAATACTATGAAATAATCTAGTTTAATAAAGCACTACTTTCTCTAGTTTCTTTTTCATTTTGTACTGCATTATCTTAAGAACAGAGGGAATATAAAACAGGTTAGAAGCAGGAAATAAAGAAAACATATAATTCGTAAGACTAAATATCTGAATATAAAAGCATATGGAGAATAATTCCTTTGTGGTGAAATTTCAATGTCAAGGTGGTAGTATATACAAAGACAGGGCTATTTCTCTATAATCTACTTGTCTTTAAATTGAACTTCTGTCTCGAAAGGCTAACCTCGTTGAGGATATTTCAGTTGATATTAATAAAGTTCTTACAGTATTTCTAAAAATGGATGCAATGTTACACAAAAGGCTGACAAAAGCCTCCATTATAATAATACAAATACATCTCAAAAGCTCCGAATTTCAAAACTATCCTATGGAAAAGAGAGACTTGCTCTTCACTGCTCTACAAGGCAGAACTACATATAGAATTTATAGGATAACAAAATATTAAGAATTCATCACAATCATGTTTCCCAAATTTTGGGGAGACATGGGTAAGGGAGCAGTATATGGATAAGGGGGGCCTAGTTGATGTGTTGATGTTTCCAACAAATGAGAGAAATTATAAGCTATCCATCTAAGGCATTTTCAAGCACGTGGTAACCAACTCTCATAAATTATAATGAAGGAATTTCTGCATTAAGTGAGAAGTAGGACTAGAAGACATAAATACCTTTTCCAATTCAAGGTTCTCTTCTATAAATCCAGATAACAGGATTCCTTTCTGGCTAAGCGATCAATTTTTAATTCTGCTTGGGCAAAATTTTTAAACAGCCA